>OX438694.1:20713507-21913507 GCA_949316375.1 Mythimna vitellina
AGAGAGGTTGTCAGACTTTTACTGACTAAAACCCAATGTTCCACTCTCGCTCCGTACGATGTCCTGAACCAAGGCATGTTCAAGGCTTAGTACATTTGAGAACGTAGAAATGCTTTAACCGATGGACTCCACGGCAGCTGAAAACTGCCTATAAATAGTATATTTTAAGTTAATACCTTGGCAATTTGTTCAGCCGTTTTGGGATTATTGAATACTTATATATAAGGTTGTCTGGTAGATATCGCTGTCAGCGATAAGACCGCCTTTGTATGGGTACAGATTTAAGTAAGCGTAAAATTTCTGTTACTATTTTGGTGTACAATAAAGTTTATTCTATTCTATTATATCAAACTTGCCCACCTACATAGCCATGTCTTTCTAAATTTGGTAACTACCCATAATTAAGAATGTCGCATCAGAATTCGCAGATCCATTTAAGGATATGCGAAAGTCAATTAAAGGCTCATTCCAACTCCTACAGTCTGATTACTTTTTATCGATAAGAGTTTTAACGACTTCGATAACAGTATTTGGCAACAAATACGGTATTCTTTATATTGTTTTGTTGATATGTTTATTGCCTACTTACATCGTTTGACCGATAAGAGTCGCGCCTACGGGGTTATTCTTAAATGACCGATTACGAGTGTCCTCTATATTATGTAAAGCTGCTAGAATAAGTAACTACTCAGCTAGACAATACGTATGCTAAACTTATAGATAATTTATAGATATGATAACCTATACTATTATTATTATATTTTTTAAGGTGGGAAATCATCCAATGATTTCTTCTAATCTAGGGCGGATTGGAAGATCATGTCAAACTTTTAGGTACTGACTAAAACCAACCTGTTCCTTCTTTGCCTTATGTTTCAGGACACCGTTTCCCTTTCGGAAGTCAACCCATGGCTCCAGTATGCTTCGGCCATACTAGGCTCCTTATGGTTTTGCTGAACACCACGCACCGTCGACGACTCGGGTTCGGTCCGAATGATTAGCGGACGGCCGAACGGCGATGCCCCGTGGGATTGCAAGCCCACGCCTACGGTGGTTGGAAATCGGGGTCGGCGTCCCGGCGGCTGGGGCGTGAGGAAGTCCGTTCCCTCACACGTGCGGCCGCTTCCTTCGTCAGCATTACTGCTTCGCAGAGAGAGGCGACCGCTTACCATTCCTCTTCGCTCCGGACCATGGCCTGTGCCAGGGCCCGGCGCGTTAATGTGATTGAATTTTTATGATCATCGTAAAAGGCAATTAGACGAAGGCAATCTGAAGAAGTGTGTGTTGAATTTAGGGCCAGCGCTGCATTAAGCGTGACTTGAGTGACTATGCGCGTGTCACGAGTGCGGCGGTCCCCGTAGCGGAAACCGGATTATTACCTGCGTAGTATATCATGTTCAACTTTAACGGTGTGCATGTAATCGTGTCTATAGAGAACTTTAATCTATTTTTACGTAGTAAAACGGGCGCGGGGCGCGACTGCCTGCGAAGGAGCACTTTTGTATGGGACAGCGCGGGCGACCGCGTAATGCAGCGTGGGCCTTTAGACGAAGCAGGTACTAGTTGCCTGGCATTCATGTTAAACTGGACCTATTTTTGCGCGACCGCGATAATGACGTAACGAAACGTATTTTCTTTCAGAAATGAGAGCAATACCAAACCAGATAGTAGAAATTGCATAAATTGTAGGTAAACAGATTCAGACCAACGCAACTATCTCATAAAGCGACTATGTAACAATTACGCGTTGAAGTGAAGATTGTAATGTGGCAGTAAGTGGGTAATAATGGACCATCACCAAGCGCTGTAGCAGCCCATTTCCTTCAGTCTGCGCATGTTATTACCGCTTGCATTTATTTGTAACAATTTACATTGTAGCTAACGTTTCTTCTCCTACTAGACATCCAACAAATAAAATATAGTACCGTAACTACTCCATCATTTTGCTTTGGACACAGCGATTGGGCACAAAATTGTTTTTAGCAAATTAATGAAGTTTATTGAGAAAAATGTGGCTCAGGGGCCTTACCATGACATGTTTAATTGTCAAGTTTGCGAGCGAGAAAGAGGGATGGAACTATACACCATATATAGCTAAACAGTTCAGTTTGTCAAATGGATCGCGTTAAGAAAACGGGAATAATGGAAGAAATGGAAAGAGGCCTTTGCCCAGCCGTGGGACACAGATGGTATAAGCTATACACCCCTATTTTTTAATTAGTACAAAAAAAAGGAATGTAACTACATTAGCTGTACATTCGCTATTTTAGTAGTAGCTACATTACACCGGACAAGCCGCTAGGTAGTCGAAATACAAATGTCAAAATGATCCTTTTATTTTTTGACAACTTTAAGTTAATAGTAAAAGTTGTTATTATTTGTTTTCAGAACTACCCCCAATATAACAATTTAGGGGGTTTCTAAAGATTATATGAACGATTCTTATTTCTTGGATTAATAAACTTGAAACTTAGCAAAAATTTATCAACATGAATTTCATACAAAAGACTGTCATTATTATTTTTTCAAAACTACTCTAAAAATACATTTAGAGGTTTTTATAAAAACATTTTAGCGAATAAAGTCGCTGGAAAAGTGTTAGTCGCCTATAAAAAGAGGAGATTGGAAAATAAGCTGCAAGTGAGGGGGGTGCATGAGTTCATCTGTTGCACTCAATTGCGCAAATTATGTTGTAAATTACTGCAATGCTACTCAAGCCACTTTGAATAATTTGTAAGTTCCGCACGTGAGCCACAAACATGCTTTCAACAACAAATAGAACAGCATAGCTGAAAGTAAATTTTCCTTCAAGCGTAAAATTCGGAACTTCTACTTGAAGTCCTCTCAACCTTAGTTCGGTCTTCGTCATAATTGTTATATTTTAAGTTCTCTTAATTACAATGATTTCATATTTATCATAGTATTTATTAGTTTATTATATCAGCATATATACGTATTTTATTATTATAAGGCACTTAATTTAACGATACTATTTTTACTATTTTATTATTTCTAATATCTGTTTTTTTTTTTATTCTTGATAGGTTCGCGCTTGACCGCTATCTCACCCGATGGAAAGCGACGATGCTAGAGCGCGCTTACCTAGTAGTAACCTATTCACTTTTGACTTAAAGATTCCCGGGTTGCAGCCAACAGGAAACACTGACTCCGGCAGGTAATTCCACTCCTTAGCCGTGCACACTATGAATATCTTCCCAAAAACTTTTGTGCATATGCATGTCATCATCATCATCATCATCATTTCAGCCGAAAGAAGTCCACTGCTGGACATAGGCCTCCCCCAAGCGACGCCACAATGACCGATCCTGTGCGTCTCGCATCCACCGCACTCCCGCGACTCTCACCAAGTCGTCGGTCGATCTCCTCTTTGACAAGCCTGTTGGTCTAGTGGTCAGTGGCCCTGACTGCTATGCCGGAGGTCGTGGGTTCGATTCCCACCCAGGACAAATGTTTGTGTGATGAGCACGATCATTTGTTCTGTGTCTGGGCGTAATTTATCTATATATGTATGTATTTAGAAATATATAAGTATGTTTATCAGTTGTCTAGTACCCATAACACAAGCTCTGCTTAGCTTGGGACTAGACGGCGTTGTGTGATACTTGTGGAATATTATATTATTATTATTATCTCGTACCCAAGTTGTGCGTATGTATGTACCCAAGTTAAATTGTTGTCAGAAAGCAAATATAGACTCAAAGTTTTATTTGAAAAACTAATATTATTTGCTTCTTCTATTCACGTTCCTCATTGAATATTTGAAATTAAAACATACAAAAAAAATATTAGTCACGTTTCAAATTGGTATTCTCAGGGACACTTTTTATTTTCTTGTATTGAATAGCAAAATGTTTACGATAGCCGATGTCGATCTGTATCTGACAAAGGTTTTCATGGTGTTGGGTGTATGGCGAATTTGCTATCATAATGGCTCTGGAGTTTTTGTGGAGTGTCAATGACATTATTCACTTTGTCACTTTTTTATTCATGTTTTCGGACATCACTGGGTCGATAAAAAATATCTTTAGCTACCGTATGGCGTCTTTCAGATGAAGTCTCCTGAGTGCCTAGTGCGAGTTTGTTTTACGTCAACGCGATCGACACGTTTCTGACGTCCGTCGCTCTGATTGGCCCGCTCCAAGCTCATAACCAATCAGAGAGCCAAACAAGGTAAACGTTTCGATCGCGTTAACCTAAAATCTACTCGCACTCAGCGCACAGGTACTCCCTATAACTTAGTGCCTAGAGCGAGCATGTTTTACGTTAACGCGATCGACACGCTTATGAAGTTCAGTGCTCCGATTGGCTCGCTCCAATCTCTTAACCAATCAAAGAACCAAATGCGGTAAGCGTTTCGATCGCATTAACGTAAAAACCACTCGCACACAACGCACTGAAGAAGAAAACGCATAGCATCATATGCCAACTTTCCACACTAAAATAGAAGATCAAACAAACTTTAGAGAGATCTACAGAAAGCTGATCCCAAAGTCAATAACACGTCATAAATTATCCTGTATGACCTCAGACCAAAGCCTAGCTATAATTAATCATCTCTTACATAACGCACGTGTGCTCAAACCAATTTGGATGGTTACCGAACTTCAGCTTGTAAAGTAATTAAGCACTGCTTCGCTGCCTCCAGCACTATCAGCGAACATTAATATACTATTCTCTTTTTTGTCGAATGATGTCATCCACCATACATGGAGATGTATTATCGAGTAGGTATGGACGTGACTGCGTAATGAGAGTATGTAATGCACGAGAACCGATTTGTATGGTGTTGTTACAAATATCATTATGACTGAACGAAGTATATTTTTTTTAATGAATTGGCAGTTCTTGGAGAGCCCAGTGGCAGTGGCCACGGCTTATGAGTTGTAGGTGTACGGCTTAATTTATTTCATCAACATTGCTCTAAAAAGGGTGAAGGAAAGCATCGATAGAAAAACGGACTATCCCAGAATCAATCATTCAGAGACACATATGACGTGCAACATGTCAACGTGACAAAGAGAGTGAATACTTCTACTACATACTTCTAGGCGCGCTCAATCAACGACCAAATCATCGCTTACCATCAGATAAGATAATGGTCAACTTGCGTTTGAATCCTATTAAATAAGTAATAATAATAATAAAAAAACTACATTATAGGAGTATAAAGAGAGACAAAAGAAACGATAGTTAAATAGAAGAGAAAAGGTGTGACTATTGAGATAATGAACAGAGTCACATTGAAAAAGAGACAAGCTGCACTCAATTCAAATACCTACATAGAATTAGGACAAAACAACCCAAAAACTTTAGATTAGAACAAGAGAATGATCAAGAGCAGGAGATTCAAAATTAATCTTAGAAGAATTACACAAGCCCAAAACCGCTCAGCGCTAAATGACTAACGCCTCGCAAGTCCCTAATCAAAGCCGGTTTAAACAGGGTCTAATTAGTACCCAAGATTGGCACTAATTAGAGCGTGTCATAAATCAGCAACGTTTCCGATTTTCGTAACACATAAGGCACTAAGCCAGAGGTAAATGAACCTAGAGAACAAATAGACATAAGTACTCATAAAGTGCTAATTTTATCACTTGACTTCGGTTAAGTGTGGGACGCCTTTGATTCGATAGTTATAGCGCATATAAAAATATCGTTGGTGATCAATATTGACGTTTATCGGTGTACTGCGATAGTATTTTGTTTGATAAACGGTAAGTAGGAAGTAACAACAGTACATATGCGTAAATATGTCACATCGAGCTGTAGAAACAGACCAAGACTATTTAGAGAGAGATAATTTATAAGTGTTAAATAAGTTTATGTATATACATTTTGCTCAGTGAGAAATGACGTGAAAGAAATAAAAACGGAGTAAACGATAGCGTGAAAAGTGATAGAAGAAAACGTCATACTACGACTCCAAGCAACATGGATCAAACGCACGAAGATGATGATGAGGACACTGGCAACAGAGACGGTGTTCTATAAAGCCTGAGTTGTTCTAAATCGTTGCATGTTTTAGGTCGCAATGTTGCAAGTACTGCAATATCGCTACATGGTGGAAGAGCGATACGTAGATGGCAGAAAATAATGACCCGCACAAGACAATGATAGCTTTGCCATGTAGTAGGACCATTTATTGGCCAGTTAGATGTTATATTATAGGACATTTAGGAGGAACTGTATTATGGGAATCCGATGGCTGCGATATGCACAGGACCGTTCGTTGTGACGATAATTGGGGGAGGCCTTTCGGCTGAAATGATGATGACGATGATGTATTACTCTTAAGACTAAAATAAACAACTTCTCTTGCTAAGACGTGTCAGACTTTTTTCCTTCAGCAGCCCTTTGCGTCTCTTTTAAATAATCCCGCAAACACTTATCCATTACTGATTGAATAGACTCTTAATAAACTAGTGCGCCTTACCATCAACGATTGCATCACTGCTTACCATCAGGTGGAATCGCAGTCAAGCACTAATTTATGTCGAATTTAAAAAAAAACTTTAAGGTCGTGAAAAATATTGAATATTTTCTATCTTTCTCAACGAAAAATGCATAAGATAACTGTGCTTGACTTAACTATGTCATTTGGGGTCAAGGCGTTAGTAGCTTTTGTCATCAGAATCCCATCACTTGCTGTGGTTATGGGGCTATTGCGAAGTTTATGTAACGGTTAACTATGTGTGGGTTTTGGCCCATCCATTAGATATAACGGCCATATGGTGTTGATAACTGAGTGTTCCTCCTATAAAATAATCATCGGAATAACTGTTTTTTAATGGCTTATCAAAGAATTGATAGTCTTTGAATTAGTGTCCAACCAAAACTTATTTCTACGGCCGAGACCGAATTTCAGTTTCAGCCGAAAAAGGTGAGAAATCATCCAATGACTTTTCTTCTAGGACGGAGCTCGGTCGTGTCAGACTTTTACTGACTAAAACCACACCTATGTTCCTTATTTGCCTTCTTTATTCCAGGACCACGGGTTTCCGTTTCGGAAGTCAACTCATGGCCCCAGTAGGTTTCGGCCTTGCTCGGCCCCGACGGTTTTGCTAATATCTCTTTGAAGCGCGTGTGGAAACACTACGCGCTTCAAGGAGATGCCCGGTCCACAGTTTGTTTTAGTTAGTGATAAGCAGGGGTTGGAATTTGGTAGAGTTATTCATGTACTTGATCGGATCTTCCCGGGATTTTTAATGAAAAATCCCGTGTGGCTATCAACATTACGTATAAATAATAATAAAAACCTCTGAAATAGATAAGACCAATAAAACAAAGATAATTAACATACAATTATTATTAGTATTTTTCATTGAAAAAGATCTTTCTACATCAACTCAGGTAAGGTTAACAAATTAATACACTTCCCCCATTCATTCAGTCTTTAATGCACGAAAAAATTGTTTTTGCTATATTTCTGATAGTGTCATAAAAAAAAATCTGCTCTTTAAAGTGAATTGAAGCATATCAACTTTACTCTTTCGCTGAATGAAATCGGTGTAAGTACTTGTTTAACTCTACCTAATTCCGACCTCTGGTGATAAGTAATGTATTGTTATATATTGTGCGTCTATTCGGTAGAATAATCATGGTTTCTTTCATATTTCTCTTTATTGTACACCAAACAAAATTACAGTAGGAGCTTGAAATTAAAACAATGGGCGGTCTTAACGCTAAAAGCGATTTCTTACAGACAACCTTTAGATTTTTACAGAAAACTTATTCATATATTTAAAAATATTTACCAATACAGTTTGCCCAAATCATATTTTTAATCTTTAAATCACACAAAGCTGACAGTCGTTACCCAAATAACATTATCCATCACCAGCCATTTATGTTCATAAAACATGGTACAAAACTTAATGGTATTTAGTTGATGTCAAATACTGACGCGAACCGTGACCATGGCAAAAACTATACAAGCAATCATTAAGTCGGTCGCATACCAAGAGCTAACCTAATTTAGGTGGAGCGAGAGGGCGTGTCAGTCTTTTACTCATTAAAACTCACCTGTGTTGCTTCAGTTGCCCTTTGCGTTCCAGGGCCACTATGATTCTATACTACAGCCTTGTTTAAGCTTAGTCCACAACTAAGGATTTTTTCAGAGCATTAATTCGTTAAAACCACGCAGAAGCCAAAAGTTATCATTTTATGTCGTTTATTTAGTATTTTAACAAAATTTGGCAGAATTTATGAATGTAGTAATAAAAAGTTGAATACACAATTAAAAAATCAAAGTTCAATTTTGAAACGAAAACTTACTTCAGCTGCGCGAGCTAAACTATACTAACTTAGTTTAGCTCTTGGTCTGCAACCGGTTCAAATTTGTATTTTTTGTTAACCGAACAACAAGGCATCAATTAGGTACCTACTAAGTACCCACGAGCGTAGAATACGTACAAAAGCATTGATGTTAATTACAGTGCTTTGTTATTACGGCTAGTCCCATATAAATAGACGATATGGAGAACAATGTGGATAATGGCCAAACCGATATTGTTATACTTTTAATTGAATTTGATCTATTTGAGTAAATGCATGTAAACAAACAACTGATCAAATTACATCTAGATACGAGTATAATATTTTCAATTCGTGAGGAACGTTGGCATGTCCTAGAACCAAAAAATTCGAAGACATGTGACATGCACCAACCCGCACTGGGAACGCGTGGTAGATTACAGCCCATTCCCTCTCCTAGAGAGGTATGGAACCCTAAAAAGTTATAAGGCGTTTATTAGAATGGCGATATCGATTACACAAAAAAAAACTTCTGCGAAACTATAGCTTGTTGGCAGATGTAACTTCAGTATTTTCAGAAAATTATTGATAATATATATTATAGTCTCATAAATTGTCATCATTTTCATCTTGTTACTAACAGGCCCAAGATTGTATGAAAGCGTGGCCGTGTCCTTTATGTCCTTGGACTTCTACATTTTTATAAAAAAATAAAAAAATAAAGAGTACTTACAATAAGGCCATGAACGCGTAGTTTCATAGACGCGTAGGTATTCGTCATAATACGCTTGGTGTACGCCTACTTGAAGCTTGCATACAAAACTACGAAACTCTGTCGATAAAGCGGCAACGTCGTGTTTTGTCGTGACGTCGACGATTACGCGTCTATGAAGCTACGCGTCCATAGACAGTAGGCTAACTCTAAACATGATTCTATAACTGAACACTATTGCTATGACTGTTATAGAAAAAAATTGGAAACACAACAACACAAACGCAACAGCGCAAACCGCAAAAAAAATAGGATAAAGACAAGATAATGACGATTGATAATCACCTGGACTACCTACGCATCCATCAGGCAATACAAATGCCAATATAATGATTCCGTCAAATGCCCATCTAGCTGGAGGGAATATCTACGCTGAGTAGTAAATATTATTGTTGCTTTAAAATACGAAAATAAACACCATGATGAGGTATTAATTCTACGATAAATTCCATCATATTGATGGCCAACTTTCATAGCCACCAGCTTTATATCTATTAAAGTGAATGCTACAGAATAGCCCGCGAAATGGTTTTTTTTTCCATTTTGCAGGTCAGAGTCAGGTATGTTCATCTTAATATACATATGTATATAACTCTTCTGTACTTGTGTTTGTCGCCTAACTCCTCCTTAACGGATTGACTGCATAAGCATAGCATAATCAGCCTTTTAATTTTCCCACTGCTGGGACTCAGGCCTCCTCTCTAGGAGAGGGAATGGGCCGTAATCCACCACGTGGGTCCAGTGCGGTTTGGTGAATGTCACATGTCACGGATTGACCGATTTGGAAGTAATTTTGTGTGTATATTTGATAGGGGCTCTGGATGGTTTCAAAATACATTTGGAGCCGGTAGGTGGCGCTGGAATCGGGTACATCATTTTTTTTTTTTGACAAATTGTCAACCTTAGGTCAGGACAACGTCTGCCGGAACTATTAGTTAAAATACTTTTTTTTTTCGAAAATTTGAAGTTCGCGGGTAACTCGTTCCATCATCGGACCACCAGGCGTAAGGCAACGCGCCACCGGTACATGGTGGACATTCCACCTATACGCACAAAACGTTTTGGGAACACATTCATTGTGCGTACAGCTAAGGAGTGGAATTCCTTGCCGGAATCTGTGTTTCCTGATAGCTACAACGCGGAAATCTTTAAGTCAAGAGTGAATAGGTTACTTCTAGGTAAGCGCGTTCCATCGTCGACCGCATCGTCGCTTTCCATCAGGTGAGATGGCGGTCAAGCGCGAACCTATCGAGAATTTAAAAAAAAACTCAGTCTATAGCAACCAACTTTATCATCAATTTACCATTTAGTATGTACAGTTGTATATAACCTACCAGCAGACTGACCCGACTATAACATAAGGCGCGAATAGGCATACAATAACAACGATGAAGATGCTATCTTTTTAATATTTATTGCCAGACATAAAAAAACTAACCCGGTTATTTTTTATACAGAATATTAACCAGTAAAATCAATTTAGTTTTTTTTTTCCTAAAAAATACTTTGATTTCAACGCTTTTATAGTGATCGCGCAATCTATTGACCGAAATAATGACGTTGGTAAAAAAAACGTTTTTTATAGATAGCTGTTATTTCGTGGAAGCACGTAAAATAAATATGCGAAAGCATGAAAATATACATAAATGTATGTTGCCACCTATATGTATATGGATCAACCTGGTACCTAGCTAGAAGAAAGCTTGGTAATAAATAGATCAAAGAGTGATAATCCCAGCAGAATAGCTGAAGAAAACCGGACGAGAAATGGTCTCTTGATCGGGAAAAAGGTGAGAGAGAACACCTTTGAAAAGCCGTTGAGTTCTAGCTGGTAGAAATCTGACGAGATACCCCTTCCATTAAAATAGATTATAATAAAGAGAGCATTGCAGACAGTCATAGCAAAAGTCAGAAATGGCCATCCAACCGTGAAATAACGAATGGCATATATACTCGTTCTTGGACCTTTCTTCCTCAACAACCTAAAACAAGCCACATATTTCTAAGATAACATCATCCCGGAAAACGAAGAAACTCTCCGTGCAAGAGCAGTAGTCATAGCTCATAGATCATATAGATTCAATCATTGATTGTTGCGAATGCTTGGCACCGTGTTGCTAGTCGTGTCGATAAATTAACGTCGACCGTGACAGGTGGCGCTACTGTACCACTTGGTAAATTATACAGAAGGTGCATTTTAGGCGTTCCGTGAAGCTGTGGCCCAGTCTGACCTTCGTCGCGAATCGGGGACGCAATGTTTACATTGAGGTGGAACGAACCGATTCAAATATTAACGAATTCAATTTTTTTTTTAACTACTTTCATAGTTTTTTTTTAGGTGGGAAAATCATCTAATGACAAATCCCGCTCTTGGGCGGAGCCGGAGATAGTGTCAGACTTTTATTGACTAAAAACCCACTCCTGTTCCTTCTTTGCCTTCATCCCGGGGCTCCGGGCTTCGCTTTCACACTACCCGTGGAACAATTTTCATAGTGAAAACAAAATCCGGAGTCTGCATTACCATATATTTACTCATAGAAGAAAAGAGAAAGAAAACATGTTTATTCTGCTCGAATAGACGCACAAATAATTACAAAAATAAAAATCAGATGAGGAATGAGAATTACATGAGGGTCACTAGTAGGTTACTATGAGTAGAGATTGTTCCATCATCGCATTGCTTGCCATCAGGTGTGATAGCAGTCAAACCGAGCCCATGAATGATATACAAAAATTGGAATGATTTTAACTTGTGTACTGAAATGAAATCTTAGCTAGTGCAATGATGAATTGAAAGTATAAAAAAAACTGTTAATTTTGGAACCGGAGTTCCTTGTATTTGAAAAAATTGACCTTTTCCACTCTCACCTATAGTGACCGTTTTCATAGCATAACATACGTTAAATTATGAATGTGTGGGTTTCCCCGATGTTTTCTCTCGATGTTCGAAACTGGAGCTTACACGTGTTTCCTAAATCACGTCATTACTAACTGTTCCGTCACGCGACATCGTGTTTCCATGTGATAATGTATTGATCAATATGTTCAGCTTTTTTTATTCACGTTTAGGTACATAGCATAGCATAGTCGGCCTTATAATGTTCCCACTGTTGGGACTCAGGCCTCCTCTAGGAGAGGGAACGGGCCGTAATCCACCACGCGGGCCAGTGCAGGTTGATAAATGTCGCAAGTCTTCGAATTTTTGGATCTAGGACATGCCGGTTTGCTCACGATGTAGTCCTTCACCGTTTTGAGAGCAGTGGTGATGAAATAAATTACACAAAGTAATGCGCCTGGCTGGGTTTGAAACCACGATCTACAACTCGTAAGTCGGGGCCGTTACCAATACGTTTAGGTGATTGGGAAGTAATTTCGTGGTAGAGTCTATGATGAGTTACTTCAGTTTGACTTACACTCAGCACAGATGTATGAATTTACGATTTTAAATATAAAAATCTTCCTTCCCCGCTCTTGAGGAGTACCATGGCGTGTGTAAGTCAGGCTGTGCGAGCAAGAAAAAGAGATGGAGCTATACACCCTACATAGCTCGTTCCCTTTAACAGTTCAGTTTAGGTCAAAGAATCACGTTAAGAGTGCGTAGTGGAGGAGTTAATTTTTTCCTTCTTTGTAAGAAACCGGTATGTCCTAGTACCAAAACCCATCCATCCAGACTGGACCTGTAACTCTTTACTGAACCGACTCACTGTTCCGAAACATTTGGAACACTGAAACACTCTTTAAGTGACTTGCAGTCTTTTTTAAATTTAAATTAAAACGTAAATAGTGTACCTGTATATATAATTAATGACCTGAACTAAAAACATCTGCTTGAAATTATTCTTAGATCAAAATTCAATTAAATAAAACTGTTAGTGTACGCGACGCGACGTAACAGATTACGATTCATAACAGTAAGTGTCTGTGTTTGTATCTTTTAAGCCAAAATTTTCCAAATGTTCAAAATGATAAATATTATCATCTAACATTTCTCTGTCTCAGTGTGACTATAAAGTGACATAACAGATCACGATTCATATGAGCCGATGTTCCAACTGTTCCGTTTGTATCTTTTGAGCCTACGTTCCAAATATTCCAAATGATACATATCACTGTTCCGGAACATTTCAGTGATTCAGATGCAAATGTTCCAATCGAAAAGATGACACACTTTGCCCACGCCTAATTGTGACATTTACCAAAACGGACTGCATTTGCGTGGTTGGCTGCAGCCCAATCCCTATCCTCGAAAGGCCTGAGACCCAGGTGGGACAATATAAAGTTGATTAAACTATGCGATTCAAAGATACTCATTTGCTCAAAAGATTTATACGACGAATAAAGATTACATCTTTTATGGCCACTATTTACCATTACTATATTTAAAGCTTGAGTTTACTGCACTTGTAAACTAAACAAACATAGTTTATAGCCATCATTCATCCGTTAATTTTATAGCATACGAACTAGGAACATATTGAGAGGTTCACACTCCAAATATACGGGAATTGTCAACGCTTATATTGCCGTAAAAAAAAACAATAAATAAAGAGAGTCTATTAGCCTGTACTTGACCTACACACTGTTTTTAACAGAAAATATACTTATTGATTTTTCTGGACTATAAGGTTGGGTGTACAGTACTGAAAAAGATGAAAAGAATAGAAAATTTTCCATTACGGATTTCGGGGATACATTTACTGTGCGTGAAGCTAAGGAGTGGAATTCTCTTCTGGAACTTTTCCCGATGGCTACACCATGGGGGTCTTTCAAGTCTAGAGTGAATAGGTTACTTCTAGACAAGCGTGCTTCATCGGCGACCACATCATTGCTTACCATCTTGGGAGGTAGTGGTCAAGCGTGAGCAATAAAAACCAAATCCCAGTAGGCTACATAGACAGATGTTGGGATTAGTACCCGGTTGATAATCCGTAGGGGCCCAGCAGGGTCGAAGCCTACTGGGGGCCATGGATGATGCCAAAGAGATCCCCAGGGTCCTGGAACGAAGACAAAGAAAGAATAGGAGTGAGTTTTAGTCAGTAAAAATCAAGGACGGGAGATGTCATTAGATGATTTCCCACCTAAAAAAATAATTGATGGTCGATGAGAAAGAAAGATTCTGGAGTGGCGAACATATACCGAAAGACAGCGTTGGTAAGCCTTCCACTAGGTGGACAGATAACCTGGTGAGGGTCGCGGGAATCCGATGGATGTGAGGCGCACAGGACCAGTCGTTATGGCGACACTTGGAGCCATATGTCCAACAGTGGACGTCTTTCGGCTGAAACGATGATGATAGTGATGACCATCATAATTTATGGGACTCTTATTTTTCTTCTGTCCACAATTCTATAAATAGACAAGTTGTTTACAGACTTGAACGATAAACAGCGCATTATTGAGTGAGGGCCATGTACCATGACAATCGTAATCCTTTACATTTGAATTGATGATATGGTAATGCAATTCATAAGAGGATATTGGATTTATAATATCAATATAAGGGTGCTTGTACGAACCCTTTTGAATGATTCCGACAAGGATAGCTGATCGGTTTTCTATCGGTTACATTTCGGGACGCATATGCGTACAGCTAAGGAGTGGAATTCTCTGCCAGAGTCTGTGTTTCCTGATGGCTATAACTTGGGGATCTTTAAGTCAAGAGTGAATAGGTTACTTCCAGGTAAACGCGCTTCATCGTCGACCGCATCGTCGCTTTCCATCAGGAATTGCATAGTTCAATTCCACCATGCCAGTTTTATCATCAGACTACTAAACGTACGGCGATGCGCCGCCTGGTACATGCTAGATATCCCATTCTTACTCATAAAACGTTTTGGAAACACATTCATTGTGGGTGGTCTAGGCAGCGAGATTTACTACCGGAATCTGTGTTTCCTGAAAACTACAACCTGGGGGTCGTAAGGTCAAGACTGAATATATTACTTAAAAACAAGCGTAATTTAACGTCTCGACCAAATCATTGCTTACTTTCAACTAAAGTAGATACTTGCGAAATTAATGATCTTTAGAGCACTAAGGGCGAAATTCACCAATAAAACTAATCGCGTTTAGACCTTTGGCTTGCATAATCGCGTTTAGCCGCTGTCACTGGTGTCACTTGTCTTTTCTTTTGTTGGATTTTTCCAAGTGACAGCGGCTAAACGCGATTATGCGAGCCAAACGTTAAAACGCGATTAATTTTATTGGTGAATTCCGCCCTTAGTGCTCTAAAGATCATTAATAAAAAAGTGGGCAAAATAAGATTGTGGAAGAAATTAACTCGAAATCCACAGTTAAATAAAACCTTCTCCTAAGCTGTGTAACAAAAACCATCCTATCTTTTAAGGTCAGTCCATGTGTATACTTGAGGGGCATCCCACGCGTCTAGAGAAAAACGTACCCAAAACCAGACATAACAGCACCAAAAGTAAGACAATACCTACACAAACCGCTACAAACCAATTAAATTTCTCAAACGCATCGGTAATTAACATAGTTTCCCATGAAATCGACCTCAAGGTTAGACAAACAAATCTGTTATCGAACACTTTTCTCACGAAAGTCGATACAATCGTCGCAAACGCAACGCGTATCGCGTACTTTGAAAATACGCGTCTTATGACAATAAAGGTGCATCCACACTACTCCAAATTTATTTATTTATGTACACACAAACACTTCAAAATGAAAAGAACAATAGCCGATAGAAGAGCACAAAGGTACTGCTTATTTCAAATGAAATTTCTTCCAGCAGACCTGCGACAGAAGAGTTGGATGAAAGATGTAGACACAGTGTATACAAAAACAGTTAAAAAATTAAAAATATACTATATTATCTAAATTAAATAATTAATTTATGATTCAACGAAGAGCTACTTTTGTTTATACCGCGTACATCGAAGGACTGGAACAATTTACCTGCTGAGGTTTTCCAATCCGATTATAATTTGGATGTCTTCAAGACTAGAGTGAATAGGCTCTTAATAAACTAGTGGGCCTCACCATCAATGATTGCATCACTGTTCACCATCAGGTGGGATCGCAGTCAAGCAATAGTTTACATCATATCAAAAAAAGAAGAAGATCAACGTTTTGCAACAAAAATGTTCAAATTAACTTTTCGATACTCTATGTGCTGACAATACTTTTGGAACCAAAGTAAATTGTTTTATTTTGTGCTCATTTCTTACTACTTACACACGGTATCTACATCTCTTTTTTCCAACTCTCCTCTCTCAGGTATGCTGGGGATTTCTTTGGAAATAAACATCATCTTAGTACCTAAATATATGCTATTTCCTTTTTTGCCTACTTATTATACCTATCTGTCTATCTGGGTAATTGTTAAATAAATAAACCAATACTGTTGAATGACGTAAGACTATACCCCTAGAGCGTTAGCACATTAGGTACCTATCCAATTTTATTTGGCTATTTTGAGATAGATGTGTGGGTGATGATGAGATAGAAAGACACAGTTTTAAAGTTACGAGTTGACTGTAATTTCAAACTGTGTCTTTCTATTAATTTTTTATTTCTAATTCTCTTTAACGTAATGATACTGAATATATTGTAACGTAGATTTTTTAAAACTGTGTTACATTACTATCATAAGATAACTTTTTTTTTCGGCACCGGAAAATTACTGAAAAGCAAACTCGCAGTCCTCGAACGCAACTGAACTGGGGCAACTGAAGAACACAGGTGTGGTTTCAGTCAGTAAAAGTCTAACACGCCCGCACATTCTACCCTAGAGCGCGAAAAGTCATTGGATGATTTCCCACCTCAAAAAAAAAAAACAACAGATTGCATAAAAGAATTACTACCAAAGCTTGAAAATATGTTGTGTAAATAATAGTTACCTGCAGTGTGGCTGCACCATAACAGAGCTACGTCGACTTACGAGCCATTGTATGAAAATGACACACATCGTAGGGAGTAACTAAATGTCATCGAGATGATTATTTGTATGCTTGTTTGGTTTTATGATCGATAAGAGCTCATTACAATAATGAAGGTTTAATAGTCTGTAATGATTTGTTGTCAATCAAATAAATATTAACAAATGCCTATGGAATTGGATTGTCATTAATTGTAGTCAGGAAACTGATAAAAAAAAAATAGATAAAATAATCCAAATAATGTATGATTCTAGCATTTTCCCAGTCATGTTGCGATTGGATTCCAGTCTATCATAATCAGCCTTTTAATGTTCTCACTGCTAGGACTCAGGCCTCCTCTCTAGGAGAGGAAATGGGCCGTAATCCACCACGCGGGCCCAGTGCGGATTGGTAGATGTCACATGTCTTCGAATTTTTGGTTCTAGGATATGCCGATTTCCTCACGATGTTTTCCTTCACCGTTTTGAAAGCAGTGGTGATGTTACATTACACAAAGTAATGCGCCTGGCTAGGTTTGAACCCGCGACCGACTACTCGTAAGTCGAGGCCGTTACCACTCAGCCACCAATGTTCTTCTACACTAATATTATAAAGAGGTAAACTGTGTTTATTTTTGTTTTCATGGTTGGAGGAGGTAATCTCTGAAAGTACTGGTCCGATTGCGATTTTTTTTTTTTCACCGTAAACTGCCTAATTTCTGACATAGGCTATATTACGCGGGCGAAACCGCGGGCAAAAGATAGTCAATAATTAAAACTCAATCTATTCAATCACCACGGCTCAGTAACTGCAAAACACGGTATTCCCTAGGCAAGATGTGTATTATGTAAAATTGTACACAACTATTTTCAGAGAAGGCAAATGAAGGAACTATTTCAAAAGTTGATACAATGGGCGGTCTTCTTGCTAATTGGCTTGCTCAATGAAATAGCAAAGAGAACATTAACGATTTATTCAAGAATTTACACTATTAGCTACTAGAAAAAACAACTAGATTTCTACACAATGAAAAGAATAGAATAGATATTTATTGTGAATCTCCATTATATACGAAACGAACAGTTTTTATGTTCTTGGATACCTCTCAACTATTAACATTCCAATCTGATTGGAGTAAAAATATGTAGAGAAGAAACGCTGCCCGTTGCACTTACCACTATATTTAGGGTTCCGTACCTCGAATGGAAAAAACGGAACCCTTATAGAATCACTTTGTCGTCCGTCTGTCTGTCTGTAAAGACACGGGAACGCGTAGAGGTATCGAGTTGAAATTAAAACCATATACTCAGGTCTGCTGTCCCTTGAAGCTGTGAAAAAAATTAACTTCTGAGAGTTAACAAAAAAAAAAGATACTGCCGTTTATGTCGAAATAAAACGTGTATTTCGACACTCTCAAGGAAATCAAAATTCATAGGGTACTTCCTGTTTGCGCACAAGTATAGGAAAAAATCAGAAAAATGTAAATTTGTAGTAACGTCACAAAAATAAACTTTTTTTTCGATTCGGAAAAATCTTCATAACTCAATTCGGGAATGGAACTGTTTTCATAGGTAAGTTTTTACGGAACCCTCAGTCCGCGATTCCGAATCGCACTTGCCTAGTTATTTTTTATTATAGATACGCTCGCGCTTGACCGCTATCTTACCTAATGATAAGCGATAATGTGTTGACGGTGGAGCATGCTTGCCTAGAAGTGACCTATTCACTCTTTACTTAAAGATCCCTAGGACAACTTAGAGGTACATAGCTATCAGGAAACACAGACTGTGGCAGGGAATTTCACTCCTTAGCTGTACGCAGAATTAATGTGTTCCCAAAACGTTTTGTGCGTATAGGTGGGACGTCCGCCATGTACCCGCGATGCATCGCCGTACGCCTGGTGGTTCGATGATGGAACGGGTTTGGCGGAATTAAGTTATGCAATTCTGACGCAAACATCCCACAGGCTAGCAACCCGGCTGTAAGATTTTGATGTCAGTGTCATTATCACTTCAGTCATAAAAAAAAACGAATTAATCGAAATAGAACAGACCGTAAATAATTGTTAAATAACATAAACAAAGAACGACCTTCAAACAACAAAGTATAGACACGCGAATATAATAATAACAATTATAATAACAAAAGTAATTTCTTACCTGTTTAGCCGACGTCCGGTCGAATACATAATGATGTATTAAAATTAACAACAAATGCAACTCATCAATCAATCTGCTTAATTAAAAACGAATTAGGGCAAAATGTGTTCTGAAATATGCGTTCTCGGGGTCAGATCTAAAGGGCTGTCCAGACAAGAGAAAAACGATCGGATGGTTTTGATTAGCATAATAGCATAATCAGCCTTTTAATGCTCCCACTGCTAGGACTCAGGCCTCCACGCGGGCCCAGTTCAGATTGGTGAATGTCATAATGACATGTCTTCGAATTTTTGGTTCTAGGACAAGCCGGTTTCCTCATGATGTTTTCCGTTACCGTTTTGAGAGCAGTGGTGATGAAATAAATTACACAAAGTAATGCGCCTGGCTGGGTTTGAACCCGCGACCTACAACTCGTAAGTCAGGGCCGTTACCACTCGGCCACCACTGCTCTTAGTAAGTCGGGGCTGTTACCACTCGGCCATCACTGCGGTTTTGATTAAATTAACCTTTATTTATCAAAAGGTATTTTTGTATTATACTTTCGAACCAGCCAGACAAGAGAAGATTTTACGAAATATTTATACTATTTTTTTTTTGTCTCAAATACTTAGTTATTTTCAATTGACATGGCATGTTTGAAATGACAGGCCTGTTGGTCTATTGGTCAGTAGCCCTGACTGCTACGCGGAAGGTTGTGGGTTCGATTCCCACCCAAGACAAATGTTTATGTGCTGAGTACGATCATTTGTTCTGTGTCTTATAAATGATATTTTTAAATATTTCAATAAACAAATAAAACAAAACATTTAAAAAATAGTAGCCCACCGGTATCGGGAACAGGGTCCCAATTAGCGGTGATCAGGGCTCCAGAGAGAGGAACCTCCTAACTATAGCTAGGAGCCGTGTCTAGAAGTACAGCTTTCTGAATCAAGCCCTTGATCCAGTCGCCTAACCTTATTATTATTAATTCATAGACAAAATCTAGACCACAATTTTGATATTATGTTCTAGATTTAAGCAGAAAAACTCCATTTTAAAGTAGTCGAGACAAAAACAACAGTTAACGTTTATAATGTATGTCTAATTACGAATAAAAACTCGTCAAAAGCAAATTATTAAAATAACAGAATAAAATTAACCCAGATGATGTAAGAATTAGTAGAAAAACGTTGCATTTACAGTGTTTCACATCAAATGCAATGCAACACTTAAATGTTGCATCAGAAGTTACCCCAACTTAGTAATTTACACAGTTTGATAATTGTTGCAACTATGTTATTATCTAACGTTTAAAGTTAAGCAGATAATTAAATTAATGTACTAGGATAAAATATGAGTTTAAGCTAAAAAAGCCAATTTAATCTCTTTTTTAAAATGTGTAATCCCACCAAAAGCATTTCATGTAAAATGTTACTAAGACGACCACATAAGGTTTGCCCTGTGAAAAAGATATCGTATCTCATGTAGAGCCAAGCTTCTGAATCTACACGGCCTAACTCTACCGACCCTAACTTCACAAATTCTACATATCAGTAAAAATGACTTCGTATGTTTAATTAGTCTATTACTGACATCATATCCTGAGAATATGAACTATCTGGTACATCGGAAACCAACTCTATGAGGGTTCAAAAAAACGACGAAACACTACGAGAAAAGGTAGGCAGTACCTTTGCGCTTTTTGGCGGGGGCACGGCATCATTCTATGTGCATTGCAACAACCACACTGCGATCGCCAACCCCCCCTTTGGGGGAGACCTATGTCCAACAGTGGACATCTATCAAAATGATGATGATGATGATAATGAATAATCCATTGAGTTCTCCCGGGGCGAGAGACAGTGTCAGACTTTTACTGACTAAAACTCGTTCCTATGATCCTTCTTGCCTTGCATTTCAGGCCTCCGGGTTTTCCTTTAAAGCCAACCCATGGCCAATTAATCCTTTCGAATACCGTAATTAGAGACACAATAGAAAGACAATCAGAGAGCGAACGGCGGCGTTCGCATGGCGTTTAATGAAGTAATCTGTAGCAATGGTTTGTTTGTAAACATTAAATTGTCAGACAAAACGATGTTGAATTTCAGTTCAAAAGTATTTTAGTACCTATCAGCTATACCTAATGGAAAACGTATTGCTACCATTACCTATATAAATCACAAATCAATAGGCGAATGTACTAAGAATTGTTTTGTAAAATAAATAACGCACGTCAAAGGGCCCGATCATCTGTGAGAGCCCTAACAAACCATTAATCCGTAACACAAATCTTGACCTCGTTTCTGAACCAGTGCACGAGAGAGCAATTTGTTGCGTTAAAATGCGTGTGATTCGCTTATTGTATTCTTTGCTCGTTTAATAATATAGAATATTGACTGTATGATAGTTATAAGATAAGGTATGATGGACTTATGGTGTCATTACGGTTCAAGGTTCCACAGCCAAGAAAAACTGTTGGATCACTGGGACTTTACCATGACGTGATAAAATGTCAAGCATGCGACCGAGAGAAAGAGGAATGCTCCTGTTCACATGACAATACCAGGACAAACAATTCCCTTTCAACTTTTCAGTCACTGGTTTACCATTCAATACGGTTTTTTTTTTATTGGGTGGAAAAATCATCGTATGACATCTTCGCACTTGGGCGGTGTGGGAGTAATGATAAAGATTATTGTGTAAAAATTTGATTTTCTCTGTACCTTCCTTTAAGTTTCTCACTCTACTCTACAGCCAATTACAGGTCAAGATTGAGTTCCATAAAACTAAAACTACACTGCGCACACGTGTGCCACACATGCCGAACTGGGCGCGTCGGTCTCCAAACATTTTATATAGAAACTAGACTTGTAGAGCTACACTTGATGCACGCCACGCGACGTTGCTCTACGTACAAATCAGCCCCCCTAGCCAAGTTACAACCGTTTCGTTTAGATTCTCCGGCCACGCCTTCTATTCCTTTGTTCTGACCACGTGACTGAGCGTTGAGATGACATCAGAACAAAGGCATCGGAGGCGTGGCCTACTCGAGGTAATCGACGAAAAGAGAATCGAAACGAAATGGTTGTAACTTGGCTAGGGGGGCAGGCGTGTTACACGTGTGCGTCGATCTAATGTAGTTCTAGCTTAAAGTATAAAGATCACCGTGGTATTTGCATGCTTTCGCCATCTATTCGTACGTCGACATCCGAACGGAGCAGATATTAAAGCACTCGTCTGGAAGGATTGGTGTCACTTCCTACTTGCTAATCCATTGGTACTGCGAAATTGAAGGCTCGTTATTACCTGGAACAAATAATTAGAAACAATAAGCATGGTTGGTTCCGAAATAAACATAGAGGTTTCTTAAGAAAGTTTGTAAATTATCTAACAAATTGGGAAGTACCCAATTAGGTAATTTTATCTCAAGTTAAAAACCTTTCAGGTTGAAGGGGAAACTATCAAATCTATACATGACATAGTATAATAAATCTGTAGAAGTTTTTAGTTGTGCGCGCATCACGTAAAGTGTACGAAATCGATGTAGATAACTTTTATACTTTAAAATTGTGTTTAACTTGATATATTACTTAGGCTTTGTTTCATCGCAATCGGTTGACTACATATATCAAAAGATATATTACATTCATTGATTGTCAGGCTGTACAAAGTTCGCCGGGTCAACTAGTAACAGTATAAGGGTGCAATTACTGAAATGTGACGTCACAGCCATTAGGTTAGGTACGTGTGCTCAAAAGAGATTACGAGATATTCACACTACGTCTCCACTCTTCCTTTATAAACCAATATTTGCTAATTGCTACTTCAATTAATAACCAATTTTGATGATGTTTTCAGAAAAAGATTTCTATTTAGTGTTATTTGTTGTTTACTATAAAATATTGTCCAAAAATAAGCACAGGCGAATACCCAATTTTGATTGTAATATTCTTACCAATTAACAAGGTGAAGTAAACAAACCGACACGATCCCACGCATAATAGGTCGTAAGGCAAAAAAAAACATATTTATTCAGGAGAAGCGTCTTTGTAATTGTTAATTTGAGAAAATCCTTTTAACCCATGTATTTGCACTATGTAATCATCAATAATCAGTTTAAGATCACAGTACCAAAACACTACAAGTTTATTTAAAAAATATGTGACGTATTTATGCGTTGGAGATATCAAAACACTCTCCGTCCCTCATCCCAAACCAATCAAACTCTCAAAAGGTCCTATCAAACTTGCACACGAAAAAAACTGTTAACCGCCATTAACATTGTTAACAACTGCATTATCGTTCGCGCCCTACACAATACAACCAATCAGGGCTAACAAAAAGCATACTTTAAAGTACGAGTACTTCATCATCAGTTGTTTGGCAACACCTTGATGGCCGATACTGGCCCATTCTGGCCCACTGGGGCATTCCATCACGTGCGCCGCCGGCCATCGAGCCGCCCGCCACTTTGACAGCAAAATGATGCAAACAAAAACTGACTTGGAACATTTCTACCTTAAATTATAGCTGACAATTGGTGCACTTTACGAATCAAAGATGAAATGGTTTTAAAGGCCAATGCTGGCGGCTGAACAGATCTATTTGAAAACGGAACTGAGTTGCGGCGTGATCATAAACATTCTACTTTTACCTACAAACTGTTAGAGCTAGCGCGCACTGGTGACTTTTGTCAGGGTGACAATATATTTTTTGTAATTTTTTACCCCACTGTTGGGTTCATAAGCACAGTGACAATAAACAAAAAATTACGGTAACAAAAGTGTTCCTCCTAATCAAATCAATTGACTTGGAATACCGTAACTACAGTAATCATAGTACGGATTTCAGTCAAGTGGCGACAAGGGGCTCGGACAGTTAAATACAATACTAAATTTATTGGTTAGAAAAAGAAAGACCATAGTGTTGAAGTAGGATAGATTTGTTTTTGTTATACTCCAGCACAAATATTGTGGAAAATATACAGAAAATAGAAAAAAAACACATAATAAATGTGTACAATTTCTTTTAATTACTACAATTTAGCTAGTTACCTAAAACAATGAACGGCAACACAAACAAAGCGACGTTACGTGCAACTGTCATAAACGTCACCTAGGTACTGATTTATATCTCGAATTACCCAAAATGTTATTTTTAATCTCACATTGTTATCATCGAGACCGGGATCATGAGAGCGACAGTTTTATGTCGGTATTAACACACATAAATTCATTTAGTGCCACACACCTGTTACATTTATAAACATTAGGTGCTGTCAAATAGGTATTTCCCGCCAACTAATGCTGCGTACTTTTGACATTAGACACTCTATGACGATCCATAGATAAAAGTGTACTGATGAGAATACTTTATGGTCTGTGACGGTTCTTTAGAATTTAGAACAGGAAGAAAACTGTGCGCTATTTATTACAAGTTTTACTACTTACCTATATTTTCATCGTTAACTAGCATAAAATAAAAATGTCGTCAACTGACTGGATTGTCAGACTAACCTAAATTTATTGATACAGTTTTACTGTGACTAAAAAATGTAAGGGATAAGTAGTTGTGTCCGGAAATTGTATTCGTTTGGTAGGTTTATTACTCATACACTTATTTTAATTTTACTGATGGGAATAAACGAGGAATGAAGAAAACTTTAAAATAATAAAGCTGTTTTTTTAGGGTTCCGTACCCGAAGTGTAAAACGGGACCCTATTACTAAGACTACTGTCCGTCCGTCTGTTAATTCAATTCAATCAGACAATTGCAATTTTTACACATGATTTATTTCTATTGCCACCATACCAAAAACTACTGAAAAACCGAATAAAATAGATAAATGTTTACGGGGTCTCCCATACAACAATCGTGATCTTTTTACCGTTTTTTTTTTGCAACGGACTGTACGGAACCCTTTGTGCGCGAGTCCGAATCGCACTTGTCCGGTTTTTTTTTTCTTACTACAGGTAATTTAATTACCATAAGACCCCTAAGGTTAAGCCGTTTTCTAAGTTTTCCACTTGACTTAATGATGTGCGCGTACGCAAACAAAAACCTCTGATTGCTATTTGCCAACAATTTGAAACTTTACAGTTGTCAATGTCAATTAAAGTCAATGATGATGAAGTATTTTCTAATGGCGCTTTACGGTGTGAGGTAATATATTGAGCTTGGCAGTAACAAATATTGTAATTTTAATATTACTCGAGTGGGAATGAAGTATTGTTTATTTGTTAGTTTCGTAACGTTATAGGAAACTGCTTAATTAATGAGTTGTATATTATTAATGTCAAGTGATAGGTACAGTCAATGAAGGACATAAGTAACCAGGGTAATCGGGTCAGAAGGGCCCAATCCTACTGGGGCCATTGGTTGACTTCAGAAAGGGAAACCCGGGGTCCTGGAATGTAAGGCAAAGAAGGAACATTGAAAGAAAAGAAAGAACGAAAAAGTGTTTATTCACGTCAAACATGGCGCATACTTTAAAAATGAAAACAAATAACAACAACGACTTATATTATTTAAGTAGTTAGGATATGCGTCATATCCGCGCAAAAGGTGTGGTTTTAGTCAGTAAAAGTCTGACACACCCTCTCGCTCCATCCTATAGCGAGAGAAGTCATTGGATGATTTCCCACCTTAAAAAAGGGTTGTCAGATACAGTTGAAGTTTTCATGGAAACTGATGGATGAATATGAATGAATTTTAATTTTATTAACGAGTTGATTATGTTTAATTCAAATCCATCTATCTATCGATTTCCATGGAAACTTCAACTATAGATAATTGACGACCCTGGTTACTTATCTCCTTTGTTGACTGTACACGAGAGGTGTCAGTGCAAAAAAAAGTTGTATAACTTTCTAATTAATGAAAGTAATCAACAATTAATACATTTACACATTTTTTTTTTCCATAGAAACTTGGCAGTTCGTTTATGTGTATAATTCTTATTTCGGTGACTATACGCAAATTATATATTTCATTTAAATTCCTCGATATGCATAACGTAAGACGAAAACAGTACTTAATTATACTATTCTATCAAAATCACGCCCACAAAATTCATTCAACGATGTTCGAAGCTACGTGGGCAAAAAAACATGGCATCTAGAGATCCATAAGCGTAAGTTTGTCCTTATATGTCACTCATTCCTGGGACCAGTTAATTAAAGGATATTCAAAGAGCGACACTGACAGCCAGTTTGAAATGTGTGAGAATACCATAGACAAACTACATTCATATGCTTCTAAGCGTTCTAAAGCCTTGATAAGGCGCCTTTAAAATAGTGATGGGATGGGCTGCATCCCCTTTCTTTATCGATAGTTCTATAAAACATCCGAACACTTTTCTGTCCCTCATGTTGTGTGAAGACTTTTGGCCGCAGGGCGAGGGGGGGGGAGTGGTGTTCTGCCGCTATCGGGGACAGGTGCAACAAAATAGCATGAAGTGTATGTAGTGTTACTAAAACTGACATAAGTCAATAAATTATATTTACTTTATATATATGTTAGTCTGTAAGGTCTATGGGCCAAGGTTCTGTTCTGACAATAAATGATTTAATTTATTTATTATTATTATAAAGTGTCCAGGATATTGCAAAGCCTGTCAAAGCTGGTAACAATAACGTCAACACTGTTACAGTTTTTATATGTAAGCGCGCGCACGTGCAGTCAACGTGGTTTCAAGTTACTAATCAGAAAGCTCCACGGTAGTCAAACTACAGTTATTGAGGCATTGTTTTAGTTAATTAACAGACATACTACGACTAAGACTCGATTAAAGCGGTAATTCGTGACCTTGAATGCGTGATTCAAAACATTAAAACTAAAATAGAGCTGAACCAAATAAATATCGATAATAAATTGGTCGGAACATTAATAAATAATTAATACAACTAGGGCATCGTTATCTTTTAATCGTTTCGCCATTGGCAACAACGGGTTGTGCAAAATGGCAATTAATTATTAAATCATTGAATATTCTGTTATTCAGACTGTGGCTTTATATTGTGAATATTCAATTTATAGTTCTATTTAAAAGTTGGAATTAAATAATAACTAAGATGTATTGATTCATAATAACCTTGACTCTCTTCTTTTTATAAACCAAACAAAAACAACTCATTTATTGAGTCAATAAAAGCGGATTTTCTTTCATCAACATTTATCGGTGCTCATAAAATATTCGCACTTGATCTACATACCTCGGTTTATCGATTGCATTGATATCTACCGTTATCGATACTTATCGGGAATCCCTAAAAGCCTTGGGCTTAAAGCGAACATCGCTGCATCGCCCGCGGCGATCGTCAGCGATGAATATCGCCAAAACGTTACGAAAGCAGCTACAACTGGAGCACTGGCCAGTAGTAGCCAGTGGCCACTGACATCTGAGCGAAGGGAATTTAAAATAAGAATAAAAAGTGGCGGGAATTGTGTAAGGTTTCGAGCGGTTTCGGCGGGAAGGTTTAACGGTCTTTTTGGAATTCCTGATTCAACACTTCTGTTTATTTAAAAAAAAATCGTATCTCAACTGCTGTAATATGGAGGTAAAATTTGTTTCGTTATTTATAAGTTTGTATGTAAATTATAATCAATCTCTGGAAGTAGTCGTCTGATTACACTACCACCGGGGTGTACAAATTGATTAGTTTGGAAAATATTATAATTATTTTTTATGTTTTTTGTTTTTAAATTGTAAAATATTAGAAGTATTTCATAATGTAGAAGCATTTTTTTAAAAGTTTTTAAATTTGAGTACCATGGAGTTATTTTATGGTTTTTAGGTTACTATGGGACTTGTTTGACATAAATGAGCATAGCAGTTGAGAGTTGCGTCATGCTCACTCAAATGTCTCACTGATGGTGGCGCGTGTGTTGGATCATTCGTTTCCCTTCAAAATGATTAAACTGAGTGGTGCTAATATTCGCATCAAGTCCGTGAAGTTGAGACTTGTCATCTCTTAGCTGCCAGTTGCTATTTTAATATCTGTATTTAGTTTTTATTTTTAGTTTATTTTGAAAAGAACAATTCTCACATGATAGCGACAAGATACATGTAACAGAGATATTTTTAATTACAAAACATGATTGAAAAGAGTGTCCATGGGGTTTCTTACACATTCTTCTCCACAGAGATCTACGCTTTGGAATGTGCAATCAGCATCATTTTTTCTGACTGAATTCTTAACATTTCAAAAGGTTTATTTGAAATAAAATGCTTTGAATCTTTGATTACGAACGAAAATAACGAAAAAAAAAAACTAGTTTATAATATTAAATAATGTATTTAATATACGTTGTAATTAAACTCAAGACACCAATCACTTAGGCAAATATTATCATAATTTTATAATATCAAAGGTGACTGACATTTCATTAGTCAGAGTTATTCATACCACGGCCAATAACATCCTTTTATTTTTTATCTGTGCTTTTTCCCTGTTTAATAGTCTTGAATATGTCATACGTCAGATAATACAAAAAGCATTTTGTTCAAGATTGTCTTCGTGACAAGTTTGCCGACTAATTGTTGATAAGGCACAGAGTTACTTTTTGTTAACTAATGAATTATATTTATAAAGAAAAATGTATCATTCTTATAACACTACTATTTCACACCGAAAGATTGTGAGTGTGCGTGTGTATGTTTGTTATTCTTTTTCGCTGAAATTGCTGAAGGGATTTGGATGAAATTTGGCACACGGGTAGACTCGGCGGCGATCTCTCGCGCCGGGCCTTGGTACAGGCCATGGTCCGGAGCGAGGAGCAGTGGCAGGCGGTCGCCTCCTTCTGCGAAGCAGTAATGCTACCAAAGGAGGCGGTGAGGTACGTTACCTCACGCCTAAACCGCCGCCGTGATTCCGATCCCGATTTCCAGCCACCGTACGCGCGGGCTTGAGGACAGCAATGGGTGGCTCACCGTCCGGACCGAGCCCAAGTCGTCGACGGCGCATACTGTTCCATGCGCGCCTCAGGGAGATGTCAGCAAATCATAGGGGCCCAGCAGGATCGAAGCCTACTGGGGCCACGGGTAGTGTGAAAGTGAAACCCGGGACCCTGGGAAGGAAGGGAAAGAAGGCAAAGAAGGAACAGGGGTCGTTTTTAGTCAGTAAAAGTCTGACACTATCTCCTGCTCCGCCCAAGAGCGGGATTCGTCATAAGATGATTTTGATGATGAAAAAAACACGGGTAGTCTATGCCCTGGAATAGCACATAGTATACTTTTATCCCAGTAGTAGGTATTTTTCCTAGGAAATAATTGTCTACTATCACGCAAGCGATAGATTGGTTTCCGAAAGGGAAACCCGGGGTCCTGGAACGTAAGGCAAAGAAGAATAATAAGTATGGTTTCAATCAGTAAAAGTCTGACACGCCCTCACGCTCCGCTCTAGAGCAAAAGAAGTCATTGAATAACTTCCTACCTTAAAAAAAACTATCACGCAGGTAGAGACGCTAGCAGAAGCTATAGGAACTAGCAAACGAAATTTTTGATTGGCAAAGTGGCAAAAAAAAGTCAGGTGTTAGTTTTTGAAAAATAAAACAACAGTTTGATCAACCAACGTGATTCGAGCTTCATCTACCTATCTGGTTTCAAATTTCAATACGAGCCAAATCAACACGAAATTTTTTCAATAACTGTAAGAGATAATTGACAACTGTCCCACGATTTTATGGATAAATTAAGGAAAGAAAGAAAGCAAGACAGAAAGAAGGAAAGACAGAAAGAAAGAAAGACAGAAAGAAAGAAAGAGAGAAAATATGTTTATTTGGCACACCATGATTAATTAATTAATAAATAATTGATTTACAACTAAAATCAACTTAAAAAAATAAAATTAACAATAAAAAAATATGTCTCACGGCAAATTCAGACCATACTTTCACTTTAAACAATTTGTTACAGTTTGTTCTCATGTCATTAATACTTTCTACATCAATTAAAGATCAAGTTCTGTACATGATACCTTGGGTACACTTAATTCGGTATGGCTGAAACCATTTAAAAATGTTAATTTATGGTAATGTCAATACTGAATGCTACATTTTTTTGCTGAATTTAAAGCAGTGATAGTTTTGAGGATATCCGAATAAAAAAAAACCGGACACAAGCGAGTCAAAACTGGACAAGTGCGACCGAGGATTCCGTACAAACTTACCTATGAAAACAGTTCAATTCCCGAATTGAGTTACGAAGATTTTTCCGATCCCAAAGTTATTTTTTGTGAAGTAATTACAGAAAGACTCCGCCGTGGTACGAAAGGTAACGAAGGAACAGGAGTGGGTTTTTAGTCAGTAAAAGTCTGACACTATCTGCTGCCCCGCCCAAGAGCGGGATCTATCCCGCTCTTGGGCGGGGCTATTAGATACTTTTTTTTTACCAATTAGATGATTTTCCTGCCGAAAAAAAAGGACTGATGTGAAAGAAAAGGGAGTAAGTGATAGCGTGACGGGTGACAGGACAGAATGGAAGAAAAAACATGTTGCGCCAAACCCAAGTAGGTAATAATGAGTCATGAGCAAGAAGATGATGAGGATCCGTCTTCGTATCCAGATTCGAAATATCATATCCTCAACATCCTTGATTTAAACAGCATTTTCCTGAAGTCAACTCACGTTCCAAATCCAATCATTACATTTAAAATTAAAGCCAAACATGTACAGCTAATAACTTACACTCTTACCTCTATAACATCGACCAAAATATGCAGTTATAAAATCGTCTGCCGCCTCTTTAAAAATAAGTGGCAGCATGAAACTGCACTTTGCGTTGAAAAATAAGAAAAAAGTGACGAGACACATGTACGGGACAAGTTCTTGAAAATAAGTAATCAGCTTGCGATTGCTCCACGCTCCACCACCCGATAAGCACCTCTACTGTTTCGTCATAAGCAAAACGTATAAGTTAAAATCTTTAAAAAACAAGCTCTATATGAACAAAAAGTACTAAATGTAATATTTGTATTGACAAATATTACATTTAGTACTCTTTGTTCATGTATTGACATATCAAATGAGCCCAAACATGGTTTTTTTGTGGTGGGAAATTATTCAGCGACTTCTCGCGCTCTAGGGTGGAGTGAGAGGGCGTGTCAGACTTACTGACTAAAACACATCTATATCTTCGCTTGCGTGTAGGACCACGGTGTCCCTTTTTGGCTTTCTGGCACGCTCCGTATGAGACGACCGGATAGCGAGCTACTCATTGCTCGTCGTCCGCAAGCCCATAACCCAAAAATGGTGGTAGTATCCTGTTTAATAGAGAAGTTATGAAAGTAAGTATGCTGATGCGGATGGAAAAATGAATTATAATTTATGAAAAATGAATTATAATTTATTTTCAGACACCAATCAACGAAGCAGGTTAATGAAAAGCAGTTTAAAAATGGCCGAAACACAAAACGCAGAAAATTATCAAAATAATCTGAAATGTTTAATAAGTATTCGGCGAAACTAGCTTTTCACTGATATAGGTAAAATACAATTACATACTATACATTAGCGCCTTATTCGAATAAATTAATAACTCAATTTCGCCTAAAAGTACAGATGTGGTCGTTTTGCTTCAGCCTGTAGTACTGTCGTCGCCCTCTTTTTATCCGATTATCGATAAATGCATTTGTTGCCCAACATCGATAAGTGAACGATAATTTTATAGAGTTTAAACATCCTATCTGTAGTAAATAGTCGTTTAGTGTTATCGAGTTTGGAATTGGTGTTTACCGTAGAATATCGTGTTTCTACGATAAAATACTCGCTTGCTTGTTAGTTCATTTAGGTAAATGCTTTTTAATAACGTAAAATGCTAACAGCGAATCCGTAATGAAGTCATGTGTGGACTAAATGTCCCAGCATGAAAATACGTTTTATTTTTTAGGTAGGAAATCATTAAATAACTCTTACTACTCTGGGTGGAGCGAAAGAAGCGTTGTTGAAACTTCAACGGTCCGGACTAAGCGTTTCGCTTCGTCGTTTATACCGCGTACATCGCAGGACTGGAACAATTTGCCTGCTGCGGTCTTCCCGTCCAACTATAATATAGGTGTCTTCAAGGCTAGAGTGAATGACAGTCAAGCACTGGTTTATATCAATAAAAAAAAAAGAGAATGTCAGACTTTTACTGACTAAAACTTAAGAGTGTTTCTTCAGTTGCTTTCCGCGTTCCAGCCCGCAGTACCTCTTTCAGACAATTTGGCAGACCATGAAAATATATTTGATGTTAGCGCATCAGTAGTACAAATATTATATATAATATAATATATATAATATTCACACAACTACATATCACACAACGCCGTCTAGTCCCAAGCTAAGCAGAGCTTGTGTTATGAGTACTAGGACAACTGATAAACATACTATACAATGAGACAAAATGACCATTGAAATTTTGTATTTTGCAAAATCTAAGAAAACTTTTACCTCTTTCAAAATACAAAATAACAATCTTGTTAGGTATTATTTTTTTGTACTCTAACCAACAAGATATTCGTTACAATTATTATTACATTTTCGATTATTCACTTCTCTTTGATCGTCTCTTTAACTATCGATTGATAGGTACTTCGTTTCACAATGATTTTGCCGTTATACAAAAAGCTACATTTGACCCAGTTTACGCTGATAATATAGAAACTTAAAATTTGTTATTCGATATATAATTACAGTCAACAAGAATTAAACTTGAAAGTAACATCGACCTTCGATTCCGATACTAAGATAAATACTTTATTGTCTTTCGTTACAGTAACCTTCGTGATTTAATAAACATTATCATTAAAACACGAATAATGTTTTTATGTACCAAAATATCACGGACCACGAGCTATTGTAACAAATATATTTTTACAGCATTATATTTAGTATATGCGAAATCTGAATATAGTTTGTTCAGAATCAGTAACTGAATCGATTCCAGTAATTTTTACACCATGTTATATTTTTTCCAGGTCACAAGATGGACATCTGCATACAACACAGGTCACGGAAGGTCATAGCGGGCATTAAGCGACAGCGCATACCTGGGTGCGGGAGCAAAACTACCTCTCAGTCACTCGGATGGCTCGGTAACCATGCATTTGTGAGAAGAAATGGGTAACATAACAAGCTTATAACTTTGTGATTTTTCATGATACAGTTATGAAATTTTGTACATGACATAGATTCTTTACAAAAAAATACTAGACACGTGTTTCAGGTTTCGCATATACTAAAACTAATGTTGTATAGTGCTAGCTGCTGCCAGCGGCTTCGCCTGCATGAAAGCAGAAAACTATCCCAAAGGAATATACTCCCGGGATAAAAATAATCCTATGTGCTATTCATAATTCATGTATCAAGAAGTAACAAACATACACATACTTAGTCAGCCTTTTAATGTTCCCACTGCTGGCACTCAGGCCAGCAGTGGCCACCATTGGCCACCATGGCCACCATTGCTCTACACAAAAAGTATTTCGCCTTTGTAAATAATGTTAGTGTTTTAAAAGAGTCGCTTTTCGCGTCTGTCTGTTTATTCGCTAACTCCTCCTAACCCACGCAACAGATTTTAATGCGATTTTCACTAATTCAAAAAGCAACAAACGAGGAAGATTTAATGTATACAATTTACACTCGTGCGAAGGGAGGGAGGTTCACTAGTAAATCATAAATTAACAATAACTTAGAATTGTATGCGTGGAATAGGTAAGGAAGTATCGACTGTGTAATATTGCGACAAAAATAAATAAAAGAGTAGATAGATTTAAGCTTTGAGGTTCCGCCTTTCTAAAATCCTGTGTAAAATACATAATATGAGTAAGTAACATGAATCTAAATATAATTTGGAAATGATCACTGACTCGGTCGAGAAATACGAGAAAACGGATATAATCCATTATGATACAAGTGGAGAAAGTTTGCCGAGGCGGCCTTCACCTGAGCCGTGGCGAGGGTGTTATGGAGCTGAGGGCTGCAGTGATAAATTTCCACGTGTATCAAACGACGTTTTTCAATACACTTATGAGGATATAAATAAACGGGCGTTAACGCATGCCCAACCTGATACGACAAACGACATAAAATTGTGGCGGGGTGAGCACGCGCACATTTCCGCATTAGTGCGAAAAACAGACAATTACGAGTCTCAAAGCGGTGGGATAAGAGCATGTTATCGAGTGTTTTAAAAAGAATTAAACCCTTGTCAAGTGACTTCTCAGCAAGAATTGTCATTGCATTACATTTTGCTCTTAGCATTTCGCGGGAACGCTATCAGAAAAGTCACTTGTCCAACCCTGCGGATCAACTTCAAAATTGACTCCAAAATTAAGAGTAACCAACATACCAAATCTCTCATCTCCTAATTGCCTTCAGTCAATCTTTCAACGTAATTATAAACAAAAGTCACGAAAACGTCAAAACAGACTGAAAGACGAAAGGCCCTAAAGTTCGTGTTGTTGCTCCATTGTGACGTCAATTGGCAAGCGTGGCTGTTGCGTAAAACATGCTAAATAAGGGATCTCTGTAACAGAAATACTTTGAACTCTTTGTTCCGTCTGTCTGAAGATATCTTTGGAAGGTTCGAAAAGATTTTTGTTTTAGCGGCCTTGATGCTCGTTGCTAAGCGAGCACGCGCATGTTTAAGTTACGACTTCAGAGCAAATAGGTGCCTTCTCTTAGAAATAAAAACAGTTTTAACACAAAAATAGAAATACAGAAAGAAACTGGGCAAGTGCGAGTCGGACTGGCGCACTGAGGGTTTCGTACAAACATGAAAGGTAAATTGCAGTTTAAAAAAACTACTTACTAGATCTCGTTCGGTGGAAGTTTGCATGGTAATGTACATCATATATATTTTTTTTATTTTATCAGTCTCATAAATTAGAAGTTACAGGGGGGACACATTTTACCACTTTGGAAGTGTCTCTCGCGCAAACTATTCAGTTTAGAAAAAAATGATATAAGAAACCTCAATAACATTTTTAATAAAAAAAAATTGAGTTTCAGTTCTACTTACGGATGCAATTAACGTACAGAAAAGAGGAAGAAAAAAAAACAAGATAAAATTCGGAATTTCAGAAAAAGGAAATTATAATCTGTGCGAGGCCAAAAAGTTGCCTAACTCAGTATATGCGGCGATAAGATAAATAATTTAATTATAAAATGAAAATATCAACACTGCGAAAAAGAGCACGTAATTCTTTGTTTGACTGTCAAAGATGCTAATGCGGGAGCGATGAGACACGGCCACATTAGGGATGCAATCATTCATTGACTTTTAGTCTAACACTATATTATTATTATTTCATTATATTATTCATCGTACGGACGCACGCTATCATCGACCCCTTTTGTTTTATATTACTTCTTCTAACTAATTAAATTTCCTCTAATTTACATACTCATTTCTCACTTTATCCATTCTCGTTACTCCACACATCCATCTCAACATTCTCATCTCCGCTACATGCAATCTTTTTTCATCCGTCTTTATCACAGCCCAACATTTAGATCCATACAGCTTCACAGGTCTCATTACGGACATATAGAAATACTGTTATGTATACCGTCAAATCATGCATTATCGTAACCGACCAATTTATAGCTGTTAACTTTAAGCTACACGTTTTTGAGATTGACTTTTATTTTTGGAATGCAAGAAATGGGAGCACACCACCGTCATTGTGACAGTTGTACGTTTTTCAATAAAATCTTTAAATTATTACTTTCTTTCATCACTTTCTCGTGCGTATTGTGCTCGAAATAATGAACATGGACTTTTGCCATGTAATGCCGACGTCAAACCCCATTACATACAAAGTAAAAGCAAGTAAGGTTCATAAAATCTAAGTGACCTTCAAAACATTACATCCGTAGATCGCTTCTAGCGATAATATCGCCCATTGTGTCACTCTATGAAATAGTTCCACGATTTGTGTATTGTGTAGGTAATTCATCATCTTCCTGCCCTTGTCGCGTGTTATTTGGGTTCAGCGCAACACGTTTTTTTCTTCCATTCTGTCCTATCATCCGTCATGCTATTATTAACTAATTTACACAGTCCATTCATCTTTTCTTTGGCCTCCTTATCCATCCGTCCAAATGTATACTCTTTTCATTTCTTCTCTTGATATGACCATACAAAGATATAGGATTCCCTTTCAACTTTTCAGTCACTGGCGCTACTTTCAGCCTCTAATGTACCTGTATCATTTCTCACTTTATCCAATCTCGTTACACCTCACATCCTTCTTATCTCCAATACATGCAATCTTCTTTTATCCGTCTTTTTCACAGCCCAACAGTCTGATTAAATTGAATGAAATTTTACCCTTCAACTTGAGGGGCATCTGTGGGTCACAAGTAGTTCCAGTAACCGAACCGTCGTTTCATCCATTATGTGGCATACATTACCTTCAAGTAGGTAGCTCTACACAAATTGACTTTCTATTAGGGATATCAACATTGTATATACGTGACGTAACGCATATTTATTTATTTATTTAAACTTCATGTACAGTGGTGGTACATAGGCGGACTTAATGCCACAAAGCATTCTCTACCAGTCAACCATTGGTTTAAAAAGACAACACTGTGGTAGGTGTGCACAATAAATAAATAACAGATATTTTTGAAATAGAATGTAGTATCATTAAATCAACAACATATCAACGCTATTCACTTAAAACTTTTTGATAATTGCAATTGTCAAGTTCCAAATTGTCTCTCTGCGTTCACTTCTGGTATAAGTAACAAAGCAACGATCAATTATATTTATTTTGAAAATGCAAATAGATAAAAAAAAAACATTTACACGTCAATTTTTTCATTAATTTGAACTAGATGAGGCCGGTGTTTCCTAATTTGTTTCCAAAGAAGAAACACCGAAACATGCTCTGAAGTTAGTTTTTTTTAAAGTCAACGAGTACCTAATGGTCAAATCATATGATAACCATGCTGATTAATTAGTGTCTCAGATGGCCTTTTGAGCAAAGAACCACACAGACACAGAGTGGATCTGTCCAATCAGTGCAAACATTTGTAAGTATTCGTATAGCGCAACCCAGTATATAATTATAATATAATTACCACCTTGTTAAAAATCAGTTTGAAAATTACACACAAACGCAATCCCACTCTCAGCTTCAATGTCATTCTTATTAAACATAATAACCCTCTCGATTTCAGCAGAATAATGAGAGGAGTGACCACAAAATGTGATATTAATACATCGGGTCAAACCACTGCATGCTCTTGACATTTACTTCTTTAGTAACATATACCTTCTATATTTGTTACGATCATATCATAAGTCTTACTTGCCCATACTACAAGTTCTCGATAGCAATGGTTCCCGGTCTGCCCTTTTCCAACTAATACAATTTTGGCTCTCCGTCTACTCTAATGTTGCTGTTTGTTGCTGTGCTTAGCCTCTTCCCAACTGTGTTAGGATCGGCTTAGAGTACTAGCTGGATGCAGCCAACGACCAGTATTTTACATGAAGCTACTCTCGACCTCTCTGGCCACCACTTGATATCTAATGAGGCTATGGTGTCAGTTGGTTAAGATCCTACGTACAGAGACAGAGGGCATCCACAGTAATCACCCATTACGACTGGTCTTGTGGCTCACGCATAGCGCTTCACCTCGCCCCATGTCAATTCGATGCCCGTCGCTTCCACCAGCACGGTGCGTCGTCAGGTTTTCCATAGACGACCACGCTTCCTTTTCCCTGGAGCTATATATAATACTGAAATTTCACTTGCTTTTCGAGTCTAGGAGATGTCTCGACATGAATGGATGGTCAGTAGCCCTTGGATCAAGCAGCAAGCGTTGCTCAACCTTGATCGATCGACCACATTGGTCTGTTAGATACTTAGCCATGAGCCCCTCTCGATAGCAATCAGTATCAGAGTTATATTTGCTCGTTAATTGTGTCCATACAATGGCTCCCACTGTACAGCATCAAGTCGACCTTGCAGGCTGATCACGATTCTGCACACCTGCACAGACGTTGCCAACCATTTGTTCTCGATTAGAACTTGATAAATTTAAACGGTCATATCACGAATCTATGGGCCGTTTCCGGAACCTAAACACGATTCTAATACTTAAATTGTCTAGTTTAACTCCACTTCATTTTAAGTATATTTGAGATCTTCTGCATAGCATAGCATAGTCGGCCTTATAATGTTCCCACTGTTGGGACTCAGGCCTCCTCTCTAGGAGAGGGAATGGGCCGTAATCCACCACGCGGGCCCAGTGCGGGTTGGCGGATGTCACATGTCTTCATGAGATCTTCTGGCAAAATTGCAATTTCAGCCTAGCTTGTAATGATCGGCGGCAGCGAATTCTCGCGCCGAACCCTAGTTCAGGCAGTCTGGAGCGAGAGGGAATGGGGTGCGGTACCCTACTTTTGGGAAGCAGTAATGCTAACGAAGGAGATAGAACGGATATCAGATCATTATCACAGGGCGACCTCCGACCACCGTGGGCGCGAGCTTGTGGACGACGAGTAATGGGTAACCCGCCGTCAGATAACCGACCGGACCGAGCCAAGTTGTCGACGACACGCGTAGTGTTCTACGAGTGCCGATTGGACTTACGTCTGTACAACTTGAATGAACATTGAAAAACGCTTAATTGAATACAATTTTTTTAGGCGAAAATTTTGGTTTCTATATCTTTGTTTTTCGTAATAATAATACCCCGGGGCGCCCGAGGGTCTGACGCTGATTTTCAGCTGCAGTCCTTGGGCGCCATATGCTTGAAAACAGAAAATATTAATTAAAATCTAAAAGGTTCTGTGCAGAAACCAACTAAAAGAAAATGTTGCGATTGTTATTTATAAAACAGTCCAAAAAGATTTATATGTCCATTTAAAGAGATTTCGGCAAAACCGCAGGAGCCCAGTAGTTTCGATGCGCTCTAGGACTACGGGGAATTTCTGAAACGGATACCGTGGTCCTGGAACGCAAAGGGAAACTGAAGCACACGGGTGGGTTTTATTCAGTAAAAGTCTTGAAGATTAATTATAATATTACACTACCTGAGAGTTTGGACACACGCTAAGATAATTCGTAACGCAAAATAAAATCCTAAACAGCTTCAGGTAAATTTTAGCCAATTTCTTGCACAAAATAAATAAAAGTAGACTTGAAACTGTAAATTTTCTTGAAAGTCAAGATTCAAGGTCCTTTTATGGCCCAGTTTTTAGGATGAATTCACGATTAAGGAAGGATCGGAGCGCATTCCTCAGCTCTGCTCACGTCAACGGCGATAAAAGCAACTTTTTTTTTTGTTGCCGGAATCGCACTGAAGGTTTACAAACCATTAATTTTTAATCTGTGTGCTGTAAGAATATTACTTGTGGACAGTTATTTTTATACTTATTGCTATAAATGATGGTAATAAAAATTAAGAGAATTTCTGCAAATATTTTTCAGTTATTTGCTGGAAATTGTAACAGTTTTTTAGGGTTCCGCACGCAAAGGGTAAAAACGGGACCCTATTACTAAGACTCCCACCTGGTGACAGACAGACGGACTGCGGCTGTCCGTCTGTCTGTCACCAGGTTGTTGTCATATAAGCCGTAATAGCTAGTTCAAATTTTCACCGATTATGTATTTTTCTGTTGCCGCAATTACAACAAATACTAAAAACAGAATAAAATTATATTTAAATGGAGTTCCCCAAACGTTTTTTATTTGTCGTTTTTTTGCTTGATATTAATAACGGCAATACGCTTGAAATATTCACAGAATATTTAGTTGTATATTCACTTTAAAAATAAATAATTAAATTAAAATAAAATAAATATTTAAGGGGCTCCTCCCATACAACAAACCTACTTTTTTGCCGGTTTTTGCTCGATATAATATTGTTAATAGTACCTACGCAACCCTTCATATGCGAGTCCAAATCGCACTTGGCCGGGTTTTTTAAATTAGATCTCTCGCTTTTCTATTCAATCTCTACGTTACACGTTTATACGGTAATCATGTTCTCAATTATCATTTAACACCATCAGAGCCACGCACCATCTGGGTCTCTTAAGCTGGGTACAGACTGTTGCAAGGTAACATGAAAGTAGCATTTCATGAGTGTGGACGCAGCGCGCGCACGGACCGAGTATGTTAGTACAACATAGTTGAAAAAAAAAAAAACTTAGTAAATTCTTTTTTCTTTCTTTCTTTAAATGCTCTGTTCGCGCGCGTTGTTTCCAATTGTGTACGGTTCTCGCGCGCAAGGCGTCCACATTATGAAATTTCTTTGGGAAGAGCAACGCCGTGTCTTCGTGGGACCGATCGGCGGTTGTGATCTCTTGCGCCGGGCCTTGGTACAGGCCATGGTCCGGAGCAAGTAGGAGTGGCAGGCGGTCGCCTCCTTCTGCGAAGCAGTAATGCTAGCAAAGGAGACGGCCAATCGCGTGAGGCAACGGTCCTCACGCCCCAACCGCCGCCGGGATTTCGATCCCGATTTCCGGCCACCGTAGGCGCGGGCTTGCGAACGGCGAGGCCTTCTGGGGCCAAGGGTCTCAAAAGAAGACTCGGCCCTGGTACGAAAGGCAACGAAGGAACGGGAGTGGGTTTTTAGTCAGTAAAAGTCTGACACTATCTCTCGCTCCGCTTAATAGCGGGGGATGTCATAAGATGATTTTCCCACCGAAAGAAAAAATTACTATGAAATTGTTACACTGCATGATACATTGCAACAATGTGGACGGCTAATTCTTTCATTATGTGTTACATTGCATGTTAGGTACGTTATAGCAGTCTGTACCCGGCTTTATGGCAAGAAGGCTCTTACTGGCCTGGTTTGTACTCCGTTCGTGCACGCCAGGCTTGCGTCGAGGCCGCTCTTACACAAGTTGTGATGTTTCGATAATAAATAAGGTTATGAATTGTCACGTCTGTTATGGCCTTATCAAATGTTCTGCTATCTCATCGTAAATTTACTTAGAATTGGTCATTTTATATATTATTTAAACATATGTTGCCAATACTTTTAAGAATCACGCATTATCGTCATTATCAGAGCTTGAATTTATCGCGACTTTGTAAATGTTGTACCGGAAGACGCAGCGTTGGAAGGCCTCCTGCAAGTTGGACCGACAACTTGGTAAGGGTCGCGGGAATCCGATGGATGCGAGACGCTTAGGGCCGGTCATTATGGCGACACTTGGGGGAGGCTTATGTCCAACAGACGTCTTTCGGCTGAAATGATGATGATGATTGTGATGGCCTAAATGTCTTAAAATGGCATGCCTACCACCAATGGACCAAGAAGCTGAGTATTTTAAAATACTAAAGAAAACAATATACAACATTATTTTTAGTATATGCGAGACCCGAAACACTTGTCTAGTATTTTTATGTAAAGAATCTATGTAGTAAATGCGAAACCTGAACATTGTTTGTTCAGAATCAGTAACTGAATCGATTCCAATAATTTTTTACACCATGTTATATTTTTTCCCAAAAATATTTAAAAATGGTCACAAGTTAGACATCTCCGACACTAAGTACAACACAGGTCACGGCAGGTCATAGCGGACATTAAGCGACAGCGCACACCTGGGTGTAGCAAAACTACTCCTCAATCGCTCGGATGACCCGGTCACCATGTGTTTGTGCGGACAACCAGGTAACATATCAAGCTTATAACTTTGTGATATTTCATGATACAGTTATGAAATTTTGTACATAGATTCCTTAAAAATAATATTGTATGCACACACACAACTATCGCTATTATAACATTAGCGTGATTTGCAAGAGAAAATCAATCTAAATTAGCCCGGGGTCAAACAGGGGTACGATTGCACATGTTGTCTGTTAGGTATTGATTGCGAAATTGCAATCAATTGCCAAACACTATTGTGGCGATTGATAAATATACAATGTAGTGATTACCCACGTTTATAGCTCGGATCTGAGAATAAATAATGTGTAAGCTATTTATGTACAAATAATGTTAGAAGGAAGTGAGCTATAAAATTGCCAGACTTTCAGTGATCACTTATTCAATTTTTTAAATACACTAATATTTGAAAAAAAAAAGTAAGATTAATAGTCATTAATAATTATTTAATTTAATTTGATTGTTAATTTTAATTGTTGAGGTACTGGTAGGAATTGCTCGTTTCAAGAAATATCAGGATAGTCTGAGTATCGTCAAGGTATCCCTGCTAATCTTAAAAAAAATTGAGAAAAAAGTTAAATTTACTTCAATAAATATGATTTTTTATCTTCAATGAGTTTTTATTTTTTACACATTTTAAAATACTAACTATAATTACCATATAGGGTTTTTTTTATTTTTTTTTATTAAGTAATAAAAAAAAGTAAAAAAAACCCTACACTAATTACAGCTAACTAAAATCAAACTAAAATATGGCGTCAAAAAACTCTTCCACATCGCTATCGACTGGTAACGTGCCCAAAAGATTGGCGGCATTGCCACGCCGTATGGCAATGCTTATCCTCTGTCCGAGGTAAAAGCCAGTCTTCAATAATATACTGACTAGATAATACTATACTGGCGTAGACCCCAGATGAGAAAAAATATTATACATATACATTTTTTTAAACTGGAAATCCTTAGTGTTGAACTTAAGATTATAGTTTTTTTGTACCATCAATCCTCTGATAATACCCAGAACTATAAAAGCAAACAATATTAACATTCTCAAGTTCTAAGAGTCTTTATTAATTTCCGACACTTGAAAGAGAAATGTCTCAAGTACCGTAATCCGTTTAGAAGAATGAAAGAATTTCTTTCATCTCCGGGGTTAACATACCCATTACTAAGATTAATACAGCAACAATACAGCAAAAAATATAGCAAATTACTGCCTAAGCATTAATTTATTATTTAACCCCGCCCCCCGAACGAAATAATAAGCCTTCGTGACCGAACCCCATGCGGCCATGTCTACTTAATTAACCAGTAAAAAACTGAACCCGCGAACACAAAAAATAAAAACGGTCATCGACGAACACTAAATTGAAATGTCAAAGTGAATATGTCAGAATTGACGTTTCCGTTGTTGCGCTTGCGTCGCATCCAAATTTTAATCTAGTAGATTAGCCTCAGGTCACACTTTACGCAACTCACAAACAACGCTTCATTGAGTAAATTAATGCGAAAATTACACGTAATTCTTCCGAGGTCATCTACTCATAATACCTACTCTCATTTGTATTGTACAATGCTACAATTTAGTGCAATGGAGCCATAATATACCAGCCTTGTCAATTAATGCCTAGGCACTATTGTTAGTCATAAATCAATAACGACATCTGTAGTCCATAGTTAAATAATACATAATTCATAACCTAGGAACAGAACCCCACCGACCGTGTTCCCACGTTGTCGCCGTGGTGGGGCTTGCGTGTCTTTATGACCTTGAGGGCTATGCCGGTAGAGCTACTCATGCCGGAAGGCCTCAAGCGAGAGACCAGACCAAGAGGAACACACAGGCGGAGTCCAGACGGACCGCCAAGGAGGGTGCACTGTCCAGAAGCATCGGCACCAACAGCTGTTGGTGTTTTTGGACAGTGGTTTTGAGAGAGTGGGTTCGCCTCGGGTACGCGTCTGCTTATCAGACGTGACCACGATGGCGAACGTGGTTATTGGGGACCCCACCCCACAAAAAAGGCAAAGCTGTGTTCAGCACCCCCATGGACGCGTCTCCTAAAAAACTATTACCCCAGGAGGGTACCGCCTGCACCGCAGGCGGAGAATCCCTCCCCGAGCAGAGCTCGGGCTGCCCCTCGTATTCTGGGGGGGGCAAAGAGCGCGTCAGGTCCCAAAAGGACCTGTTACCGTCCTTCGTGGACGCAACGAGCCAGGGTGGCTCACCCACTGGTAGCGTGGAGTCCCTGGGACCTGTTCCCAGCACGTCCGCTGCGCCGGTGGGTCCTGCAGAGGCCGGCAGGAGCTTCGGCCTCAGGGAGGTGAGCGGAGACGCGGCGTCGGACTCCGATGCCGCGTCTTCGCTTGGATCGGAGAGGATGGAGGTGGAGGAGTCCACCTCCAAGACCCAGTTCCTCAAGCGCCGCATGTTGGGGGATGGCCGGAGGACATCCTCCGACGACGACGAATTGGGTGTATCGGCCCGCAAAGTCTCCACCGCTGTGCGGGGTGCGGGCCGAAAGATGGGGAAGGGGAGCCGGCGCACCGCCGAGGAAGTGGCCCGGCGATCCCTCAAAGTCGCCAGGGAGGGGTGCCACCCCGGGGCACTCAGTGGCCTGGTCGGCCCTCCGGAACCGGAGCCTTCGGGCAGTGAGCCAGAAGGTCTGGAGGAGGCGCTGAACAGGTTCACGGAGATCGTGGCAGCTGCCATATCAGGCGTGGCCAAGAAAAGGGAGAGGGTTGCCAAGAGGCGATCCATCTCCCAGGCCATGACCTCGATAACGGAGGCACTTGGTATCGTCTTGGAGCCGTTCAAGAGATCCCTCAATAAGAGGATTGAGCGGCTCGAGGCGGACCTGGCCGGTCTTCGTGGATCTGGCCCTGAGGTGGCGCAAAAAGGGGTATGCAAGCAGGGGCAGAGTCGGTCCCAGCCCCTGCCCCAGGCGGAGAGCGAGCTGCTGACCCTGCTGCGGCAGGAGCTGGCTGCCTTCCGGCAGCAGCAGCTGGAACAGCAGCAAAAGTTCCAAGAGCGGGTCCAGCGGCAGTTCGCTGTCCTGGAGGGCATTGTGCTGCGCCCCCCGCTTGCGGCCGGCCAGAAAAGGGCGGCATCGTACGCCGCCGCCGCCGCGGCCCCTGCTGCTGCGCCCAGGGTGGGCCCCTCGGGGCAAACTGGGCGCGGAGCCGTGGTGGTGTCGGAACCTCCGAGGCCGGTCCAGGCGGCCAAGCAGCAGCAGCGGCAGGGGAAGCCTACCCCTTCCCCAAAAGGCAGAGCGGTGCCTGCCACTAAACCGGCGGGACCTCCTGCGGCGGCGGCGACTAGGCCGCGCCTGCCGCCTCCCCTGCCCGAAGAACCCTCGGCTGGCGCCGAATGGACGGTCGTCGGTGCCAGCAGGAAGGCGGGCAAGGCGGCTAGAGCGGCGAAAAAGCGCGAGCGGCGACAGCAGCGCAGGAAGCGGGCCATGGCGGCCAGACTTCGCGCCCCGAATTCCGCAGCTGTAGTGATTACACTACAGCCAGCTGCGGAAAAGAAGGGCGTGACGTACAACGCCGTCATGGAAAAGGCGAAGCAGGCGGTGGTGGGCCACCTTAGCGAGTTCGGAGCCACTGAGGGCTTCCGAATGAGGCGCACCGCAACCGGGGCCCGAATACTGGAGGTCCCTGGTGCGGACAGCGGCTCTGCCGCGGACGCCCTGGCCGCAAGGATCAGGGCGTCTATGGACGCTGAGGAGGTCCGAGTGTCCAGGCCCACAAAGTGCATAGACGTGCGCATCATGGGCCTGGATGACTCCGTCAGGGTGGACGAGGTGGTGGCCGCCGTCGTCAGGGCGGGAGGGTGCCAGGCCGATCAAGTGCGGGCTGGCACCATCCGTGCTGACAGCACGGGCATGCGAGCCGTTACGGTTAGCTGCCCCGTGTCAGCGGCCAAAGCCATCACGGCTGAAGGCCGAAGGCTCTTGGTGGGCTGGGTCTCCGCGCAGGTAAAACTGCTGGAGCCCAGACCTCTGCGGTGTTACCGCTGCCACGTGGGGCACCACGTGGGGGCCCATTGCGCCGCGGAGGTGGACCGCAGCGACCGCTGCTACCAGTGCGGTCAGGCCGGTCACAAGGCCGTCGAATGCCGTGCAACGCCGCACTGCTATGCATGTGCGGCGGCAGGCAAGCCGGCCGACCACCGGGCTGGGGGCAGGTCCTGCGACCCCCCTGCCAAGGCCAAGGGCAAAGTACGGCCCATCCACCCGGGCGTACTCACCGCCGCAGCCGCTTCCTTGGCTGCCGCCGCCGCAGCCGCCGCCGCACCCGCCGCGGCAGGGCCCTCACGGGGGGCTCGGGAGGAGACTGTAATGGACTGTCAATAACGACCCCATTGCGTCTCCTCCAGGCGAACATCAACCACTGCGCCCCCGCTCAGGATCTGTTGCTCCAGAGCATGGCGCAGTGGTCGATCAATATCGCCGTGGTCTCCGAGCCGTACAATGTCCTGCCCAGGGGAGACTGGGTGCGGGACCTGGACGGCTCGGTGACCCTAATTTCGTCGGCCGCCGCCGGTACCCCGACCCTCGAGGCCGTCACGAGGGGACGGGGTTGCGTGGCAGCACGGTTCGGGGACATTGCAGTGGTAGGCGTCTACCTGTCCCCGAGCAGATCTCTCGGCGATCTCCACATCTCCCTAATGGAGCTGAAAGCCGTCGTCGCTGGGTTTGGTTCCCTCCCCGTGGTCGTTTGCGGGGACTTCAATGCCAAGAACTTGGCTTGGGGTTCCCGGCTCACGAACCAGCGGGGTCGGATGGTGGAGGACTGGGCTCTGGAGACAGGCCTGGTCGTCCTAAACCGGGGTTCTGTCCCCACGTGTGTGCGGATGCGGGGTGACTCAGTGGTGGACATCTCGTTCGCCAGCCCCGCTCTGTCGCCGCGTGTCGTCGACTGGCGCGTTATGGAGGGGGTGGAGACGTTTTCGGACCACCGGTACATCCGGTTCGACGTCTCCGCCCAAACCTCGATTGCGCCGGTCCGACAGAACCCTTGTGGTCCGCGGTGGGCGCTGAGGCAGATGGACCGGGAGCTCCTCCTGGAAGCCGCGACGGTACAGGCCTGGGTGCAAGCACCGGACAGGCCTGTCGACATAGACGTCGAGGCAGAGTGGTTCCGGGAGGCCATGTCGCAAATTTGCGACGCGGCAATGCCCCGAGTCCCTCCAGGACGTGCTCAGCGCCAGGTATACTGGTGGTCGCCGGAGATTGCGGCACTGCGCAACGCGTGCAATGCCGCGCGACGCCGGTATGCCAGATACCGCAGTCGCCGCATCCGTCCAGCGGATGCGGAGGCCAGAGAGGCGGAGCTGTACGAGGGATACAGAGCGGCAAAGCGCACCCTCCGAGCGGAGATAAGGCGGGCCAAACTTGAGGCCCGCAACGTGTGGCTGGGGACTCTGAATGGGGACCCATGGGGACGCCCGTACAAATTGGTACGGGACAAACTCCGCCCCTGGGCTCCCCCGCTGACGCAGAGTCTCCGGCCCCAGCTCGTGGAGGGTGTGGTGAGCACTCTGTTCCCCACGCGAGGGGAACACTCTCCCCCGCCCATGGCTCCGCCACCAGCGGTGTCCGACGCGGACCACGATGGCGACGACGACGATAACGCTCCAGAGGTGACCGAGGTAGAGATGAGAGTGGCGGTACGAAGGCTGAGTGCCAAAAATACCGCCCCAGGACCCGACGGCTTGCCTGGGAAGGCATGGGTCCTGGCCATGGAGGCTCTCGGGCCTCGACTAAGAGGGCTCTTCAGCGTATGTATGGAGAGGGGCCAGTTCCCACTTCGCTGGAAGACGGGGAAACTGGTCCTTATCGCGAAGCCGGGGCGCCCCGCGGACTCTCCGTCCGCGTACCGGCCCATTGTGCTGCTCGACGAGGTGGGCAAGCTCTTTGAAAGAGTAATTGCAGACCGCCTCGTCGCACACCTAACACGGGTGGGGCCGGATCTGGCGGACGGCCAGTTCGGCTTTCGCAGGAGGCGCTCCACGGTGGACGCCATCATGTGCGTGCGAGCTCTCACGACGGGGGATGCAGTGGCCCAGGGCAGGTGTGTCGTGGCGGTGTCTTTGGACATCGCCAACGCCTTCAACTCCCTGCCTTGGAGTAGCATTGGGAGGGCACTCCGGTATCACCGGATGCCCGACTACCTCTGTCGTGTGGTCGAGGCGTACCTGTCAGACAGGTACATAACCTACCCCGGTCACCAGGGGGTGTGGGAACGTCGAGAGATGTCGTGCGGTGTTCCGCAGGGATCGGTACTAGGGCCGCCCTTGTGGAACATCGGATACGATTACGTGCTGCGCGGCGACCTCCCTGACGGGGTCAGCGTGGTCTGCTACGCAGACGACACGCTGGTCCTGGCGCAGGGAGAGTCGTACCAGGCGGCGGTCGAACTAGCGACACGCGGGGTCGCGACGGTCGTTGGCAGGATCCAGGAGCTGGGACTCGAGGTGGCATTGCACAAGTCCGAGGCCATGTGCTTTCACGGCCCTCGGAACGCGCCACCACCGGGTTCCCAGCTAACGGTGGGAGGAGTCCACATCGGCGTCGGGTCAACGATGAAGTACCTGGGACTCGTTCTCGACAGCCGATGGGATTTCGACGAGCATTTCCGACGTCTGGCTCCCAAACTAAATCGGACTGGGGCTGCTCTCTCGCGGCTCCTGCCCAACCTTGGGGGTCCAGACGCCTCCTGCCGGAGGCTCTACGCGGGGATCGTTCGGTCCATGGCCCTTTATGGCGCGCCGGTGTGGGCGCCGGGGCTGCGGAAGCAGCCGGCGGCCCGGCTGAACGCGTGCCAGAGGGTCATGGCCATACGGATGGTGCGAGGATACCGGACGATTTCCCGCGAAGCGGCGACCCTTCTTGCTTGCCAGCGACCATGGGAACTGGAGGCAACAGTCCTTGCACTCATGCACGAACGGCGCATGGAGATGCAACGCCGGGGCGAAACTCCGCTGCCGCAACAAGTCGCGGCATGGCGGACAGAGTTCCGGCGAGTTCTCATGGAGAAATGGCGACAGCGACTGTCGCGACCCCGTGCTGGGCACGCCACAATTATGGCGGTAAGTCCCCTCTTTGAGGCGTGGTTGGAAAGACCTCACGGCGTCCTCACATTCCGCATGACGCAGGTCCTCACCGGACACGGTAAGTTCGGGAGGTTCCTGCACCGGATTCGTGCGGAAACGACGCCCGGGTGTCGCCACTGTGTGGCCCACCCGGAGGACACGGTGGAGCACACGGTGGAGGTGTGCCCCGCTTGGGCAGAGCAACGCCGTGACCTCGTGAGGGCAATCGGCGGCGGTGATCTCTCGCGCCGGGCCTTGGTTCAGGCCATGCTCCGGAGCGAGGAGGAGTGGCAGGCGGTCGCCTCCTTCTGCGAAGCAGTAATGCTAGCTAAGGAGGCGGCCGATCGCGTGAGGCAACGGTCCTTACGCTCCAACCGCCGCCGGGATTCCGATCCCGATTTCCGGCCACCGTAGGCGCGGGCTTGTAGACGGCGAGCAATGGGTGGCTCGCCGTCTGACCGTCCGGTAACCGTCCGGACCGAGCCCAAATCGTCGACGGCGCGTTTTGTTCCATGCGCGCCTCAAGGAGATGTCAGCAAATCGTAGGGGCCCAGCAGGGTCGAAGCCTACTGGGGCCACGGGTAGTGTGAAAGCGGAACCCGGGGCCCTGGGACGAAGGCAACGAAGGAACAGGAGTGGGTTTTTAGTCAGTAAGAGTCTGACACTATCTCCCGCTCCGCCCAAGAGCGGGGATGTCATTAGGATGATTTTCCCACCCAATAAAAAAAAAAAAAAAAAAAAAAACCTAGGAACAGAAAATGGAAATTATTGCAACAATGAAAATCTTACCTGTATAAATCTTGTATAGCGAATCCAATAAACCCTGCATCATTTTGACTTGTTGTTTAGGCACTAGTTAATCACAAAACACTTTAACAAAAACATGTCTAAAGTAACTGGCACACAATAATCAGCTCTGAGCACTATAACTTTGTTATTTTTTTAAATAACAAGATGTGATCATCAGTGGAACTAACATAACTGAAAATCAAATTCTTCAAACTAAATGAGCAGTCATCCAGACAGCTAATTAGTCCCATATCGGAACAAAAGCGTGAGCAGATCAATTGGTATCGGAAAAAAGCAATGAAGACACAAACGAGAAATTACTATAAGTTTCGAAGGTGAACGAACTAATAGTCAACACGGTGGCCAAATTGAAGTAACGGTAACTACCGTCGGATCTTTATCATCAATCAGATTTGCGTAACTATCTTTTAGCAATTACTTCGTACACTTGAGTGGTCCAAATGACTGGTTACGTGGAATGCAGTCAACGTATACAATTACAAGTGGTAAGGACAAAAGAAATGTGATCCAGTTACAACCAATATTGAGAACACAAGACAAGGCTACTTACTATATGAACCCAATGAAGCGTGCCTAAATAAGTATGTAGGTAATAAAAAAAACGTTATCAAAGAAATATATTATAATATAGAACCGAAATTCAACCTAGACCCCGATGACCATACCAGTGTTATGGAAAATGATAAACTCAAAGTATTATGCAAGGTCACATAAGATGATATAACGACCAGAACTACGCCTACGGCAGTAATAGTCTGAATGGACCATAACAACATGTTTTACAAGATGTAGTACAATATGGGCCTAATAGTGTCGAAAGCTTCGATGTAGGCGGGAATTCGGACGTGTAATAAATTGTAACAGGCGTAATTTAACAAGTCTACAAATGTCGTAACACTAGCAGCGACGAGAAAAGAAAATAATGCATCTCAACACGATTTTCATCAACTTCGTCAAAAGAGCCACTTCACATCACAAATCATTCTGAAACATATCTTTATCCCACATCTTTTACGTTATGTTTACTCGTAATATTTTCTTTATATATTGCAGCCAAGTTTATTAACTGGGATGCACTCTAAAAACGAAACAAATTATTCGGATCATTTGTAGGAAGTTTTGCTCGGCAAAACGTAAAAACACACTTCAATTTTATTAATCTTGGCACGGGTTTTAGCATAACAAATAAACTTAACAAGCGTTTCCTAAAATCATTTATCATTGGTCAAATGGTAAGAGAATGGTTTGACGAGTTCGCAGAAGATGTTATAATAATTCAACCTGAAGTTATTCCATATTCCATAGAAATGACCACGAACAAGATGTGTAACAGAACAAACTAATATCAGATAATCCACACTATGATTTAATCAAGAATCTTAAGAAACAAACATTATGGAGAACATTAATCATTAAACATAACCCTGATCTACCCACACGAATATAGTCATAGAAGTTGAACCAAGTCTCGAAACCATAGCCGTTTTATTGGCCAAAGTAAGAGCAACAGGTACGAAAATAATAAGCAAAGTTATTTTAAGTGAAACAATACCTCGGACCGATTTACGACCAAAACAAAGAATCGTAATTAATATGAACGAACTCAGCAATGTTACTTCTGAACTCTTACGAGAACGGTCAAAAATAGACAAAAAAATAACAATCTGTTGGTAAATGTAGACGGTAATGACATGTCCACATGAATATAAAGTAAAATTAGCCGCACAAAAAAGACATTGCGACATCAATGGGAAGAACGTAGACATAATACAAAGCGGCACTATTGAAACTGGGAAACTTTATAAAGATCTCGGTTTGTTCAAAATATAAAAGATAGCTTTTGCGAACTTTTATTTATTTTCAATCCTTTATGAAATGCATTTAATATAAAATGCATCATGAATTCTTGAATGCAATTGTTCAGCATCAACATTACTGACATACTTAACCGTCTTGCTTTATTCGTGGACACAGTCTAGTCTTTTTGTTAAGGAACTATAGCCGGGTAAAATTAGAATTTCAAATGCATTCACCCACAGTAATTCATCTTCTCTGCTGCAAAACGCAAAAATATTGTCCTACCAAGTTTCTTGAGTATAAAAGGTACATCTTTGAGAGATCACTTTTTTACGAAGAAAAATTTGCGAGCGTCCCGAACAAACGACAATTTATTCTCCTGTAAATTGGAAGTGGCATGTCTGCGCTTAATCAACCGAGTACCGGAGCAAAAATCTCGGTGACCGGTCAAACCGAACAAGATGAACGAAGACTTCGCTAAAAGAAATTTTTCCATGTCATCAAATTGAAAACCTGTTTAAGGAAAAACGTATTTGTTAAGCAGAAGACATATTCGCACTTGCATTACAACAAACTGTCATCTATCGTTAATAGACAACGTTGATTGTAAATATTTAAAACACTGTCACTTTTAAAACCACATTGCACTCGCAGCAACCACTCGTATGTAAACCGCGTACACGCGATTTGTGATGTAGCTCTTAGCGATGTTTCTATGACTTAGCTACGAGCTATGATCGAATCGCGAAAATTATTAGGGCGGGCGCTCACTACGGATCGCGCGCCCGCGCCGTCCGCGGTCTGCCGCACCGCCGCCGCCACTGGCGTACCGGGATTATTTATAAATTCATACAGACAGGGGGTCGTAGAATTTTGCACGACGTCGTCGTGGTATGCCAAAGCTAATGACTGCATCAGGTCAGACCGGAAACACATTGTCACGGTACCTTCCTAAAGTTAACGAACGAACTGGAGTGTCCAAAATGGGTTTCTAATGGCATTGTCCAAACGGAAACCGATTTATTTTTAATACTAGTCCCTCACCTTTGCTTTGAACTCAATCGATCAATGTAGCTTTGTTAAATAAATGATAATTCAGATATAACCCAAATATGTAGATACCCCCGCCCACGGTGGGCCGCGAATTAATTCTAAAAAATGTTTCGCAAGATATGTACTTGTAACTCAAAGAATTTTCCGTCGGCCCTGGCCATGCCGCCCACCTGGACAGGTGTCCAGCGCGATGGCTCATGTACCACGGTATTGCGTTCAACGTGAGCAAGATTTAAATTAAGCAGTATGAACGGTTTCTCGTTTGACGTTAAAATTTATGAATTGCTTACGTATGATGTGCCAATGACAAGAGTTTACTAGTTTATCGTACCCTGGTTATTAATTGGCCATCATAAACGTTTCTGCTGTAATGATTGAAGATTCTCGAACAAATATGTGACGAGTACATATGAATCACCTGTAAGCTGTATACAAAAGACTTGGCGTTTGGCGCTTCTATCTATTCATTCCAAGTTTCTTGACAAATGACAGCTAAAATTAAAACAATGAACAAATTGAATAAACGTAACTGAAGCAAAGCCAAAACTACCTGTACAGTTGATAGTTAACAATTTGATAAAGAGTAAAGTAAATCATGGTAGTAAGAACACTACACAACGAGAATTTCTTAAATTTTTACACTTTGCCTCAGAAATAGTCCTTCCCGAATCAGAAAATTCCACAACAATTACCCGTCAAATTAGACTCGAAATTCCGCGACACGTCCATACGCTTGACAGGCATCCGAAGAATGCCAACATCCCATCTTTCACCGTACCGGCGGCAAGTCAGACAGAAGTGACGGCCCTGCCTATTTGTATTCTAGAATATTCATTACGCTGTACACATCAGTATTTACGGGTTTAGTTCAGTCTCACACAGCTGTCGACGCTGACGTGGTTTCATTGTGGACTTTATTATTGATCGTAAAGTATCGTTAGCAACGATTCTTTGACGTAAATGTTACGTTTCGAAGTAAACTGAATCTCTTCATCTTGTCGGGTAATGTGAAGTTTTGTATAAGTGCTTGTTTTCGGGCTACTACAGCTGGTATTGGAATAGAACGTTACATCTAGAAATTATGACGCGTCTATGATTTCACTGCTTACTTTGCTTGACTATTTTGGACTATTACTATTGAGATTTTTTTTTTATTATCAGTGCTTAGGCTCGCGTTCTCTCATAAAACCATACTTGAGCTAAAAAATGTATTCGTTTCTACTAACACGGCAACCTTTGAAGATGTACTGAGATACGTGTACCTAACCTTCGTCTTGATTTTTACATACATGAAAATAAACGTTACCAAATACATTTCCAGAAAAAGAAACAGGAAAAAATAAACGAACGCACACATTTCCAATAATACGTTGTTACCTACCGATAGTTTGTTTAATGTTTATGTTGTAGTATATTCGTAAGGTAATATAAACAATATGTCCAAAGGAACATTATTCGGTAAACCTGAGTCAATGTTGTTTAATAAAACACGTTTGAAACTTACCTTTACGTATTATAAAAATAAAACTTTAGCACCTTGGAATTAAATATGGCTGTACAATGTACATATGTGTAATATCTGTTGAATCCTTGGAGTCCAATTATATTTAAATGGTTTTTTAACACCACCGGCCATTCTTTCTGTATCTATCGTTATTGTGTGGTCTACGTCAATCGTATTCCAGTCCTTCTCACTTTCAATCTATCTAAATGCTGCTCACATCTAACGGAGGAAATTCTTAGTATTTATTCAGGGTTTTTTCCTATCAGCCCTTTAGTTGTTCTTAACTCAAATACCTGTGTAAACTATACATTAACGATTTCTCTATCAAAATTGTTCAAAATTTTAATAATATAACATATTTTATACATTTGTACTACTTCAAAAATCTTCTATTAGCTTTAAAGCTCGAATCAGAAGAAATCGATGCTGATAATTTTGAACTTAATTCCATGTTTGTGTGTATGTTATATCAGAGCCCCTCAATGACTTCTGAAGCTATTGAAAACACATGCTTATTAGTACGTAGGCGACACGAACTTATAAATAAACCTGAAGTGAGCCAGTCACCAACGGATACATTTACCGGCGACAATTGAGCGCTGGCGTGTGCTAGCCGCTTCCTCAGTGACCTCATGCAAAACTGTAGCATTTCTACAAACCGCGCCATTTAGGGAACGATATTTGGGTCAGACCAATTGTGTCATTTAGATGAGGATGCCTTTGATTAGAACAAGCGACCCTTTTAATGGCTGGAACTGGGTTCTTGTAACGCGATAGCGTTTTGCTGATTGGTATCATTTTATGTGGAACGTGCAATGATATTGTATGGATCAAGTTTTTGAACTTTGAGATTTGGTTTTGTTCGAGGCTTTTGATGCAATGAATCATAATTGTTTTTGTAACCAGTATACGTTATTGCTTCAAAATCAAACTGCTCAGATGCAATATTGCTTCTACAAGTTATGGGCTGGCGTATGTTGGTGGGCGGTCCTAACAAATCTGCATCGTTAGACTTCAAAACCAAAAAGCAAATGCTAAAATTATTTTTACCTATATATTCCCTAGCTTGCTAATGGTGATTTCAAGTCTTCACGTACTATCCGATATGGTCTAGTGGCTAGGATACCTGGCTCTCACCCAGGAGGCTCGGGTTCGATTCCCGGTATCGGAAAAACATTTTTTCGTTTGTTGATTTGAGCGAGTAGAAAATAAATAGAATGGCTTCAAAGAATATCGTTTGAAGTCGTCAACTTTGAAGTTTTCAGTGGGTTTAGTAAACGCCAAAGCAAAGAATTCAACGAATTCGGGGATTTGTAAAGTCTTATTGATAAGATAACAACCCAATAAACATCGAGTAATCAAATATAATGTGTACGCGTAAACCTTGGTTTCTCGGAATTCTGGATTTCTTTTGACACGTTTGGTAAAAAACCGTCGTTAAAGACAGCTGTCAACTTGTCAATTATGTCGTGTCGTTGTACTATAAAAACTGTTTCGTGTCTATGAAATAACATTTCTCAGAATTTGTTTTCACTAATGATTCTTCTGTCCACTCACAGTTTTACTGTACTGACACCAAGTTTTTCTGCAATTCCCCTGAACTGCAGAGTTGAGTAAGTTTATAACCTTCAAAATGCTCTCACTTGCAAGCCATTACTTTATACAAGCACTTCCTAGAGAGCTTAGAGGGCATTCCTCCCTCAAACTGTCGGCCATGTTGCGGTCACAATGGGTGCGCCGGCGCACGTCTTTATTAGCCATGAATGGCGACGGCAGTAAACAATTCAAAATAGACGCGGTTCCCGGTCGCGCTGCCGACCGATCTCTACTCGGCCACGAGTTACAACTTTATACCACGTGGTACAATTGTCTACGAAGCCCGTCATTAATCTTTGGATCTTACTCACATTCATTGGAAAGGTCAGACGAGGTCTTCTGTGGAATAAGAACGTACGATAAGTAGGGTGTGTAAAAAGAGATAGGTTGAGCTATCATCTCTATTTTATGGAGAGTTAACATTGACGCAGGAGAAAACTTTGGAGGGTTAGATGTAATAAACGATGCCTTGGAGAAAAGGTAACAAGAGAAGAGTTGAGAAACTGACAATATTTGTTTACATCTAACAGAAACTGTCTATAAACAGTAGCTAATAACATCGCGAACACGTAATACAATTGAGACTAATCGTTAATATTGGTTCACATTTGAATGCGGTTAGTTAAGGTTAAGTTTTTTAGCAGAAGTCTGTATTCAAACTCCAAGAACTCAAGATGCAGATTTCGTTTTGTATTCATGATGAAGAGTCCTAGCGAATGTTTTCTGGATTTTAGTGATCATTTGAATTAACGAAACCAAATTTTTTTTTTTTGTGATATTTATTAATATCATGAATAGAATTTTTATTATCAACGAAAACATGAATGGAAGGATTGAGATAGGATATAAATGTATAGACAGAAGTAAACATTAAGAAAACAACTGATAGAATAAAGAGGAAGAAATAGGAGTACCTATTCTGAGTAGGATATAAAGCCAGTATATATGGTGTTAAAAAATTAACTTAAGAATTTCGAGGGGACATTGTACTCCTCATTATGAACAATTTACTATGGGACCAAACCTGAATCGCGAAAAAAAATCAGCTGTTCCTTACGTTTATGTTCGCATAACCAAGGACCCATTAATCGGATTAATGGTTAACCGGTTAGACGTTTAAGCCCTATGTTTGATTAACCTTTATACGGGTTAACCTGTATACTATTAAGGTTAATCTATAAAATATTGCTGATTAATCCGAATGAAAGAGAAAGAACCTGTAAGTTGCACGATCTCGGCCGCGTCGCCGTAATTTACGTCACGCACGGCTGTTTGTTACTCGCTTGGGTTTAGTTGTCGCTCATTTATTGAATTTTGCCCTTATTTGAAATATAAAGCAGACAAAATAAAAACAAGTTACAAATATGGAATAATACGGTTGCAATTCAAGTTCATATCAATTGTGGACCGATTTTGAAATTTATTTTTTTGTTTGAAAGTTTATGCTTCCAAGTTGGTCCCATAGAAATATTGTTATGATCTGGTCATGAACTTTGAAGATATGGATCAGTACTCTTCATAGGATCACAGTAGAACTATCGTAACAAGTAAAATTGCTTTATTTAATTTTATTTATACGTGTAGTTGATGACTGACTGAAATAATAGTGGGAATATATCGAACTAATCTGATGATGAATCGTAAAGTTAGGCACCGGAACTCTGTAATCAATAAATTTAATCTAACCGTGTTTGGTATTATTAGAATTTTCATGAGATGCACTTTGGCTATAAGGTATTTAGGTATGGCTCAGGGGTACTTTTTAGTGGTGGTACCATAAATAAAAAGTGTAAAATAAAAACACTTTTTACCAAAAAAATAAAACCGACTTTAATGTAAAAAAAAACACTGGAAAGTGCAAAAAAACTTTAATTTCGGAAGTCGGAGTTAAATAACGAAGAGACAAAACTATTACAGAAACACCGACTTCAGAAATTAAAGTTATTTGGCACTTTTCAGTGTTTTTTTACATTGAAGTCGGCTGTATTTTTTTTTTTTGTAAAAAGTTTTTTTTTATTCTATGAAAATAGACCGAGTAGTGTGACCACAAAATGAAACAAAATGTAGACAGTATTCATTTAATAAAGCATTAGAGGGAATAAATACAAGATTGTACAGTTAATTCAACGTTATATTACATGGCGTAAGTGTATTACATACAAAAATAGATTACAAGCAAAAATTTTTTTACAAAGAATTTAACCGACTGCTAAAAATGCCAAATAGCGGAAGTCGATGTTTCTAATTGTGATTCTTAGTTTTTTGATACAGACTTCCAAAATTAAAGCATTTCGTATTTCTTAGTTTGTTTTTCAAGTCTGTTGTATTTTTTTTTTGTAAAATTTTATTATGATACAAGTAGAGAAAGTTTGTCATTGTGACCGAGGTGGAACTCTTGTTATTGTAATGGAGACATAGAAGAATGCTCATACCCCGTACCATATTGCGTCACAAGTATATTAATACTAAAAACTTTTTACAAAAAAAAGATAACCGACTTCACTAAAAAAAAACACTAAATGGATCAAAATAACTTTAATTTCGGAAGTCGGTGTTTCTCGGTATTATTTGTATCTTATTTTGATCCATTTAGTGTTTTTTTTAGTAAAGTCAGTTATCTTTTTTTTGTAAAAAGTTTTTTATTTCACACTTTTTAGTTGGAATACACATATAAACAGAGTGCCTATTTCTCATGACAATTCCATTTAATCCAAACACTACTAGGTTATATTGTTTTATTATGAAGTTCCTGTGTCTACCTTCCACATTCCGGCTCCATCACCAGATCAGTTCGATAGTACCTTATAGCCAAAGTGCATTTCATGACAATTCTAATAAGCCCAAACACGGCTAGGATACATTGATTAATGACGGAGTTCCAGTACCTACCTTCTGGCTCCATCATCATCATCAGATCAATTTGATGATACCATTTTCAACGGAACTATTCAGAACCATTAATTTATTTGTATTATCATAGTCGCTTAACTATCTTCATTGTGATATCTATGCGAGTATGAAGTTCCGTTGATCATTTCTGATCTTCTTCATCAATTCCACTTCATCAAATGTTACTTTTTGACTGTAAATGCTTAAGTTCTCGATGAAAATACCAAAATCACTATGCAGTTGCCTATAATATTTGAGGAGTTCCCTCGATTTCGCCAAGATTCCATCATCAGATCCTGACTTGGTGACTATGGGACCATTCGGAAAGTATACCCTTTCTAACAAAAAAATAATTTTTCAAATCGGTTGGCAAGCGACGAACAAACATAAAAAAAAATACAAACATCCGAATTGAGAACCTCCTCCTTTTTTAGAAGTCGGTTAAAAAGAATGTTTTATTTATATATACAACGTACTGATTTTTAACCGCTTTTTTTTATGGATGCTGCTATTAATGTAGCCACCTATTGGGCCCAAAAAGTTTGACGAGTTTACCATCGAATCGAAAAGAAGAAGACCGCTTTTTTAACCACATTAAAAAATATCTTAAAAATAATAATAAATGATAAACAATTCCTACTTCCGAAAAAAATAACGTCTTTTCAGAAATCTTTACGTTCCGATTACTGTTGTCAGTTATTTTCGTATTCTGACCAAAGAGTATGTAACGCTAACGCTTTTAATCTGACAATGATCATAAATAAATGGTTTACCTAATGAATTTTATTTGCTATCTAAGTAAATAAGATCATATAGTGGAAAATAATTAAACTGCTAAAAATGAATCCTGTTAAATTATTTTATTTTAGTTCACTATTTTATAAAGTAAACATTGCGTATATTAGAAACTGAAAACTTCAATTTAGTTATGACATTTTGGTATTTTCTTATCAATCAATGTTTTTGTAATACACTTGTGAAGATCTTCATATACGGGGGCTGCTCGGCGACTCAAGGGGGGTCGATTAGCGCCCAGTCTGAGCGGCAAGCTCGTGCACTTTTCTACACTGGTGTGGAAAACAGTACAACAGCAGCATTAGACGAAATGAAAACGAGGTTGTACGGTTAGTTTATGGTAAGTTCGGGAGGTTCCTGCTCCTGATTCTTGCGGAAGAAACGCCTGCCTGAAACTAACCGTACAACCTTGTTTTCATTTCATCTAATGCTGCTGTTTTACTGTTTTCCGTTTAACTTCAATGTAAAAAAACACTGAAAAGTGCCAAATAACTTTAATTTCTGAAGTCGGTGTTTCTGTAATAGTTTTGTCTCTTCGTTATTTAACACCGACTTCCTTCTTATTTTGTTTCATTGTGTGGTCACACTACTCGGTCTATTTTCATAGGATTTAAAAAATGAATTATCTCAGCCAAGAGGTTTTTTTTTTATTGGGTTGGAAAATCATCTTATGACAAATCACGCTCTTGGGCGGAGATAGTGTCAGACTTTTACTGACTAAAAACCCACTCCTGTTCCTTCGTTGCCTTCATCCCAGGGTTTCGTTTTCACACTACCCTTGGCCCCAGTAGGCTTCGACCTTGCTGGGCCCCTACGATTTGCTGACATCTCCTTGAGAAGCGCGTGGAACAGTACGCGCCGTCGACGACTTGGGCTCGGTCCGGACGGTTACCGGACGATCGGACGGCGAGTCGCCCATTGCTCGCCGTCCGCAAGCCCGCGCCTACGGTGGCCGGAAATCAGGATCGGAATCCCGGCGGCGGTTGGAGCGTAAGGACCGTTGCTTCACGCGATCGGCCGCCTTCTTTGCTAGCATTACTGCTTCGCAGAAGGAGGCGTCCGCCTGCCACTCCTCCTCGCTCCGGACCATGGCCTGAACCAAGGCCCGGCGGGAGAGATCGCCGCCGCCGATTGTCCCCTCAAGGACACGGCGTTGCTCTGCCCAAGCGGGACACACCTCCACCGTGTGTCCAACGACGCCCGGGTGTCCGTGGGCGACACCCGGGCGTCGTTTCCGCACGAATCCGGTGCAGGAACTTCCCGAACTTACCGTGTCCGGTGAGAACCTGCGTCATGCGGAAGGTGAGGACGCCGTGAGGTCTTTCCAACTACGCCTCAAAGAGGGGACTTACCGCCATAATTGTAGCGTGCCCAGCACTGGGTCGCGACAGTCGCTGTCGCCATTTCTCTATGAGAACTCGCCGGAGCTCTGTCCGCCATACTGCGACTTGTCGCGGCAGCGAAGTTTCGCCCCGGCGTTGCAGCTCCATGCGCAGATCGTGCATGTGTGCAAGGACTGTTGCCTCCAGATCCCATGGTGACTGGCCAGCAAGGAGGCTCGCCGCTTCGCGGGAAATCGTCCGGTATCCTCGCGCCATTCGTATGGCCATGACCCTCTGGCACGCGTTCAACCGGGCCGCCGAGAGTGCGTAGAGCCTCCGGCAGGAGGCGTCTGGACACCCAAGGTTGGGTAGGAGCCGCCCGAGGGCAGCTCCAGTCCGATTTAGTTGGTGAGCCAGACGTCGGAAGTGCTCCTCGAAATCCCATCGGTTGTCGATAACGAGTCCCAGGTACTTCATCGTTGACCCGACGCCGATGTGAACTCCTCCTACCGTTAGTCGGGAACCCGGTGGTGGCGCGTTCCGAGGGCCGTGAAAGCATATGGCCTTCGGAACGCGCCACCACCGGGTCGGAGTCCATATGGCCTTGGACTTGTGCAATGCCACCACGAGTCCCAACTCCTGGATCCTGCCCACGACTGTCGTAACCCCGCGTGTCACTAGTTCGGCCGCCGCCTGGTACGACTCTCCCCGAGCCAGGACTAGCGTGTCGTCTGCGTAGCAGACCACGCTGACCCCATCAGGGAGGTCGCCGCGCAGCACGTAGTCGTACCCGATGTTCCACAAGGGCGGTCCTAGTACCGATCCATGCGGAACACCGTACGACATCTCTCGACGTTCCCAATCTCCCTGGTGACCAGGGTAGATGATGTACCTGTCCGACAGGTACGCCTCGACCACACGACAGAGGTAGTCGGGCATCCGGTGATACCGGAGTGCCCTTCCAATGCTACTCCAAGGCAGGGAGTTGAAGGCGTTGGCGATGTCCGAAGACATCGCCACGACACACCTGCCCTGGGCCACTGCATCCCCCGTCGTGAGAGCTCGCACGTACATGATGGCGTCCACCGTGGAGCGCCTCCTGCGAAAACCGAACTGGCCGTCCGCTAGATCCGGCCCCACCCGTGTTAGGTGCGCGACGAGGCGGTCTGCAAGTACTCTTTCAAAGAGCTTGCCCACCTCGTCGAGCAGCACAATGGGCCGGTACGCGGACGGAGAGTCCGCAGGGCGCCCCGGCTTCGCGATGAGGATCAGTTTCCCCGTCTTCTAAGGAAGTGAGCACTGGCCCCTGTCTCAGCAAGATGTAAGAACTATACAATTTTAGATGCTAATTATTTCGTAGAAACTTTCTACTAAAAGATAGGTACTAGACTTTCTGATATATCTCTCATCTATTAGCTAGAACGTGCTCAAATGTCAATGGGTGTGAAGATTGAGAGACCAGTTTTATTAATCGCTAATCTTAAATTACGTCGATATTTCTTGTCCATCTCTTTTTACGAAATGTTTTAAGATTCTTACTAAAACTGTATGTAGAAAAAGTAACATTTTATTTTTTAGAATCGGTAATATTGACTAAGACATTTGTCTTTGTGAGGGACCGCAGTTTAGTTGTTATCTATTTTTGATCTTTGGTACTTTGTGGTCTGAAATTCAGTAAATATATTTTCAATATTTCATTTTTTCTGATAATATTCGAGATCTGGTTGATGGTCTGTAAGAACTGAAGGACCGCACTTTAAGGGCTGTAGTTTTTAGTATATTGGTTTACAAATTCCCAGATTTATTCTACAATTGTTTAAAGTGGTACTAAATCTTTTTTTTTTTTTTTGGTAAATACCAGTATGGTCCCTCAGTTCACACACACATCATAAATTACATAAACTTTATTTCGTTTCCTCGTCGAATGTAAAATATCGGTGTATAACATCTTTCTTAGTTTTAGGCATACTCAATCAGATCACTCTATAAGTTCACGCAGCTATAAAAGTAAAAACAGGCTGGTAATTATGCTACATAAATATTTGCTAATTATTAATTCAAACTAAAAGTAAAGTCCTACTAAGTACCTACAACAAACAACGACCGATATGTACAAACACACTGACAATTCAACTAATACCGTCGGCGAAATGCGCGAGAATCGAAATAATATTTTTAATATTATTAGCGTCGAACATTTGAAAAACAGTATTGCTCAACATTAATAAAGCTCAAAGTTCAATGCATCCTGCACAGTGACTACTTAGAGTCGTGTCGGAACACGATCAAAGACCGCGTGGTAGTTATCTCCGTCACTTTCTTGTAGATGTTTTATGACTAAAATGCACCTTATGTAGAAACCGGTTCTGTATAGGCTGATTAACCCTATAATACGGGTTAACCTTTATTGTGGGTTTTTAACCTAATCCTAAAAATTAACCCGGTTAAAACCCTCATACGGGTTAACCTTTCGGTCCCTGCGCATAACTCGTCAAAATGTATGGAGCAGCAGATTTTTTTTTTTCGCTATTCCTAAAAGTAAAAGTTGTTCATAAAATGAGGAATACAATGTCATCTCGAAATTCTTAAAGTTAATTTTTCACACCTTATATAATTACTAGCTTCTGCCAGCGGCTTCGCCCGCGTGAAAGTAGGTTTCTCCTAACAAACTTTGGTAGATATTTATAAGATCTACAATTAATTAGAACATTTTATGGTTCTATCTTTTATAGTTTAGGCAGCGTACGCAAAATAAGTAACTTTTCTGATTGACTTTTTACACCTTGTGTCCGAAAAACTCAAATAAATTACGGAACCCTACTTATTTCCAAAATAAAATATAGCCTATGTTACTCGTGGATAATGTAGCTTTCGAATGGTGAAACAATTTTTAAAATCGGTCCAGTAGTTTTTGAGCCTATTCATTACAAACAAACAAACAAAGTTTTCCTCTTTATAATATTAGTGTAGATTAAAAAATCACTTTGTGTGTTTCACAATAGTGTTGTGAAACAAACACTAGTTTTGTTTACCTGATCAGATGAGAGATCGATATATACATGACAAATACGACAAATAATCTTATCACAAGTTTTTTGTTCTGATATCTTCCGAGTTTTTAGAGCATGTCTTGTTTATATGGCATAACTTGTACGAACGAGATCACATAATAGACCAATGTTTGAGATAAACTGTTTGCGAGACGAGCCTATCTCAGTGGGTCACAGATAATGAGATAACAGATGGGAGTTTAAAACTAATGTTAAAAGTTGATTTCTTGTTATTGGCAAACAGTTAATCCATTGAGCGCTTGAAGATTCATAGTAGATTCATAATATGTCTCTGTTTTAAATTAATATTGTTGTTTTATAAGATTTTTTTTTTGTTTATTCTGTTTTCTATGTACCTACATATTGTTTGAATAGTAGCTTCGGTAGTTCTATTTAAATTAAATAAATAAATAATTATATAAAAGTGAGATATTTTTGCTTGCTCCAGCACGGTACTTTTTTGATACATTTTCAAGATAATTGTGTCATTCCTCCGGGACTCTTTAAAATGCTGGTCAGGAGGGCTTGGGTGCTTTTCACAGTTGATTCTAACTCACTTCCATAATAGGTAACTCCTGAAAGTCAGGGGTTATCGTGGTTGAGGGTTTTTTTTTAGGTGGGAAAATCATCTAATGACAAATCCCGCTCTTGGGCGGAGCGAGAGATAATGTCAGACTTTTACTGACAAAAACCCACTCCTGTTCCTTCGTTGCCTTCTTCCCAGGGCCCCGGGTTTCGCTTTCACACTACCCATGGCCCCAGTAGGCCTCGACCCTACTGGACCTCTACGTTTTACTGACACCTCCCTGAGGCGCGCGCGGAACAATACGCGCCGTCGACGACTTGGGCTTGGTCCGGACGGTTACCGGTGGTTGAGGGTAGTATGGTCGGTTTGTCCCAAAAACGTGTTTTTTTTTTCTGACAAAAACGTTGTTTATGCCAGACGATAAAAATAATAAGTACCGAGCTATTAAATATAAAACTTTCAAACAACACTTCGCATTCGTTTGTTTCCAAGTCAGAGCCCACAAGTTTTATTAATTACACTCATAACCGTAATCACAGCAATTAATTCTCCCCGCAAATAATATTAAGAAAAAAGCAATACAATAATAAATGAAATAAATCTGTTTTAAATCCTTGGCCGACAAAACAAAAATAAAAGTGATGTAAACTCCAGTACTGAGAAATCGGCAATTCTTCTCGATTATTACTCGATAGTAATCGATATGTGATTTTAAATCGATACTAAGTGTTAATAGTAATCGGATATCTGTGAATTTTGTTAAAGTAATGGTAAGTAAGTGCCATGTGAAGATACGTTTTCTGCCAAAAATGGTCAGGTCCAAAAATATGCTTCATAATGACAATCATTTAAAAGAGCTTATTATTATGCCCACGCAGTGTATTGGCAAAGTGGGCCGAGATGTTGACCCTTTATTTGAGAAAACAAGTTTTGCATGAGAATTAACTTAAATATTAACTAAGCATTCTGGCTAATTGAAATGTCGCAAGACTGCCTGTGGTTATTGTTTTTTAAAAACTTTACACTAATGCAGAAATGTAAAAGGTATACTTATATATTCTGTGGTAGGTAGGTTACTTTTTTGAGGTTAAACAATGATCAAATACCTTCTCTCGCTCTGGAAGGAGTGAGAGGACGTGCCAGACTATTACCAACTAAAACCCATCCTTCGTTCAATAGCCCTTCGCGTTCCAGGGCCAGTAAGCAACTCTTTCCGACATTCCCGCAGCCCACGGTAGATTTACCTGCGTACCTATAAAAATTATATAGATGTAAAGTTGTTTGTTTACAAAAGGAGACTTCTTCTTTTTATTTTGAACTTAGATAGAACAAGAAAAATAAAATTACACATACACAATAACTCCTACCTAAAATATGGCGTTAAACAATTCCTCCGCATCGCTGTCGACTGGAAGTGTGCCCAAAAAAAAGACTGGCGGCATTGCCAGGTTGTATGGCAATGTAATCTCTGACCGAGGTAAAAGCCAGTCCTTGGGAAACTTAGGGCGGAATTCACCAATAAAACTAATCGCGTTTTAACGCTTGGCTCGCATAATCGTGTTTAGCCGCTGTCACTAGTGTCACTTGTCTGTATTTTTCTTTTGTTGTATTTTTACAAGTGACACTAGTGACAGCGGCTAAACGCAATTATGCGAGCCAAACGTTAAAACGCGATAAGTTTTATTGGTGAATTCCGCCCTTAGTAGAGGATGTAAAAAACAGCTGATAAGAATTTAATTGTAAAACAGAAATGTGATTTAAAATTTGGCCTTTTACATCATATCCAATCTTTGAAACATAGAGTCCAGAGATTTATTATCTCTCAAAATTATGCAAATTCTGCCGCAAGACTTATTGATTAATATCATAAAGGTTTACACTACAGCTTAATTTGTCATGGCATTAAACCGAAGCAATGACGAAAACGTTACAGTACAGGTAGCCGTGTTAAAGTAAATGTCAAAATGAACTTTACCGTTCGTGTTTCGGAAAGGGTTATATTAAATTCGCAGTACAGTCTGCGGCAAAACCTTAGGAGCGATCAGAGTGCCTAGTGCGAGATTGTTTTACGATATCATTATATTGAAAAAAAAAAAACTTTTTACAAAAAAAAATATAACCGACTTCACTAAAAAAACACTAAAAGGATCAAAATAACTTTAATTTCGGAAGTCGGTGTTAAATAAGATACAAATAATACCTAGAAACACGAATGTGTTTTTTTAGTGAAGTCGGTTATATTTTTTTTGTAAAAAGTTTTTTATTTCACACTTTTTAGTTTCGATACACTTATAAACAGACATCAAATGTTACTTTTTGACTGTAAATGCTTAAGTTCTCGATGAAAATACCAAAATCACTATGGTTGCCTTTATATTTGAGGAGTTCCCTCGATTTCGCCAAGATTCCATCATCAGATCCCGACTTGGTGACTATGAGACCATTCGGGAAGTATACCCTTTCCAACGAAAAAAGAATTTTTGAAATCGGTTGGTAAGCAACGAAGTTATGCGCGAATAAACATAAAAAAAAATACAAACATCCGAATTGAGAACCTCCTCCTTTTTTAGAAGTCGGTTAAAAAGGAAAGCTTGAGCAATATTTCACGCTCCTTGTCCCAGTAGTTTCGGCCGCTCGTTGTTAGTAATCAGTGAGTTTCTTCTTTTATACAGATTTTTAGGATTGTCTACAGATCTTTGCACCCATTTAGATCTCAATATATACCTATCTCAATATATATATATTATCGGTGAAGTCGGCAACGACACCATATCATTATTATTGAACTTGGATCCCATTTCCACATTTATGTTTTTGGTGGTAATCATTTTGGACGGTCTGAGTGCCTAGTGCAAGATTGTTTTACGTTAACGCGGTTAAAACGTTTACCGCGTTTGGCTCTGATTGGTTAAGAGCTTGGAGCGGGCCAATCGGAGCGCCGAACGTCATAAAAAGAAAAACCGCAGTCACACGTTACAGGTACTTACTAACGTAACTACGGACTACGGTTTTTCTTTTTGTTCTGTTCGAAGTATGAAAATTTTGTGTCTTTTTTTTTTGTCGTAGTCGGCACACTACGTAGCCTATGTTCAGCGGACAATTAAGACGGTTCTAACGACATCTCATAAGTCGAGTTCCGATAAGCAGATTAGGAGCTATAAGGGAACAGATGACCATACTCACATACATACATAGTCTGTCAAAATCATAACCCTCCTTTGGCTTTGCCGTAGTCAGGTAAAAAGAACTATTCTCTCACATTTCCACCGCCGTTAACTGTACAACCAGCCAACCTTTTCGATGCACTGTCGTGTCTATTGTTTCTAAGGCGATTGCTCAAGCACCTACCCTCAACGACTCGGTTCTCCGATCAGGCACGAATCGATTGAACCGTGAATCGATTGAGACACCGATATAATAGTACAATTGAGTGCTGGCGCCTGTGGAGACGCCTGTTTGACATTACCATACAGTTTGTGTTTGAGCACATCGTATATTTTTTCCTTGTTACTTACAGTGACAAATAAAATTAGCTTACGGAACTCCGCTGAAACTCATCGACGGCGCGTATTATTCCACGCGCGCCTCTGGGAAATGTCAGCAAATCGTAGGGGCCCAGCAGGGTCGAAGCCTACTGGGGCCATGGATAATGTGAAAACGAAACCCGGGGCCCTGGGACGAAGGCAACGAAGGAACAGGAGTGGGTTTTTAGTCAGTAAAAGTCTGACACTATCTCTCGCTCCGCCCAAGAGCAGGATTTGTCATAAGATGATTTTCCCACCCTATAAAAAAAAACTAAACTAAAACCACACCTGTGTCCTTTATGTTAGTATGTGGCTGTTACAGAAAATGAAACGTTTTTGGTTTTATCCACCACGTGTGATTGAATTTTACTAGTTGATTTCATCAGACCCTTGTATTTTCCTAGACTTTGGGTAATCATTCGGTTTTGCTTGACTTGTGTGATGTAAGAGGTAGGTAATCCCCTTTGTTATGATTCATCAGTTAACAATAGCACATTAATTGGGATGTTTCTTAACTGTGATAATCGATCCTAACCTGCAATGCTGCCGTGCTTGTGATATATACAGTAAGTAACATAGAGACACTTTCGAGAAAAAGGCGATCAAAGTTTTTTTTTTACTTTTGACTTTTCTCCCGAAGTATAAATTAAACCTAAGTTTTCTAAAATGTTTTAGATAAACATGTGTTTGGTAAACAATTTGTATATTTTTATTTTTATGTAGTAATAATATTTAAATTGTAAAGCTTGAAAAAATATGTATGTTAAGGAATAATCAATAAAAAAATAACGTTTTTATAGTAATTGGTACAGTAAGTGTGTGACTTACTGTAACAATCTTTAGTTTGAGGTACATACTGCAACAATGATTACGAAATGAGGTAAATTTTTAAATAGAATAACAAAAATTGCACAATTTACCTAATGTTACTTAATCACTTACTGTAATTATAGCTAGGAGCTATATGTAAACTTTTGGCATCTACCATGAATCATAATAAATTTATCTTCCTCGATATTATTGGTAGATAATTCAAAACAAAAGAGATCTTATAAAATTATAGTTTAGTAGAAAAAGTACACAGCTTCATTAATACAATAAAATTATTGTATTTTTTTAATCCTTTAGAATCATAATAAAAACTAAATTTAAAAAATTACAATTCATGTTTGTGCAACGGGCTTCGTACAAGAAACACTCATAAACCAAATAAACTAAGCACTGTTTCTAAAAAATAAAACCTTTACAGTATTTTTTTCTCGCCATTGACATCAATGCCTAGCCCTCTCCATTCCACAACCTTGAAGACATCCTCCATTTCGGAGAAATTACTTCTTCTTGCCTCACACCCCTCTGCTAGAGGACAGTCTTGCCTTCAAGGTCTAGTCCTAAAGTCGGACTGACATGGTGGCGTTTTTGTATAAGCACTACGATGTACCGATTGTCAATCTGGCACCGTTGGAGAGACTGCAGTACTGTATCGATCGAATCAGAATCAAAGGCTTTCTCATAGTCCACAAACGCTAAGCAGAGAGGCTGATTATACTCCTCAGTGTTCTGTATGATTAATCTGCGCAGCATATGTATGTGGTCCATGGTGCTGAAGCCTTTTCTAAATCCGGCTTGTTTGGGAGGCTGGAAGTCGTTGAACCTACGTGCGAGACGGTTTGTGATGACAATGGAAACCAGCTTGTAAACATGGTTTAGAAATAAGATGAGTCTTTAATTCTTAAGCAGGGTATTGTCACCTTTCTTAAAAAAGAGTATCACTACACCTCTGCTCTATGCCTGTAGTGTTTTTCTCTCGAGTATGACGGAACCAAACAACTTCTGAAGGGCTTGAAGGATTGGTATCCCACCCGTCTTTAGGAGTTCGGCCGTAATTCCATCCTCACCCGGTGCCTTGTTGCTTTTAAGTTGCTTCAGAGCCATCGTAATCTCGTACAGGCTGACGTCCGGGATATTTTCGGTACAGTGTCGAGTCAATGTAGCTCTTGAGTCGTTTGCTAGATTTGCAGCGGGTTTGAAGATTGACGTGTACAAACTGTCCATAAAATGCCTCCACCATCTCTCCCAGAACCTCCAATTTGGCGGATATGACTCTGTCATCGTCGGTCTTTAGTTTCGTGAGCTGGCTCTGCCTAATAGACAGATCTCGTGCAAATACTTTGGAGCCTATAAGGGCTCCAAAGTATTAAGCAATTATGCGATTAAGCGGTATAAACCGCTCAATAGCATCTGGTCGCGTTTCAGAGACTTCGTGATCCGTCTATTGAGCTGCCAGTATCTGCACGTATCGTTTGAAGACTGCAGAAAAATCTCACGCCTCTTCTTCATAAGCTCGAGAGTTTGATCAGAGAGCCTCATATTCTTATTTGTGCGGTGTGTCTTGAAAAACTTAGACTCAACCATATGGACAGTACCTAACCCATCGTTTTTTTTTTATTCTCCGACACACGTCAGTCTCTGTTTTTGCATGGTCCGTGACTGCTAAATTAACGTACTTGCCCCACCCCGCACTATCCATTTGGACCCTAAACGCCTTAGAATTTTTGCAGTAAGTAACGTGTTTTTTCTAATTTGTTCCAGGCAAGTCTACACATAAGATGAAATGTTCCTAAACATAATTACAGTAGTGAATCTTGTTGTTATTACGTCAACACATATATATTTTTTTTTAATTCGCTGACTTATCTTATACACAGTAAGTTCTACTTACTGTACTTATGCCAAGATAATACAATAATACGTTGCGAAATGTTTAAGCATTAATATAGTATATACTCTTACTGTAGATATGTTAAGGTTTATTAGACTAATGTTTTGTTTCCAATTCTTAATATAATTATAGCAAGTGGTACTTACTGCTAATATGTTTCAGTGATACTTGATGAAAAACACTCCTAACTTAAAAATAATAATAGCAAAATGACTTACTGTAGCAATACCTAGAAAATGTTTTTAACTCTATGAAAAAATCAACCGTATGTGCCCTTACTGCAATCATAATAAGTATGCCTTGGCGCAAAACGTGTCTTACTGTAATTATGCTTAAGCTTATTTCTTTAACTATACCACATTTTCAAATTTTAAATATACAGAAATGTAGATCTCAATCTCTACATTCCAAACATATACTTAACTCAATATTGACCAAAATGTGACTTACTGTAATTATCATAAGCGCGGCAGAATGCTTCTCAGGGGTTACGAAATCCGGCGATAGTTTGAGAGAAAACCTGTATTTCGATAACTATCGAATCTTGTAAAAAATTTTCAATAGGTACACGTGAAATAATAATAACAATAATAATATTATTTTTATATTTTTATTTTGTAATTAGGTTTAAAAATATTAAAAAATGTAATTTATATGCATTTACAATTAATAAAGGTATTTATTGTGTAATCATAATAATAAATGTATTTATTAGAACATAATAATTTTTACAATATTATATAGTGCTCGTTAACAGCTATATTAGTTTAAAATTAAACTGTGTCGCAGCCATAAGCGACCACCTCCTAAAGGATAGACTTCGGCGTGCCAGCTTAATTTATGGAAGCTACGAGTATATCCAAAAAAAGGCAACAAATAGTACCTACTGCTGTATTTCGATATAAACATTAATATAAATCTGCGTTTTTTTGAGAAATCTGTTTTTGTTAAAAAGCGTCAAGACGCGAAAAATGAACTTTATTCAAGTTAGAATAATTTACGAAAACACTTGCTTCTATCCTTCTCGGGATAAGAGAAAGAGAATAATCTAGTTACTAGTACTAGTTAGTTACATAGATCACTACGAAGTATACGCGAGTATTTGCATATTACTCTTGTAGAAATTTGAAGCCCGTAATAAAAAAATGTTTCCACCAATCCATACGCGATTAGTGTCAGAACCTCGCTTTCTGGTGTTTTAAAGAATGGACTCAGACTTCTTCTCTAGTCTCCTAAAGAAATTAGGAATGGGTCGTAATCCTTTATGGGTTATAGCTAATAATTCAAGACGAATAGCTAATGTTCTGTAATCTGTAACGTTACCGCGATATAAGTATATTGACACCATAAAAATTTATCGTTAAATCTAAATAATTAAAACTAAAAGTGAGAAGATATCCATTCCACTAATTAACTGCATGATAGAACTCAAGAAATCATAAATATATCCAAAGATTATCGAGACTTACGATCACATCACCGTCTGTATGGCATCTATTAATTTTTGGTAACATAATAAATTCGTGATCATAATCTGAATATTTTATAGTTTTTACAAATTAATGGCTACTGATATTGATGATTCAGATTTTTATGTGGTTATTAAAGCAGTAGATGTTGTATGGAATGGATTGGATGACTATGCTATTAGAGAAATGCCTAATGACTATAATATTAGCCTGTAACCTTTTGCTGAGGCTGAGTTTTTTGTTATAATTTTTTTTTTTCGGTTTGACTATCATTTAGGGAGATAGTGTCAGACTTTTGCTGACTAAAAACCCACTCCTGTTCCTTCGTTGCCTTTTGTACCGGGACCGAGTCTTCTTTTCAGAATCAGACCTTGGCCCCGGTAGGCTTCGACCCTGCTGGGCCCCTACAGTTGCTGACATCTGCCTGAGGCGCGCGTGAAACAGTATGCGCCGTTATTATTGATAGGCATGCGATCATCTCCAATCAGTAAGCGATGATTTGGTTGAAGATGGAGCACGCTTGCCTAGAAGTAACTTATACAGTCCCAACTTAAAAACTAAGTCTTAGTTTTGGAAACCCACTCTATCAGGAATTTCAGTCCACTCCTTAGCTGCACACACATTGCAAATGTTCCCAAACCAAACTGGTGCGACATTCACTAAAACAATATATTAGTGCGGTCTTGGTTCCAGTCTATAAAGGGTAACCATGATGCGTTCTGTCATACATACCTCCGCCTCTATTTTGAATTGAAATCATGATGCCATAAAAACGTCATAATTTGTCAGGCCAATAATAATATGGCCGTCTTGACAACAACCGTAAGAGTTACTGGTGTAATACAATTGACTAAATGAAACTTCAATCCTTATGAACATGAGTTCTGGTTAATTGTATCTACCTTATCATCATCATACGCAGCACGACTTAGCATAGTGGTTAGGTAAGTTCCACCAAGACCAAGGGCCACCCTCGTTATGGTTCCACTCACGATGACATCTATGTCGTCTGTATGTCTATCTCTCAGCCGGACGATAAATCCTCTTCTAATCCTTAGGCGCCACTTGATCACTGGCATACCTACTCCACCAGTCAAAGTAATAGTCGAAGTCTAAACTTTTAAGGAAACTTGTCGAGGCATATCATAGGCCTCGAAACTGTAGAATAAAACGCGAACGCGACTACAGCAGTAATTTTTTTAATGTCTTTAATAAGAATAACTGCTTCCTCCAAGGGATAATAATCATATGATTAGCAAGTTCTTAATTTAAAAGAATCTAGAATTTAGAATCCGCTAATCAGTAAACTAAGCATATGGTTAGCAAGTTTTTTTTTAGAAATCAGAGTTCAAATGTGTATTACACTCACGTACTGCCATTTAGCCGTCAATAACACCAACAAAGTGTTTTATAATTCTAATTCTGCCAACCTGACAAGGTTGCGTATTCTGACACTTGTAATGTATCATATCTGAACATAATAATAAGTTAGGATTACTATCGTGGTTCCGACCTTACAGTAGCGGTAGCTGAACGTGTTTAGTTGTCGGATCAAATTTATTTTTACATGGTCTACAATCACTTCTGGGTACCATTAAGATAATTGTCTGTTATTAATTTAACATTTTGTTGGTAGGTACCTGCAATTTGTAGGTAGCGATGTTTTGTTACAAAGCCATGTTATGGTAATTTATAATAGAAATACTTATACACGTTAGTAGTTATAGGAAATTTTTTAAAGTGTCAAAAAATCTTCACCCGGTTTTTATTTTTATTTCATAAAGATAATGCAAAAACTAAGTAACCGTTTTATACGTATACGGAGTTTCAACTTGTATATTAGTACTTATTTACAACAGGTAGCCACATGAGTTCATCACGGTCTGAACCGAATTATTTCCATAGCATTAGGATCATTTTTTTGAATTTGCTCGTGTTTTCGACGTCCCGCCTTTTCTATCATTTGATGCGCATGACACCAATCAACTGCAAGCGTAATTCGACGGACAATATATATATACGATAAGGGATGTCTTGTCGTCGGACACCATTGTCTGATAGGGCCTGATTGGAACATTTACTGGAGGGGTCACCAATGTCCGACATAGCGACTCAACTTTTAAAGTCCACATCATCTTCCTGCCCTTATCCCGTGTTATTTGGGGTCGGCGCAACACGTTTTTTTCTTCCACTGCCCTGCCACTCGTCATGCTATCACTAACTTCCTTTTCTTTCATATCACTCTTCACACAATCCATCCATCTTTTCTTTAGTCTCCCTCTCCCTCTCCATCCAGTTTTAAAGTCCACGCTACAGAAAACTGAGCATAAAAACAGGAAAAGCGAGCCTCACTAAAGGACTCTTTAACAAAATATTTAACAAAACAAGCAACGATTGACCACCGACATCCACCAACTTAAAATATTTGGTCTCAATTTCAAAATAAAAACATACGAATATATATTTGGTCTCAATTTCAAAATAAAAACATACGAATATAAACACGCACAGCATATGGCTGCCAATACCTTTATCTGGACTGTTATGCGTTTTTAATACTCATCGTACGTTTATTGTAAACAATGATAAAAACTGAACCTTATCCGTCCATATAAGGGGACAAGACGTGACATAAGGATCCAACTTTAATAAAGATGGTTACGATGAGACGATACATATAATGTTAAGCTTCTGAACTTCAAAAAAAGTCAAATTGAATGAGGTAAGTTTTATATTATGTGATATATTCTGATACCTTTTTTATAGGTACGAAATCATAATAATAATAATAAATTCAGTCGATAGTCGTGTCCGGCAATGGCTTAATAGCCAAGAGTCTGGATCAACACCTTAGGAGGCTCGCGTTAGGCGGTTGGATCAAGGGCTTGATTCAGAAAGCGGTATTCCTGGACACGGCTCGTATTGTTAGGAGGTTCCTTTCTCTGGATCCCATACCCCCGGTAGCTTAGACCATGTTCCCGATACCGGTGGGATACTATTTTTAAATATATTTGTTTTTGTATTTAGGTTTAAAAAATAATTAAAAATGTAATTTATATGTATTTACAATTAATAAAGGAAATAATAAATGTTATTAAGACACTACATATTACACGTTAAGCACAAAATTAAAAAAAAAATCACAATATTTTTAAAACTAAAAAATTTAGTGCAATAAAGTAGCCCTAGACCCCACACTAGGATACCCTGTGTCGTGGGATCTTATCATCATATAACTTCTGCAGGTCCAGGTGAAGATCCATGTATCTTCAGTTACCCTTTGCGTTCTAGGACCTTAATAACTCTTTCGGCTCCGTCAATTCTGCTAACAGCTCTTTGAAGCACACTCTGATGACTTTAGGTATGCTCAACTCCTATAGGTCAACTTCATGAGGACGTATGTAAAACTATTTAGTAATCTGTGGAAGGACACATAATATGTTCACACATTCTTCTTCTCTTTCTTCCTACACACTATTCTCTACATTTCTTTTAATTTCTAATTTCGCAGGTCTGCTGAGAGAAATTAAATTTCTTTGGAAATACATAATGCTTTGGAAGTACCTTTGTACTATTGTCTATTATGTATTGTCATTTTACGTTTTTTGTATGTACCTACATAAATAGTTTTATAAATAAGTACTTACCTCCTGATCTGATTACGTAAATTCTACACCTATGGCTGAATGGCAGGCAATGTATGGATCATACCAAGGCTATGGGTTTATGCGAAAGAGTTACGGTGACCCTGGAACACAGGTGGGTTTTAGTCAGCTGTCATTTACTGACTACTCCCCGTCGCTCCGCCCAGGGCTGATTTGATGACAACTCATCAAAACAAAATCTTTTTTTAAAGGAAAATCCACAAGAATGAAGCCGTAAAAAAGCGAATAATCACGTGTTGAAAACGACCACACAGAAACCTAGCTAACCATTATCAATACTACATGAATAGGAAGACAAGACTAATAAACTAACATCTCTATGAACAAAGGTCACAGTCGTCGGTCAGTAAGTATGCAGCGCGTGTTAACTCTCATTTCTCTCCATTTAAGGAGAGGTGACAACAGTGACACCGACCACACCCTTGTTGTGGTGCTGTGAGACGCTACTTCGGTTATGTTTTCCCTTATGGGGTTAAGCTTTAAGACAAGACGTGTGTTGTTGGACTATAAACCTTTTAGCAACTGAAATAAAGTCACTTTTACCCAAGTGGAGGTTACTTGGCATTTTTGGATTTGACTAAGCCCTTTGACAAGATACATCATGATGTGAATTCATCAATTACTGTTTTTCTTATTTTGTTTTGCATCATTATCATCATCATCATTTCAGCCGAAAGACGTCCACTGTTGGACAAAGGCCTTCCCCAAATGTAACCTTGACTGGTTGCCATTTTTTGGTTGTGCTTATCATTTAGGGGGGGTTTTGCCATAATCGCCACACTTATCATGCGGGTTGGCGATCGCAGTTGGTTGTTGCAATTCACAGAGAATGCTGCTGCCCATTCTCTGGCATGTCCCTTAGTCGCCTCTTACGACATCCACGGGAAGAGATGGGATGGTGTTATTCTTTACGTTCGGACACCATACGGAACAATGTTTTGCATCGCTTCAAATAAAATATGTAATATTTTTACGAATGCGTCTTTTTTAGCCCTGTAGTAGAACAAAACTAGAGTCATTATGTTTTTGTACACACCCATTACATAGATACAGATAGTTGTAATAATTTATGACATGACAGGCACGAAATGGTGCTAACAAATTGCATGTTTGCTAGATAAATTTACGCCAATTTCTAAAAATACGAATAAGTGTAAAAGTCAAAAATGAAAAATTCATTCTGCTCAAACATAACACACCTATAGAACATTACTCATATCTACTTCAATTTCACTTTGTAGAATAAATAACATTTATCTTCGCTGCAACAGCCAAAATATATGTTAGAAGTATAGATAATGCAGCTCAATTTATTGTTTCAATGAGTAATGTTTATGAAGTAATTCTAAAATCAGGATTTATATTATTGTAAATTCTTTCTTGGGTTTCATAAATTCTGGAAAGCTAATCTGGGCTCGTTACTTTATGTTACGAAAAAATTCAACGTGGGCGACCAAATCTTCGAAAAAAGTTAATAAGAAACTGCACGCCATCATTTATTCCTCCGTTACATCAGTTGAATGATTCCACTTGCCCGGAATCCATGTTCGAAACAGATATCCTAAATAAATAAGTTAGCATACAGAATCGTTAAAAAGATTTTGTCTGTTTCTTCAGTTATCGTAAATTTCGTGTACATGTGGAGTACTGACGTTCCTGTTTATTTTAGACCGTTTTTAAAATGCTACTAGCTGGTTTGTTACTAAAACACAAGACAGAACACATCGCAAAATAGAATAAAGAATACAAGATATAGTCAAATAATTACACCGCAAATCACGCGTGAACGAAAATTTGTGCGTAACGTACATTAAAGCAGTTATTCTATTAGCGCCAATTCACACAAGTGCGATTATGAGCTCAAACAAAAACAAGCGTATGAAGCGGCGTCGAGGCCTCTCACGGTCGCGAGTAACATACTTGAGGCGTGAAAGACGGCAACAAGTGTATATTGAGAACATTGTCGAGTGAACCATTCAAACGACACTTTAACATCTCGCCAATCGTAATACCGATGACACGATCATTCATTACTGATGACTAACAACACGTCCATGCAATACAAGTGTCTCATTACGTCGCATTAACAATTGCAGTAACATGAGTCTTATGACACAATGCATCGCACACGTAAAAAATAAATTGAATAGGTATTCGATGAAGCGTTGGATTGTCAACATTGTGAGACCACCCTGCGCGGGCATCGAACCTTAAACCCGGCCGATCGAATAAACTACTCCCGGTGAGGCGAACGATTTACGTTCCATTCGCAATAGTAAAGGTTTGTGAAGCAATAGTGGTTACACTGGCCACAATGAAACGAGTGCACGGCTAGAAACAGAAAACGCCGTGCGCCCGTGAATAAAAACGTTTCGCCATTTTACAATCCTATAAACGTCCACATCAAAGCTTTATAACGACTTAGGCGGGACGATTACAACGACTTTCTGAACTCACTTTTATTTGTAGTATCAAACAATGTTTGACACGATCTGTTCTATTTCAAGGCTAAACTGTTGCTGTCTCGATTTTCTTTTCCTCGACTTTTAAGTATTTATTGAGGCAAAAAATAGGCTTCGATCGTTTCCATGAAATGTACTGACCGGCCTAACCACGAGCTCTTAATGCGATTCATTTTACGAGGTAGTGGCCTCCTTATGCGAAGCAGTATGTAGTAATGCTGGCGAAGGAAGAGGCCGCACGCGTGAGGGAACGAATGTCCTCACGCTCCAGCCTCCGAGATTCTGGCTTGCGGACGCGGGCTTGCGGACGTCGATCAATGGGTAGCTTGTCTTCCGGCCGGTAATTGACCGGACCGAGCCCAGTCAACAGCGCATAGTGATCAACGCGCTCCTCAAGGAGATGTCAGCAAACCGTAAGGGCCTAGTAGGGCCGATACCCGCTAGCTAGGACCGCAGGGAATTTCTGAAAAGGAAACCCGTCGTCCTAGAACGCAAAGGGCAACTGAAGGATACAAGTGTGGTTTTAGTCAGTAAAAGTCTGACACGCCCTCCCGTCCACCCAGAACGCGAGAAGTCATTAAATGATTCCCACAGTTAAAAAAAAGCCGAATCTCGAAACAGGAACTTAGGCTTTTTGGTATCTTTTTTCGTAATACGTCTTTAATAAACATGAGCCGACCGAAATTTCTCGTAAACTGGTATAATAATAAGAATATTGCACTTGCAAACATTGAATAAAATATTATCACTGAATACAAAAGCAGTTTCATGGAACTTGGAACGCATGTTTTATACGTAGGTCAATTTAATTCAAAATATTTTTTTTCACAGGCCTACATTGGTTCTTATAAAACTTCAGCCCCCTAGCCAAGTTACAATCGTATCGTTCGCGCCGAACGCCTTGAGTAGACCACGCCTCCGAGTCCTTTGTTCTGACCACGTGACTGAGCGTTGAGATGACGTCAGAACAAAGGGATCGGAGGCGTGGCCTACTCGAGGCGTTCGGCGCGAACGATACGATTGTAACTTGGCTAGGGGGGCAGAAGTTAGAGCACAATTGAACAATCCACCTTTAAAAAAAATCTATAATAATAAGTATGAGACCAGAGAACATACTAATTAATAGATTATTGTCTATGAATCTGCGGAATCTACAGCCTCACATAAAAACAACACAACATCCCGCCATTCAAGACTAGAGTGAATAGGCTCTTAATAAACTTGTGCTCATCACTATTACCGATTGCATCACTGCTTATCATCAGGTGGGATCGCAGTCAGGCAATAGTTTATATAATATAAGAGTAAAAAAAAACTTTTTACAAAAAAATATAACCGACTTCACTAAGGAGTTCCCTCGATTTCACCAAGATTCCATCATCAGATCCCGACTTGGTGACTATGGGATCATTTGGAAAGTATACCCTTTCCAACAAACAAAGAATTTTTCAAATCGGTTGGCAAGCGACGAAGTTTTGCGCGAACAAATATAAAAACAAATACACCATCCGAATTGAGCACCTCTTCCTTTTTTAGAAGTCGGTTAAAAAACATAAAATCGCTCTCGATCCTTTCAATAAAAAAGCGTTATTTCGAAGTAATCCAAACTTTAAAGCTAGTTATAAACTAGGTATCATTAAAATCCATTCAACAGTTTTTGTTTTGTAGCAAGAAATTGAAAAGATTGCTCAGTAATACGATTTCCGAGAACTTTGCGAATTGTAACACTCAAAGTAAATCGATTCCGCTAATTTCTTAGAACAGAGTGGCGTGTTGTTGTACGGAACACTCTTGGGCTACCGTATAGATTATATACCTTTTAATTAGCATAGCAGTTTTAATTAACATCAAGCAATCTGTGCTCAGGAATTATGAAAAGAATCAGATTTAAAAAGTCTAGAGGAGCTAATCGCGAATTTTATAATGCACAAAAGTATATGTTATACTGCTGTAAACAGAATCAGAAAAAAAATGTTATTCTTCAGGATAAATGTTACATAGAGTTCAAAATATAACAAATAATACATCTAATTTAGTATGATAGAAAAAAATCATGAACATGCTTGTAAAAATTACTTTTATCGATTAAAAAACGGGATTAACTAATTGCATGTTTTGCAATAATTTTTATTGTAAATTTATCAGATTACTAGCTGACCCGGCGAACTTCGTACCGCCTAATAGTAAGGTTATCGCCATCTACTGGCATTACCAGAACAGCATAATTCATTTTATAGTGACATTTTAATTAGGGATGGCGTTGTATTCAAATTTTTTCCCTGATTTTTTCTTACCGTTTAAACCTTCCCTGGACTACAGTCAAATGGGGTGAATAGAAGCTCAGGGGCGAATAGAAACAAAACTTCAAAGGGTATTTTCACGTTATTTGAATATTTTTTGCAGCATTTAACTATATCAATTTATTAATGATTTGTTATTCTAAAAAGTTGATGCTTTGTTAGAAGCTGATAATATGGTATCAAAGTGAAAAACCAATCCAAAGTTTAGTTTCTATTCACTCCTGCGTTCCTATTCACCCCGTTTTACGGTATCTCGAATGTTTCGATATAATCCAGGGAAGGTTTCGGTCTAGCCGTTTTTGAGTTTTAGCGAGACAGCTATTCTTTTATATGTATATATATAGATTATATAAGCAACGTTTTACCGTGTTAAAATTTTATAATCAAATCTGTACATTTTTAGTACGCGTATATCGCTAAAATGCTTCATATTTTACAAGCACTGTCTTTGTGCTTCTCTTTCTTTACGAGAGTGACCGCGTTTTAAGTCCTGTAGTCCTCTTAAACCAGACTCAGTTCAAAACGTCTTGCTCTTTATTGAATTCAGGTTTAACCTCGCCACTCCGCCACACTCATTTACTGAGAGATTAATTTATTTCAATTTAGTAATTTTCCAGCTATGGCGACACCGTAAATTACTTAAGGCTTGACGTATTTTTAATTCGAATCTAGTAAGTTTAATGGCACGATTTAAGACTGCATCTTAATATGGGCAATATAAACTGTTCAAAATTCATATATTAATAATAATAATATTATTCCGCAACTATCACACAACGCCGTCTAGTCCCAAGCTAAGCAGAGCTTGTGTTATGAGTACTAGACAACTGATAAACATACTTATATATGTCTAAATACATACATATTATCGATAAATTACACCCAGACACAGAACAAATGATCGTGCTCAACACAAACATTTGTCCTGGGTGGGAATCGAACCCACGACCTCCAGCATAGCAGTCAGGGCCACTAACCACTAGACCATCCTGGCAGTCAAAGTCAAGTTTAATGGCACGATTTTAAACGCGCGACAACGGCGCGTTTAAAAAAAAGGGGTGCGCTCGGGCCCTTATGTGCACATTGACCTACACATGTCTAAATATATAAAGATATTATTAGTACAATTATTTTTATAATAAACATTATTCTATATTCTCGTATTTTCAGACAGGCTTCAACCTCTTCAATGGACCAAATTGCCTTTTAATTATTTGGCCCAAAAGTGTATGTTGTACAAACCGCAAAGCCTTGAAATCGATCCAACCGCATCATAGGTATGCTAGCCTACTTTATGATCGCTAAGTAGATATTATTTTCCTCTACATCTACGATATGCGCTTATCACCCTTATGACAAAGAATGAGAGGTTAAAATTCTTTGAAGGCAAGTTGTGCTATAGATGGAGAGTGACTTGACCACCTAAGCGACATAAATCCAGACATGTCGTTAATTAGACATGTGTCAACACTGCCTTAAATCGATATTATAATTGAAGTATTAATCTGATTTGTTTTTGCATATTCTATACTAGCTATCGCCCGTAGTTTCACCCACGTTTTTGGTTACATCTCCGTTACTATTGAACTATAGACTTCCTCGATAAACGGGCTATCCAACTCTAGAAAAAAAATTCAATTCGAACTAGTATTTTCTGAGATTAGCGCGTTTAACCAAACAAACAAACTCTTCAGTTTTTTTTTAATTTGACAGTACCTATAAATATATTTTGAGCTATTTAGTAAATGAGGCTGCCAGAGCAATTCTATTGGCCCATAGCCTTCCTCGATAAACTCGACTATCCAACGCTAAAAAAATGTTTCGACTCAGCAGTTTTTGAGATTAACGTGTTCAACCAAACAAACAAAATCTCCAGTATAGATCTACTTCCAGATAAACTGTTCTCTTCAAAGCAGAGCTATTTAGTAAACGAGACTACAAGAACAATGTCGTTACTGAAAACGTCTAATCCATTTGAAACTATATATTCCACAAATACCTTCACATTGTCTGTGGTCAGTGTCCGTTTGTGTATCTAACATAAAGTTCGTGGGTTCTGTAGGCGCTAGCTAACACGGGATACCACAGCCGTGTGGGTGTCAGTGTCACCAAACCGTTCTCAAATGGGCATGAAAACGAAAGTTAGTAACCAGCAAATTACTAAAGTATTCACAAAGTAATTTTTCAAGATTTCCATATAATTACAAACAACCATTTATCATAATTTCGACATCACAATGAAATACCAATAATTCAATGATTCACGTATACTTGCAACATTTATTGCTGTACTAAGTCAGTAATAAATTCCATCAACAACAGTGATACATTCTTTTCTTTCATCGCTAATCGAACAACATCTATAGATACTAAAATTTATTAATTCATAAACGTGTTCTCCTTATTAAGGTTTCTGTAACGCTCAATAGAATCGGATAATAATAAATCAATTTAGATTTTCTATCTGACATACATACATGAATAGGTTTTAGGGATAAATTATTACGATTTGATAGAACGAGGAGTCATCGAACTCTATAAATAGCTGTTACGGGCTCACAATGGTTACTATCTGATCTATTGAGGTCCAACTCTAAACTGTATTGACTAGTCTCTTACAGAAGGCCAATTCACGCCGTGCACGGCAACAAAATGTATGGAGGTCTCCTTAGAATGGGTCCGTAATTGCTTTCAATACGATATTATTGAAAATATTTTCAATCATATTTTAGATTCACGGTTATTAATCAATTCGTTTGCAACGCCTTTTCTTTAAAAAGTTTTGAAATATAGAAACTAATGACCAATGATCCTAAACGACGGCAAAAAACACTTCTTCATGACCATTTGCAAAATGTCATTATGAAACCTATTAGCGGTTTACTTTATTTTTAAAGAACGGCTGGTTCCCTTAAGAGAGCCCTTGCCGACCCGGCTATCGTTAACGTGAGCATTTCATCCAATGCAATCCAACGGAATGTTTAACAACGAAGTAACGCTAAAAAGTTTTGACGATCTGTTGGCATTCGGTAATTCCGTCACTCACTCGAAAATTTGACTGAACTTGTTCTAGGAAATACTTGTTTTTTTTTTAAACCTTATAAAAGCCTTTAGTAAACATTTTCGTCATTCAGAATCTGTATAAAATATTAAATTTACAAGGTTTTTAGTTTTTTTTAATTGTCTTTACTTTTTAATTTATGAGTACGTCAATAAGGGTCAAAGTTCACTCAAAATAGCAGATTTTTCAGAGACTTTTTCTGGATATAGTTTTACATAAATTAATATTTTTATTTCAATAGAAACCTAGATAATACAGAAGGTATCTGTGTTTCCAAAATATCTAGAGAAAGATGTGTAATAAAGTCATAATCGTGCAAGAGCGGTTGTATCGAAATGTCTCGGGTTGTCCACTCTTAACATACAGTTAGACCTCGTGACGAAGTCTTAATTGAGCTTTTAGTGTTGACAAAGAGTAATGTGAGACGATCGGAATCAAATCCACGTCTCCGAGATAGTTCTGTTGACCTAGTTCGGTAGTTGAGTGTCTCCGATAAGTGATTGATAGACGAAAGTTATGTTTCGTTAATTGATACGGTCTACTGTTTAGCTGTAAGAACGTTTATAAGTCTTTATTTATGTGGTAAAGACTATTTGTATCACACATGATTAAACTAAACTATGTGTTACTCTTTCACATTCAAACAATTGAACAAACGATTCAGGTGTTTTTTTTTTTAGGAAATTCTTGATACGTTCGCGCTTGACCGCGAACTCACCTGATGGAAAGCGACGATGCAGTCAATTTGGCACACACAGGTAGACTATGACCTGGAGTAGCACATAGGATATAGGTATCTCATAATATAATTTTGTTCCCTTAGGATATTTATCTGCTTTCACGCGAGTGAAGCCGCTGGCAGAAGCGAGTAGGTATGACGCAATTACAGCTATTGTAGACGCGGGCGTACGGACGGCGAGCAATGGGTAGCTCGCCGTTCGACCGTCCGGTAACCGTCCGGACCGAGCCCAAGTCGTCGACGGCGCGTACTGTTCCACGCACGCCTCAAGATGTCAGCATACCGTAGGGGCCCAGCAGGGTCGAAGTCTACTGGGACCAAGCGTCTGCTTCTAAAAGGAAGACTCGGCCCTGTTATGAAAAGCAACGAAGGAACAAGAGTAGGTTTTTAGACAGTAAAAGTCTGAAACAACAGACCGGGGCATGTCATTGGATCATTTTAAGCCCAAAAAAAATCTATTGTAGAAAATGGACATGAACATTGAATAAACATTCACTCAAAATTATTTAATTCACAGCGTACATGAGCATTTAAACTACGTCAGAAGCTAGCCGCGCACTATACACATTTAACCATAATATACCTATAAAATCCGCAGTTACAAATTTAAGCCGGGTCCCACGTTATCCATCTAAAATTACATATTTATTTATGCAAACAAAGTGAAACAAATTTGTTCATTCGCTAACGGGTAAACTAGAAAAAAACTATACAAAGTGTTAGGATAAAATATTACCCGTTTCTATCAAGAAGAACTATCAGTATCTCTGCAATTTTTACGTCATTTGTATAGAGCGCATTTACATCATATCTGACCGCAATGTTGTTATTATAAACATAGATGTTTATGTTACAATTATCCCGTTTCATGAACAAAGTAATATGTAGGTAAATAGTCTAGTAATATCTTCATTAGTTTTATAAACCAATAGAAGGAAGTCAGAATAGTAAAGGAGCATATTGGCAAGATAGTAAGGTCATGCTTGGTCTGCGAATTGTAAGATAGACTTACTGCGGCCCTGGAACGCACAGGGCAACTAAAGGAAAACAGGTAGGTTATAGGCAGTAAAAATCTGTCTCTCTGCTCCGCCCATAGCAGGAGTTTTTAGATTAATTCTTACCAAAAAAAAAAAAAACAAGGAGAGTGACTGTTAGTGGAACTTTTAGAAGCCATGATCTTTGTAAGACTTCTGATGTAAAGAATGCCATAGAATACGCACAAGACAATTAGATGAACACAAGTGGGTTTATAGTCAATTAATCCTGTCACTTTCTATCGCTCTACCCAGAGCGAGAGAAGATATCTGAAGATATCTCACAAAATAAAGTGATAATGTGTGGATATTTTTGAAGCCACGATCTTTGTAGGATTGCTAATGTAGAGAATATTCCCCCCTTTTGTAACTAACAAATATTTAGGTACATTAGTTCACCCACGTGAAGCCATATAGAGACAAGATACGTCGGCGTTACTTCAGTTGGAAGACTCAAAGGTTCAAAGTTCGCAAACCAGTTAATATTGCCTGCGGGCATCATAATAACCAGTTTCTCTCCAACTTGTCCAAAATTATCAGTTGTTCTTGTGTTGCAATAAAATAGCAATTCAAACCGAATCATCGAAATCGTAGAAGTGGGGAGGTCATGGTAACAAAGTGAAATAATTAATTACAGCGTTGCAGTTTCAGCCTTTGAGAAAATTGTGTTGATATTTTCCGCTCATTTCTGACTATAGAATTATCTGTGGTCAGAATTCATGTGTGCAGACACAGAAACACAAACAGACAAGGGTGAAATACGAATAAACGCAATAGCAGCCAGTTTTCGTCGTGAAAGTGTGTCGTCGACTAAAAAATAAACCACAGTCGTTGTCGCATATTGCACGACTGCTTGCCTTATCTCAGCATTCTGAAAGGTAACATGAGTAGATGTGATAACATTCCACGTGCAACCAGAATATTAACTGCGAAGAAAACTCATAATAAGTATGTTAATTACCGCTGTTCACGCGAAATTGATTATATACGATACTTAAAATACCTAACCTACTAAATAGCCAAAGTTGGTAGTAACAATTTAGAGTAAATTAATACTTTCATAGATCTATTTTACTTTAGAGGCCCAGCAGGGTCGAAGCCTACTGGGGCCACGGGTAGTGTGAAAGTGAAACCCGGGGCCCTAGGACGAAGGCAAAGAAGGAACAAACAGGAGTGGGTTTTTAGTCAGTAAAAGTCTGTCACTATCTGCCACTCCGCGCAAGAGCGAGATTTGTCATAAGATGATTTTCCCGCCCAATAAAAAAAAGATCTATTTTACTTAAGAGTCCTTAAAAAACCATTGCAGGTCACAGACCTCTTAAAAAGTAACGTAATACTCAAAACACATTACATTTACTATCCTTTATAAGTAAATAAAGCAATAAACTCAAATAACAGCGAGTCAGACACTGTAACTGCAAAAAGTGTTCCTAAGTTATCGCGAAACAATAAAATTCCAATAAACTTTAGCATGAAACTCATAAAAATATAATCGGGCATGAAGATAAAAAAACTCATAAAGAAGTAACAGGACAAGAGTTGATGTCAGCTAGGACTATGGACGTATATCGGATTATTGAAGTAAGGAACTTGCAGGGTTTCTTTAATTATCACCCCATTGAATGGCTGCACATAAAGGAAGAGAAGCAGAGTCAATATCAAAATAGTATGCGACTTCTTAGTTTTACTGTGGCCTAATCCTCAAAATGATCATACTTAAATCTCTGCAAGAAATTACATTTACAACCACTTATAAATCGTTGTCGATTAGCAGATTGCACTTTCCGACTAAAAATTTTATCTAATGAGATTGACTGTCCTGATCTCTTACATAAATTATGCTTTAATGTCCCCCACAGATCGGTTAGATTTAATCCGCCTATATCTATTCCTTCTTCCTCTTCTAATTACAGGCGAAACTCCTGCATGGTGCGAGCGTGTAAGGACTTTAATGTTCTTTGTAAAGAGTTCTCTTTTGACCCGTTTACTATTAAAACCTATTCGGCACGCACTCAGCTGAATGCAGACTTTTTCAAAAGTGCATAGTGCTAATTTTAATTAAGGGATGTTTAATTGTGTTCTTTTTTATCGTGCTTATTAGTGATCGTAAGTTTTCTATTACTTTACCTGTTTCTAACCGTGAGAAACTGTAATTGGCTCAATGTCTCTTATACTATTGTTATTCTATTGTTATAGCTGTTGGTTCTCCTAAGATTAAATAAGTAAATAAAAAATTAGAGTTAAAAGCATAAGCAATGCAGGAACAGAAATACGTTTATCTGTTTCCAAAGGTACAGGTAGCGACACAAGCAAGCAATCGGATAATTCTTAAGTAGAACTATCGGCCAAATAACTTGCCAATGACGCAACGCTTCCCAATAAGGTTTTGTTTTCACTCGATACCCAAATACGACTAGTTCTTAAACCAAATCGTCAGAATGCTTTCTATTTCATTGGAGTTTTCAACGAGACTACTCAGCCACAACCACATATGGCGCAGATCCGGTGGCCGAGCCGGTGGGAATGTTGGATCGGAAGCAGAATTTAGACCGGACCGGACGACGGAACGGCGGCTGTCAGATGAACAGATGACAATTGACATAGCTATAAAATAGAAGTGGAGAGAAGTTGAACAGAAAAGTTATTATTTTTAACGAGCAGAGGAAAGTAAAATTTCAAGATTTTAATAACACCACAATTGTCTAAAATGAACCTAAGTTTAAAAAAGATGTATTGGGACTTTTGGAGAGTAAAGAAACGAACAAGAGAGTTACATTAATGACCACTCAAATATATCAGCACAATGCCATTGCCTGATAAATCAAATCAATTAATCTAACACAAACAATAATTGTTAGAGCCAGAATATGAAGTACGAACAATAATGAATTATATTATCGACGAGCTAATTGCTTAGAAACACATCTTCATTTCAATGACAATGCAATTGAAAACAATTGTATTCAAGATAAGAAATTCGTTTCGCAGTGATATTGATTGATAGTTACAAACTGAGATTTAACGCAATATTCATCTGTAATTTACACTTACGAACCGTGAAATTGAAAAAAATATATGTAATTGGATAAAAATACGAGGCAACACCGTATGGCGCGGATGGCGTCAACGTTTAAAGTAATAGGGGGGTATTACCGCTATGCCATGATAATGGCTGCGCGGACGCAGCTTTATCGCGTCAAGGTTACAGAGAGATGCGCTCGCGTCACTCAGGTAAAGTTTGTTGAATTTCGAACTTAGATTGAATTGAAACGGAAGGGATAAATGTCCGTATTACATGTATGTTTTCTATCTCACACTGTTTCACATTCAACGTTACTTTCTAAGACAATATTACTGTAATTATTTTCAAGTCTTATGAAATCAATAACGCTAACCAAATAATAATTAACGCTTTAAACTCTGAATTAGTTTTATCGCGAATCTCAACTCATTCTTAGTTGACCTGAGCGTACTGGGCGCCAATGGATATCTAACCATCTGACCCGCGGCCGCTTACTATGAATATTGATCGGGCTTGCATTAATATGGACGCCACGACCTTAATTATATCTGTTTACAGTATGCATGATCATGCACGTGGCCGCTCGGCAACAGTATGGACAACTTGGCTACTGTATTAGTGTTTCCTTTATACAACCTTCTCAATACGGCTTAGAGAGAATTCAATTATGGATTTTAATGGTAAGATTCTTCTTGAAACAACATCAAGATGGTGGTAGCTCGCCATATATGAACATTTGCAAGATCCACAAGCTTGAGTCCACAGTCCACGCATTCGTAGCCAATTTCAAAATGTCAATCTCGATGGAAATTTAACATTAATAAATTCCACTTCGATGCAATTAAATCCGTTATTTAACCTCACAAACAGGCTGCACGTTCTGAATGTCTCCGATTACACGAAAACTTTCAAAGCATTTTGTAACTCCCCTGCCAGTCTTCATAAGGGATTATGCGATTAATTGCTACATAAATCCGAAAACCGTCTACCATAATTGCAGTTAAATATAGTAATTTACCTCAAGTCAAGCAAGTTCTCGACGCAGGCTGGTGCATGTGGAAGGCCAAATATTAGCGTGTGTGTCATAGCTAACGGAAAACATTCATTTAAAGAGCCTTTTATAGGAACTAGTCGCTTCTCTCGGCCACTACGGAATGATAATCTCGATGATACAAACTTACTTGAACGCGCAGGTATTGCAGATAGTGCGCTTTCATCGACACGTTTCACTTCTGCTAAAAAGGAAGCCGTTAAAACAAGCACGAGTCGCAAATGATCGATGAACCTAAGAAACCTTTTAGTAATTTCCTGGTCCAGCCAATTACTCCACATTTACACTTCCTTGTTTGGACAAAAGTTACAGGCAGGACGTTCATTATTTACCCGTATCTTGACAATAGCGCCACTACTCCTTTATTAGAACAGGCTTTATTTATTGACAGCAATAATAACTGCCAACATTGTCTAACAAACTACTTTTAGCTGAAGGGGAAAAATATCAGTTTTCCATCAGAGTTAAAATTGAATAAACTTATCATTGGAGTATCAGGATACGTTTCAGACTATAATGCGAGGGGATCCAAAAAAGTAATTGAGTTTTCGCAACAAAAACATACAGACAGACCACACAATTCCGCAGAATCGAGTATGAATCATCGATTGGATCGATTCGATTGATGTTATCGTGTTCGTTTTATAAAAACAGTGTACACAAGGTTTGGGCCGTAAGCCCGTAATTGTGGACATGCAAAAGTGATTCAACGCGGTCACTCGATAGGGATCGCTACAACCGGCTTCATTTTTGCGACTTATCCGGTGTGTGTTACACAACCACCAACTGTCATTACGTTATTCGTATTTAAAAAGCTTTATTCATGACCGAATGTTCCTTTTCAACACTTTACTGATTTCGACAATTGACAAAGTATCATTTTGGTTTATTAAAAGAACGAGAGTTGAACTAATATCGTCAAGGAAGCCAGAGCCGTCAGGGACTAATAAAGGCTTGTTATGCAGAATTTTACTGGAGCATTGCACTGCAGCGGTGCGCACTGTAGGATAATTAAGGGTCGGTGACCCGGTGCAAAGCTCACAAAGGGAGCTAGTGCTAAAATTCAACCTCCCACTAAACACGAGTCCGGGAAAAGTGCAATTCAATAGCGGTTTATACATAGTAACGTAAACACACAATACTAATAATATACATGCGTTCTTAGTTCGTAATCTTTAAGTGGGTACTATTCTTTTGCTTTCGCAACGTCTCAAACAATGTGTTAAGTTCAGTTTCTCACTTATCTTTGGTCCGTTTTATCTCGTCGACCTTCAATATGGAACAATGAATGCTTTGTTTCTCAATTCTTCCTTTTGGAATTTGTACCATTTTTTTGCATTCAAATTGTGAGTTTAATTCGGCGGTCTTTGAAATCAATAAAATAATCATGTCTGTTTTGTCAAAAAGTAAATAAGTTCTTGGCGAAATCCAACTTTCATTCTGATCTGAAACGAACATAAACTTAAGAGACTTGAATCCTATCAGTTGGCAATTTGTTTGAGTATAATCCACACAATACCTCTCGTATATTATGGTACCTTTTAAGGCCTTTCCCTCCAGCCTACATTTCTGAACGTTGCTCCATGTTCGGGTAGCTATGTGATGTCACATGGTAAACGCATCGGCATTCAAGTGTCAGCCGGGTATTGTCCAAAACAAGTCGGCCCTGTTCCCGGCTTGGTTTTTGTTCAGATACGTGAGACTCCACGGCGCGTCTTAACGAGCATCAAACCAGTTCCACATATCATCGCGTCATGCCAAATCTGGTAGTAAATACTTCGACACTCCGTTTGTTCTCGCGGTTTTTGCATCGCTATGATAATAACAGGCATTTGATGGACAGTTATACCAAACGCAATGGTCAAAATGGGCCCCAAAATTAAAATTCTTCGTTCAACCGTGTGGATCTCTTATAGCTATTATGTATAATTATGGACTTTCACTTGTCTGTTAATGTGACCGATGCCATAGTAATTGGTTCTGATCTGAACAAGAAATTGCAAGATTGGCAAAATTATTCTCATTATAATACCATAGGTGGTGTCAAAAAAAATAAGAGTATCACGCGAGACTTTCCTTTCCCGTTTGTGGCACGTAACCCGCTAATTACGGAGTTCATCGGTCTCAAGTTACATTGAAACCGATTTAAGAAGACCATTTGACTATTTATCATCGTCAACTAATATAGTAAGACAGCTTGCTTCTTTTTGTTTCGTAACCGCTCAAGTAGAAGTTGCATGATGATAATAAACAAATCTGTCTGGTGGTTAAATGAGACTAATAGTAGCGGTATAAAGTACTTCATAATTTGTTCTGGATACTTATTTTCTATGCGAACGAACTTATGTAGTTCAAATAAGAGAACAACAAGGTGGATTGTGTGATTAGAAGCGAAAGTTTGATTTGATTCAAATAAACTCGGCTGACTTGCTTCATATCGTGGTTGCCTGAGTAAAATTAGAAACAAAAACACTTGGATACGTGGTATGGTACATACTAACTTGTAGATTAGAAACTCAATGCAATTTATAACAAACAATCACAGAAGCTCTTTCCCCTCTCTTTTATACTTTGGCAAATGGCGACCGTCTCATTACACAGCTATTTGATATTATTAATGTAGAATATTGCAACGCAGACAGGTAAAATAGTTAACAACGTGAAACAGGTTAAAACGGAAATCTAGGCACCGATTTAATGAATCGCATCCGTGGCTGTCGCAAGCTGCGACGGACAAGTAAACTTCTTAGGAGGACTAAGTAAGCAAGCTCATTAATCGATGGCTGGCAGCAACCAGCGTTTATCCGCGGCAGATTTAAAGGACTTCTTCCTGCCAATCTTCGATAATCACTTTTCAATAAGAGGGCAATTTGTATCGGTCCAATGTAACCGTAAAAATGGTTGTATGTTGGTCTCGATTTGATTGAAAATAAGCTTGGTTATGTGCTTTAAGTTGTTAGACTAACGATCCGCTCCAGTTTCGCACTGGTGTTTTAGTCTTTGAAATTATCGGCTTTTCTCTGCTATAATATGCATGCTGCATCATATTAGTGAAAACTGCATGAAAATCCTTTGAGTATTTTTTAAATATGTTTCAAACATACGCGATGCGGGATTTTTTTTTCGATTTTTGCATGTATGAAATAAAAGTGTGCCTTCGATTCTTGAAACTTTCTTGAACTTCGAAAAGTCATTTGCAAAGACGAAGGTTACGTTGATGATTACTATATAATAATGTAGCAAAGCATAGCATAGTCGGCCTTATAATGTTCCCACTGCTGGGATTAAGGCCTCCTCTCTAGGAGAGGGAAGGGGCCGTAATCCACCACGCGGGCCCAGTGCGGATTGGTGGATGTCACATGTCTTCGAATTTTTGGTTCTAGGACATGCCGGTTTCCTCACGATGTTTTCCTTCACCGTTTTGAGAGCAGTGGTGATGAAATAAATTACACAAAGTAATGCGCCTGGCTGGGTAGAAAATAATGTAGGTAGGTTACTAACTAAAGGAACGCGGGTGGCTTAACACTGCCTTTTGCTCCTCCCGGAGCAGAAGAAGCTATTTGATAATTTACCAAATAATAAAAAGGCCTACAAAGATAGCTAATACATATAATTATTGTCACTTAGTTTCTTTAATATTGTTTCTATAATGTCCGGTTTATCTTCCAGAACTGAAGTCGCATAGGCTTCTAGCTTGTTAGCAGATGCAGTTCGCCTCGACGACGATACAGCACGCAATCTTTATCGAGAAGCTGTGAGCTGCGACCTTTGTCGGTTATTCGCTTGTAACTATGCCGTGACTTGGGGCAATTACTTCGAACAACGATATCTAGATCTCCGTATTGGTTTTGTCAAGCCTGCAATGTTTAAGAGTTATTGATTAGAGAAAAAAATTACGGTTTGTTTTTGAATGAGGTTTGCTGCTACTTTTTGCACTTCGCGCAAAGGTTCAAGATATGCCTGCCTGCACGCGTAGAATGGCACCTTCGGTTTCTACAAAGAAAACAAATTAATTTTTTTTACAAAGCGTCGTTTTTAGGGGTCTGTACCTCAAAAGGAAAAAATGGAGCCCTTATAGGATCACTTTGTTGTCTGTCCGTCTGCCTGTCTGTCAAGATCCCTTATCTCGGGAACGCGTGAAGGTATCGAGTTGAAATTAAAACCATATGCTCAGATCTGCCGGCCCTAGAACTGTGAAAAAATCAAACTTCTGAATTAACGTAAAAAAAGAGACGGCCGTTTATATCACAAAAATCGTGTATTTCGAAACTCTCAAGGGAATCAAAATTCGTAGGGTACTTCCCGTTGACTTAGAATCTTGAAATTTGGCATGAAGCAAGGTCTCATAGCTCAAATATAGGGAAAATTCTTAAAACTGTAAATTTGTACTTGAGTTAAAAAAAAACTTTTTTGCGATTCGGGAAAATCTTCGTAACTCAATTCGAAAATTGAACTGTTTTCACGAGTAAGTTTGTACGGACCCCTCAGTGCGCGAGTCTGACTAGCACTTGCCCGGTTCATTTTTTCAAATGACGTTTTAGATATCTTTCTACCATCTGTAATTTTTTTTTTCGTTTCTACGACGAGCATGCTACGCTGGTTTTACTAACCTGTATATTCAGACATCTCCATGATTAATAATGAATTTCTATGCATGTAAATATGCTAATATTGGCCACTTTCAACTTGAATTTCTGCGAAAACCAAGTTCGTGGTCGCAACAGGTTTGGTCTTCGCTTCGTCCAATTTCTCAATGAAGTCTCGATAGGACTGAGTGTGTAACTATCTGCGAAACGGAATTGAGACATAGTTACACTACCTTTTAGGTAAATTATGCTGCAAATAGTCAGTACTTATTTCAATGCGGTTACGACAAGGTGTTTTATTACAATGACGTCATAAGCTAGACATCGAACGCCCACCGACAATCTAGAGTGGTTTTTATCTATTTTGATAACGTGAGTGGACACCACAGGTTTTAGCCCTGTGTAAAATCCGATAAATACAGACTACTTAGGACAGAAAACAGTTCGGTTTTTAATCAATAACGGTTAAACAGGTTTCGTACGTGTAAGGGTTATAAGTGGATTATTTAATACTACGCCAATTTATTTTAATGAGTCTGTACCTGGTACACTTACATTATTACCAGGCCATATCATTGAACTTCGGAATTACTTTTTTTTCTGAAAAGCCGGTTCTTTTTCCTTGTTCCTGCATAAGGAATGATGGATCATAGAGTACAATATGTTGTTTATAAAAAAACATAAACATGTGACGCACTAGGGGTAAATTAACATGAGAATAGACGAAACAGCCGACAGGATGTTTGGTGTAAAAAATAGAATCGACTGTTCTATTGTATCTAGCTAAGTAGATCATCTGGCGTATTGTTTTAACAGCAACACGCGTAAAGTAGTTATCTACATTACTCTGGCTCGCGTAAACAAAATGATTATGATCTTCATAATGGGTTTAATCACACCCATTCAAGCTGAATACTTACCAGATACCTTTACCGGTGTAGCCTGATTACAAAACGGTAGAGTAGGTACTATCCCTATATAAGATTCGAAATCTTATCTGATGCATCTTTAACAGTTCACAACCAAAAAAGGGTTGGTAATCGAATCAACTCTTCAATTTCATCAACCAGTTCCATCGACAATCTTAAACGTCTAACAGCAGATCATAAAAAAAAAACATTGGGATAATCAATGCTTCGTCCTTGTTTCACTTTAGTCCCTTTGTAATTCCTGTGGCGAGGTTGCATTCTCTCCGTAGCGTGGCGCGCCGCGCGCCTGTCTCGTCCACCGAGGTGCAAGGCAAGCTTCGCGGGCCTGCGCCTTCTACGTTCATCGCGACTTGAGACTTAACGCCAACGGAACGACCTACGTCTTTGTATTCTAAACTTACAAGTTAAGTTATGAGTTTATGACCTTTGTTGGTCACTGAACATTGTGTTTTGACTCGTTATTGCACGTTTATTTAATTCTTATAACTTCCCGCGTAAACAACTTCTTGAAATTATCTTAGGTTAGAATTTTAAGTTGAACAAGTTAGCGCTAAGTTATTATCTCTTGGTTAAGTTACAATAACAAATGGTATTTTCTAAACAAAAACATAGATGTAATAGTCACAACAAGAATATAGGACAAACGATAAATAAACACCGTATTATCAGTACCGATAAAATAACTGGACGTCTTACTAACCTGATGGCTCGGCGCAGTCGCTCATAATCCAAGCTGCATTTTAACCTCAAAAGACACCTTTAGCACAGTCACGAAACGCGAAGGTCACGGTTATGCTATATTGCATAATATCACCAAGCCTGAACACCAGCAATTGAGGGGATTTCAAAAAACAATACACGACCGAGGATTACTGTTAATTCTGTTATCATAAACACACGAATGCACAGTTCGATGCACGTTTATAATTCAACAAACGACGCGAGTATCCATTCAAGACTCCATCAAATCGCATATTTGAAGAGTTATCTAAATAAAACAAGCACCAGTGAAGACTCGATGTCATAAGTTTTATGCAGTTTACGAATAAACATGTCACAGCCGTGCACTGCACTCCGTCTGACACGACGAATATGGCGGATGAATTTGAACTACGCTTGCGCGGCGCGTAGCGAACGCCCGTTGTTCGCCGGCCCGGCAGCAGGTACAAAAACATGGGCGGAAGTGCTGCCATCTAACAATATCGTCGTGAACTATTGTCACTACACTATCGAGAGAATGTCAAAGTTGATAAGTGAAGGAGTTAGGTTGATAATTGCTAGATGGCAGTAACGTAAGATGTTGATTTGATTATTTTCAAATGATTTTTATTTAATTATTGTATTAGAATAACACAAAACCATATGAGAAATATGTGCAATTGTTTGCTGTTTACATATCACTTGATATATAAATTACTGAACAACAATACTTCGATATTGTAAGTAGGTAGTAGCCATATTCTTTCTTATAAAAAAAAAAAACTAGTTCGTACTTATCTAAGGCAAAACAAACGCAGACTTTATTTGTATTTATCTTTTCAGCCAAGAATACTGTGTTACACCCACCTGATGTTAAGTAAGCGATCAGGCTGTCCATGATGATGTAGCTAGCAGGCTCGCCCAGAGGCCACTTATGTACAGCAAAGCACAGCACTCGAAACTTACACTATAAAACTAGACTGTCTACTGAACGAATAGCCCTGTTGATGCTCGTGATTAATTTACAATCAGTGCCAAATAACAAAATGACATTTCCACTGAGTGATAGATTTTTATAGCGACTGATATAGGTATGATGTTGGCGTGATGATATTATAACGTCAATATCACACTTGTTTCCCGTTGAGGTAGGTAGAAAACAAGTTTTTGATGAAAACATTTTTACAGATTTGCAATGAATTGAAATGTATCCGTTTCAAAAAACATGAAAATAAATAAAAATAAAAAGCAATGGCAGGAAAGTGGTCATACAAATGTTAATTTAATTTTTAATTTTTATTTCAATTTGTAACATAAAATAATAATTAGTTTATTTTAAAAGTCCTCCTAAGATAGATTACTTCTTTAAGTGTCAAGTTCACTATAATAAGTCATTGAAGTACCTTACTATAAATAAATAAATAATAATAGTACATTTTGATATAAATGCAAAAAATTGGTCACTGCGACCGAGGCGGAATTCGCACGAGCCGTAGGCGAGGGCGTTTTGGAGCCGAGGGAGGACGTCTTTTGAAGCTGTGAAAAAAATCAAACTTCTGAGTTAACGGAAAAAAAAGATACGGCCGTATAAGTTGCAAAAAACGTGTATTTCGACACTCTCAAGGGAATCAAAATTCATAGGGTACTTCTCATTGACCTAGAATTCTGAAATTTTGCATGAAGCAAGGTCTCATAGCACAAGTAGGTATAGGAAAAAATCTGAAAACTTTAATTTTGTAATTAGTTACCTCACAAAAATAAACTTATTTAGTTTATACGGAACCCTTAGAGCACGAGTCCGACTCGCACTTGCCCTGTTTTTTTTAATACGATAACGGAGTAATGTTAGTTATTCTCATAGATATCCGTGGTAATTCTCATTTCCATTCGCAGGAAGTTGGCATAGGTAGTATTCCGGCTCTATGCGTAGCAAATCATGTGTATATTTTTCTTTCGTTTTTTTTTTTTCTAAAGTTAACACAGACCACAGGACCGGTCATTGTGGCGACATTTGGGGGAGGCCTATGTCCAACAGTGGACGCCTTTCGGCTGAAATGATGATGATGAAAGTTAACGCCTGATATGCGTCATCTGCATTACTCGTCACAACGACGCGGACGCCGTCACGTCTCGATATGGCGAAAACCGAATCTACGAGTACACGGGTAACTACGTTAACAAGTTTGTTTGATTTTTAGGTCGCCGATAAGGTGTTTGATCAAAACGTAAAGTTTGAACACCTTTACATTGTTTACGGCGCTTTATTGAATAAGATTGATGGCACAAACTTGCTGCACGAACATAATTTATTTTTGGACTTTTACGTTACGTTTTATTAGGTTTCGGTATATACACCACAAACTTTTAATTAATACAAATATTTAAAGGGCTTATTAGAAAAGGTCTTGTTATTATTTAAGTAAAGTTTCAATAAATAATATTGATAAACAGTAAAGTTATTAGCGTTTGTTTATTTCCCAAAATGTCACTCAAATTATAGAAATATTGTACAGGCTATGATTATCAATGAATAAAAGACGGTCAAAATGGAAAAACACTGCGCGTTGTATTTTCTAGTAGCAAGTGTTATAAATGATTGATTATATTATCAATTTACCAATTATAACGAATTTTCGTGAACAGTTTTGGGAATTCGTTTTTTTTTTAGACTACAAAAATATGATCAGTAAGGGGCACGGATAGCGCCCCATTGTTTTTCAAACTAGGGGTGTATAATAAATAAATAACTGAAAAGTGACCACTGTATATATTGTATTTACTCAATGGCGCAGCAAATCCCAAAGGGGCACAATAAAGTGTGGAAAAATAGGTCGGGCCCTTGAGAGAAACTACCTTAAATCCTTAAGTTGGCTCATTTTACTTACTCAAGGGAGACATTCCTTTATTTTTAAAAAGAAACAAAACTGCATTCAAAGATTTTCTAAAACTCGCTTGCCTCGCCCGGGACTCGAACCAACAAAAATTTAAAAAATACAAATACTCGCTATTTTATTATACTAATCGATAGGATTATTATTCAGGATAAAATTTCTTTAACAAACAGTTTCCTTCCAGGGCCCGACTTATTTTTCCACACTGTATAATAATAAAAAGGGGACCCCTGTAATGGCCGGCGGTTTTATTACGAAATAAACCCAACTAGTACCGAATTTGAGAGCCTCTCATTCTTATGGATTTGAGTTTTTGAACCACGATTTCATACTTGCATATATTGGGGTCCCGTATAATTGATATGGCTGATAAAGCGGTGGCTACGCCCCTGTACTTACTATTTAAAAATTCTACTTAATATTTTTTGTACTCGCATTTGAATCTGGTAGCGCCCATGTGACCCTAGAATACTAGTTTCAATACACTAAGTTTATTCTCCTCAACCTCAACTCAATGGCAATCCATTTAATTTGGACCCGGGACTTAGTCTGCAATTTAGGAATACCTATAAGAAAAATGGTAAAGGAAAACATCGTGAGGAAACCGGCATATCCTTGAACAAAAAATTCGAAGACATGTGACATTCACCAACCGCGCACTGGGCCCGCGTGGTAGATTACGGCCCATTCCCTCTTCTACACAGGAGGCCTGAGTCCCAGCAGTGGGAACATTGAAAGGCTGATTATGCTATGCTATAATGCTAAAAGAAAAATTACAATCACCGATATGGAGATCGAACCCTGAGCTGTGCTGTGTCTATACACTGGTTTTGAACGTGTTTATGTATTGTTCCTAGAAGTTCATCAATAATTCGTTTTCCCAAATAAAACACAAAAAAATCAGTACAATAAAATTCTTTATTTAAATTATTTACAACTCGCGGAATACACATTTATCATAGTAGACACCATACCAAAAACAATTAAAAACCATAGACACATAACCATAGTCTTATTTTCTCCTGGTCCTATGCCTTAGAGCCAGGACGGCTAGACTGTGGAAGGCTAGGTAGAGAATGAAGAGGGCTAGTACATCAATCCAAAGGTTTTTGCTCGCGAAGTCATATGTGGTCAGAACTTCTTCGCCGGTGCTGAGGCACGGCATTCCCATTTCATCGGAGACACAGGCTGCAACAATAGCAAAAGTCAGGATCAGATTTCGGTACGCAAGGTTATTAAACTAACTTCGGAACAAGAAAGAACCAAGGTTTTACAAGGCTTTGTATAACAGTAACAGACCGCTTGGAGCTGTATGCTGGCTTTTGAAGTTTTATAATAGGATTATATGGTTTTAATTTCAACCCGATACCTCTACACGTTCCCGAGATAAAGGGTCTGGACAAACAGACAGACAAAGTGATCCTATAAGGGTTCCGTCTTTTCCTTTTGAGGAACGGAACCCTAAAAAAAAATTTCATATGTGTCCTTCAGTTGCCCTTTGCGTTCCAGGGCTACGGTAACTGTTTCAATCGTTCCCGCAGATAGTTATAAATCTGGTGGTTGAAACTTTAGGTTACGTTAAATTTTAAATCATTGCAGATCCCACACGAAGAATAAAATTACCCTAATGCCCGTTTGTACCTTCAATGCTTTGTATAGGCCTATTGGTCTAATATAGATAGAAGTTCTATACTTACAAAGGCTCGGCGAGAAGTCTACTTGACTCTCGGGTCGTCGACCTCAATTTGTCAAAAACTGTGAGACCCTAACAATGGCGCCAGTACCCTGTTTAACAACAGGTTTAACTATGGGCTCAGACATATTGCTCATAAATACATTGTTGTTACCAGAATACGTCCCATTTACCTGTTACTGGTAGACCCTTTTTTGGGGAATATCCCGGGCGCCATTACATAATAATCTACCTGCGCATAGAAAAAAATAAACAGATGGTCGATTGCAGGAAGTTTAAAAAACTTGGGGTTCATTGATTTATTTTTGATTTTTATTAAACTTATTCAGTGAATTCATTATAACCGTTTTTTTTTATTGTAGATAGGTTCGCGCTTGACCGCTATCTCACCTGATGGAAAGCGTCGATGGAGCACGCTAACTAGAAGTAACCTATTCACTCTTGACTTAAAGATTCCCGGCTTGTAGCCATCAGGAAACACAGACTCCGGCAGGGAATTAAATCCGACAATGAATGTGTTCCCAAAACGTTTCGCGATTACAGGTGGGACGTTCACCATGTACCGGTGGCCTATGACCGGTCATAGACAAATCCTTCATATAATACACCTGCAATATCTGTAGGCTATGACTGTTGGCTTTACAGGTAATTTAAAAATAAGTATATCTTAATTAATATGATAAAGCTGAAGAGTTTGTTTGTTTGAAGGCGCTAATCTCAAATTCTCCGATTTTTTTTTAGTATTGGATAGGCCAATTTATCAAGGATGGCTATTGGCTACATTATAGCCCACACACACAGGGGACAGCTGTGCTACTATATTACAATAAATCCCGACCCCGACCCCCTCATCTCTATAAAAAATCATCATCAACCCACTACAAAGTTCTACGCACGTAAGTATTTAAGACTATTAATAGGACTCCTAATTATAAGTCTGCAAAGCATTATCAGCATGCCATATATCTAAATAGTTATTGATAAATTGCCAAATGTCTCGAGGGCTTACTAAAAATATGACAATATGCTTTCCTTTACATATACTATGACGTATAGTCCACCGTATATCAGAGGTAACACTGCTGGAGTGCTGGACTCCTACGGTTCTGCTGACATCTCTTTTAAGTGCGCGTGGAACACCACAAGCCAGCGGCGGCGACTCATTGTTGAGTTAAGCTCGCTCTTGTACTAATTACATGAATTGTTGTTGTTGTATTTCGTCTTCAACTTTCGTAAGTAAGTATGATCATGTATCTGAGCAACGTTCACTTTTAAAATGGTTAACCATCCGACAGCGTAGAGCGCTAAGAGCCTTGACTACCTTGTTTTCTTTTCTGGATAAACCTTCTTCTCCTTCTTATTTGACTTCTCATATCCTATGTGTTTGCTCTGTTCATAATAAAAATCTCCGATCTACCAATAATCGTCTTCTACGATGTCCCACACACCGCTCTGGGTTTATCCAGTCTTCCTTATTTGTCCAGGCGATCTCTCTTTGGAATGCGCTCCCGCTGAACATCAGGATGGCGTCCAGTCGGTTTACTTTTAAGGTGATGGCGCGTGAAGCGTAAGTTTTGTATTAATGAGTGAGATGAAAAAAACACTAAATCTAATGTACCCAATTAGATTTTTTTTTCAAATAAATCGTCCAACATTTTGTGCGACCTAAGTAAAACATGGTTGCAAAGGAAAACATTATTACGACTGAACCAGGAGAATGTCTATAGGTGTTAATCTTCTTAATCAAATTAATGAATAAAGATTAATATATAAATCGTCATTTATTTTATCACGATTAAAGTTATTTTAATTTAAATAAATCTGATTCAAATTAACCAAATTAGGTGACCGAATAAAAATAATCGTAAAGCCAACAACTGTATGATACTAGCCTATACCTAACAAAAATATACCTAATTATATAATTTTAAGTAGTAGGTATTTTACCTCCCGTGGTCTTCGTGACGCAAGTAGTTTACGTTAAAGTTAAATTTTACGTAGTTTTTATAAAACTAGCTTCTGCCCGCGGCTTCACTTGCGTGAATGTAGGTTTCTCCATACAAACTTTGGACCCCGCTTCATCCCTTTAAGGAGTGAATTTTGGGAAATCCTTTCTTTGTGCTCGCCTACGTCATAAAAGGAAACCTTGTGCAAAATTTCACGCTCCTAATCCCAGTAGTGTCGGCTGTGCGTTAATATGTCAGTCAGTTTCCCCTATTACATATTATATAGATTACAGGTTTTTTATAGGCTACTATTTCGTAAAACCCTGCCTTGTGGCTACATTATTATAACAACCCACAGGTTCATCTGCAATGCCGAGTTCTTTCCGTGCATCTGCCGTGCCCAGCGAGGGCCAGAGGTGACCTTTGTAAAGTCTCCTCAGAGATGTGCCCTAACAAGTATCTATCTATACTGGAGTGGTTAAAAGACCAGAGAAAGCCAAAGAGTTAGTTTTAGGTCATCAAACACCAGAAAATCAGACATTAATTTTGCCAAGGGTTGTTGTTTTATCCAAATATTCAGTTACGGTTAATTGTTACAGTTGTAGGTCACGGGTTTATACCCAGCCAGGCGCATTTCTTTGTGTAATTTATTTCATCACCACTGCTCTCAAAACGGTGAAAGAAAACATCGTGAGGAAACCGGCATGTCCTAGAACTAAAATTTGAAGACATATGACATTCACTAACCCGCACTGGGCCCGCGTGGTGGATTACGGCCCATTTCCTCTCCTAAAAAGAGATCTACATGATTCAATAGAGGTTTTGCGGTATTTTACACCGTATCCCGCATTTGGCCCGCATGGTGTATATACGGCCATATCTTCTCCTAGAGAGGCCTGATTCCCTGCAGTGGGAACATTAAAAGGCTGAATATGCTATGCTATTCAGTTACTGGGTTGTGAAAGTCAAATGTGTAGTCGCTTTATTTGAAATACTAGCTTTTGCCCGCGGCTTCGCTCGCGTACATAAAATATAGCGTATGTCACTGAGGAATAAAGCAGCTTTCTATCGCTGAATTTTTTTTTAGCAAATGGACCAATACTTTCAGAAGTTACCTCCAACAAAGAAAAAACCAAATGTACCTCTTTATAATATTAGTGTAGATTGGTATTCAGCTGTTCAACTGAAAATCAAACTTAATATAGTAGTAGTAGAGAGGAAGATGGAATTTTCTAACTTTACTGCTGTCTCTGAAAAACCACAATCATCATTGTTGAACTTACTTATGTTTTGAACTCCATCCCACTGCAATATGCTCATAGCTTCGTTCGAGTACATCAGCCAGGACAGATGACGGATCCAGGATACATATTTTGGCATCGAACTGAAAATAAACGATAAAACAGATTAAAGAAAAAAAAAAACCTAGCAAGTACAAGTCGGATTCGCGCACTGAGGGTTCCGTACAAACTTACCTATGAAAACAGTTCAATTCCCGAATTGAGTTACGAAGATTTTTCCGAATTGCAAAGTTTTTTTTGTGACGTAGCTACTACAGTTTTCAGGTTTTCCCCTATACTTGTGCTATGAGACCTTGCTTCATGCCAAATTTCAGGATTCTAGGTCAACGGGAATCTAGCAACCTATGAATTTTGATTCCCTTGAGAGTGTCGAAATTTACGTTTTTTGCGACATAAACGGCCGTATATTTTTTCAGTAAACTCAGAGTTTTGATTTTTTCACAGTTTCAAGGTACCGCATACTTGAATATATGGTTTTAATTTCAACTCGATACCTCCAAGAGGTTCCGAGATAAACGTTCTTGACAGGCAGACAGACAGACGGACAACAAAGTGACCTTATAAGGGTTTTTTTTTCCTTCTGAAGTACAGAACCCTAAAAAGTATTACACATCATCTTTAATATTCATTGTTTTTATTTATCCTTTTTTTTAAACAAATCATGATAAGCTGGCTGAATCGTTGCACTTCGGGTTTAGAAAAAATTGTCAACGAATGAATTTAGATTTTCATACTCATTGATATGATTTCTGTGTTAAGGGTGTGATTTCGGACGTATTTGTTAAAAACTATTAATTAACATAACACTTATATTTATTTTAGTCCTAACTCCACTAATAAATTTCGTTTTACATACCTACTTATTTAAGACATCGTTAAAGAAAAAATTAAAAGTATAAAAAAAAAAAAATATTATTAAAGTAGTAAGACTATGAATCTCAATCTCAATTCGTACATAAAACTAAAACTTTCAAAGCCCTTTGAATAAAACATAAATTTAAAGATTACAAAGTGCCTTTTGAATATTAATAAGTAAAGATAAATATATTTATTAGCTACCTACAGGTTGATGTATGTATAAATAATTAAATAGACGAATTAACAATTCGCATTTTAACCCATAAATGTCTTCAAGCGATGTTTATGATATTGTTAACTAATAGTGTTACTATTAATAAGATCGTTATCGGAACATATGGCATTACAACACATAAAACATAGACAAGAAACCTTAAATTACACAAGAATAAAACAACTATTTAAACGAGTACCTTTTGGTTAATTCAACTATTAGTAACACTTAGATCTAGATTAGAATTTTCTCCTCAAGGGTAAAAATAGACTAGCTTGAATAGAACGTTCGTATGTCTTACACTAGGAAGTTTACTCCCTCGCTATGTTCGTGACCTATCTTTGAAATCCCTCATTATACTCGGGATTCAATATAACGACTCCGACATAAGACACTGCTTTATCCCATCGGTGTAAGCTTTGATATCTTCGTTTTGTTTGAAAACAAAGTTTTCAAAGAACGAAGTAAAAGTAGGTAATTAAGAGATGAATTAAGGATTCATAGTTTTCCTCTTCAACCGTTATTTATAGAACTGTTTACTAATAAGGTCACAATAAAAAGCCCTGTTAATAAGCAACGCCATAAAACAGAGTAATAAATGGTTATCAGCATATTTATGAGACCGATTTTCGAATTTTGGAAAATCTACCAGCATAATAAGATCGTAACCGTAACACACGTCATGAAAATAAAATCATAGCTATAAATTTTACGAGTAATGTAAATTCCTTACCTTAACTTGATGAACAAGCCGGAGGTCATCATGAGTGCGTAGTCAAAGGGCACTAGGTACGCAATGGCAACTGGCATTGAACCGAACGCACAGGAAAAGAATGAACCTGTAAATAAAGAAATAGGTAATGTTAATGTTCTTTACTCAAATATACATCCTGATATGGAAAAGAATCATTGATGTAAGGTCCATACGGAATAGCAGCCACCGACACTTTTATTTTTGTCATTAGTCAGCCTTGTTGCTAAGGATGACGTTCAAATTATAGACATGACATTTGATAATAACATGTAGATAAAGCGCAGATGAATGCTGTATTGCAGATGTAATTTTTGCTTAGATTCATGAAAAGACGTGAAGTGGGTCATAAGCATTTATCGGCATGGTAGCTGTGCTGCAGAAATCGTCACTATCATCATACCCAGCATTGTAGATATTGTTAAAGTGACTTTATTCTCTTTGATCGATTATGATTATGATTTAGAAGATTTGTTTAAACTTACCACAGGCTATAGCCACATTGAGCACCAGTATAGCCAAGAAGACTGTAAAGCTAAACGCATACAAGGAACCTCGTAGACCAGCGATCCAGTACACCACTAGTGTGAAGAGAGTTGGCTCTATCAGCAAACCTGGCAACTGGAGACAAAAACAAGACAATAATCCGAGGTATATTCCTGAATTTAAAGAAAAATATTTAACCTAGAACCATACTGGTCGGAAACATTCCCGCCAACTCGTATTCAGTTGCTACGCAGAATTTTATGAGCATGAAGGTTTTCTTGCTATCTGAACAGAAGGTAGAGTACCAAAACTAGCATAGCTTAGTTCCCAGAAGGAAAATAACTAATTTTCAGGACAAAATCTCTGAGGCAGGATAGGAGGGAAGAAGCAGTAACGCTAGCGAAGGAGATAGCCGTAAACGTGAGGGAACGGACATCCTCACGTCCCAGCCGCCGCCTCTACGCCACAGCCGCCTCTACGCCACAGGAGACGCCTCGGGCGTCAGGAGTCGCAGGACGAACCCCGGCCACTGTAGGCACGGGCTTGCGGATGACGAGCAACGGATAGCTCGCCGGCCGGGTTTCTAGTAAGGAACAAATCCGATTCATCAACGGCAGGTAGTGTTCTACGATCTTCTTAAAAAGATGGCATACGCAATTGAAGGACACAGGTGTGGTTTTAGTCTGTAAAATTTTGACACGCCCTCTCGCTCTAGAGCGGAAGACGTCATTGGATGATATCCCACCTCTAAAAAAGGGGCTGGGTAAGAAATGCAGAATGAGTAATTTTTTTAATATGATATTGAGAACATCTGTAGTAAAAACCGTCACTTTTTTAGGTCCTACCACATGCCATATATATATACTATATGTTAACTAAATAAGCCTTTAATAGATTAATGTAACACACAACAAGAAGCCGAAACAGCTGGTACTAATTTAAATAATTTTTATATTTTAAATCAATTTGAAAGCGGTACGTTTATCACTATAATTTAATGTACATATTTGAGTTAATAAAAAGGCTATCTGTATTCTTTTACCCTTTGGTGTTATAATAACAGTTTATGTTCCAATAAACTAAATTAAGTTATGGACCTTTGAGTAGGTAACACGCAATTTACGACTGATTTGCTGAATTTTTAACTAGTCAGACATATCAGACTGGTTTACAAATCATTGCATAACATTTAACAAAAACGAGTTGAAAAAAGAGTAATAGGTTCTCAAAAAAATAATAAGAATCACTGCCAGCGAAGGTAATTGAAATTCGCCAAAAATGGAGAGGCACATTAAATTCATAACGTAATAAAAGAAAACACGGTATTCAAATAGCGTCTACATAATTTGATAGTAAAACCATTCAACTTGGTAGCCGAGAAATTTTATGTCTGGTCGCCAGCAGTAATTTTTTTTAGCTGCAAGCAAAACCCAAGCCCTGTTGACCGCTACCGCGATAAGTCGTAGCATAGCGATATGGCAACAGCGACTGTCCACTGACACTGACAGCACTGGGCACGCCATAATCATGGTGGTAAGTCCTCTCTTTGAGGAGTGACCACCGTTCGCATGAAGTTGTTAGTTCGGAACCTGCTTGCACCGGAGTCACTCGGAAGAAATACTGGGCGTCGCAATTTTGCGGATCGCCCAGAGGATATGGTGGAGCATACAGCGGAGGTGTGCCCCACTTGGGCGGAGCACCGCCGTGCGTATATTGTAATTTGGGGATAAGACTGCGGTGAGCTATATCGGCCTAGCCCACCAAGGACAAGGATATTTAACTAGTGAACTCTTATTTTAGTTTTTTTAATGAAACTTTTACTTACCAAAGCAACCATCCTCGCCGTGTAATAAATCGGTGCCGAATACAATCCAGCCTTCAGCTCTCTATTTAGCAGCGGAAACTCTTCTGGGAACATGTGGAGAACTGAGTACATCGGACTGAAGGTGTTCTCCGCAATAATGATGAATAAAGCACCTTGGACGTCTTGGATTCCTGATTGGGTGAGGCGAGCAGTGCCCATAAAGCACATTCCTGCTGTTAGGGCTATAGCCTAGGACAGAAAAGTACATTATATTAAAATCTTTGATTTAACAGTAGAGACAGATCAAAAGAAACAATGGGTAGAATGTTTGCCAGATGGTGTGCAGAAAGGGGTGACTATTACGATGATAAATAGAAAAATCTGGAAGAACACATGCTGAGCACATCATTCATCATCATCATTTCAGCCGAAAGAAGTCCACTGCTGGACATAGGCCTCCCCCAAGCGACGCCACAACGACCGATCTTGTACGTCTCGTATCTACCGCACTCCCGCGACTCTCACCAGGTCGTCGGTCCACCTTGTGGGAGGCCTTCCAACGCTGCGTTTTCCGGTGCGCACACCCGCATGCTGAGCACACATCAAATTAATTAAAATAAGAGCAAAATAATGTTGATTTTTATTTTTAACAATTTGCTTTTAGGTTTGTTGTCAGTCTACCCATTTGTTTTTCTGTGCTCTATGTTATCCGCATGTGTGAGCCTACTGAGTTTATGTTCAAAGAATCAAATTATGGGAATTAATCGCTACTGTCTTTTTTTTTTTAATTTGTCATGGTGTGACATACACAACATTATTTTTAGTATATGCGAAACCTCAATATAGTTTGTTCAGAATCAGTAACTAAATGGATTCCAATAATTTTTACACCAAGTTATATTTTTTCCCAAAAATATTTAAAAAGGTCACAAGTTGGACCAAGACACCAACGACACTAAGTACAATTCAGGTCACGGCTGGGCATAGCGGGTATTAGGCGCCAGCAAACAGTTGGGTGTAAGTGCAAAACATCCCCTCAGTCGCCTGGATGGCTCGGTGACTATGTATTTTTGCTGACATAACAAGCTTAAATTTTGTACATAGATTCTTTACATAAAAATACTAGACACGGGTTTCGGGTTTCGCATATACTAATACTATTGTTGTAATAACGTACATAATTGGTTCAACATACCAATTTCTGTAATATCCTTACGCATTGAACTCGTGGATCTCTGATTACTATTAGTAGATATCTGTATATTAACCAGCATAGCTTCGTTAGGAAGAATGGAGGTTTGAAGGTATCGTGTGTTTCTTGATTCATCTGGAAAAAGAAGAATAACATGGAGATATACCCCAATTTTATAGAAACATCAACAGACGATCAATAAATACTATGATTTATGCACGCTAGGTTGAAAATCATAATTATCTAGAATTAAATATCCTTTAGCTGCAGCTACTACTACAGTCTACTAATACAATCAACATACTACTCAGGGGCGCCGACTTCGTGGGTGCTCGGTGGCTGAAGCACCCATGAGAAATAAACAGTGGTTGCTGAGCACCCCCGGGAATAGACATCAAGAACCAGATCAGTAATCGCCTTTTAGGTTACGTATAATTCATAATATTTCTTGATAATATAAACTAGTTTAATTTTTATATATTGGTTTTATTTTATATTTTTAACAAACATAATTAGTAATCAAGTACGCAATATGTAAGTAAGACATTTATTTATTTGTCGGTCGATCAGTGAGCATTTCTCTTCACACACTTCGCCACTTTTTCGAGTTCATCAAATGAACATGAGCACCCATGAGGTTTTCTAAAAGTCGGCGCCCCTGAGACTACTAATACAGTCAGTAGACTACTAATACAATTAAGAACTACAGGGTTAGTCGACCATTTTCAACTTACACTCGCCTATTAACCAATTTTTATGACAGTGTTTTGATTCGACTTTCGACCCTGAGATTCTCAACATTTACGATGACCAGAAACAAATTATTCTTAATTGTTCTCATAAACTTTTGATTAAAGACTGGTTCAACTTGTAAACTTACGGAACGGGTGGAATCCTCACTATCCATCAAATGGAATTCGAAATGTATTTCCATGTCAAGTTCTTTGGCAGCGTCGCTGACTGCGAATCTGTCGCAGACATTCTTGATAGCTTGACGGGAGGCTGACTCTGACCCTGGAGTCAGGGACAGCACCTTGATGAAGTAGTCTGTAGGGTTGTACATTAGAGGGCACGTGTACCCCAGGCTGAAACAATAGAAGGTAGATTAGATTATGAATGGGTTGCAGATAAAATGATGAATGGTGGCCATTTTAGCGTGAATCAGAAGGCCAGAGTATTCAGAAGGTAGACTAGTTATGTGTTTTTGATTTTATAAGTAATTAAAAAATATTAGAATCGTTAGGATTGCTCGTTTTAAGCAATAAGCTGCGGTCAGGACGAAGCTGTAGACGAGTGTTTAAAGTCCAGGTAACTAGCATAAATCTGATAAATTTCGCACCCCTGACTTAGGCAGTAGAAATACTTAATAGCGTCTCTCGGATATTGGATATCATTTCTTGCCCATTGTCGGAATTTCAGAGGCTGACACAAGTGTGTTATCTTTGTATATATTTAAAATCTGTATATTTCAAAGGAGAAACTGACTGACTGACATATCAACATAAGCTAAAACTACTGGAACTAGGGCTGTGAAATTTTGCTCAAAGTTTCCTTTTATGACGTAGGCGAGCACTTTTTTTTTAGGTGGGAAAATCATCTAATGACAAATCCCGCTCTTGGGCGGAGCGGGAGATAGTGTCAGACTTTTACTGACTAAAACCCTACTCCTGTTCCTTCTTTGCCTTCATCCCGGGGCCCCGGGCTTCGCTTTCACAATACCCGTGGAGAGGATTTTCCAAAATTCACCCTTTAAGGGGAAGAAGCTGGGCGGAGAAAGCTACTTTCATGCGGGCGAAGCCATTGGCAGAAGCTAGTTCTCCATATAATTTGGGTCAGTTCTCTAAGGCGTTGCTTGAGAATGACGAATTATTTACAAATACCGGCATGGATCTTGAGCACTGACATCCACTTGCGCAGAAGTGAAATATCGGGTCTCTTTAGTGGTATGAAGTAAGACGCGGAGGCAGGGAGTGCAATCCTTGTACAGTGATTGGCTCGCCGATGTAAAAGATGCGCAAAGCGATCCCCACTGTTTCGCCGAGCTCTCAAGAATCGTGCCGGTATCTGTAATACCTACGTATGTTGCCTGGGCCTCAGGTCTGCTATTACAATACTGATGACATTGATTTCATAATTGTTGATTTTGACAAGTTTGATAATCTACTAATATAATGGCGTCATTATGACTTTCCAAGGGTCAACACTAACACTCCATTGAAAGAAATGGCATATAATGGTAATCTCGTACATAATGACAAATGAATGTTTGACGTATGCGGTAACCTGCTAAATTTTGACAGTTCCTTTGATCAGTGACCTACCATTAGAACGTCATTGTGCAATCATTGCATTTAGTAAGCTCGGTATTGTCATTCTACCACAAGACCATTGACTAATCAATGATCGATCGATTGATTAGTAGATTACGAACTTTTAGCAAAATGACAATGGGATAGTGTTGGAATGACGAATTTATAAAAATAGCAGACTTGGGCCCCAAGGGCTCTGTACCTGTTAAAACAATTGTTTATGTAAATAAAATAAACATTTTTTTCCTAGATTGTCAATGAGAAAATTTATAGGCTTTCATAAAGAAATAAAATTAGCTAGCCACGAGCGATGGTGGCCCATGATTGGCGAATGACGCCTTTTCTCTTATACCATCCCGACTACATTATGTGAGAGGAAAGGAAAGAGAGATGTTGGATCAGGAGTGGGAGAAGCGTACAACGGTACTAGACTATATTGTTTTTCAACTTCTGCCGGTATCTTAATGACCAGAAACTACTTTATATAGACCAACTTAATGACACGTGCTAGATAATCTTGAGCTGACGGTGGTCGACTATTTCTGGTGATGTCATAGGCATGAGTTATTATGTAGTAAAATAAAATATTTTGAATTATTAACAATAAATTTTTAACTATCAATTTGTTCCGATTGCCAAACCAATTAACTTTTTTATTCACTAGTTTTAGTATTCAATAATATAATAGAATCTTTTGTACAATCCATAAAACGAGTTGCATGTTTTTTTTTTCTTTTATTATGACTTTTATGATACCTAAAATTTATTTTGATACTCTGCTGAAAACTGGTATAAACCGGAGAAACGCTTAGGTTCTCTCTTGATGGTATTATAATGCATCTCCACTATAATTATAAAAAGGTAAAGTTTGTTTTTTTGTTTGTAGGAGGTAATCTCTGGAAGTACTGGTCCGATTACTAAATTTTTTTCACCGATAGCAAGCTGCTTTATTCCTGTGTGACATAGGCTATATTTTATGTACGCGCGCGAAAAGCTAGTTTATTATCCATATATATATAAGCGAAATACTACTCACTGATTAATCACGAAATCTCAGAAACTATAACACCTACAAACTTAAATTTTGGCGGATAGGTTCCTTATAGGGTATAGACATACGCTAAGAACGGATTTTCCGAAATTCACCCCATAAGGAGAGGAAACGGGTCTTGGAAGTTTGTATGGAGAAACTAACTTTTACGCGGGTGAAACCGCTGGCAGAACCCAGTGCTGGGCACGCCACAATTATGGCGGTAAGTCCCCTCTTTGAGGAGTGGCTGGAAAGGCAACACGACGTCCTTACTTTCCGCATGACGCAGGTCCTCACCGGACATGGTAAGTACGGGAGGTTCCTGTTCCGGATTCGTGTGTGAATGCCCGGGGGTCGCCACTGTGTGGACCGCCTGGAGGCGGTCCACACAGTGCACATCTCTACCAGGGCACATCTCACAGGGCACATCTCTACCGTGTCCTCCAGGACACGGTAGAGATGTGCCCCGCTTAGGCAGAGCTACGCCGTGACCTCGTGGAGGTGATCGGCGGCGGCGATCTCTCGCGCCGATCCTTGGTACAGGCCATGGTCCGGAGCGCGGAGGAGTAGCAGGCGGTCGCCTTCTTCGGTAAAGCAGTAATGCTGGTAAAGGAGGCGGCCGAATGCGTGAAGCAACGGTCCTCACGCCCCAACCGCTGCCAGGATTCCGATCCCGATTTCCGGTCACCGTAGGCGTGGGCTTGCGGATGTCGAGCACTGGGTAGCTCGCCATCCGATCGTCCGGTAACCGTCCGGATCGAGCCCAAGTCGTTGACAGCGCGTACTGTTCCACGCGCGCCTCAAGGAGATGTCAGCAAACCAGCAGGCCCAGCAGGGCCGAAGCCTACTGGGGCAAAGGGTATCCTTCTGAAAGGAAGACAGCCCTGGTACGAAAGGCAACGAAGGAACAGGAGTGGGTTTTTAGTCATTTAAAGACTGACACTATCTTCCGCTGATTTTAATTTCGTATTACAGGCAAAATTAAAGTCGAAAAAATTACAATTATTAATGAAATATAAAGTTTCTACCAAAGTTTCCAGCTTGCATATATGTCATTAAAATGACCCAGATGCAGAAAATCAAATGATGCACAGACGTTATAAGAGAATGCAATTGTAGGACGGACTATAAGGAGTCGGGATGTCCTATTAGGGTCACAGCCTAGACCAGCCCAGTTAAACGATGGAGCACAATTGTATTGGATCAATACAGTCTAATTACAGACGACTTGTCAAATAAAACATAGATGTTCATGTCTCTAGATCAGCCATGTGAAACTCAAGGCACTGGGGAGCCAAAAGCATAAAGACCACAGACTAGGTGGGCCGCAAAATATAATCTTAAATTAGACAAGCTATTAAAAATCCAAACAATTTTTTTTTATTATCTATGGAACAAAAGTGGCAATGGGCAAGACATTGCTCGCAGAACAGATAGCCGTTGGGGCCGAAAGGTTCTGGAATGGCGACCACGTCCCGGAAGACGTCGCGTTGGAAGGCCTCCTACAAGGTGGACTGATGACCTGGTGAAGGTTCCGGGAATCCGATGGATGCGAGACGCACACGAACATTCATTGTGGCGAGATTTGGGGGAGGCCTATGTCCAGCAGTGGACGTCTATCAGGTGAAATGATGATGGAACAAATTAATAGGTACTTGTATATTTATTAAATTTCCGAAAATCCTTCAATTGCTCTTTGCATTTAGGGGGTCAGTAACTCTTTTAAACAACCCCGGAGCCCCAGCAGGCATCGACCCTAATGAGCCCCGTACACTTTGCTAATGTGCTAACATCTCTCTGAGGCGTGCGTGGACCACAACGCGCCATCAACTTGGGCTTTGACCATAATCTGATTATCCGGATGTCATCCGAATTATGAACATGACATCTGATTTTTTTTGATCCTCAGTTTAGTTAAACGCGCATTTTTTTTTGTGTCGAAAATCATCTAATAACATCGCCCTTGGGCGGAGCGAGAGGGCGTGTCAGACTTATACTGACTTAAAACCTGTTCCTTCTTTGCCATTGCTCCAGGGCCCCAGAATTTGACCCTGCTGTGCCCCTACGGTTATTGACATCATGACTGGCCGGAAATCGCAATCGGAATCCAGGCGGCTGGGGCGTGAGGGCATGCGGCCACCTCCTTTGCTAGCATTACTGCTTCGCAGAAGGAGGCGACCGCCTGCCACTGCTCGAGGCCCGGCGCGAGCGCCCTCACGAGGACATGGCTATCCAGGCGTGGCACACCTCTACCGTATGCTCAACCGTGTCCTCCGGGCGGTCCACACAATGGTGACACCCGGGCAAAAAGAAACTGATTGGCTGACATATCAACGCACAGCTGAAACTATAGGTAGGACCGTGCAATTTTGCACAAGGTGTCCTTTTATGACGTAAGCGAGCACTAAGAGAGGATTTTCCAAACTTGACCCTCTAAGGGGATGAAACGGGGTCTAAAGTTTTTATAGAGAAACCTGCTTTCATGCGAGCGAAACCGCAGGCAGAAACTAGTATATTTCAAATCTATTTTTATTTATACCTTTTGAGTTTCAAAAATACAGATAAATACAGACACTGCCTCACCTATATATATTTATAAAAGGAGAAACTGACTCACTGACATATCAACGCACAGCCAAAACTACTGGGACTACGAACATGAAATTCTGCACAAGGCTTTTCTAAAATTCACCCCCTAAGGGGATGAACCTGGGGTCCAAAGTTTGTATAAAAAACCCTTTTTTCACGCGGGCAAAGCCGCTGGCAGAAGCTAGTATGCAATAAAAGCGTGAACGGGAATGACATTATAAATTATTTTGAATGAAGATGTGCTCAGTTCTAAATATTTATTTAATTCGATACGAAATAAAATTCGTTCTCTTCCTAATGTCCATCATAATTCGTAAGTCGTATTTGTTAAAAGCGCCAATAATTCTTTTATAAAGATATTTTGTGATTCCGTGTTATCATTTATGTCTATGTAATGACACCTATGACAAATTATCATCTAATATTTTATAATATAATAGGCCTACCGTTGGAAATTAATTCCCATTCAAGAATTTATGTATTTTATTTTATTCAATTATGATAATTTAATAAACATATATTATTGTAAGTATGATATATTATATAAATATAATAATTTCGATTCATCATCATCTTCATGCCCTTGTCCTATCTTATTTGGGGTCGGCGCAACACGTTTTTTTCTACCATTCTATCCTGTCAACCGTCATGCTATCACTAACTTCCTTTTCTTTCATATCACTGTTCACACAATCCATTCATCTTTTCTTTGGCCTCCCTCTCCCTCTCCACCCATCCACATGTATACTCAAAACTCTTTTAGTAACATGCGTTTCATCTCTCCTCTTTACATGACTATACCAAGATAAACGATTCCCCTTCAAATTTTTAGTCACTGGCGCCACTTCAAATTCCTCTAATATACTCATTTCTCACTTCATTCATTCTCGTCACACCACACATTCATCTCAACATCCTCATCTCCGCTACATGCAATCTTTAAATAGTATTAATAATTTTAATTCATATGTACATTATATTTATAGCACTAAAGTTAGAAACATTAAACGAAAAACTAGTTTAAGATATACGTAGATAACCGGCTACAAATAAAATGACATTTTTATCCCCCATCTCGGAATGAGTATTTTTGCTTTTCGATATCTGAATTTTTTGCACTTAGATATCGAAAAGCAAAAATACTCTTTCCGAGATTTCCGTTTTTATCCGCTAGAGGATAAAGTAAATTAAATTAGGAACATCGAGTTGGTGAATTCAAAACATCATTAAACCTACTTTACTTCACTACACTACCTCCATGGTGCCAAATTTATCATACAACTTTTTTAATTTGTTAAAAATTCAGACTCGGAGGTAATTCAGAAAGGAGGTTTCCTTGGTGTACTTTTTTTTTAATTTCCTAAAAACCAAAAATTTGTGATTCTGAGACGGTGCGCACTGGTGACTTTTGTCACAGTGACTGTTTCGTCACTCTTATCAAGTCCTTGGATATGTATGGAGATGCGCGCACGTTACGACGTGAGAACTGGGTGACATTTGTGTACGCCGGTGACAAAATTGTCACTCTCGTCGCCGGTCGTTCGCCATTTGTATTTTCATATATTAATGCAGGTCCTATAGTGTGAAGTAATTCATCAAAGCTCAACACTCATTCGGAAATATCTAAAAAACTGAAGTGGATGTTCTCGAAGTTTATAATACATAGTATAGAACTTTCCACTTAGTAGCCTGTCACTCCAAAGGGGGTGTACCCAGTATTTTCTTTGCTTTCTTTTTCTCCTGAGTCTCATGAGTTCACAGAGAACGACCGTCTCTTCGAAATCCATATCGGCAAATGACGCTTCGATTTCAAAAAAGTTTCGTCACGGTCTCTCTTCGTGAGCGCACTCCACATTGGAAACGTGACGTGACAGTGACAAACACTTTAAAGTCACGGTGACAAAAGTCACCAGTGCGCGCACCGTCTAACGACGAAGAAGTTTATATGACGCCTACAGAATTGACTGAAACTGTCAATAATGCGTAAATGAGCTTTCTTCCTCAACAAATCACGCGAGAAGTACCTATTTGAGACAATACGAAATATTCACATGGCGACTAGCTAAAGCAGCCAAAACTTTCTTAGAAAAAGTTTTGCTGGCATATTTTATTGAATTATCCGAGACCAAGAAATCAAGCAGTCTATACGAACTCCACGTATATAATTTTTTTTAAAATTTTTCATTCTAGTGCTTGACTGCGATCCCACCTGATGGTAAGTATTGATGCAATTGTTGATGGTGATTCGCACTACTTTATTAAGAGCCTATTCACTCTAGCCTTGAAGACACCTAAATTATAATCGGACGGGAATACCGCAGCAGCCAAGTTGGCTAAAAGCAACAATAAAGATGACATACATATCGACACGTATCTTATAAAGGAGTGGCATTTTTGTAAAGAGCCTTATCTATCTGGTCATCAACCAAAACAAATCGAATGTTTTCACAGCATCTAAAATTGAAAAGTTTCTTAACGAAGGCCCTGATCCCGTACATTTGGCGGCAAATGTAAGTCAGTTGCACATTCAGTATCTACATATATATATATTAATCAACTACTTAACATAATCTAATACGTATTTAGTACGTGGTGACAGGTATCATTATGCATGCATTTCAGTTTTATTAATTTGTCTACTCTTTACGCTACAGGTTGTTCTTATTATTGGTATAAAGTATATTATGATATACTTGGTTGGAGACGTTTAATTAAACAAAACATCTATACCTTTGAAGGCCAACGTAAGAGAGATCTCGACTTCAGGCGAGATACCATCAAGAATAAGTCTCCCTCCAACATCCAATACCTATACAACAATGGTGTTTTAATATGCCCACACTGTGCATGCACGTTTGCAGCAAAGATAGGCTTAATTAGTCACATCAGAGCACATGATTGCAACCCGTAGTTGCAATAAATCAGAATCCAGTCACCATAGCCGTCGGCTCGGTGACTGGAATCGGCTTGGGAGTATATATATTATTGATACAAACGGAGCATAGCGAACTAATGAACTAACACAACTTAATGTCAAAAACATTGAGAAACATTCAGATGACTTACTATTAATAAATTTACCTAACACAAAGAAAACAAGAGACCGCAACTTCGTCATTCGCAAGGACTACGTAACAATTGTTGAGAAACATCAAGCCTTACGCCCCTAACACTCCAGTAAATCGATTTTTACTACAATATCGCAACGGAAAATGTGTCAAACAGCCTATGGGTGCTAATAAAATTGCCAGGATCCCACGAGAAATAGCAACTTTTCTTGAACTACCAGAACCCCCGTTGTATACGGGTAATTGTTTCCGACGAACTTCAGCCACACTTTTGGCCGATTCAAGAGCTGATCTCCTGTCCCTTAAGCGCCTTGGAGGCTGGAAGCAGAAGCGGATTAGCCATGTAGCAAGAGTAGCAAATGCTACAGACTCCATTTGAACTTAAAAAGTAATTGTCAAAGTAACTACACTACATGAAATCTAAACACATCTGATTTATTTGGATGTGATAGTCAATTTGCTTCAGACTATCCTCCAAGTTAAAGTCTATAGAATAGAAGTTTTCTTAGAATTTCCTCATTATCGTAATATTCATGCAACGAAGAAGACTGAAGAGCATAATTTGCCTCTCTGCTTAGAGTTTGTAGACTATGAGAAAGGCTTCGATTCGACTGAGACTTGAGCTGTACTGCAGTCCCTCTAATAATGCCAGTTTAACTATCGCTACATCGATGAGCTAAAGAGTTTGTTTGAAAACGCTACTCATGTCTTTCCGACTTCAGAACCAGACCTCAAAACCTATCCTCCTTCAGCGGGGTGTTACGCAGGCAGACGTCATTTCTCTGAGAAAGCTATGCATTCATTTCAATGTATATCACTCACCTTTGATTTACCGACGATATAATAGTCATAGCTGAGATTATGAAGGAGCCTATTACAATGCTCGATGACCTCTTTAGAGCTTCCGAAAGAGTGGGGTCTTAAAAATGAACATGGATAAAACCAAAGTTATGGTATTTACCATAACATGTAACACTGTCAACATTGGAAGCACTTGAACTTGTAGACGATCACTCAAACGGTCCAGTTAGGTAAGTCTATCTTCGAGAAAGAGGTTAATCGTCGAATCCGACTTGGCTGGGCGTTAAGAAAGCTGCGCAATATTTTCTCGTCCGACAAACCAATGTCTCAAGACGAAAGTCTATGACCAGCGCGTGTTGCCAGTCAAGGCTCTGAAATGAAATTGGCCTCATCAGCGTTTCCCGAGGCCTATTGGCCTCAGCAGCGTTTCCCGAGGCCTATTGACCTCATCAGATGACTTGGCAATGGATAGGGCTTTCCTTGCATGATCGTATCAGGAATGAAGATAAGCTAAGTGGTAGTGAACTGGGTACATTGCTCGCTGAGCAAATGGTCTGTACAAAGAAAGGTTCTGGAGTGGCTACCGCGTACCGGAAGACGAAACGTTAGAAGGCCTCTAACAAGGTGAACTGATATCCTAGTGAGAGTCGCGGGAATCAGATGGATGCGAGACACACACGACCGGTCGTTGTGGCGACACTTTGGGGACGAAGTTTGTTCTTTTCTTCTTTTTTCTTCTTTAAAAAAAAATTAATAACAAAGAGCATGCAATCAATGCGATGTCGACCAACGCCATCTTGCTACTGTTGACGAGGTTTTGCTTAAAAACGCAATATGCCAGCGCGTTGTATAGATACACACGCGCGTCCGTATCGACTCAAACGCGTGTTTGTATTTATACAGGTGTGCAAAAGTCTTTTTGCTGCGTCTGACTCGCGTGCGTATCGCGCCTGTATCGTTGCAAACGCACGTCAACGGTGCGTTTAAAAAACGTGGCTTGCACAGGCGCTAAAACAGCGCAGAGGCCCCACCACGAGCTCTTAACGCGATCCATTTGACGACCTAAACTGAACTGTTAAAAGGATGGAGCTATACATATAGGGTGTATAGCTCCTTTGCTCGTATGCTTGATATTTTAACACATTATGGTAAGGCTCCTAAGCTGATCACGTCGAATAAACGTTTCCAAAAACTCACCTCTTAAAAAAACTTAAAGCTTGTGTAGCAGTCCCAGCAAAGGCCACCCTCCCTTCAGCCAGAAGTACCAGCTTGTCAAACTGGGCCATCAGCTCCGTGTTAGGCTGGTGGATGGTGCAGATGACCGTCTTGCCCTGGGCTGCACTGGCTCTGAGGAGGGTCATCATCTGGTGGGCCGAGGATGAGTCCAAGCCTGTGGTGGGCTCGTCGCAGAAGAGCAGGCCCGGGTCTGTCAGGAGCTGAAAGAGAAGGTGTTTTGTAGGAACTAGCTTAAGGAACTTCACTTATGAAATTTCGGAACTAGATACGGAAACGGATATATAGGAATAATATGCCGCGCGTTCGCACCAAGCTGGTGGCCAACGTCCCATTCTTGAGGGCGATGCGCACACTAAACGTGGTGGCTGATAGAATTGATATATTTTCATGTTCACTGAGCGAGTTCACAAAAGTTGCATTGCATTTTTTATGTCATAATGGAAATATGTAATAATATAATACATTAATTTTTAATTTTTGTTATATTGACTAAGTTATTTTATTTTTGTAAATGTTATGAATTGGATCAAATTAATATGAAATCATTATTGTAATTTATATTTAATACAACACACTATCGCATTAGATTGGTCTGTAATGATAGCTATGTGTATGTCTAATAATAAATAAAAATAAATAAATATTATTCCAGTTTCGGATATGAAATTATTTCGGTATAGTGGTTACGGTAATCAGAATTTTAAAATTATAAATTTAAAATACAAATTGATTACAATAGCACATTTGATTTTTATTTCTAGTATAGATTATGTACTTAATTATCATTTGTTTGTGTGTTTCGCCGGGCAAACCAAACAAAAAACTGTCGTGACCTGTCATTGACACTCCGCCTTTATCCAAAACTATCCGAAACCTTTATATCTGTTTCAGTTACGGTTACGGATTTGTTTTTATTTCGGGTATAGTATATGAAGCTAACCCAACAAACGTTGTCCTTAAATTTTCGTTTTTAGGATTCCGTACTTCAAAAGGAAAAATAGAACCCTTATAGGATCACTTTTTATCCGTCTGTCTTTCTGTTTGTCTGTCTGTCAAGACTCTTTATCTCAGGAACGGGTGGAGTTATCAAGTTGAAATTAAAACCATATAGGTCACTCAGGTCTGCGGTCCCTTGTAGCTGTGAAAAAATCGAATTTCTACGTTAACAAATAAAAAAGATACGGCCGTTTATGTGGCAAAAAACGTATATTTCGACACACTCAAGGGAATCAAAATTCATAGAGTACTTCCCGCTGACCCAGAATCCTAGAATTTGGCATAAAGCAAGGTCTTATAGCATAGATATAGGAATAAATCTGAAAATACTAAATTTATTTTTACATCATAGAAAAAAAGTTTTTTTTTTACGGTTCGGAAAAACCTTGAGACTCCATTCGAGAATTAAACTATTTACATAGGTAAGTTTCAACGGAACTCTCAGAGCGTGAGTTCCTTTTTAGAAAAAACATCATTTATTGCTAGAATGGGTTATCTTTCCTCTTATTAAAAAGTATTAATGACTACTTATACCTTTCTTAGAAAATGAGTTTGTTATTCATACAACAACTGATCTATTACAATAGTTCCCATTAAAATATTATTATCTAAAACTAGCTGACCCGGCGAGCTTCGTACCGCCTAATAGTAAGGGTAACACCATCTACTGGCATTACCAGAACAGAATAATTAATTTTATAATGACATTTTAATTAGAGATGATTTATTCCATTTTTTTCTCACCGTTTAAACCTACCCTGAACTATCACGGATATTTCAAAACCAAAATAAGCCAAATCGGTCCAGCCGTTCTCGAGTTTTAGAGAGATTAACGAACAGCTATTCAATTTTATAGATATATATATAAGATATCGTTTAATTACGAAAAGAGAAATCTGTTTCTGAAGAAAACGTAAAATATCGTACGATAACGAGTCTATCTATCTATTAATCTATATACGATGTTATTCCTGAAAAGGTTCAATTTTACCTATAAATTTGTGGATAGATTTTTTTAACTGACAGTGTGCTCATTTGTCCAATGAATTTTGCCCATTTTGTGCAAATATGTCTCGATTTTTTCATGATTTTTCTCAGTTGTACAGAACTATTGGTTTTTAATGTTTACATAATTATTTGAACGGTTCTAGTGAGCTTTCTCGTTCATGTCAGTCAGTAAAAATATCACATCCTTTAACATGTAAAACTTATGAATAAATAAAATGTAAAATATCGATAAAAAGGTTGATCAACGACACTTTTAGATAAAGCAAAAATGTAAATGTACGCAAGTATTAAAAACTAATTTCTAGTTTTCAAATGTGTCTGATGGAAATAAAGATTGCATAAATTGTATATTTAGGTACAGACACGTTTTAAAAGATTATGTAGATCCGGAAAGTGATTTTGTAGATTTTTAAGACAATAATGGCCCATGGCTGGAATTTATTTACCTATCTAAAATCCTAGAGGTTATCCTAGAAACCTTAAGAACAAAAAACCGTAATTTTTTTTTTCAGAAATTTCTTATCTTTCCTTTAATCAAAATTCGTCAAAAATAATGCACAATAACACACGTTGCTATGTCGCTAGATCCATCACTTTTCTTCTTCATCTTGAGGAACTAGGAATTAAGACTTTGCCATGGCCGGCACGAACCTCAATCCTATAGAAAACTTATGGAGAAATTTTAAAAGACAGATTCGGTTTAGGTACCGACAACTAGGTTATGCCATTTCGAATCAATTTTACTGATTTTCAGTTCCGGAATTGACCAGAGTAATTCTGGAATTCCGATATTAAACTACAGAATAGAAGATCTCTTAGAATTGCCCCATCATGCAAAAATAAAAAAATAATTACCTAGAACAAAAAAAAAAATGGAAATTCGTACTGAACCCGCGTGGTGGTTTAAGACCCAATCCCTCTCTTAAAGAGTAGGCCTGAATATATTGTAATGCTGATTATGTTATGACAAATAAATTTTCCTAGGAATGCCAACATGATAAACTATTTTTAAGGTGGGAGTCATCTAATGACTCTTCCCGCTTTAAAGCGGAGCGGGGGTGTATGACTTTTACTGTCTAAAACCACACCTATGTGCCTTCTTTGCCTTTGCGTTCCAGGACTACGGGTTTCCCAATCGGAAGTCAACGCATCGCCCCAGTAGGCTTCGGCCCTGCTGAGCCTCTACAGTAGTGCTGACATCTCTTTGAGGCGCGCGTGGAACACCGGTCCGGATGGCTGGACGGCGAGCTACCAGTTGCTCGTCATCCGCAAGAACATAATAAACTGTGAGCCTTGTGCATGTGAATGTACAGTCAAATAGATAACCTTGTTAAAAATACTAACATTGATCTGACATTTTTTAATGTTTATTGATCAAATATATTTACGAATAAAAAGTTATAACAAACTGACCTTTCACGTTATTTTGAAGTCTAACAAGTTTCCATGAAACAAATAATATCAGACGAATACATTACATTAAGTGTTACATAAATAGTTCAAAAACTGGCCAAGTGGTGCGAGTCGGTCTCGCACACGAAGGGTTCCGTACTACAATATTGAAATCGAGTCAAAAGGACGACAAAGTAACGTTTCTTGTATGAGAACCCTTTAATTTTTAATTTTATAAATAACCTACTTCTTTTTGAGGTCGGTTAATTAAAGTAAATACACATTTTGTGAAAATTTCAGCTCTATTCCTCTTATGGTTTCTGAGATACGGCTCGCTGATTGACGGACGGACTGCGGAGGCTTAGTAAAAAGGTCCCGTTAAGACCCTTAGAGTACAGAACCCTAAAAATTATTTAAAATATGTGTATTAAGCATAAGCATAATCAGCCTTTTTAATGTTCCCACTGCTGGGACTCAGGCCTACTGCTGGACTCGGGAGAGGGCTTTCACTCTCCTAGAGAGAGGAGCCCTGAGCCGGGACCCAGCACGCGGGCCCAGTGCGGGTTGCTGAATGTCACATATCTTCGAATTTTAGGTTCTAGGACATGCCGGTTTCCTCACGATGTTTTCCTTCACCGTTTTGAGAGCAGTGGTGATGAAATAAATTACACAAAGCAATGCGCCTGGCTTAGTTTTAACCCGCGACCTACAAATCGTAAGTCGGGACCGTTACCACTCGGCCACCACTGGTCACAAAATATGTGATTTATTTTATTATATTTACTGACACCCCGTGCATGGGAATGCACCTAAAACCGTTGGTCTCGGTTGTCATTCGTAGAATCTTTGAAAGTCGTTACAGCCTAGGTAGACAGCTCCAGAAAGTCTGAGCTTCACTATCCGAGGAGTATCGTATTGTAGGAGTCTGATAGGCAGTTACTCCATGTGAAACACGGGTATTCAGGGTAGGGAGATCATGATTTAGTTTTCATCAGAATTTGTGTCAATACTGGGCAAGGATATCCCCATAGCCTTTTCCTCCACAGATTTTTTTTCACATAATATTAATGAATAGGGAATATCTAGTACTTACATAATATTATAATAGGAATATCAAGTATATTATATAGTTTACTTGCGGCCCGGTACGTGTTTCGCTACTTAAACAGTGAAAAAATAAAAAAAATAAAACCGCTCTACCGATTTTGTGCAAACTTCACATAAACCATCTACTAAATAGTCCGAACAAAGCCTAAACATTTGGTTTGGATAGGTGAGCCCGTTCTTGAGTTATAAAATGACAACGAAAAGTGGCATTGAATTTTATATATACAGATGTTTGCAAACTAATTGAATAACAACCATTTTTGTCAAGCATATTTTCTATTGTATTGAAAAAAGAATTTGTTCCTTTTTATATTTTACTTGATGTCATAACCGCATAGCATGAAATAATTCTCTACTGATTGATTAAACTCCTATTAATGATCGAATCACTTGATAATTACACAATATTTTGACAGATTAAAGTTATTAATGATGGCATTAGACTGGACCAACGACAAAAAAAAAATACAAAATATCATGCAATGAGTTGAATACTATAATTTAGAATACTTTGAAAAGTAGTGTATTGCTAGTGCAATTCACAATAGGTACCTATCGGTATAAAGTTAATTATAAAGGTATAAAATTAATTACCTTAATTTTCTTCTAGCGAATATAGTATACAAAGTTTTTAAATTTATGAAAACCATAGGTATAGGTAGTTTGAAAAAAAAGGGGCAAGTGAGAGTCGGAATCGCACCCTGAGGGTTCCTCGGCAGATTTTTTAGAAACGCAAAAAATAAAATTGGTGACGTAACAACATATTTACAGTTTTCAGATTTATTCCTATACTTGTGCTATAAGACCTTGCTGACCTATGAATTTTGATTTCCTCGAGAGTGTCGAAATGTAAGTTTTTTGCCACATAAACCGAAGTATCTTTGTTTCTCGTAAACTTACAATTTTGATTTTTTTTACAGCTTCAAGAGTCCGCAGACCTGAGTATGTGGTTTTATTTTTCAACTCGTTACCTCCACGCATTCCCGAAATAAAGGGTCTTGACAGATAGACAGACAGACGGACAGACAACAAAGTGATGTGTCCTATTTTTATTGATCATATAAAATTGTGTGTACAATAAAGAATAATAATAATAAGAATTTCTGAAGTTGAGTTTCTCGGGTTTTTTCACCATTTTTTGACGACTTTTGTTTTTTGAAGTCGGTTCTATTTTCAGTAAATAGTTTTATTTTTCTCTTTTCATTTATGTTTACCCTTATCTAAAACATACGGTACGGTACCGTCAGGAAGAGAATCAACAAATGCCCATAACTACTCAATGTATACATCATTGGTGTTGCTTGTGATGAGGCTATACTAAACTGTACAAATCTTCAAACCCGTTAATCAGCTGCAGGAATCAGGATCAACCCGGCCTTTTTCGTTCGACGGACAGAACAGAACCTTTATTGTTTGGGAAGGAGGTTATAGAGATGATGGAAAATAGGAGATTCTTTGAAACCGAGAGAATGTCTCACTCATCTGGCCTAGTTTTCGTTCCTATCTATTTTGTGTCGTAAGCCACTGGGCGCAAATGATAGCCTTTGATACATTTAGTGATCGGGGAAAACTAATATGCAAATGGTAATATCAAACTGTAAACAAAAAGCTAGGCCAGATAAATGAGACATTCTCTCGGTTTCAAAGAATCACCATAATGAGCGATAATTAACATTTAAAAACCTTTAAAAGCTACTGAAAATATCTACTAATGTAATAGTTATTTTTGGATTTTCTTCTTTAACTCCTGAAAAAGGCGATTCCGCCTGTTTTTTTTATTTATGTATAATGATAAAAATGTTCTCAGAAATAAAATACATAATAGTATTAATATATTTGCTCACCTCTGTCGCAAACGCCAGTCTCTTCCTCTCTCCTCCGGATAAAGTCTTCCTTCCATCCAAGCCTCCTATCAAGGTGAACCTGGATCCATACAGAGAGAGCTGGCGCAGGAGTTGATTCACTCGTCTCTTGCGGGCTAGAGATGATGTGCGCCCATCCATACGCAATCGGGCCTAAGAGAGGAATATTTAATATTTAACGAAATTTTAGACTGGCCAATTCTCATTTTTGAAAATTATATTCTCTAAAAATATTATACAATTGTCCTTAAACTGGTTAGTTTGATTAAATTCTTCACTTCAAACGTTTAAATTAAAAAAACGATCAAGTGCGGACTCGCACACGAAGGGTTCCGTACCATTAGTCCGTGCGTCTGTCACTAGACTCTGTCTCATAAACCGTGATAGACAATTGAAATAAATATTTCTGATGCCGCTATAAGTAAATGCAGCAACAAGTACTAAAAAACCGAATGATATAAATATTTAATGGGGCTCCCATACAACAAACTTGATTTTTTTATGTTCGTTTCTTGTTACGGACGGTACGAAACACTTCGTGTGCGAGTCCCGCTCTCACTTGGCCGGTTCTTTTTGGTTTCATCTGTCTCGATGTTTGTTTGTTGATAAATCACTTAAATATTAATTTTATTAAGTTTTTTTTATAGCTGCAACAGAAAAATATCATCTATGAAAATTTCAACTGTGTAGTTATCATGAGACAACAGCCTGGAGACAGACCGACAGATGGACAGTGGAGTCTTAGTAAAGGGGTCTCGTTTTACTCCTGTTCCTTCTCTGCCTTCATCCCGGCCCCGGGCTTCGCTTTCACACTACCCGTGGCCCCAGTAGGCTTCGACCCTGCTGGGCCCCTACAGTTGCTGACATCTCCATGAGGCGCGCGTGGAACAGCACGCGCCGTCGACGACTTTGGCACGGTCGGACGGCGAGCCACCCATTGCTCACCGTCCGCAAGCCCGCGCCTACCGGTGTCCGGAAATCGGGATCGGAATCCCGGCGGCGGTTAGGGCGTGAGGACCGTTGTCTCACGCGATCGGCCGCCTCCTTTGCTAGCATTACTGCTTCGCAGAAGGAGGTGACCGCCTGCCACTCCTCCTCACTCCGGACCATGGCCTGTACCAATGCCCGGCGCGAGAGATCACTGCCGCCGATCGCTCCCACGAGGACACGGCGGTGCTCTGCCCAGGCGGGGCCCACCTCCACCGTATGGTCCACACCATTTGGGTGTGGAACCCTAAAAACCGGTTGTACTTATATGGTTTACATGAGAACCAGAATAAACCAGAAAAAATAATGTATATGTTTGTTACTCTTTCACGCAAACGAATTCTGATGAAAGTCTACAGTAATCATCATCATTTCAGCCGAAAGACGACTACTGCTGGACATAGGCCTCCCCCAAGTTTCGCCGCAATGCACGGTCCTGTGCGTCTCGCACCTATCGGACTCTACAGTAACATAAGTATCTAATTTATTAATCAGAATAAATTTATCTAAATTTATTAATAAAGAGGTCAATCTTCGAATCCGTCTCGGCTGGACAGCGTTCGGGAAGCTGCGCGGTATCTTCTCGTCCAATACACATACAGTGTCTCAAGACGAGAGTCTATGACCAGTCCGTGTTGATGCCAGTGATGACATATGACTCCGAAACGTGATCGCTTACAATGGGCCTCATCAGAAGGCTTAAAGTCACTCAAAGGGCAATGGAAAAGGCTATGCTCGGAGTTTCCTTGCGTATGATAACATCGGAAATGAAGATATCCGCAGGAGAACCAAGGTTACAGATATAGCCCAAAGAATCGCCAAACTTAAGTGGCAGTAAGCACTTTGCTCGCAAGGGCACTTTGCTCACAGAACAGATGGTCGTTGGGGCCGAAAGTCAAAAGGAAAGAAAGGGTCGCCATTCCGTTCTGGAATACGTACCGGAAGACGCAGCGTTGGAAAGCCTCCCACAAGGTGGATCGATGACCTGGTGAGGGTCGCAGGAATCCGATGGATACGAGACGCACAGGACCGGTCATTATGGCGACACGGGGGGGAGGTCTTTGGACATAGACCTCCCCCAAGTGTCGATATAATGGCCGGTCCTGTGCGTGGACGTCTTTCGGCTGAAATTATGATAATGATGAAATTTATCTATAATGGGGGAAAGTAGTATTACCACGCGAGCGACGCCGCAGACATACCTATTAGTAGATATTACAAACTTGCTTGTTTGTAATAAAAAGTAAACAAACCATAACCATAAGTTTGACACCTTTAGGGTCTCAGGAGCCTTACCATGATGTGTCAAAATGTCAGGCATGCGAGCGCTCTTTCTCGCTCGCTTGGTTGGAGGTAATAATAATATAATAATATTCCACAACTATCACACAACGCCGTCAAGTCCCAAGCTAAGCAGAGCTTGTGTTATGAGTACTAGACAACTGATAAACATACTTAAATATTTCTAAATACATACATATTATAGATAAATTACACCCAGACACAGAACAAATGATTGTGCTCATCACACAAACATTTGTCCTGGGTGGGAATCGAACCTACGGCCTCCGGCCTGGCAGTCAGGGCCACTAACTACTAGACCAACAGGCCAGTCGCTGGTATACACCCCATACAACGTTATTTTTAGTATATGCGAAACCTGAATATAGTCTGTTCAAAATCAGAAACTGAGTCGATTCCAATCATTAACCGACTTCAAAAAAGAGGAGGTTCTATGTTCGGCTGAATGTATTTTTTTTTATGTATGTTCACCGATTTCGCGGTCAATTGTGGACTGTTTTATTTTTTTTATTGATATACTTCCGAATTGGTCCCATAGAAATATTGATATTATCTGATCATGAACTTCAAAGTTATGAAACAGAACTCCTCATAGGATCATAGCAGAACCGTCGATACAAGTAAAATTGCTTTGTTTATACGTGTAGTGGATGACTGACTGAAAGAAGAGTAGTAGTAGTAGTAGAGTACTCTGGCTATAAGGTATTTAAGTTTTGGATGAGGCTTACTGTTTAGTGGTGGCAGCATAACTAAAAACGGTAAAATAAAAAATTATTTAAAAAAAAATACAACCGACTTAAATTAACTTTAATTTCGAAAGTCGGTGTTGACAGAGACAAAACTATTATAGAAGCACTTCTAGATATAGACTTCCGAAATTAAAGTTACTTTGCACTTTTCAGTGTTTTTTTACATTGAAGTCGGATATATTTTATTTGTATTTTTTATTTTATTTTTACACCATGTTATATTTTTTTACAAAAATTTTTTTTTTTAAATATCCCACTTTGGACACCACCGAAATTAAGTACAACACAGGTCATGGCAGGTCATAGTGCGCATGAGATACCAGTGCTCAGGTGGGTACGGGAGCAAAACAACCCGTTAGTCGCCCGGATGGTCCTGTGATCATGTATTTGTGCGGACAACCAGGTAACATAACAAGCTAATAACTTTGTGTATTTTCATGATAGGGTTATGAAATTTTGTACATAGATTCTTTACATAAAAATACTAGACACGTGTTTCGGGTTTCGCATATACTAAAACTAATGTTGTATAGCTCCATCCCTTTAACAGTCTAGGTCGTTAAATGGATCGCATAGGGCCTCTGGTAGTTTTTGCCGTCTTAAGGCCCCCAAAACGGTCAATTGCGGTTGACAATATTCACGTGAAAGACAATGACTTGGTGAGTTTACGATAAATTTTTGCATCAATTTAGCGTCAATCACGTATATTATATATTGTCAATCGCAATTGGTCGTTTCGGTGACCCTTAACACGTTCAATGCTGAACGAGATCTAAAGGCTCCTCGTACGAGTCTTCCTTGCGGTGTGGTTAAGAAAAACATAGTCTTCTCTACCGTGCAGAGGCCGTAATTTAGAAAAGAGTTAATATGCATTCCTATTTTTTAATTAGTACAAAAAAAAAATGGGACTCCATTCTTACCCATAACTGATTATATTTTTGTAGAAAAAAGTAAAAAAAAAAACGGAATCCTAAAACTGTCCACGAAAATATGTCATAATTAGTAAATTCATAATTGAATCAATCATTCATAACGATTGCTGCTAAAAAATACTACGCGCAGTGTTTTTCCATTTTGATCGTCATTTATTCATTCATAATAATCATCAATAGCCTGCACAATATTTCCATAAATTGAATGACATTTTGAGGTACAAGCAAACGCTCATAACTTTGCTGTTTATGAATATTGAGACTTTACTTAAATAATAACAAGACCTGTTCTAATAAGCGCTTCAAGTATTGTACTATTTACAAAATATTGGTTTATACCTAATATGTTAAAACCGAATGCACTTTAATACGGGGCCACTTTGACCTCTTACCGCTCTTAGCAAAAGAACTTTTAGTTTCTTAAACGATACGGGGTCTAATAAGCCCCTTACCGACATAATGATAGATTTTAAACGAGGTCTTAAACACCCCGTATCGCAGGAATGGAAATAATATAAAAATGAGTGCTGTCAACGTGTTAAGTTGACTTTTTAGTAAATTTTGTAAGAAAAGGGTATAAAGAAAAAAATAGTTAATGTATTTACTCAATTTCTTTCCATTTACTCACCATAATAGTCAGGTGTTCTATAACAGTGAGGTTGTCGACAAACAGGTCGTCTTGGTGCATGTAGCCGCTCTCCTGGTGCATGAACTCACCGAGATGTGCTCCGTTCATGAGTATGTCTCCATCCACTATTGTTCCCACTGTCGAAAGAAAAATAAATTAGTTCATTACACCCCGAACGAACGCCGTCGTTGGCTCGCTCATCGTCTTTCTATTGTGTCTCTAATTACGATACTCAAAAGGTTAAATGTCATCTTAAAACACTTATTGAATGAAAATATTTTTCGGATAGATCACATAAGTACCTAATGTTATTATAAACAAGATCCTGCTAGCCGCTTCACCGGCATGAATATAGAAAATTTTCCCAAGGAAACATAATAACGGGAAAAAAAGTATTCTTTGTTCCAAATTCCAAATTACATTCAAATCCGTTCGAGCGTGTAGAAGTAACGAAGGCGTTTGGAAGGCGTACGAGTGGCCGAAAGCAACTCGCTGTGGTCTCTTGTATGGATTCAGTAGTTGGATATGCGTAAGTGGACTGGTTACCAAGAACTATGTACAGATTATGGCTCCTGCCCGAAGAATGTTTATACATCGATAAAAGGGCTGTGGATAATCGTTCTTGTATGAAATCTCAAAGTCAAAGTCAAAGTATTTAATTTGTTGAACATAGGTAATAAGGTACATGGTATAAAATTTGCGTTGTATCACTATGTTTTGCCTTGCAAGGCGTACAAATTAGGCGTAAAAAACTACAAACTAAATAAAACTGTTTTAAACAAGTAACGTCGTAAACAAGATAGAATAACAAGTGGATCGGACATTTTTTATTTTAGGCTTCTATCATCTAAAAACTCATTGATAAAATAGTAAGCCTTTTCGATCAAGATTTTTTTAAGTTGCGATTTAAAATGATTTAAGTTGGAAATGCTTTTTAAAGTTTTTGGTAGTTTATTGTAAATCTTTGGACCCATGCCGAGACAACTCTTTGAGAAAAGTGCAGTATTATGTTTTTTTGATTTTAATGTGCTTTGGTGACGACTCGGGAAATGTATTTTTCACATTTTTATTAGATTTCATGATTATAAATATTGATATTAATTACAGAAAATACAAAACACAAAGTAACCAATAAATTACTAATTTCGAAAAAATAATAAATTAACTTTAATATAAATTTTATTAGTCTATGTCCAATAGTGGTCGTCCTTCGGCTGAAATGATGACGATGAGGATAAAGTTTATTTGAAGTTATAATTAAGTCAATCTGAAAATATCACAGATCGCCTATTCTGTAGGTTGATGTGCCTCAGTCATGATGTGTTCAGCCTACTGATGTGTACCTACCTTAATTCGTTTCGTTTGGTTTTATCTTTTTATTTTTTAGGTGAAATATTAATAATTTGTAAAAATAATGTACCTATATTTCTATATTTATTGTACACGCCAAGGGTAGGACGCAGCTGATCTATTTAATTATTTAAGACCTGTGTTATGTACAAACCTACGATCCACAATAAAGATATTATATTGAAATTGAAGGGAGTCAACTCTGAAACTAATATTGAAAGAAAGAAAAACATTTTATTTGGCGGAAAAAGGCGTAAATTTAGGATTAACAAATTATAAGCATACTTTGTAAAAATATGCGCCTCATCCACCAAAAAAGGCCGAACGCTCAGCATAATGCAGTGACCACACGTAAAATGCGACTGCGAGTCTACGGTGCTGGTTTTCAGCGTGGGCCGGTAACGGTGTCGACTTGTAGACGTCGGCAACGTTATTGTGTGCTAATAAATTTGAATGAGATAGATAAATAGAAATAAATTTCAGGAATAAAAACAATAATGAATAAATAAAGAGGAAATACAATATCATATTATGAATGAAGTGGCAATATTACGACGCATATATTATTATTAATGCGCATGTGTTGTTTTTTATGTGTGTTTATTAATGTATTCATTATCTTCATATAGGTATATAATTCACCAGCGTTTGCAGTTTTGGAGTTGCGCCCATCACGTACAAAATTACAGAGTACTAAGATGACATGGACATGTAATGAGATGTAGCGAAGGCCATGTGGTAAAAACAGCCCTAAATTTACCCGAACAAAAGAGAGGGAGAGGCCACCCGCCATTAACCTGGTGGTCTAATATCGAGAGAGACCTCAAGAAAGCTCAATTGCCAAAATCGACAATCCAGGACAGACTGTCCTGGCGCAGAATTGTAAGGAAATCCGATGCCAGATAATGGGAGCAGGGACGGACGAAGAAGATATAATTCTTCTGTACGTGTGTTTGTCACCTTAGTCCTCCTAAACGGCTTAACTGATTTGGATGGAATTTTGTACATTTATATATTTGAGTAGGTCCCTGGATGGTTTGAAAATACACATGCTCTTGGATAGGAAAACGTCTGTCGAGATCGCTAGTCATTGATAAATATCTACGAAAATATTATGGCAACACAAACATATTGTTTAACACCTACTGTTTTAAACAGCGATCCTGTCACATTTTATTTGTAAATTTATTCCAAAATATAGTTTAAAAATTATTTTCCATGTTGTGTTGCAATATAATTATAATATTTAGAATAATTAAGTCAGTTGCTTGCATCCAATTAATTTTTAATAATAAATAAATAAACTTTTATGAAATGTTAGGTTATTTATGTAAAGCCTCTACTGATATGCAGAAAGTGAGGTTACTAACACATTTGATGTATACCTAGAGGCAGGTTGGGACGAAGGTTTTTTTTTGAGGTGGGATAATCATCCAATGACTTCTCCCGATCTAGATTGGAGCAAGAGGGCGTGTCAGACTTTTACTGACTAAAACCACAACTGCGTTCCTTCTTCACGGGTAGTATGGAAGCGAAACCCGGGCCCTGGGACGAAGGCAAAGAAGGAACAGAAGTGGGTTTTTAGTCAGTAAAAGTCTGACACTATCTCCCGCTCCGCCCAAGATCGGGATTTGTCATAAGATGATTTTCCCACCAAATAAAAAAAAAAACCTGTGTTCCTTCTCTGCCTTGTGTTCTAGAACCCCGGGTTTCCTTTTCGGTAGTCCACCTATGGCTCCAGTAGGCTTCGACCATGCTGGGCCAGAACAGTTTGCTGATATCTCTTTGAGTCGCGTGTGGAACACTACGGCCCGGATAGTTACCGGACGACTGGAAGGCGTTCTACCCAGTGCAGGTGGCTGGAAATCGGGGTCGGGGTCTCGGTGGCTAGGGTGTGAGGATATCTTTCTCACGCATGCGGCCGCCTCCTTCATTACAGGTTCGCAGAAGGAGGTGACCGCCTGCCATTCCTCCTCACTCCGGATCCTACTCGGCGTTAGAGGTCGCTGCCACTGATCGCCTCAACGAGGACACAGCGGAGCTACGCCCAAGCGGGGCACACCTCCCTGTACGTTCCATTCTGGCCTCCGGGCGGTCCACACAATGGTGACACCCGGGCGTTTCTTCCGCACGAATCAGGTGCAGAAACCTCCCGAAATTAACTTGTCCGGTAAGGACCTGCGTCATGCGGAAGTCGAGGACGCCGTGACGTCTTTCCAGAAAGGGGACTTGCCGCCGTTATTGTGGCGTGCTCAAGGTAAGACCACGTCTATGAATATTACTAAGTACATTTGTTATTAAGTACATTCTTCTTTAGAAGTTCCTATTATCCATTCCCAGTGTGGGGCATTGCTATTCTTATATATAAAAAAATTACCCTTCTTTGATAGATATGAAACTAATTGGAAATCTAAATTAAAGTACGCAGTTGTTGCAAGATAATGTTGATGCTGACTGTACTTTGTAATACTAATATAGCTACATACTATACTTTGTATTCTATGGTTTACAGTAATTAACTTATTTCTATTTAATAACTTTTTTAGGGTTCCGTACCTCAAAAGGAAAAAAACGGAACCCTTATAGGATCACTATTTGTTGTCCGTCCGTCAGTCTGTCTGTCTTTCTGTCAGGACCCATTATATCGAAAACGCGTGGAGGTATCGAGTTGAAATTAAAACCATATTCGGGTTTGCGGTCCCTTGAAGCTGTGAAAAAATTAAATTTCTAAGTTAACGAAAAAAAAGATACGGCCGTTTATGTTGCAAAAAACGTGTGTTACGTTACTCTCGATTCCCTTGAGAGTAACTAACTTTATAGGGTATTTCCCGTTGATCTAGAATCCTGAAATCTGGCATGAAGCAAGGTGTTATAGCACAAGTATAGGAAAAAATCTGAAAACTGTAATATTGTAGTTACGGCACAATTTTTTTTTGCGATTCGTATAAATCTTCGTAACACAATTCGGGAACTGACTAACTGTTTTCATAGGTAAGTTTGTACTGAACCATCAATACGCGAGTCCGACTCGCACTTGCCCAGTTTTTTTTAATCTTAATGACATACGGCTGAAATGATGATGATGATTAATGACATTTAATTGTTAACATTCTTAAACATTGGCAAAAGCGCAATATGCTTCGTAATTAAGGCTTAAACAAGTTATTAATTACTCTAACCTTTCTAATGTGATTTTAAGCAGTAAAAAACATATTTTTTTTAATGACTATTTGAAACTTCGTTCAAATTTTGAGTCTGTTTCAAAATACATACATACACATACATTTTCATATTTGTTAACTATATTAAAGAAAGTTCAAGACCAACTTGTGATTTTGGTCATCGCTGTTGACACCTCTACGGTCCGAACTAAGCGTTTCGCCTCGTCGTTTATACCGTGTACATCGAAGGACTAGAACGATTTGCCTGCAGCTGTCTTCAAGGCTTAAGTAAATAATCTTAAGTATATTAGTTAATAAACTAATGCGCCTCACCATCAACAATTGCATCACTGCTTACCATCAGGTGGAACCGCAGTCAAGCACTAGTTTACATCGATTAAAAAAAAAAGATTTTTTCGTAAATGTAATTTTGGCCATGAAAATGATAATTATTAAAAATATTTTCAGTCTAATCTATAATATTGTTTAATATAATTTTAGATATTGAGATCAAATTAATTTCCACAAAATTATCAGTCAATAATTGTCCCAACTCTAATAGTAACTCATTTATATCTATTCTATGTAAAGGAGAATGCCCACTGGTCAAGTGAAGGTCGATAAAAAAATTAAGGTTGGTAAAATTAAATTGCTAAATCTAAAATTCATAAATTATGGAGGATTTAGTTTCAACTTGCGTGTTTAAAAGCTTCCTGATTTATTTACGTCATATTTGACTGCATGAGTCTACTTATGCAGAAATCTTTGAGGTCGTACACTACAATAAAGCATCACAAACGAATGCGCGTCACAAAAAGGTTATATTATTTTTTGACGTACGTTACGCAGTGACCTCAAAAGTATATATGTCTAAATATTCGAAATAGTTCGTTGTATAATAAATAGATTACTAAATGTTATAGCGTGTAACGGAAATGAGTGTGGTTAAATTTTAAATAAAAGCAGTATTTGCCTATAGAACATGTACAGATAAATTTACAAATATTATTATTTCGTAAAATTATAGACATCATATTAGCCTAAATTTTGTGTGTTTGAGGTACTTCACGCTCGAACGACTAAAAGGATTTGGATAATATTTGAAACGTGGATAGATCGTCTCTTGGAATAGCATATAAGATGTATATTCCCTTAGGATAATTTTCCACAATCCCACGGGTAAAGACGCTGGAAGCAGCTACTTGTACTAATATAAATTCTTCTAAGGTTTCAAGAGCGTTTTTTCAAAAATAGTATTAAACTTACCTGGATTTCGATGTGCTAACGCTGTCATTAGTGTGGTTTTTCCTGCTCCACTGCAACAAAAAAAAAAGTTAGCATATAAAAAATATTTTTTTAAATTCTTTATTCCTCAGTATTTAGATATTTCATGGGGTCTTTTTGCTATCGAGCAGACCAATCTGCTTCTATATTTTCTATCTGTGTATTATATAAAAGAAGAAACTGACTGACTGACATATCAACGCCCATTCGAGACCAATGGAACTGGGAACATTAAATTTTTCAAAAGGTTTTTTTGGAGGTTTCAAGGAGTTTTTTGGAAAATCAACCTTTATGAAGGTGAAAAGAAAGAATTTGATTGGTATGTAAAACCTCATTTCCATGTACCAATATACTTGAAATTTTGCACAAATAGTAACTATGTAAATAATAAAGGTTGTCATTATACATTTTCAGAACCAATAGAACAATTTAAGAGATTTTAAAGATTTTATGGAGGATTCTCATTTCTGGTTAATTAACTTAAAACTTGGCACAAATTTTAATTAAAATTAATCATAAAGACTGTGCATTACTTTGTGTCATTTATTTCATCACCACTGCTCTCAAAACGCTGAAGGAAAACATCATGAGGAAACCGGCATGTCCTAGAACCAAAAATTCGAAGACCTGTGACATCCACCAACCCGCACTGGTCCCGCGTGGTGGATGACGGCCCATTCCCGGCCCTAGAGAGGAGGCCTGAGTCCCAACAGTGGGAACATTATAAGGCCGACTAAGCTAAGTATAAAGACGTTTTTTTTTTCAAAACTACCCTCATAATACGGTTTAAGGGTTATTCAAGTTATTATGAAAACTTTTTAGCGAATGAAGTCACTGGAAGAGTGCTAGTTCATAAATATGAAGCAACGGATCACAAATGTTTGATTTAGTGTGTTACGTAGTTAAGATACTTGGTATCAACGAACAAACAACTCGTGAATTGTTTTTAACTAGTATTTATTTACTCCGTACCTAAAAATTCCTACAAATAAAACGGTATCAGAGTACAAACAAACGTATCTTAGCGTTGTATCAAACAGTAGACAGATTAGAAATACCTCGGAGTCGAGGCCTGGGCGCATGCGCAGCGTAACATGAGATTTGTCCTGAATGTAGATCATGACTTTCCACTTGAGTTATTGTACCGATAACTGATCGTAATGAGGAAATATGTTTGTATTTCAATGCTAGAATACGTATTTGTTAAACAAAATAAGGTAGATAAGAAACATTGACAAAAATGACAAAAATTTACCCAAAAAATGTTTCCAAAGCGCAATCAAATAAAAAATTAAATCAATAGATATAGTTACTTAACTTACACTAATTTTTGGATTAAGATAAGTCGAGCTACGAATACATCATCATCATTTCAGCCGATAGACGTCCACTGCTGGACATAGGCCTCCCCCAAATGTCGCTACAATGAACGGTCCTATGAACGCATCCATCGGATTCCCGCAACCTTCACCAGGTCATCGGTCCACCACGAATACACCACAATTTTTTTATTAGTACAAATACTTAATAGGCTTATTAGAAAAGGTCTTGTTATAATTTAAGTGAAGTCTCAATAAATAATATTCGTAAACAACAAAGTTATTAGCATTTGTTTATATCCCAAAATGCCACTCAATTTATGGAAATATTGTATCTACAGGCTATTGATTATGAATGAATGAATGGCAATAAAAATGGAAAAACACTGCGCTTAGTATTTTCTAGTAGCAATGGTTATGAATTAATTTCGAGGTCAATTTTGAGATTTGTTTTTTACTTTTGACTACACAAATATGAGAGCCCCATTTTTTTGTACTAGTTAAAAATAGTGGTATATACGAGTATCCACCCTTACGTTGTTGAAACTTCAACGGTTCGGACTAAGCGTTTCACTTCGTCGTTTATACCGCGTACATCGAAGGACTGGAACAATTTGCCTGCTGCGGTCTACTCGTCCAACTATAATTTAGGTGTCTTCAAAGAGTGAATAGGCTCTTAATAAACTAGTGCGCCTCACCATCAATGATTGCATGTCTGCTTACCATCAGGTGGGATCGCAGTCAAGCACTGGTTTATATAATTTATAAAAATATATATATAATTGTAAGTCTATGATCATTAATTTAGGAACGCCGATGTCTCTTCTCTCGGAGGTGGTCGCTAATGGCTACACACATCAGCGAACACAGTTTTAAACTAATGTAGTTTTAAAATTTTGTAAACATGTTTACTATTCCAATAATTAATTTTATTATTAACTATCTGAACCTCGTGGTTTCTCCCGCATATAATTTAAGAAACCGCTAATTGATTTATAATACTAGAATACGTATTTGCAGCATAGACATTATTTTTGTAACATTTTCATGTGGAATTATCATCATCATCATCTTCCTGCCCTTGTCCCATCTTATTTGGGGTCGGCGCAACACGTTTTTTCTTCCATTCTATCCTGTCGACCGTCATGCTATCACTAACTTCCTATTTCTTTCACATGTATGGTTTAAACATATAATCCACATTAACCAAAATATTTGGTTTTCTATTTAAAACTATAGGCTTAATAATATTTACCTTTATACTATATCTCTGTAGGAATATACGATTATAAAATATGACATAATTTATGAAGTACTAAATTTTATTATGTGGTTTATTTTAAGGTCTGACAATCCATAAATTCTTTAATAGTGTAACTTTTGACTGGCCTGTTGGTCTAGTGGTTAGTGGCCCTGACTGCTATGCCGGAGATCGTGGTTTCGATTCCCGTCCAGAACAAATGTTTGTGTGATGAGCACAATCATTTGTTCTGTGTCTGTGTGTAATTTATCTATAATATAAATTTATTATTTAATTAATTTTTATTATTTAGAAATATATAATTATGTTTATCAGTTGTCTAGTACTCATAACACAAGCTCTGCTTAGCTTGGTACTAGACGGCGTTGTGTGATAACTGTGGAATGTTATTATTATTCCATTTGTTTATTTTATATACATATCAATTACATTTATTAAAAAAAAAACATTTAAAAATATAAAAAATAGTAGAAAAACATTTATTTTTATTTATTAACATTTTTCTTTAATAATATAAACTGGTGCTTGAATGCGATTCCACCTAATGGTAAGCAGTGATGCAATCGTTGGTGGTGAAGCGCACAATTTATTAAGAACCTATACATATATTCACTCCAGTCTTGAAAATACCCAAATTACAATCGGACGGGAAGACCGCAGTAAGCAAATTGTTCCAGTCCTTCGATGTACGCGGTATAAACGACGAGCGAGCTATTATTTATTTAATCATTATGCTACACAAAGGTACAAAAGCGGACTTACAGACCAAAAAGATGCAAAATATGAACAAAAAAAGTTGAGGGAAAGTACAGCTTCTTTTTTATAATGCCACAAATTGTGTAGATACCAAGGCATCGCCGCGTCACTCGTGCGCCCAGGTGAGTGTTTAATTAATTTACTTATTTTTTTCCGTGCCGTGCCATAAAACATTGACTTTCTGAAGCCTACCCCTCGGTAATGGTTTGATTAATAGGTTTGAAAAAAAAAGTTTATTATAGATTCATATACATTATCTGCGGCTATATACTTTCTAACGGCTTTGATTTTTTTAAATATGTTTTCACACAAAAATTGCTTCAGAATGTACATGATAGCATGTGTAAATCAATCAATGTTTTGCAAAGAAAATGGTTTTAAAGGTCATTGATGCTCTCTGCGGGCGCAGGCAGCAGTACGACTATGAGTATATTTAACTCCGGCCATATGTTCAAGAGACTATACGCCATAAACTATGCGTCCAGATAACAAACTAAAATGCAATGCAAAGATTGTCATCATAAAATTGTCTTGATGATAAAGTAACTTTCGTTCGTTTGGTATATGCCTGATATTAAACTACACTTACTGATAAGAAACACTTATAAATCACTTTTTATCTGTAACTAGCTGACCCGGTTAAGGACAAAAACCTTGGACCTGACAGACGCTATCCCTTCTATGCTATGAATATTCTATTAAAAGTGCGAACTGTTAAACGAGCGAGAGTTAAGTTGTCGTTAAGTTTGCTGAAACGTCCGTCCGCAAATTTTTTATCCGTAAGGATCTCCAACAAAGTAGAAAAAAAAACATTTTACAAAAAAAAAAATAACCGCTTCAATAATAAAAAAAAAAACACTAAAACGATCAAAATTAATTTCGGAAGTCGCTGTTTCTTGGTGTTTTTTATTTAACACCGACTTCGGAAATTAAAGTTATTTTAATAGTTTTAGTGTTTTTTTTTTGTTGTGAAGTCGGTTATTTTTTTTTTGTAACATGTTGCTTATAATATTTGAGGAGTTCCCTCGATTCCTCATGAATCCAATCATCAGAACTGGATTCTAAATATAAAGTTCTCGATTAAATACCAAAATCACTAAATGATTTTTTTAGGTGGGAAATCATCATCTAATGATATCAGCCTGGACGATAGGGAGTGTCAGACTCTTACTGACTAAAAACCCATTCCTGTTCCTTCTTTGCCTTCGTTCTAGGGTCCCGGGGTTCTCTTTCGCATCACCCCAGTACGCTTCGACTCTGCTGGGCTCCTACAGTTTGCTGACAACTCTTTGAGGTGCGCGTGGAACAGTACGCGTCGTCGACGACTTGGGCTCGGTCCGGACGGTTACCGGATGGTTGGATGGCGAGCTACCCATTGCTCGCCATTCGCAAGCCTGTCTATGGTGGCTAGAAAACGGGATCAGAATACCGGCGGCTGGGGAGTGAGGGGCGTTGCCACGCGCGTGTGTCCGCCTCCTTTGCTAGCATTACTGCTTCGCAGAAGGAGGTGACCGCCTGCCACTCCTCCTCACTCCGGACCATGGCCTGTACCAAGGTGCGGCGCGAGAGATCGCTGCCGCCGATCGAATACGATAATACGATCGATGAAATTGATAAGGTCCTTCTGAAGTTGTGGCGTGACCAAGGGAAATAAGAAATAATTTTTATATTGATCTATTTTGGACCTTTTTAGGTAGGTGATCAATATTTTTTACTGATAATCGTTTTAAGCTTCTTAACCTTTCGTCTGCCTTCACAAATTTACAAAAAAAAAAAAATTGTGAGTGATGAACCATTTAATTCAATGAAATGCAGAGGTCTTTTCTAAAGTGAACCAATGGTGCTCATTCAACAGTCAATTGGTTAATTCACTTTTATATTTAAGGTTTATTTATTAAATTATTATGTTAATATTTATGTTAATGAACAAGAGCTTTCAATTAGATAACAATATTTTATTATTTTTTAAAATTTACGTGACAGACTGAACGACACCTCCATCACATTTTATTATACTAATCGGTTGTCGACAGAAAAGAAGTACGTCTCTAATTTACATAACACAACTAAAAACAAACGAAAAACGCTTCCACTTCATTTTATTACAATATTTAATGTAGATATTATTATGTTATGCTATTATTTATTACCTATATTTACCGATTTCTCGGTTAAAAGTGGAAAGATTAAAAAAAAAAATGTTAAATGCATATTCTCCCAAACTGTCGTGTGTTTGGAGATATGGAAAGGAACTCCTCATATGACCATAGCAGAACTGTCCTAACAAATAAAATTACTTTGTTGATACACGTAGTCGATGACTGACTAAAGGAAGAGACGGAGAGGTACATCGAAACGATCTGATGATGAGGTTGGAACATAGGCCAGAACTCCTTAATAAATCAATGGATCCTAGCCGTGTTTAGGCTTATTAGAATTGTCATGAGATGCACTTTGGTCAGAAGGTGCTATTGAAATGATGTGATGATGGATCCAGAAAGTGGAAGTTAGACAGGGAAAGTCGAAAACAAAATGATGTATTACCGAGTTTTACTTATTGGAATAGTCATTGTGGCTATTAACAGAAAGAATACAATTGACATCTTATGCTAGTTTTAATTCCAGATGTAATATTATCAGATAAAATATTGTTATTAACATTTCAATCAATATCAATATCGTTTAGATGACCTGCCGGTGGATTAAATTGTGTGTACCTACCTAACCCTAATACCATATAATTGAAATGCACAACTCCCTACTGTGCTTCTATCTGTTAAGCGTGAGCAATAATATTGAGCGATGCATTTGGAACTACTTTATTTCTGTTAACCAGAATATACACGTAATATGTACATGCTCGAACATGTCTCGATTGTATTCTTCCTCTAAATAGTCACATGTTTTTTTTTTATTCTTGATAGGTTCGCGCTTGACCGCTATCTCACCTGATGGAAAGCGACGATGGAGCGCGCTTACCTAGAAGTAACCTATTAACTCTTGACATTTTTTTTTTACTGGGTGGGAAAATCATCTTATGACAAATCCCGCTCTTGGGCGGTGCGGGAGATAGTGTCAGACTTTTGCTGACTAAAAACCCACTCCTGTTCCTTCGTTGCCTTCATCCCAGGGCCCCGGGTTTCGTTTTCACACTACCCTTGGCCCCAGTAGGCTTCGACCCTGCTGGGCCCCTACGATTTGCTGACATCTCCTTGAGGCGCGCGTGGATCAGTACGCGCCGTCGATGACTTGGGCTCGGTCCGGACGGTTACCAGACGATCGGACGGCGAGCCACCCATTGCGGAATCCCGGCGGCGGTTGGAGCGTAAGGACCGTTGCCTCACGTAATCGGCCGCCTCCCTTGCTAGCATTACTGCTTTGCAGAAGGAGGCTTCCGCCTGCCACTCCTCCTCGCTCCGGACCATGGCCTGAACCAAGGCCCGGCGCGAGAAATCGCCGCCGCCAATTGCCCCCACGAGGACACGGCGTTGCTCTGCCCAAGCGGGGCACACCTCCACCGGGTGCTCTACCGTGTCCTCCGGGCGGTCCACACAGTGGCGACACCCGGGCGTCGTTTCCACACGAATCCGGTGCAGGAACTTCCCGAACTCACCGTGTCCGATGAGAACCTGCTTCATGCGGAAGGTGAGGACGCCGTGAGGTCTTTCCAACCACGCCTCAAAGAGGGGACTTACTGCCATAATTGTGGCGTGCCCAAACTCTTGACTTAAAGATTCTCGGGTTGTAGCCATCAGGAAACACAGATTCCGGCAAGGAATTCCATTCTTTAGATGAACGCACAATGAATGTGTTTCAAAAATGTTTTGTGCGTATAGGTGGGATGTCCACCATGTACCGGTGGCGCATTGCTGTACGCCTGGTGTTCCGATGTTGGAACGGGCTAGTTGGAGTTAGGTTATGCAATTCCGACGCACACTCCCCGAAATGCAACCGGTAGAAAACCGACAGGCTAGCAACTCGGCGTCGATGCTCAAAACTTTGAAGCTTCGACTCAACGAGTGCATCATTGCGTATGATCCTCCTGGCTCGCTACTCAATTGCCTCAAGCGCATCAACCTGGTATCGGGCAGATCCGTCCCAAAGATGAGAGCAGTAGGTTGGTAATATTATTTTTATTCTTCCCTTGTTTTTTTTTTCTGCAAAAAGATAGCTACAATAAATACGTTCGTGCCTAATCATTCTATAATTTTATTATTTTCAACCTGAAATATCTATACTTATAATAAATCTGTAGAAGTGAAAATTCTGTACATTGAAAATATAAAAAAAATAAATGGCACTTGATGTTACTAGAACGACACCGAACCCAAAAATGTGATTAAAATTTTTTTTGTCTGTCTGTCTGTTTGTTTGTTCAGGCATCACGCAAAAACTACCAGTTCGATTACGATGAAACTTGGTATAATTATTCTTTAATATCCTGGGCTCCACACTGGGTACTTTTTATCCCGGAAAAGTATATATAATAAAAAAACAAACTTAAATTTGCGGTTCGATCCATAGACCCGATTACTGTACCGACCGCAAATAATAAGTTCGTCGTAGGTTACGTTACCCGCAGTGGAGTTCACTAAGGGGCGCTGCACACGGCTAAGATACTATAATATTTTATCAAAAGATACAATATCGCTCGCCATACAATTCAATTGACTATCACACACAAAGAAGATAATAAATAATATTTCATATTTTCGTATTTCAAAAAACCTAATAAAACCATTTTCGACTTCTACGCGGACGAAGTCGCGGGCAAAAGCTGGTCATAAATATTTTTATCGGAGGCTCGAAAATGTTTCTAAAACAATCAATCATCAATTCATCTTAATAAAATTAAAGTTCCTAATAGTAATGCAAATTTTGGTTAATTAATGAACTTTATGCATGACGTCCAACACTGAATATATGAAGTAAAAGACCAAACAATTACTAAAAAAAATTAAATAAAAATTTTATTGGAGGTGATGTCTTAATGAGTTTGACTTGACGTATATAAAAAATAATAAATTAGCAAGTTTCATCAATGAAATATATGCATTCATCGGCGAAGGCTTCGTAATATAATTGGAAAAGCAGGTCCAAACTAAAGCGAACATTCATTTAAAAAAACTTTAATCAAAAGCCGATTTAATTTAAATAATTTGTCCTCGATAAAGTGACTTATTTTTAAATAATAATTTAGGTATTCAAATATTAAAAATTCAAAGTATTTAGGAACTATCTATTGTAACGGTATTTTAAGTGCCGATTTTATTGGTATAGAATACCGTAAAACTGCATGTTTCCATGGATTGTGGTTGCATACCGCATTTTATGCAAATATACAAGATTAACAAATTTTCGCATTCTTCTTTATGGTCACTTAAAAGTATTTTTTTTAAATTCTTGATAGGTTCGCGCTTGACCGCTATCTCACCTGATGGAAAGCGACGATGCGGTCGACGATGGTACGCGCTTACCTAGAAGTAACCTATTCACTCTTGACTTAGAGATTCCCGGGATGTAGCTATCAGGAAACACAGATTCCGGCAAGGAATTCCACTCCTTAGCTGTACGCACATATATAGATATATTACAAATGTTTTTCTAGCTAGCTCTACGAAAATAATGCAAACAACAACAATTTTCCAGAACTAGACACTACATAAAATCTAGCGAATACAACTAGTCACGTGTTGTTACTATGAGGTCACAAGTGGTACAGTCAAATGGGGTGAATAGAAACTTCGAAGAATATTTTCACGATATTTGAATAATTTTTTCAGCATTTAACTGTACCAATTTATTAATGAATTATTCTTAAAAGTCGATGCTTTGTTAGAAGCCGATGATATGGTATCAAAGTGAAAAACCAAACCAAAGTTTTGCTTCTATTCACCCCGTTCTACGGACAAAAAAAAAAAATCTTGTAAATCTTTCTTGTCTGTGGAAGTAAAACCAGTCCCTCTATGTTACTCTCTATGGAATAGAAACAGCACCCCAGTGAATGGAACCGTAGGGGCCCAGCAGGGTAGAAGCCTACTAGGGCCAAGGGTCGGCTTCTGAAAATAAGACTCAGCCCTGGTATGAAAGGCAACGAAGGAACAGGAGTGGGTTTTTAGTCAGGAAAAGTCTGACACAAAAAGAGCGGGGATTGTCATTAGATGATTTTCCCACCGAAAGAAAATAAAACCCAGGGAATGGAGGATAAGAAGAGTGAAAAAAAAAATTAACCAGTTCATCAATAAATACCTGTGCAACATAAAATACTACCTGTGAAAACAAATCAAACTTGATTGAATGCAAATATTTTTTTTTTAATTCTGACATACTGGCTTACCAGAAGGAATAGGTATTTTATACATCATATAAAAAAATGCATGCAAATTCCTTACTGAGTAGGTAACTTTCATTCAAATTCCGAAAAAAATTGTAGCTTATTCAAAATATCAACTAACGTTTTTGAATTATAATTGGCCGAGATTGTGTGTAAGGAAATTACGACACAAAATCTTCTGTTATTATAATTTTAAGAAAAACAAGCGCTTTAGACTTATTAGATATAACAATATCCAATTAAATATAGTTATATACAGCCAAATCAAAACAAAATGTGACTTACCTGGGTCCCATTAAAGCTGTCATTGTACCAGGCTTCGCGATCCCGCTAACTGAAACAAATAAATAATGTCAATATAATGTCATGGTGACAATGTCCTACTGGATCGGTAGCAGAAAAGATTGTTGTTAATGTTTAAAATGCATTGAATTATTGACCTATCCCAGCTTCGCGAAGGGGTTATATCGAAGCAAATTCGGAACCGGAATTTTTAAATTTGATTTGTCGGAATTCGAACCAATATCGGAGACGGACTCGGAGGCAGAAGTTAGGTGCTACAAACTCACATTAGGCACTCTGATTTTGTTTGGCATTCTGATTGGCCCGCTTCAAGCTCTTAACCAGTCAGAGAGCCAAGCGCGATAAACATTTCGATCGCGTTAACGTTGAGGGCTGACTTCGGGCCCAGAGGTCGTCGAGGGCTCCCTTGGGATCCTTCCTTCAAGTTTTTTTTGTACCAACTGATTTGACCTTGCCAATGATCCCACCGGTGATATACCTGGTATGTGCGGGTTCGGTGATGGTGGAAGGGACGAGGCAGTCCCGTCACGACAATTCATAATGATTATAATAGTTGTCACTAAGGACGAAGGCACGTGACTGGGCCAAAATAACAAAAAATTCGCACTCACCGCGTCGCTGTTTGTAATAACAATAATGTTATATAAAAATATTGGCTACCCAAACGTCACGTGGACTGTGGTCAATCTCATATGCGATAAAATTTTGGTCTTTTGATATCAATTTTATCTATTGCTGAAGTAGCTATATCACTTAGATTTGACCTTTAGAGTCATAATAATAGAGAATAGATATCGATCGGTCACGTGATTTGTGAGATCTATGCTCATCTAGGGGCCTCTGGGCTGATTAAAAATCTATTGCTTGAACTGTCTCAGGTGAGATGGTGGTCAAACGCGATCCTATCATTAATAAAAAAAAACTGTGATTAACTTTGATGTAGATCTCGTCTGGACTTACGAAGTGACAAAATCGACAATAGTCCTTTTTGTTACATTTTCAAATATACTGGATCGGTAGTCATGTAAATAAATATTTTATTGGTCTGCACTAATATTTATTTATTTACAGTTCCCGTTCCAAGTCTAGCAATTTAATTCCTGAATTAAATGACAAAGCGGTTGCTTTGTCATATAATTCAGTCTAACAAGGTAATTCAGGAATTACCTTGTTAGACTTAAAACAGGAACTGTGCGTGTTTTATTTAGAGAACAAATTATTGAAACGATTAACACGTTTTTGTAATAAAATTTCATCAAATGCCACAAACACAAATAGAATTAGGCTACGTAGAAGCTTTTTGTTCGTATTTCACATTAACATACATTTTAACTTTTAATTAATTTATTTGTAGTAAGTAATTTTCTAGTAACATAAAGTTAATTGATGAGGTCCTTCCTCCTGCGAAGAAGACGGCCGCACGCGGTTTGTAACGGACATCCTCACGGCCTAGTCGCTGAGAACCCAATCCAACTACCAGCCACAGTAGGTGCGCACTTGCGGATGACGAACACTCGCCGATAGCTCGCCGTCCAGCCGTTAAGTAACCGACCGGGCCGAGCCCGAGTTTTCGACGGTGTATAGTGTTCCACGTGCGCCTCAAAGAAATGGCAGCAAAACCGTAAGAGCCCAGCAGGGCTGAAGCCTACTGTGGCCGTGGGTCGACTTCGACGTACTTGGGAAGTACTGGAGGACATTATTCAGTACCTACTTCCAAAAGGTATCCAATAAAAAAAGTTACGAAACTTTCATAAAATTAGCTTATCCAAGAACAATTAAAACACACTGTTCTCAATACCCCATAGTGAATTGGAGTGGATTGTAATACAATAGACAGCATAATTATTACGCGTGGTTGGGTTCCCATCGGCATTATTGATCGTGTAACCGATCTGTGCGACTATATCGCACTGAAACTGCGTGACACAAAAAAATCGATCCCATACATCAAAAGTATGGAGATATCAAGTTATGTACAATTGGTTTCTCACGGCCGTAACGGAACTACGCAATTTGATATCGATAGAATTGTTATTCAATCAGAGAAAAAGATCAAAATGAACCACAAGTTAACTGTTAGCTGGATATCGTTCAGAACCAGAATTTATGGACATTTTGGATTTTTATTTATTTATTTATATACACACAAATATACAGAAGAAGACAGGTATCTTAATATACTTTTTTTTACAAAGGTACTGCTTATTTCAAAAAGAAATTTCTTCCAGCAGACCTACGAAAGGAGAGATTAGAAAATATGTAGACTATAGTGTGTCGAAAAAAGCAAAGAAGAGTTTGTGAAATCTCAAATTAATTAATAATTTTTTATTTGTTTTTTTTAGTCTAACGAAAGATAGAAAAATCATATTACTAATACAGGCAAATTATTAACCGTAACGACCGTAACACACAGAACGAAATATTTATCGGATTATTCTCAGTTCCCCAAATTCTACAGGTTATGTGGTCCACGTGCAGAAGTCCGCACAAGCTCCTAACGCGATCCATTTGACGACCTAAACTGAACTGTTAAAGGGAAGGAGTTATATAGAGTGTATGGCTCCTTCCCCCAAAGCCCTTGAACCAATCAATAAGGGAGCACGTTACTTTTACGCATTTTAGGTAAAGTTGTCAAAAAATAAAAGGCCCGATTTGACATTTATATTTTGTCTAGCTAGCGGCTTGTACGGTGTAGTGTAGTTACTACTAAAATAGCTACTACTACACCGGAACTAATTATTATTTTATTGTTTCTTTCAGTTTCGTTCCAAATTACATTCTAGGGTCTTTCTAAAATGTCAAAACGGGCTTTTTATTTTTTGACAACTTTAATAAGGTTTCACACGGTCTCAGCAAGCTTTGCTTACTCTTAAACAACGGTCTAAGGTCTATCTGTAGATAGGTCACCATCTTCACATACTACCTCCGCGTCACGTAAAGCATGTGAAACGGTTAGTCCCGACTGTCATTTGTAAACCATTAACAGTCATTACGGATAGTCAGAATATAGAAAATCTGAAACCAGCCTTGCTAAGGAGTATCGTGTTACTCAATTACGGGGTTGTAGAGGTCATATATAGGCACAGATAGGCGGTCGCTTCTCGTAATACTAGTATTCAGATTATCCGGTTAGACTGGAAGCAGAACAAAAATTAATTGGGCTGCTTTTGAATGAATTTAATCAGATAAACATGAATATTATGCATCTGAAAAAACAGATATAAGAACTAACTTTACTAAGACCGCAAAGGATATAAAAATTAAATTTCCCACAATAAATATTAAAATAAAAATAATTCACATATTTAAAACTATCATTTGTTTTTCTAGTTTAATAAAAATATTGGTCTTGTAAATCAAAGTTAAGTTATCTACACACAATCAAGTTCTATATTCAAAATTGAGAAATGAAAAAAATTTAAAGCTATGATAAAGGAACTCAACGTGGCAAAGCCGAAACAATTTAAAGAGCTCTCAACAGAAAGAGGCATATACATTCGGGCCCTAGCAACAGTTTTAACTACATTCATGAAGCCGTATAAAGAATATGACGAAGAATATTGAATTAGTAAATAAATAGCGTCTCTATTCAATATTTTTTCATCAAATAAAAATCAAATTATCAATGAAAAGGCCTCGTTTAATTAAAAAAATGACAAATTTTAGAACTCTTATCTTATATTATCTTATCTTCTGATATAATCATTAAAATAACTAGTTAGGCCTTAGGCCATGTTCAAGCAGTCTGGTTTTTGCAGTGTCAATAGCATAAATTTTCCACCGTTTGAATGACTTAAAAAAATATTTGATAACGTGTTATAATATTTTTTCTAATCATGTTTTCGTGTAACATATACCTACGTTTCAAATATACGCTAGAAAAAACTTGGTATGAATAATAATTGCAGTATATTTATGTGATATTTGTATCGGCAATGCCTTTATTAGTTAGAAAATTCACAATTGTATTGTCACATTCATGGTCATTCTAAAAATTATGGATTTTGCCAACCTTAAAATATACCTCTATCACGCACGAGTAGTTCTCAAATCAAGTATTTCTTCAATTAAAAAAAATAACTTACCATTATTAACTAGCCTCTTCAGTTTTCCGTCTTTCAATTTTGTATGGACTGTTACGTCTCGCCAGACCAGGGTACACGGTCTGAAGGTTGGTGCTGGACCCAACACCTCTTCGATTTCGGGGAACAAGAGGTCATACTTTGACCTCGAGTCCTTTACCTTTGAACCGTGGGGAATCATTTCCTATGGAGAGAAAAATATTCTAGTTTTGGTAACACATTTTGACGGGATGTTGGAAAAAGTGTAAGATTTTTTAGTGTCACTAATATTTTTTTTTTGTATGTATCAAGGTAATAATTTAATTATTATAAACTGTTCGTTTTTTGTCCACATAACTTTTTTGAATAATAAATATTACCTAATAAATTTTTTGATTGACATAATTTTGCACAGAAGTTATTAGTATAATCTATTTCTATTAAAATTTCTGTTACCTGTCATCAAGACTGTATTAGGTATTTAGTTAATGATATCATTTATGTTTTTTAATGATAATTAATTCGAAATTCTCTAACGATCAAGTTAAAGTTGATTTACGCAAAATAGTTTTATAGTTAACACTCATTAAATGTGAACCGACACTAATATAACAAATAGCTAATAATTTAGGCTTAATCAACAAGTACCTGTATTTCAAGTTTTAAGGTGTCGTCAGTAACCATACAGATTCTCTTTGGTACTGACCCAAACTTTAACTAAACCTCTATATGTCAATATGAACCTGTATACCAAGAAATTATATCACCGCTAAGACGCTTTAGATTATAACTGATGAATATTTAAATAAGCGAGATAGGCTTCGTGAGTACCACGTCCAATTTAAAAATATTCCACACAGAGTTTATTTTTAAATAACCGTTTAAGAAGCACAACAAATACACTTTATCACTTTCTAAGTTTGGATTAAAAAATATGTTGCAATTGTAATGAAATTTTAACACGTTGCCTTACATAGTTCTCCTCAGCTGGTTGTTCTATTGTGAAACTCAATCTATCTCCATTTAACTTTGGGCTGACACTCATTTTCTATTGCACAATGCCGTTTTTAATTGTAAAAAATAATAATTAACGATAAAGTTTTTTTTAAATGAATGGGAGCGAGCTGTGCAGTATTGTAAGCGCGTTCATTTTACCGATTGCTACGAAGATTTGGCGCCAGAACATAGCGCGTCAGTCTACGGGTGTAGCGCTGATAGTTTGACATCACGACTCGCGATAGAAAGGGACGGACAAAGATTAGAGCGGGATAAATGCAGTTTATAGGAAACAAAAGTAAAATGTGCCAGCCGGTTAAGTAGACTGGTAATGCATTGATAAAAGATGTGTGGTTCTAACTGATGGGTATGTGTTTGCTGGTCGTGAGTTTAGATCATAACGAAATCTCGTTGTGTGTAGTAGTTTTGAACTTTCTGAACTTTTTTAACTTACTTTCATTTTAATTTCGAACAATTGTTTGAAGTTTTAATCCCTGGGGACAACACCACACATTCAAGTATATTTTTTGCAATACACAGAGATATCTATTTAGATTACCTGATCGGCTTTTTGTTTAAATTCTTGTGATTCACGTTGTATTTTATAAAAATAAAGATAAATTAACAACAACCGAGTCCCCTACCACCTTACCTTTTGTTTAATTAAGGAAACTTAACTTAACTTCTTAATTTTATTGGGGAAATTAACCTGAGGTAACCGTGTCAATTGATTGCAAAAAGGGCAAGCAAGATGATAAGGTTCCCTTATCCTGTGGCTGAATTTACTGACAAAATTTCAAACGATGTTGACGTCCTGAGGTCCATCCATTTCAAGTACGACTTACGAATATACTCTTAAGTCATAAAGTTCAAGATTGGGGGCTTGTCACTGTTAGGTAAAAAGTAGTCCATTTTTTGCGTAAGTGTGATGTCACGTAAAATTACAACTCATGTTATGGTCTTAATTTTATGTTCACTAGACAAAAAAAATACATGTCCAAAATTTTTTGTTAAACTGACCGACCAAATAGATTTTATTTAGTCTATTCTCAAAACGCAAATATAAGAAGTTAATCTCAAAAAAATATTGAAATAAAGTAACGATTTTCGTTTCTTTTTCTGTACTTGTACTGTAATAAGGGTTTTTTTATTGTGAGGTTGTGGGTCATTTTATTTATTTGCAAGCATCCAAATTTGTCACACAAATGGCTGTGCATTTATTCATAAAATCTTGATTTTATAAGAGGCCGTTAGGTATTAATTTCAACTTAAGAGGGTCCTTTTCCACTCGCCTATCGTAAACATCGAGCATGGTTAAAAAGCTTGTTGCTTCATCTAACGCAATCTAACGCGATGTTTGACTAAGAGACAATGCAAAAAAAGAGAGACAACGCCTGAAAACTCTGTTGTCATTCGGTGATTCCGTGATTTACTCGAATATTTAACAAAACTTGTTCCAGAAAATACGTTTTTTTATATAAAAATCATCTCCATTGTCTATATCAGCTCAACATCGCTTACCGTTAAGACAGTGGTTAAACGCGAGCCAATTCATAATAATAATAAAAAAAATCACTGTATTCTGAAATATTTATAACTACAGTAGAGTAGTCCAACTCCCATTTATTTTTGGCCATTCTCCTTTAAAATTTTAATATTATATTTTTCGCCACTTAGTCATAATTTATTTCGTTCATTCAGTAAAATAATAAACCTTTATTTTATATTCGGTTAGACGAAAACTAGCGTCTTTTGAGCTGACAGTTCTGATACCTAAAAACTTATTTACTTGTTCGTCTATCTGTATTTAATTTTTAAGTAAGTGGATAATCGTCGATTTATTCGTTTTTTTTTATGTAAGTTATAATTACCCTTAATTAAATTTGAATATTGTTTTTTTTCCGCTGGAAAGAAAATCTTATGACATCCCCCGCTCTTGGGAGGAGCGCGAGATAGTGTCAGACTTTTGCTGACTAAAAACCTACTCCTGTTCCTTCGGTGCCTTTCATACCAGGACCGAGTTTTCTTTTTAGAATCACACCCTTGGCCCTTGGCTTCGACCCTCCTGGGCCGCTACAGTTGCTGACATCTCCTTGAGGCGCGCGTGGAACAGTACGCGCCGTCGACGACTTGGGCTCGGTTCGGACGGTTACCATATGGTCGGACGGCGAACCGGTGTTCAATAAGAAACAAACAATACCGAGAAACACCGACTTCCGAAATACTAAAACACTAAAAGGATCAAAAAATCTTTAATTTCGGAAGTCGGTGTTTCTCAGTACTGTTTTTTTTTAGTGAAATCGTTTTGACGTTTCTTTTTTGAAAAAAAAAACGTCAAACTTACATACAAACAGATTCAGAACCGGAACAAACATCTATAGCCAGTAGTTAGGTATCTATTCAATATCACACCACCTCCTAATTCACTATGTCATATACAAATTAGAGTCCATTCAACTCCTGCTACATAATCCATCGTAAATTGGATAGACCTTGCCTCTGAACTTTCTTTAGGTTTAACATAACCTCCTGTTCATAGAATATACGGTACTACCAACCCACAGAGCTAGGAATCGCAGTAATAAGAATTATCATTTTTATCTTTATTTATTTTTTATACATATTTTTAAATATTTCTTAAAACACACATTTAATAAAAAAACATTTAAAAATATAAAAAATAGTAGCCCACTGGCATCGGGAACAGGGTCCAAGCTGCCAGCGGTCAGGGCTCCTGAGAGAGGAATCTCCTAACGATGCACGCCGTGTCAAAGGGTACTGCTTTCTGGATCAGGCCCTTGATCCAGCTGCCTAACGAGAGCCTCCTCAGATGTTGATCGAGGCTTATTATTATTATTTATTATTATTAACTGGCCTGTTGGTCTAGCGCTTAGTGGCCCTGGCTGCTATGCCGGAGGTGTTGGGTGATGAGCACGATCGATTGTCCTGTGTCTGGGTGTAATTTATGAGAATGAATAACTGAAACGAATGACAGTGACACAAACAGTGTCATCTTTTTTTTACGTTCCGTTTTACCTATATAGCACGATATTTTATACTACAGACCATATATTGTGATAGCTTTGGTTGTGAATCACTCATTTTAACGTTCCGTTTTCCCTTTTATCGGATTTGAGGTTAGAAACTTATTTTGTAAATTACTCGAAAAATATGCATTACCTTGTAATAAAAGTGGTAGCGTTATAATGGGGGATCCAAGCCCTACCAGCTTTGACCCTTTTTAGCTCCCAACTCCTGCTACACTAAACTAAAGTCAAGCCCGGAGGTCCCCAACACTTTGTGCCTCTTCATCGTAAACACGTCTTTTGACTTCACCCCGTAAATAAAAATCGAGCGGAGTTAAGTCTGGTGACCTGGGAGGCCATGGTACAGGCCCTCCGTGCGCAATCAAAACCACTCGCTAATTAATTCTTCGACTTTGTAAACGCGGTAAACTTTCTGTTTGGGACATTTTTCTCGCACCAATTAAACTTTCACCCAGGGGCGCCGACTCCTTGGGTGCTCGGAGGCTCGAGTTCCTATGAGAAATAAACAGTGGGTGCCGAGCACCCCTGAGAAATGGCAAGAAACAGATCAGTAATCGCCTTTTAGGTTCTGTATAAATTATAATATTTCTTGATACTAAAAACTAGTTTAATTTTGAAACATAGGTATAATAGTTTCTGCTTTCAGCACTTAAAAGATTGCTCCAGACCTCTAACGAAGACCTCTACATAAGAATAAAAAGTCGCAATGTTGCGCGATGATGATCGATTGGAATTCAGGAGCGAAAATGCAGCGAGGGCGGCAAAAAATCTTTTTACAAAAAAATAAACGACTTCACTAAAAAAAATCAGCAAAAGGATCAAAATAACTTTAAGTTCGGAAGTCGGTGTTACTCAGTACTGATTTTTTCTTATATAATACCGACTTCCGAAATTAAAGTTATTTTGATCCTTTTAGTGAAGTCGGTTATTTTGTTAGTAATTTTTTTTATTTCGCTATTTTTAGTTGCGGTACACTTATAAACAGAGCCTATTTCTTATGACATTTCCAATTAACCCAAACACTGCTAGGTTACATTGTTTTATAATGAAGTTCTTGTGTCTACCTTCCACCTTCCGGCGCCATCATCAGATCAGTTCGATAGTACCTTATAGCCAAAGTGCATCTCATGACAATTCTAATAAGCCAAACACGGCCAAGATACATTGATTAATTACGGAGTTCCAGTGCCTACCATCCGGCTCCATCATCAGATCAGTTCGGTAGTGCCTTATAACCAAAGTGCATCTCATGACAATTCTAATAAGCCCAAACACGGCGAGTTACATTGATTAATTACGGAGTTCCAGAGCCTATCTTCCGGCTCCAGCATCATCATCAGATCACTTCGATGATACCATTTTCAGCATAACTATTCAGAACCATTCATTTACTTGTATTGTCATTGTCGCTTAACTATCTTTATTGTGAATATCTATGTGAGTATCAAGTACCGTTAACCATATCTGGTCTTCTTCATCAGTTCCACTTCATCGAATGTTACTTTTTGACTGTAAATGCTTAAGTTTTCGATGAAAATACCAAAATTACTATATAGCAGGCTATAATATTTGAGGAGTTCCGTCGATTCCTCATGGATCCCATCATCTCAACTGGATTTTGAAAAAAAATAAGACCAATCTCAAAACATATCCTAATAGGGAAAAAAAAATTTGCAAATCGGTCCATAAACGTCGGAGTTCTGAGGTAACAAACATAAAAAATTAAATTATGTTAAAAAAACATATAACCGAATTGATAACATCTTCCTTTTTTTTGAAGTCAATTAAAAATGGCACACGTTCGCAAGTATCTAGGTCATGGTCAACATGGCCGGCGGGGGCTGTGCGGGGTGAGACGTGTGAGGGAGGGGTGCGTAGACCTGTTTGTGTGCGTTGCCAAATTATGAGGTTAACACGTGTGTAGTCTAGGTTGTTGAACTGCATTTATTCCACACGTAATGATTTTAGTAGCGGACAATGGTGAAAATTATGTAAAAAAAAAAAAATATTTCATTAATCAACAAGGTTATCAATTCTAAATCATTTCTGAAACTTTGGATGGTAGTTGGCGTCTCATATATCTTTTCAGGTGCCCTACGGTGTATTAGACTAAGAAATTCAATCTTCCTTAAACTCAAATCAAACCCACATAATCAAATTCTAGTGATTACATATATACAATATCGGACTTTCTGTGAGAACCTTATAAAAAAACTAAAAAATAAATATAATAAAGACAAAATCAAAGCATTTGCTAAAAACCCTCGGGAATCGTAGTCAACCATTAATGACATCACAAATTATAAGCCACCCAGGAGCTCAAATAGCGATCTACTTAAGATAAAATCATGTCCCCAAGACTCAGTTAACTATTTTAATAATTATTTTATTAACATTAGACAAGCTCTAGCTCAGAAAATATTAAATAGTTACGTACCCCCTACATCTTGTACACAGACAGCTCTAATCTGTCCTCCTTTGTTCTCCTAGACACCTCTCAGGAGGAAGTTGAAAATATACCGATGTCCCTAGACTCTGGGAGTGCACCAGGTTTCGCACGGAATTCCTACCCTTTTCCTAAAACAGGCCAAGGAGATCTTAGTCCCGCTGATCTGTAACCTGGCCAACCTGTGCTTTAACACAGGTATCTTTTCCTACCTTCTTAAGCGCTCCGTTGTTACCCCTGTGTATAAGAGTGGAGATAAGGACGACGTTAACAACTATCAGCCAATTTCTGTGTTGACCTCGATTTCTAAAATCATTGAGAAGCTCTTAAACTCTAGAATAGTTAAGTACCTGACTAAGTATAATGTCTTATCTTCCTCTCAATATGGTTTTAGAAGGGGAATATCGCCCAGGATGCTACGGAGGAACTTGCTACTGTGATAACCAAAGAAGTAGATAAGGGGAACAAATGCCTAGTGGCCTTTCTTAACCTCAAAAAGGCCTTTGATACCGTCTCTATCTCTAAACTTATATACAGGCTGGAGAACTTAGGATTTCGAGGTTCTGCTCTTTCTTTTCTCAGCAGTTACCTTCAAAACAGAAAACAGGGGGTAAAAATTGAAAACCAAGTTAGTGACGAAGACAACGTGACGTATGGCGTCCCGCCGGGCAGTGTCCTCAGCCCGGCACTCTTTTTGATTTATATTAATGAACTCTGTAACCTAATTATCAACGGTGCGAGGATACTGACCTACGCGGATGACACCGCTAATATCTTCTCTGCTAAGACCTGGGACAAAGTTAGGCTGGAGGCTGAGAGGGGACTGGCTAGAGTTAGTGATTGGCTACGTGAGAATCTACTTACGCTAAATACCCAAAAAACCAACTACGTTTGCTTCTCTCAGCCTGCACCTGACTTTAACATTAGAATACATTCTTATCGTACCCCAAGCCAATCTACCTGTAGTTGCCCTGTAATTCATATGGTAAATTCCGTCAAATACCTAGGTATTGTAGTAGATCAAAGATTAAGCTGGTTCCCACACCTCGAACTAACTATAGGGAGGGTAAGAAATCAAATCTTTGAGGCATGTTATGAATGCAGAACTACAGAATAAAATCTATATCGCATTGGCCCAATCTGTAATCATATATTGTATCTCGGTATGCGGTGGAGCAGCAAAGTCGTATTTTATAGATTTTGAGAGGATACAGAGATCCTTGATTAAGGTCATGTACTGTAAGCCCTACGGTTCTCTACTGAAACTCTATACACAAGCTCTAAGCTGCTCTCCGTTAAAAAACTCTACATACTGCATATGGTACTAAGATATCACAAAATTCTACCCTTTATCCATGCCAAACTTGAAAAAAGACGGTGAGATTTAGTAGCCCCTATATACTCAGCACGTTTCATTTTTGCTAGTCGCCAAAATGTAACCCAAGCCCCACGCGTTTACAATAAAGTAAATCGCATACTTAACATTTACCCTATGTAGCTGTATTAGTGTAAGAAGACATTGACGGAATGGCTCTTCACACTTAATTGTTATGAAGTGGAAGACATTTTGGTGACTCTGGGTTGAACGTCATGCAAACATATACACACACACACTCCAGCACATCTCCACACTCATTCACACATACACACACCCAGTCATACACACACAAATTATACATTCACACACTCATAAACACACGTATAAACAACACACATTTATTCAAAACACACTGGCTTTCACACACCGCCATAAACACGATTTTCATTTTTCTTTTTATTGGTTATTTAAAAAAAATGTGTAACTTATACCTAATTAGCACAACGAAACAATTGTCAATCGAGGAAGAGCGAGGTTTATCCCATCATAAGTATCTTCAGATTACTTTCTGGGATGCCCCGGCAACCTAATTGTACAGATTTAAGATCATCATCTTCATCATTTCAGCCGAAAGACGTCCACTGCTGGACATAGGCCTCCCCCAAGTGTCGCCACAATGAACGGTCCTGTGCGTCTCGCATCCATTGCACTCCCGCAACCGTTACCAGGTCATCGGTCCACCTTGCAGGAGGCCTTCCAACGCTACGTCTTCCGGTACGTGGTCGCCATTCCAGAACCTTTCGGCCCCAACGGCCATCCGTTCTGCGAGCAATGTGCCCTGCCCATTGCCACTTAAGTTTGGCGATTCTTCGTGCTATGTCGGTGACCTTGGTTCTCCTGCGGATTTAAGATAATAAACACATTTTTTATTTTTATTTTATAAAGTACAAATTATGAATTTCACGATGTCGCTCACTGATTCTTTTAGATCAGTGGCCTCTGGTATCTCTGTGCTCTATAATAGTACTGTGCTGTATGGCGATCGCTGATTGGCGCAAACGAAAGCGATGTGACGGCGAGTTTGAAAGGCTTCGGTTTTCATGTAACGTATCCCAGACATGTGACACCGCCCCACGGTCGGGTCACTGAGCACGGCCACAGGATAAAAATATCAGTACTCCCGAATGTCCGATTGGTTGAGACCACTCAGTAAACAAAACGGTTTTTGATAGCATTCAGAACATTGTATGTGCTCGAAAAGGAAGTTCTAAGAATGAATAAAATATCATCATTGACTCATCATTTGCCTGGCCTGTTGGTCTAGTGGCCCTGACTATGGAGACTACGGAGGTCGTGACTCGTGGGTTCAATTCCCACCCAATTCAAATGTTTGTGTAATGAGCACTATCATTTGTTCTGTGTCTGGTTGCAATTTCTATATAATATGTATGTATTTAAAAATATTTGAGTATGTTTATCAGTTGTCTAGTACTCATATCACAAGCTTTGCTTTGTTTGGGACTAGATGGCGTTGTGTGAAAGTTGTGAAACTATTTAAGCGGGCCCGATTTCCACTTCGTATTTAAAACAATGCAACCGCATTTTGACTCAAGTTTGCTCTGCGATTCAAAATAACAAAATATCTCTAAAAATACAAATAACAAATAAATACATCAGTTAATACAATAAGAATTACTAAAAATCTCTCAGTCTTGTTTTCATGTTACCAGTTTTACTGCTCAAATTCAAAACTTTATTTTCGCAAATATTAATAAAAAACAGGTGTGAACTACACGTAAAAAGAGACCCTACAGCTACCGTAATACCCGTGAACTGATTAATTTTGAATAATTTGGCCAAGGGAATAAATTACGCTAAACGTAAGAATGAAATCAAAAACATATGTCTACACATAACTATATACATAATTAAGATTAGAGATAAGATAATCTTGTACTAAAGATCTTATCTTACCCATTCATATTATCTTATCCGTAATATTGAGTCATCATGAATTAATTAAGATAAAATTCAACAGTCAATGACCTTTTAGTATCCCATTTTTTAATTATTAACTGTGAATTTATGTCCCGGCCGTCTGGTTCAATTAGCCAATTAATTGAAAGCCTAGACCGTTCATTAAACACCAATAGTTTTCCTAGGCTGAAAGTGAAATGAACTAGAATCATTCAACGTTTATCAACTTGGGGTACCTATTGATTTATTAAATTAATTATTAATAAAAAAAAATGCCCTTTGAAGATGACTGGCCAAACTCAGTCATTCAAATTGGCATTATCATTTTAATATTGCGAATGCAGCATGACTCATATCCTACCACTTATATTATAAGTTGTTATTGATATTTGTTTTTATTTTTAAGGTATGTGCCAGGTTTGACGTGAATAAACACTTTTTCAGCACACTTGCTCAGAAAGTGACTCTTATTGCACTTCTCTTAGGTACATAATGGCACTCGTTACCAAACTGTGACATTTTGATTACCATTACGCACTAGTGCTATAATGTAGTAAAAACCTCTTTGTTGAACCTCTTTGTTCGCAAAACAAATTACTTTCTTAATTCATCCAATTCACAAGTTAAAATGGACAAATTTAACTTGTACCATCGATTTATTTATTAAAAAACATTTAGTAAATAAATCGTACATTCAAATAAAATTTGTTTTTTTTGTAGTCTATGGCCGCCATTTTAAGATGCGCGCTGTTTTTGGCGTGATATTTTTTTTATTCCAGTGAAGTTCAATGGCTGTATTAATTAAATAAAATTAAATAAGTACTACAAAATCATTAGAAAATGATACATCCGTATTCTATTGTCACTACGAAAGACATTATCGTAAAAACTGTTCACGCAAGAAACCATAAACGTAAGACTAGGCAGTATGATCAAAATACCTTAGCCTTCTTCTAGGGGTAAATAAAAAAAAAAATTAATGCGCGCGCTTATGAAAACAGATTTTTACCGCCATGTCACAGAAAATTTTACTATTATAGTTTTACTGTTGTTTTCTTCAGAAGTGTATTGAAAAACGTCGTATGACACACGTGAGTAATTAATGATTACCGTTCTTTGATCTCTTAAGACCCTCGTCACGGCTCGGGTCTAAATACCGCCTCGACGGTAATCATTAACATTACACACATAAATCATAATGTACTATTTCTTTCTTTCTTTCAAAACTATGTAAACGGTCATCGTTGCGTATACATATTTATTTAAATATGGCTAGTTACCTCAAAATATTATTATTTTAGCAATAATTTGATTTTTTGGTGTTGCATCGCTAATAATACACTATCAGCAGCAGAGGCTTCAGGGACCCTCAGTCGACCTTACCCAATAAGGTCGACGGAGGGCCCCTGCAGTCTCTTATTTCTGTCTGCTGGTTTTAAAGTAACCTAACACGAAGGGGATAGCGGAGCTTTGTTCGCTCGCTATGCTCCCATACCCTGTCCCCGTTGTCCCGTTCTAACCTAACCTGTCCGCGTCGAGGTGCCTTAAAATTCCGAGCTCGTTTCGCTCGCTTGGCATAGCCTAGCATAGCATAGTCTTCCTTATAATGTTCCCACTATTGGAACTCAGGCCTCCTCTCTAGGAGAGTGAATGGGCCGTAATCCACCACGCGGGCCCAGTGCGGGTTGGTGGATGTCACATGTGTTCGAATTTTTAGTTCTAGGACATGCTGGTTTCCTCACGATATTTTCCTTCACCGTTTTAAGCTTGGCATACTTGATGTAAAAACCATAAATTATTTTTAAAAAAAAGTATATTATTTGTAAATTAGTAGTCACCATACCTCACCAATTTATCAATATCCAATTTATCAAAATCGAATATAACTAAATGACTACACAGCATTCAGCCGATTGTATGCCGACGTTTAATGAACGGCCTAGGCGTCCAATTAACTGGCTTATTTATCCAATGTGCTGTGATAAATAGATTACTTCTAGGCAAGCGTACTACATCGTTGACCGCATAATAGATTTCCATCAGGTGAGGTAGTAAGTCAAACGCGAATAATAAAAGTAAAGCTAGTCTGAGTTGTGATTTATAAAGCGTTAGTTTTTATTTGACTTAGATCAAACACTTCAGCACAGCACTAATCAAGCACTAGTTTATATCAAATTTTAAAATAAAAATATATATATTATATGTAATGGAAATTGATAATCACAACTTTTTTGTCCCAGCGACGAGATGTTTACCTAACAGATTTTTTTTTTCTTTTATAGGTTTTTTTCTTAATTCTTTATTTTACACAAAAACATACATAGTACACGGAGATAATACAGTTTATGTACAAAGGCGAGCTTAACTCAACAATGAGTTTTCTCCCAGCAAACCTTTGAGTTACAAAGTGAGAACACATTCGAGGGTAGGAACCAGTGCACAATATATTCCTTGCTATATAAATCTAAAAAATAATTATATTATACATAAGTCTAATAAATAACTATAATATAAATACATACTAATATATATTATTATTATGTCAATAATGAAAGGAAGTGCTCTTCAAGTTTCCTCTTGAAGACATCCAGAGAAGGGCTGTCGCGAAGGGAGTGTGGTAGAGAGTTCCAGAGACGCACTGCAATTACAGAAAAGGAACCGCCATAGCGGCTGGAAGTGTGATACGGCGTACGAAGGAGAAGAGAAGAGGCAGTGCGACAGAGTTTACCCCTAGGGACGAGATACTGAAAGCATTCACGAAGGTATTGAGGAGCATTAAGGATTATGCAGGATAGTGTAGAGAAGAGATAGAAAATGTGTATCTCGCCGACGCCGAATTGGCAGCCACCGTAATCTGGTCCAAAATTCCGTTCCGTTTTTTCATTTTATTCCTTTAGTTACACATATTATTATATATTTTTATCTAACCTATACTTTTCTAGGCCTCTCCCAACTTCTTCCAGGTATTCTTTTCTCGCCGCCACCTCTTCACATATAATTTACATTTAAAAATTTCTACTAATAACTATAATTATACACATAATAAAACCAAAAAATAACAGTTAATTTTTATACTCATGAAGACCATATCAAGAACACTTAGCTAACAAACGTTACTGTTCTCGAATTTGGTAACAGATTTATGTGAAACAATTTTTACACATTATTTCTAAATTTTAAGAACTGATTCTAACCGCGGAAATGAACAACATTCTTCCAAGAAGTCATAGTTGAGTCGTCGACGACGTGTGTGAAAACCACATAGACCTAGTAGGGCCATGGCCTACTGGGGCCATGGGTTGTGCGAAAAAGAACCCCGGCGTCCAGGAACGAAGGCAAAGAAGGAACGTAAGAGTGGGTTTTGGTCAGTAAAAGTCTGACATGCCCTCTCGCTCCAACAAAGATCGAGAGAATTTATTGTATGATTTCCCACCGAAAAAAGAAAATAGTCAACACCTGAAAAGGAAAGTGTACCTCCCATGCCTATTAATTTTGATCAGCTGACAATTATACTTAAGTACAAAACTTTTTTTGAAAATTAGCTATGAATTTGTTTTACAAAACGTTGTTCACTTTCAAGGATAATTGCAGCTTTTATTAAAATACTAACTTCTGTCAGCGACTTCACCCGCGTGAAAGTAAGTTTATCCATACAAACCTTGCCTTATCAATATATCTATGAAAACATCATGTACGTTAGAGAAAATCTTCATCATTTTAGCAAAAGTGGCGATAGACATAACATTATGTTACTTCTTGTAACATAATTATGTCTATCGCCTCTTTTATTTTGGAAATTAGGAAAAATCTGACGAAAAATTCCACTACTGGATCCCGTTCATGATATTCGTTCGTACGACGATGTCAAAGACACCCTGTATAGACAGACTAGCTTCTACCAGTGGCTTTACTCGCGTGAAAGTTGGTATCTCCATACAAATTTTGGACCGCCGTATCGTCCCTTTAGGGGGTGAATTTTGGAGAATCGCTTACGTCATAAAACAAAACCTTGAGCAAAATTTAACGCTCCAAGCCCCAGCAGTTTCGGCAGAGCGTTGATATGTCAGTCAGTTTCTCCTTTTATTTATATAGATGACTAAACAATTCCGTTACATCCTGTAGATAAGGAAAATTAAAAAAAAAAAATTAAATCATCATCATCATTTCAGCCGAAAGACGTCCACTGTTGGACATAGGCCTCCCCCAAGTGCCGCCACAATGAACAAACAAATATTGCATCTTTAAAGTTCTAAATAAATGCGGATGAAACAATATCATAAAAAAATCCATTAGTTATTTGAATACTTGAACTGGTTTAAAAAGTACTAATAATTAATCGATTCTTATTCTTATCTTCTTTTGATTAAATTAAATATTCTTGATGGTGAACTGATGCTGTCAGGTTCGCGATGTGACCTCGACCAGAACGTTGACCTTCAGCAAGGTGACGAAAGCCGGCTCGGCGCGGAAAAGAACTAGCTTAAGTGAAAGTTTCGTCTAACTGAGCTTTTAAGACAAAAATGCGATCATTTGGATTAACTGCTTTGTGGAGGTCAGATAAACTGTTGCTTCATGCAACAGTATGTGTATAACAGCCCCCCTAGCCAAGTTACAACCGTTTCGTTTCTGATTTTCTGTTATCTTGACTTTGGTTTTGTAAATTCGCTTTTTATTTTACTTACCCGAGTTTTTATCAGTTTTAATGGTGTTTCATTTCACGCTTCTGCCTCTGCCCCCGATTTTGGTACCGATTCCTACTTAGGGACCGATATAACCACTTCCGTTAGCTAATGAGATTCCCCAAGAAAAAGGTTAGCCATATTGGTTGTTTTTGGATCTAGAAGAAAGTATACCAGTCGTCGTTGCGAGCGTTAAAGCAGTAAACATTCAAGCGTTATTTGAAGTTGTGCTTCAGGGTATCCATTATAAAACAAAGAACCTCACTGTATCTATCTCCTGAACGCGGTGATTCATCAATAGACAGAGTGATTCATGAGGTAGGTTTAAGTTTACAATACATGCATATTCTCATCTTAGTCGCGCACTCTTAACAGAATGATCGTGGTTATGTCTCAGTCGGGTCTAGCCATCACCTCTCTCGCAATGCAACGCCATGCTGCTCTGTGTTTGGCAGCTCAGGAGTTGTCATTAATGCTGCAGTTTGTCATAGATTTGATGAGGTCCGTCCACCGTGTTGGAGAACGTCCACGGGATGCACATTATAGAAGAGACTAGTCGAAAATTTTAATAATTTGTAAAACCTGTGCGAAAATGAGGCGGATCGCAAGTGATAGATATAACATATCTAACTGATTCCCAATCTCCGTCCTTTAAAAGAATAGGAGTGCTGGTTTTTTTGGCAACCAGCTTTAAATGTCATCACAGTACAACCATGAGAGACCTCTAAATTGTCTCAGCTGATTTAAGTATGATTGATCTTCCTAATTTATTTTATGGAGAAATAACTAGACAGGATCCTGAAAAACAAATAGTATAATGGTTTTTTAGGTCTTTCGTAACGATTTGACTCAATTTTTTCCAATCCATTATTGGCCCTGATACCTGGATAGCTCTGTTGTTGGCTTCGTATAACACGTGCAGGTGGTTGTGAGTATGTGCAAGAAAGGACGTATATCCCCACACTGGCATTATTTTGGGATGGGCCATGAATATCCTATTTGACCAGATTATGTCCGCAACAGCCAACCTGAGCCCGTAATCGGTTCAGAGATTTCCAGATTGGATACTGTAGTTTGTGTCCTGGTGGCGGATGTTCTGTTGGAGAGATGTTTGGAGAAGTGGGATATCTCTTCGTCCACAGTTCGCGTCTCTGGTCCAAAGCACTGTTCTCTGAGGAGGTCGTAAATCTTAGAAAACTTTTTAGGTGGGAGTCAGCAAATGACTTCATTCACTGTAGGTGGATTGAGATGTGAGTGTTAAACTGACTAAAACCCACCTGTATTCCTTTAGTTGCCCTTTGCATTCCAGGGCCGTGGTAACTTTTTTGGAGTATCCCGCAGCTCGAGAAATATTTGTTTTATTGAGAATCATTTCCTGCTAATTTAACCTCTTATTTTAAATTAGAATCAGAAGTTGGAGATCTAATGCAATGGGCTAGTCTAATCTAGGTCAGGGTGCAGTTTCAGTATCAAAATTTTTAAACGTATTTCTTGTCTTTTTATTTCGTTTCAAAGTAAACATGGTCAAACTTTGCATTGGAATTTTTTAGCATTTAGTTTAGATGTACGTGTACACTGTCTTACCTTCAGATTTAACTTTTAAAGGGTATTGATAGATAGATTTTAAAGTATTGCTGGCGTCTTCTCACGTGCAATATCCTCCGGGAATCGTCATTGGTGAACCTAGGGTTAATTTTCGCTTGGGCTTGTTCCCTGACTTGCCATGGCCACGGTCATTGCCGTGGCCAGCAGAGTCGACACTCAATGTACAATCAGTGAGTAGTTGCGATTATCATAACTCATAAATAACTTTACACTTATTTTATGATTTTTGTGTGAAGTTATCAATATCTATATTTTGGTGTCCATCATAAATTCGGTAGCCCAGCATCCTGGTGCGGGCGTTACACCATACAAAATTGTCATTGAAAGCTTATTTATTTATTAAAACTTCATACAACACAAAGGTAGGTACAAAGGCGGACTTAATGCCTTAGGCATTCTCTACCAGTCTACCAAGGGTGGTGATGAAGAGAAAACATGGCAGATGCATAAAAATGAAATATTAATAAAAAAGCAAGTTCAATTCTGGAGCAGTGGTGACCGAGTGGTATCGGCCCCGACTTACGAGTTGGGTCGCGGGTTAAAACCCAGCCAGGCGCATTACTTTGTGTAAATTATTTTATCACCACTGCTCTTAAAACGGTGCAGGAAAACATGTGACATCTACCAACCCGCACTGGGCCGGCGTGGTGGATTACGGCCCATTCCTACTCCAAGAGAGGAGGCCTGAGTCCCAACTGTGGGAACGACTATGCTACTATGCTAAGTACAAATCTGTATACTTATAGATAAAATAAACATACATCTATAATATATACCGACGTATATATATATATTTATAAAAAGTAAAAGAAAGAGGTTTTTGAAATGAATCCGCTATTTGTGAAGATAATAATTCCGCAACCTCCGCTTAATGCATACTGACTGGTGGCCGTCCTGATGTCGAGAGGCCCATAAGTGAAACAGAATACCAGACTGTGGTACCTAAATACGTCAGGAATGTAACAAACAGCTCTTACATTGTAGCGAATGGTCAGATTTTGCGGTTATCATCTCGCGTGTTCATTGTGGTTACTTCGATCAGTTTCCTTACACTCTTTACGCACAAGTTGTACTATTTATTAGAGGTATTATTTAGTGGCAGTGGGCAGAGCACAAGAGAGAGAAAGTAGAACGGATGGTCGATGGGGCCGAAAATTTCTAGAGTGGCAACCGCGCACCGGAAAACGCAGCGTTGGAAGGCCTCCCACAAGGTGGACCGACGACCTTGTGAGAGTCGCGGGAGTGCGGTGGATGCGAGACGCATAGGATCGGTCGTTGTGGCGTCGCTTGGGGGAGGCCTATGTCCAACAGTGGACGTCTTTCGGCTGAAATGATGATGATGATGATGATGTACTATTATTTATTCTGTGACACAAGGTCTAGTAGATACGAGTAGCAGAATCTACTAGGCCTATGTATGTTGAATTCATCTGTTTCCTCCTAACTTCAATACTAGGTACTTCATATTTCACTTTTCATCCATAGCCAATTTTTTCAGCCACTGCTGGCCATAGGACTCTATTTTTAACCGACTTCAAAAAGGGGGAGGTTCTATGCTGAATGTATTTTTTTAATGTTCACCGATTTCTCGGTCAATTGTAGACCGAGTTTGTATTTTTTTTTTATTGATATATTATGCTTCCGAGTTGGTACCATAGAAATATTGTTATGATCTGATCATTAACTTCGAAGATATGGAACAAAACTCCTCATAGGATCACAGCAGAACCGTCGTAATAAGTAAAATTTCTTTGTTAATACGTGTAGTCGATGACAAATTGAAAGAAGAGGAGGAATATATCGAACTGATCTGATGATGAAGCCTGAAGTTAGGCACCGGAACTCTGTAATAAATTAATGTAATCTAGCCGTGATTGGGTTTATTAGAATTGTCATGAGATGCACTCTGGCTATAAGGTATATAAGTTTGAATGAGGGGTACTTTTTAGTGGTGGTATCATAACTAAAAAGTGTAAAATAGAAAACTTTTTCCAAAAAAAAAAAAATAGAACCGTTGAAGTAATGTAAAAAATACACTGAAAAGTGCAAAATAACTTCAATTTCGGAAGTCGGTGTTAAATAACGAAGAGACAAAACTATTATAGAAACACCGACTTCTGAAATTAAAGTTATTTTGCCCTTTTCAGTGTTTTTTTTTACATTGAAGTCGGTTCAATTTTTTTTTTTTTTTTGTAATGTATTTCTATTTCGTCTCAATTCCCACGTTTCGGTGCTGGACCCCTCAATTTCTATCGGCCTGCTAGGGCTGCGAGACCGTTTGAAAGAGTGTCCGTGGCCTTAGCACGCAAAGGGCAACTGAAGGACATCGTTTGGTTTTAACCAATAAAAGTCTTACACGCCCTCTCGCTCTACCCTGGAGCATTAGCAGACATAACATCTTTATTTTTTGACGTCTCACCTCAAAAACAAGTATAATCTTCTAACAAGCTCAGTGAGTGTGCCTTCTATATAATAACAGTCGTTCGACCTCATTTTGAAGGCTACCCTCCCCCAAAAAAAAGCTCTAAACGATCTTCGAATTCGGAACTACGACTTGAAGTCCTCTCAACTTTAGTTTGGTATTCGTCAGAATTATTATTAAGTTCTCTTAATGATTTGATATTTTTCATAGTATTTATTAGTTTATAATTTTAGCATATATATGTATTTTATTATTATACTTAAATAACTTTTTTTTCTGTCTGAATTATCTGTTATTTGTTTATTGTGCAAGCATACCACAGTGTTGTCTTTTTAACCCAAAGGTTGACTGGTAGAGAATGCCTTGTTGCATTAAGTCCGCCTATGTACCACAACTGTACATGAAGTTAAAATAAATAAATAAATCTTTCGAAATGCCCAAACGTAAGTTTGAGTTATCAAGACTGTTTAATGATGACGCCTTGGCCTGCTGACTTGCTGACTACAACAACATATGATTGTGATTGATCAAAGCCTCAGTGTACCCATTGACGGCGAATTTATCTAAATCAGAAGACAGCATGTCTTTGTTGGGAAAAGTGTACAGAGAATTTCGGTACTTTGATCCGTAGACATTTTGTCGTTATCAATGTCATCTCAGTAATAACAAAAACCGTTCTGTTTATTTGTTTTATACCCTTCATAAAGTCATTGGAGAGGATGAGGGAGACCAAAGAAAAGATGGATGGATTGTGTGAAGAGTGATATGAAAGAAAAGGAAGTTAGTGATAGCATGACGAGTGACAGGGCAGAGTGGAAGAAAAAAACGTGTTGCGCCGACCCCAAATAACACGGGACAAAGGCAGGAAGATGATGATGATGACCCTTCATAAAGAATATTAACAAAATAAATTTGGTTAATTTGAGAGGCTACTATCCCAGATGATTCCGCAACCGTTCTCCTAAGACCGACTCGTCATTGGACTGTTCGTCGACAGTACTATTCATTTATTTACGTTTCCTCAGCAGAATCTTTCGCCTATGGATATTTCGCCGAAAGGAACTTTCATCTACGACACTTTTGACGACAGGCCTTTTCAGCTACCAAATGTTTGACCGACACGACGATAAGCCTATAACTCTTTTAATTACAGCACCCCTAGCCAAGTTACGATCGTTTCTTTCGCGTCAAACGCCTCGAGTAGGCCACGCCTCCGATTCCTTTGTTCTGACCACGTGACTGAGCGTGGAGATGATGTCAGAACAAAGGAATCGGAGGCGTGGCCTACTCGAGGCGTTTGACACGAGCGAAAGGATCGTAACTTGGCTAGGGGGGGGGCAGCACCCCTAGCCAAATTGATAATCTGCAATTGTTAACGCTAGTCGAAACTAATAAAGTGTATGGGAATAACATCATCTCAACGTTAAATCACGTGGTCAGAACAAACAAATAGAAAATTCGTAGCCAAGGTCTCATCATTCAAAATGATAGAATGAATTGTTATCGTTTCTACAATGTTCAACGCTACATCCTTTGTTAATGTAGAACGAGCGGCCGACTCAGGCGCGTCAACATGGTTACCAACTTATCGTTTTCTACAATTGCTGACACCGAGGCGTTACCGACTGGAGAACGAAATTCTACACGAAACGGTTGTAATTTGGCTAGGGCGGCAGACCTTTTTTCTCATCTACGGAGAATTCACCGTCAATCATAAGACAAGTGATATTACAATTTTAAAATACACATTTCCATAGATTAATAGTGTCTTATAATACAATATGTATTTTGGTTTTAAGGTTCAATTATCTAACGACTTTTTTCGCTCTAGGGCGGAGCGGGATCATGTTAGACTTTTACTGATTAAAACCACTGTTCCTTCAGTTGCGACGACTGCAATAATCCAAAATTTGGCTATGATGGAGCAACATAGTCATTATTGACAAAGCTCCAAAATAAAGATTAAATAACGCAAACTGTCGTACGATGTTCTTTCTAAAAAGGGTCGATCTTATTCTATCAATTCACAGCCGTTAATCATAGACCATAGGAACCAAACAATTTGTTAAAATCACACCCGAATACATGTATCGAATTGACAATGATTGCCGACTTCCTTTGAGAGCAATAGCTTACGACACCATCAATGTAAGGTCCCCACTAATCTTGATACATTAGGCAGCTCGTAAAGAAATCTAAACTACATTAATGCATATAGGTAGGTACACAACGCTGTTCGTATATATAGGTACATACACTGAAGAATGTAATAGATCATCATCATCATTATTTCAGCCGAAAGACGTCCACTGCTGGACATAGGCCTCCCCCAAGTGCCGCCACAATGAACGGTCCTGTGCGTCTCGCATCCATCGGACTCCCGCAACCATTTCCAGGCCATCGGTCCACCTTGTAGGAGGCCTTCCAACGCTACGTCTTCCGGTACGTGATCGCCATTCCAGAACTTTTCGGCCCCAACGGCCATCCGTCCTGCGCGTGTGTCCTGCCCATTGCCACTTAAGTTTGGCGATTCTTCGTGCTATGTCGGCAGCCTTGGTTTTCCTGCGGATATCCTCATTCCTGATTCGACCACGCAAGGAAAGTCCGAGCATAGCCCTTTCCATTGCCCTTTGGGTGACTTTAAGTCTTCTGATGAGGCCCATTGTAAGCGACCATGTTTCAGAGCCATATGTCATCACTGGCAACACGCACTGGTCATAGACTTTCGTCTTGAGACACTGTGGTATATTGGACGAGAAGATGCCAGGCAGCTTCCCGAACGCTGCCCAGCCAAGTCGGATTCGACGATTGATCTCTTTCTCGAAGTAAGACCTTCCCAACTGGACCGTCTGTCCCAGATAAACGTAGTCGTCCACAACATCGAGTGTAGAGTCCCCGATCTTGATAGGAGTGGGTGCTACATGGCTGTTTACCATGACTTTGATTTTGCCCATGTTCATTTTAAGTCCCACTCTTTCGGAAGCTCCACTGAGGTCACCAAGCATTGTACTGAGCTCCTCCGTAGTCATGACTATCAGCCATGACTACTATGTCGTCGGCAAACCGAAGGTGAGTGATGTACTCGTCATTGACATTAATGCCTAGCCCTCTCCATTCCAGAACCTTGAAGACATCCTCCATTGCTGCCGTGAAAAGTTTCGGATAGGTTTCGAGATGTAATAGGTAGGTAATTGTAATTGTTTACATCCTTCCAAATAATTTTAGTTGTGTTTGTATAAAGTATGGAGTAAAAGGGAAGAATCATCATTTTCCTGCCCTTGTCTCGTTTTATTTGGAGTAGGCGCAACACGTCTTTTTCTTCCATTCTGTCCTGTCACCCGTCACGCGATCACTAATTCCCTTTTCTTTCATTAACACTTTTAACAGAATCTATCTAACTCTCTATTCATCCACAGATATTCATAACTCTTTTAGTAACATGCGTTTCATCCCTTCTCTTCACATGGCCATACCAAGCCAAACGATTCCCTTTCAACTCATATATATTTATGTATATGTAGGTTCATATTATATTAAATATTTATGTATGTTTATTTTTTTTTAATATATATATACATTTGATCCCTTGTTTTCCTATTAATCTTTTCTTTTTTTTTATGCACCTACCATGTTTTCTCTTCATTACCCTTGGTTGACTGGTAGAGAATGCCTAAGGCATTAAGTCCGCCTTTGTACCTTTGTGTTGCATGAAGTTTTAATAAATAAATAAATTCAACTTTTTCAAAAAGAAGAATAGAACAGAATAACACAGTAAAATTGCGGTGAACTTGTCCACATCGAAAGAGCCCACATCTTAGCATTTGAAACCCAGCGCTGGTTTTCAGTTGGCTCCTGTAGTGACGCAAGAAAACTTGTAGTGACCAAATTGATATTTAATTAAATTTTGGATCTTTACCTGTTCTTAACGCGATCCATTTGACGACCTAAACTGAACTGTTAAAGGGATGGAGGTATATATGGTGTATAACTCTATCCCTTTTTCTCTTTCGCTCGCCTGACATTACCTACAACACTCATGGAACCCAAGGAATAACATGATGTACATGCCTTTAATAGATCTGTTTACACGGAACCATACTCTGAGCACTCAATCTAGAATATTAGTTTTGTGAACAAATTGTTGTGTGCCTTAGAATAAAAAAACTGGGCAAGTGCGAGTACATATGAAAAAGAATTGAGTTATGAAGAATTTTTCCGAATCACAAATAGTTTTTTTTTGTGCCGTAACTACAAATATACAGTTTTCAGATTTTTTCCTATACTTGTGCTATGAGATCTTGCTTCATACCAAATTTCTGGATTCTAGGTCAACGGGAAGTACCCTATGAATTTTGATTGAAAAGTTTGATTTTTTCACAGCTTCAAGGAACCGCAGACCTGAGTATATGGTTTTAATTTCTACTCGATACCTCCAGGCAATCCCGAGATAAAGGGTCTTGACAGACAGACAGACGATCAACAAAGTGATACTATAAAGGTTCCGTTTTTTTCCTTTTGAGGTACGGAACCCTAAAAAAATAAAAATAGGAATACTAAAGGGTGTTTTACATCAATGAGGCGAGGCTTGGATGGGATGGACGAGAACTGAAATCAGGATTACTCTTCTACAACGAAAGATGTCCATCGCTATACCTAAACTTATAATTTGTTAGGCCTAAATTTGCGCCTTGTTCCGCCGAATAAAATGTTTTTCTTTCTTTCTTTTATACCGCGTCATCTTGCGATGGCCAGCGCTGTCTCGCGCCGGCCATCGCTACCTCTCGTGCCGGCTCGTGGCCAGTCGTATCGCATAAGTCACATGTTTTGTGGAGAAACAGCCAGTGTTAATCGGTTGGTATTGTGCGATTTTTATTAAATTCAGCTTGTATCTATATGTAAGCAGCTTTGGGAGCTGTACAGTATATCTTGCGATGGTCGTAGCCAGCAGGCGCAGCAGCGAGTGCCAGCGCGAGCCATTGCGAGTCAGCACTTGGCGGAAGGGAACGTGCAGATGCTCGATAGCATATGGGAGATTTGTAAATCCGTTAAATGTTATATTCTTAGATTAAAAAAGTAATAATATTTCACTAAGAAATATTTCAATTCTTGACTCGCACATTCTCATGCATTTCGACCACTAATCTCCCATCAGTGTTTCGCTATTCCCTACATATTTCAATTTCAGAAAGACACGTTTGAGACAGAAATGAAAAAAAAAAAACAAAATTGATTTCAATATGATTTATTTTCTAATACTCTAAAAATTCTAAAACATCAATTCAGATCGAATTTATATCAAAATTAAGACATCTAGTTTTTCGGCTAAACTTATTAAAATGGTAAAATATGCAGGAATTACTTATTCATAATAGATTTTAATGTCAGATAGCTTTGAGTCTACAATTCGCTATATTTGAGTGTTTATTTCACTCTGTATTTCAGGCATTGTAAAGGAATAAAACTCTGTATTTTATGAGGTAGAGTTAGTTTAATATTGGGAAGTCAGATTCATCTTTTAAAACATACAAGAAAATACATACACTTATCAAAGTACCCATAGATACAATATTAACATACATAATTACATTGCCTACGTTTCAAATATAAAATAACAACAATAACAACATTAATACGCCAGTCTTACACACTTTGAATTAACTAAATGAGTAAATTGGCCAATTTTAAAACATATTTCCATTCGTCAAACACCTACCATCAGTACAAACTTATATTGAAAAAGCTTGGGTGACAACATCACCCAAGCTTTTTCACCCTTGTTTAGTTACCGAGATTTATTTCGTAACATTGTACTAGTGTTAAATATTACATTCTATTATTATTATGTAATCTCTTTTCTGTCCAAACATTGCATGGTTTGTGCATTCAGCCAATGTTATGTTTAGAAAGTACAGTCAAACCTGGATAAGTGAGAGCTCAGGGGACCGCGATCTCTTTTTCTCTTATAAAGTTTTCTCACTAACCCGGTTTTCTAACTTACAAGAGTAACAGAAGGGGTCTATCTCACTTATAGAGGTCTATAAAAATACGACTATAATGTGAGTAATAAAAAAGAAAATACGTGTATGTGTGGGTATTATTTATTGAAATAAAAGCTGAAAATAAATATTTAATCTACATAATCTTTCTACATTTACTTTAAAAAATCCGTTAATTTTTTTGCGATCCTGTTTTTACTTTTTGTGCATGTTTTTCAAGTTCATAAATTTTATCAAATATTGTTTGATCATATTCAAAAAACTCGTGAAGCATCCCCAATGCCTTCAAAGCTTCTTGTTTTTATGAATTTTCTGAGCTTATTTATCTAAAATGTGTGACTGGCCGACTCCATCTTCTTTGGAAAGTATAGGAACTTTCTTCGCTGTTTATGAAGTGACAGTTGTAAGCCTGACAAATAAGTCGGTACATTTGGCTTTTTGAATTAAATATGAGTTTCTTGAACTTAAATAATAAAACAAAACAGACGCATATTTGGTCGTTCAAATACAATAGAAGTTCCTAAAACTATAGAAAACCAAAATAGATGCACATTTGGTAATTCGAATAGAATAAGAGTACATCGAAATTTAAGTAGTCATAAATAGCAAATTTTAAATAGGTTTAACTGTCACTTATACAGGTAAAATATAGTAGGAATCTCACTTAAAGAGGTAAAAGAAAAAGCAATCTCACTTAAAGAGGTTCACGCGTTAAAAATTAGTGTCGCTTATACAGGTTTATGTTTCTCACTTATACAGGTTTTAGGAGGGTAAAATGACTGGACCTGGCAAATACTCCTTAATTAATAGAGTTTTCTCGCTTAGGTACCCTGTTCTCACTTACTCAGGTTTGACTGTATTTAGTTTTTGATACGCTTCGTTTTCCAAAATGCGAATGTAAATACAGTCTAATGTTTTTGCAGTATTTGGCAGTAAACGTATCGAGTCAACCTTCTCGCCAAACTTCGGCGAGGTAGTCAATAATACAGTAAAATTCTCAGCTCCATTTTACCGAGATCACGCCTGTTTTAATGATTCAACATAATTATTGTCCAGTTGTGTAGACTTGAGATACAAAACTACACAAATTTTACATCACAATGTCCACTGGAATCAATTGAAACGATTAAAGCGAATAATTTAAACAGACACTGAACTTCACTCGAAAAATTTCCCGCCAAAAAAATCACAAATAATTGGAAAGCTATTAATAATTCAAAAATTCTTTATTCTCTATTTGAAATTAGATCAAATATTTAAACATACTCTTCTACAGTTTGTTTAACCGATTTTGACTTCTATTCCGTAGCATTAAAGTGATTATAAATACCAACTGTTTACTGCAGCGGCCATTTGTCATGCTACCAACGCAATAAAAGTCAAAATCGCTTGTACGGACAACAAACGAGGTTTGTTTAAATGTCTACAAGAGGAGTATAGTCGCATGTGGACGGACATTAACAATAATAATTTAAAACATTTCCAGAAATTTAAATAACTATCTGAACTTTCTCCAGAAGGCATAACCATTATATCTATAAGTCATTATACTAGTTACCCAAGTTTTATATGGCCAAGGAATTAGAAGATCTATTACAGGACTATAAGGATCACTTTCCTCTGCGCGCGCGGTACAGTAGAGCGAGGTACGCCAAGAATCTGAAGCCGATGAAGAGCAGCACCATGTTGACCACGTCCATTGTGAAGTCATCCTAGGAAAAGAAGAAATTAAGGTTTAAATGACTATTTTGACTAGCCTGTTGGTCTAGTGGTTAGTGGCCCTGACTGCTATGCCGGAGGTCGTGGGTTCGATTCCCACCCAGAACAAAATTTCAATGATCAATTGTACTGTGTCTGGGTGTAATTTATATGCATGTATTTAGAAATATATAAGTATGTTTATCAGTTGTCTAGTACTCATAACACAAGCTCTGCTTAGCTTGAGACTAGACGGCGTTGTGTGATAGTTGTGGAATATTATTATTATTAAATGACTTTTTTTGTTGATTTTAAATTGACAAAAGCGGAACTCAAACCCGGGATCTGGATTCCGGGGACCAAAAGCGTACAAGGTATCGTGATTAAGGTGAAACCAAGAAAATTTCAAGAGCTGCGTAATAAAACTGTTAAATTAAAACAAATCTTTTAATTACTTAACTAAGACTTAGACTTAAGACTCTTCAATATAATTTTTTTAATTTTTTTATTTAGTTCTAATGTATTCAAAGCGCAAGTAATTTGCAATTCCATAAATCCAGGGAGTTTGTCGTGTTTATGAAACCGGGATTTTAGAGTGACCGGAGACCGGGATATTAGTAAATTGTGTAAATAGCTTATATCTCTGTATTTTTAGAAAAACTGGAACTAACAAAAATGTATCTAACCGTTTATAACTGAGAAAAAAATTCTTGCCATACATAAACATGTTTAAAAAAAAGGAATAAAAAATACTACGTAGTTTTAGTATGATATCATTGTAAACAAATCTGTGGTAATTACAAATAAGTTATTTTTATTTTTAGTTTTTCCCAGTATATAGAAACACACATACAGCATATGACCACGAACACGGATTAAAATATAATCCATTCAAAAGTGAAGTCATGGTCTTTGAGGCCAGAGGAAACAGTACAGGTGATGTGTTTCCCAATATTACGCTTAAAGGTACAGCTTTGCGTAGGTAGTCTAGAGTTAAGTACCTAGGACATTTGCTGACCTCTGACCTCAAGGACAATGATGACATTGAGAGGGAACGAACGGAGGGCGCTGGCATTAGCAGTGCGGGCGAACATGATAGCTCGCAGATTTGCACGTTGTTCGACAGATGTCAAAATTACACTTTTTAGGTCTTATTGTACTTCATTCTATACGTGCAGCCTGTGGGCCGATTATACCCAAAAGTCTTACGGTGCCCTCCGAGTCCAATTTAATAATGCGTTCAGGATGCTGATGGGGCTGCGGCAATTCTGTAGTGCATCAGGGATGTTTGCTGAACATCGCGTCGACTGTTTTTACACTACGATGCGTAAAAGATGCGCATCCCTGGTGCGTAAACTCAAACGTCATTAATAGATCTTTCACGTCAACATAGATTGATATACTCACTATGCTGATAACCATATGAGGTCCAAGCCCTTTTTTTGTGGTGGTAAATTATCCAATGACTTCTCACGCTCTAGGGCGGAGTGGGAGGACGTGTCAGACTTTTACTGACTGTAATAAAACTACACCTATTTTCCTTGTACGCCTTGCGCTCCAAGCCTTCATGGTCCCGGTAGGCTTCGGCCTTACTGGGCCCCATAAGCTACGAGATTGTTCGAAAGTGCAAAAGGGATAACTGAAGGAACACACTCGTTTTAGTCAGTAAAAGTTGGTCACTCTCTCTCTCCGCCCAGAGAGGTAGAAATTATTTAATCACCACAAAAATAAATAACTAGCCGAATTCAGACAGAGAATTTCATTGTTTAAGGACCACTTTAGACATCAACTTCCAGTAATTGTCTAAAACTGACATTACTGATTAAATCAAAAGTAGGTACTGTCACATAGGGAAATATACTGAAAATCTGTTTAATATATACGCCGTTTTGGATCGGTTCAAGATTTTTTTACATCGGTTCTTCATAATGTTGGTCACCTTACACTGACAATACAGCTAAACGTTGGACGCCGCTTTGTTGAACCCACCACAACCCGGCTGAACGTGAAGTAGCCGCATTACATACCAGTGTTGTTTTCAATCCGGCGCGCCAACTTGTAATACAACGTGATATACTATACGGCTGCGACAGATATATACAGTCCACCACCCCGTTGAATGTCATTCAAATTACTAATAAACATAAAAGCTACAAAAAATATCATTTTTATAACCATCATTTCAGCCGAAAGACGTCCAGTGTTGGACATAGGCCTCCCCAAAGTGTCGCCATAATGACCGGTCCTGTGCGTCTCGCATTCATCGGATTCCTGCGGATCGATCAGCGTGACAATTATGGTAAACCCCCGAAAAAGGAAAAGCTAAAAATAAAAATACATTTTTATTTTTTATTCTTGATAGGTTCGCGCTTGACCGCTATCTCACCTGATGGAAAGCGACGATGCGGTCGACGATGGAACGCGCTTAGCTAGAAGTAACCTATTCGCTTTTGACTTAAAGATTCCTGGGTTGTAGCTATCAGGAAACACAGATTCCGGCAAGGAATTCCACTCCTTGGCTGTACGCACAATGAATGTGTTTCCAAAACGTTTTGTGCGTATAGGTGGGATGCCCACCATGAACCGTACGCCTGGTGATCCGATAATCCGTTCCATTAGCTAGGCGGCATAGGAATAAATTGTTTGATACATCAAGAGAAAATTCATTTCCTTACCTCAGAAAAGCTAAGCGTATCAAGCACGACCTGTCCTGATGCTGGACAGGTGAAGTTCTCGCGGGTGCAGCTGATAGTCTCCACTCCGGACCACTGGTTGACCAGCAGAGCCTCGTTGCCGTAGTGGAACCACGACAGGTATGATATCCAGCCCAGGTAGGGGGGTACGGAGCTGTTGGGTAGAAGGTTATGAGGTTTTGCTTACAAAAAATATTATATACAAGTTTTAGCATAAAATAAGCATATTCAGCATTTTAATGTTCCCGCTGCTGGGACTCAGGCCTCCTCTCTAAGAGAAGAAATGGCCCGTAATACACCATGCGGGCCTAGTGCGGGTTTGAAAAGCAGTTTCAATAAAAGTTTTTAGAGGTATGCGGGGTACGGTGTAAAATCCCGCAAAACTCCATTGAATCATTTAGATTAAGTACTCTATCAGCTCAACAATATATATATTTAAATTTCTCTAATATATAATTTGTTTCGGTATATTAATTGTCCTTTAATTATCTCACAGATGGTGTAAAAGTAGAGTATCCAATACGGGGCCAAAGCTATTTTTGTCTTAGGCGGCTTGAATTCCTCACTTCAATCAGTCATCTTCATCAGTTTCTATAATAACTCCCTCACAGCGCTCGGGAGTTAATTATATGAATCCCTAATTTGCGTTCGGGATTAAAACTTAGCAACATTAATTTCGTTCGAAATTCAACAAGCCGCCCGCATAATAAATTTGAAAAAGAAAACGAAAAAAAAACAGTTTTAGCGATAAGATCGTCCATTTACACCCTATTTTTAATCTCCTACTGCATTTTTTTCGTAAGTACATGGTATACAATAAATAATATAATATAGAACATATCTATCAGAACTATCTAAGAGCCAAATTAGTTTTATAAAAACTAAAAAAACACCGGCTTAATTCCAAAAATCATTCCACATTACATATTAACAAACTAAAACAAACTTGCTAATGCGATTTTGATGTTTCATGCGGAGAGAAGAATAATTTTCCTGTTACAAATAAATGCTTTGGAATCTTAATCGTATGCACGTTATTTGTGTGAACCCAAATGCTTCTAGCAGCATACAAATCAGCATGAATTACTAGTTTCTACTGGTTCCTTTACAGGTTGCCAAGATATGGATACAAGCCATCTATAATTCTAGACTGAACTGGTTCCATGTCTGTGAGAGCATAATTCACCTTGACATTGGTGAATAATAAGTATTTGACACGTGGTAATCTGACCTTGTCAGTCCTCATACATTACTTTTAGTATACGCGAAACCTGAATATACCTAGTTTGTTCAGAATCAGTAACTAAATCGATTCATATAATTTTTACATCATGTTATATTTTTTTCCAAAATATTTAAAAAAGGTCACAAGTTGAACACCAACGAAACTAAGTATAACAAAGGTCACGACAGGTTATAGCGGGCATAACGCGCCAACGCACAGCTGGGTGCGGGAGCAAAATAACCCCTCATTCGCTCAGATGGCTCGGTGACCATGTATTTGTGCGAACAACCAGATAACATAACAAGCTTATAACTTTGTAATTTTTCATGATACAGTTATGAAATTTTATACATAGATTCTATACATAAAAATACTAGACACGTGTTTTAGGTTTCGCACATACTAAACCTGTTGTATATGTTATTTGATTAAATATTACAGCATTGCAAAGAAAGATTGCATAATGAACTGACTATTATTAAAGACTTGCTAATGCCCGCGACTTCGCGTCATACTCGTAAAACAGCATAATGCTATTTAGCCACATTTTTTAAAAATTGATATAAACTAGTCCTTGACTGCGATCCCACTTGATGGTAAGCAGTGATGCAATCGCAAGATGAAATTGATATTTTTCTATAATATATTTATCGTGAATATTGATTTATTTAGAGTTAAATCACTTAGAACCAATTTCTTCTCATACTCAATTCAAGATGTACCTACAAATCTGAATCTAAAAAATACAATTTATTATGTGTAAACAAATATAAGTTGAATTGTATCTAAAACTCAAATCAAATCTTAAAAAAATGTATGAAGAAAAAGATGAGAAATGATACAAGCGCGCATAACATGAGGATGGCGGGGACTTGACCGTGGCCTGTACCAGGGCCCGGCGCGGGAGGTCACCACCGCCGAGCGCCCCTACGAATTAACGGCGGTGCTCCGCCCAAGCGGGGCAGACCTCCATTGTATGCTCTACTGTATCCTCAGGACGGTCGGCACAATGGTAACACCTGGGTGCAGGAACCGAACTTACTATATCTATAATAATTTAATAATAATAATTTATTTATTTTCCTTCCACAAATTACAGAGAAATTAATTAATTTAACAATATACCAAAAACAATTTGTGGAAGACTGGTGCCTGAACTAAGTTTTTTACAAAACCTGTGTGTCAGGTCACCAGGCCCCCAGAAACAAAATTTAAGATTAATAATTGTCGTGCAGAAGACCATTTGATTCACGCAAATTCATTACAATAATTATAATCATCTAATTACATTATTTAATTACATTATTTAATTACATTATTTAATTACATTATTCAATTACATTATTTAATTACATTAATAATTATAAGTTAATTACAATGGAAAATATATATATATATATATATATAAAGTACTTAATTTGTTAAAAATGCATGCACAATTTTTTTGGGAGAATGTATGTGAATGTGTGTGGGGAGAGTGTGTGTGTGATGTAAGGAGTGGGTGTGTGATGTGGGGAAAACTGTGTGTGTTCCAAAAGAACATTTTGTTAGATTATTGTTTTAAAAAGATCTTCAACTTGGTTATAATCTAAAGTAATAAGCCAGTCAGTAATTTTTCTTTTAAAAATTGATTTGTTTAGTGTATGAATAGAGAGTAAATTATTCAGTTTATTGTATAAAAATGGGCCAAGAAAAGAAAAGAAGTTTCGCGCAAACTTGGTTTTAACGGATGTAGCTTGGCATACATTCCTCCTTCTGCTTCTCAAATCAGAACTATGATGGGTGTTTATAACAGGAATCAAAGATCGTTGTTTCAAAACAACATGAAGTATAAAGAGCTGCCGAATTGAGAGGACTTTAGAAGCCTTATAAACTTCTACAGTGGGATGTCGGAAAGGAAGGAATAGTGCAACTTTAAGGACAGCCCGTTGAGCCCTTTCAAGTGCCAAGAGGTTAGTCTTAAACGTTCCGCCCTATGAAGTGATGCAATATGTCAGGAGCGATTGGCACAAAGCACAATAAACAGATAGTAGTTGCTTGGAGTTAAGTATAGACCGCAGACTCTTAACCACAAAAATAAATTTTCGTATTCTGCTAGTGAGACTATTTATATGTGCAGCAAAATTTAAGTTAGAATCTAAGGTGATCCCCAAGTATTTAATATTGTCGACTTTCTGCAATTTGGAACAAGAACAATTACCGTTATGAGGGGATGGACAGGAGTGAGCAAGAATGAAATCTGGTTGAAGAGACAACTGCGGGCTGTTCCTTAGAGTAAAGGCTATATACTTAGTTTTATCGGAATTTAGGGTGAGTATGTTGGATCTCAGCCAATCGTTTACCGTATTAAACCCGACTTGAGCATAGTTATATACCCCCTCCCATGAGTCTGCACTGAAAAGAAGCACAGTATCATCCGCAAAGGTAATAATCCGTCCGTTCCGAAGAGAGAGGTTGCAGAGGTCGTTAATATAGACCAGAAACAATGTGGGTCCAAGAATGCTTCCCTGGGGAACTCCAAAAGCTACAGGAAGAGTGTCACTGAAGTGGTTATCAATTTTAATAAATTGCTTGCGGTCAGCCAGGTAATCTTTGAAGAGGGACAACTGATTTCCACGTATACCCAGGTTTTCAAGCTTCCGGAGCAGAATTGGAACCGACACCGTATCAAAGGCCTTAGCTAGGTCTAAAAATATGGCCAAAGACTTCTTTTTGTCATCCATGTCGGAAACGATAAAGTTTGTCAGCTCATGTACCGCCATGGCTGTCGATTTACCAGTGCAAAAACCAAACTGAAACTGGGACAGCAAGCTATTTGACTCCAAATAATTCACTAATCTGTTATTCAAAAGCCGTTCCAGAACTTTTGATAAGGCAGGAAGTATTGCTATTGGTCTATAATTATTTATATAGTGTCGGTCTCCACTCTTGTGAACGGGATGGATAAGTGCTGTTTTAAATGCATGTGGAAAAGTACCATATTCTATCGCCAAATTGCAGATATGTGTAATGGATGGTAGTAAAAGATTTTTATGTGCAATGAGAAGGTTTGAAGAAATATTATCGTAGCCCACGGCACAGTCGCGCTTAAGAGAGGAAATAATAGTACCTACCTCGTCTTCATCAGTGGGAAGAATAACCATGGAATGGGAAAAGAGAGGCAGGGGGGTACTAGTAAGGGTGTCATCATAACCCTGCCGTTGGGCAGTTATTCTACCAGCTAAAGTTGATCCAATATTGGCAAAAAAGTGGTTTATTTTATTTAAGGATTGAACTGGTTGATCGCGCGGGCTTATTAAGTCAGTTGGTGATGTCTTGGGTCTTGATCTATTCGAGACTTTATTTATTACTTTCCAAAGGCGGCGGTTGTCCCTTCCAGCTTCCTTCACTTCCCTTCTCTCAAATTCCATCCTTACTTTTTTTAATATTTTGTTGCGTGGTGCGCCTCTGGTGAGGACCTGCGTCATGCAGAAGGTGAGGAAGCCGTGACGTCTTTCCAGCCACTCCTTGAAAGAGGTCTTTCCGTCATGATTATGGAGTGTCCAAAGTTACATTTGGATTGCAAAATTATGATAATTCCAGTTATAGAAACTTGAGATACGAAACTACACTAATTTTACATCGCAATATTTAATACGAATCAATTTGCGAATAAATTTTAACAGCCACTGAACTTCAGTCAAAAATATCCCGACAAAAACTCCTAATGAAGCGATTGTCGCTAGAAACATCACTAGAGCCTTTCATTTTATAATGTACTTGATATACCTCGTAACTGCTATCTAGGGAAGAGCTAGGCTATGTGCAATTTTGTCGCGTAGCGCTTAAGAAAGGAATCGGCCGTTACGGCGTAGCGGTCTACGTGAGTCTACGAATTTTTAAATGCAACTACAAACTGAGGGGCGTTTGCATACAAATATCAACCTTTCGTTTGCTTGACCCACATATGTAATAATTGCCATATACAATGGCAAACTGTTTTTATTTGTCATCTCCTTGACGAAATCACTGTTGACCTCCCGAAACAATTTCATCCAAGACAGTACCTATCGATGCAAAGAAAATTAGATCCAAAAATTCAAAGAGTAATTCACAATTAGGTCCACAAGAACAGACGAAAGGTTAATCTATCAAAAACATCTTCAATTTGATAAAATTGTATCACGGGTTTCTGCCGAGATAAAGTTGCGATGTAAATTTTAATGTTTTTTTACAAGTTTGATTGTTCGCGGAGCAGCGTGCCCTGACTTATAAGTTGTAGATCTTGGGTTTAAACCCAGCCAGACGCATTACCTACTTTGTGTAAATTATTTTATCACCATTGCGCTCAAAACGTTGAACGAAAATATCGTGAAGAAACCGGCATGTACAAGAATCAAAAATTCGAAGCCAAGTGACAAACTCCAATCCGCACTGGGCCCGCGTGGTGGATTATGGTCCATTCCCCCTCCTACAGAGGAGGCCTGAGTCCCAGCAATGGGAACATTAAATTCTAGATGCTATATATGTTTGTTTAGATTAAATCTTGCCACTGAATTTTTAAACAGTTACCCTTGACCGATTGAGCTGAAATTTTGCAAGCATGCTGCGGTTTAGTTGACAGTGCATGCTTAATATTGCTAAGTGACGTCACTTTAAATCCAATATGGCTGACTCCTGAAGATGGCGGCAAGATGAGTTATTTTTTTGTTTGTTGAGAATACGAAAAAAAGTTAAAAAGCTTGTTTTTAAGATTTTTTTTTTTACTTTTTTTTGTTATATAAGAGAATTCGCCTGCTGCTTATGTTTATCACTGTAGGTCCTGGGGTAATTCTAAATAGGTTCACGTTTTCCTCTAGAATAGTCTAGCAGTCACTTACCCAGTGTTTAGGAAGAAACCCCCGAACAGCATGAAGGGGATGATGATGGGTGGGCCCACTGAAGCAGCCATGCTCACGCTGTTGCTAGCACACGATATTAGGTAACCTGGACGAGGAAAAAATACAATTAAATATGCTAAGTATCAAAATTTGGTATGTAAAACTTGTCAATAAAATTCTTAATTATTTATTGTACACAAAAACATAACATTAATATATTGTGATAAACGTTAAAAAAAAGGTAAATTTTGAAAAAGTCCGACGATTAGAGAATCACCACCTTTTTTGTAAGTCGATTTTAAAACATGCTAAAATAACTTCTGTCTTTACTAAAATTCAACCGGGTAATAAAAAAAACTGGGCAAGTGAGAGTCGGACTCGCGCCGAAATTACCTATGTAAAGAGTTCAATTCTCGATTGGAGTGTCGAAGTTTTTTCCAAATCACAAAAAAAGTTTTTTTTTTGACGTAACAACAAATTTTCTGTTTTCAGATTTATTCCTAAACCTGTGCTATAAGACCTTGCTTTATGCAAAATTTCAGGATTCTGGGTCAACGGGAAGTATTCTAGAATTCTGACTTCCTTGACAGTGTCGAAATATAAGTTTTTTGTGACATATACGGCCGTATCTTTTTTTTTTAGTTACTTAGAAGTTTGATTTTTTCACAGCTTTAAGAGACCACAGACCTGAGTATATGGTTTTAATTTCAACTTATACCTTCACGCTTTTCTTAGATAAAGGGTCTTGACAGACAGACAGACAGACAACAAAGTGATCCTATGAAGGTTCCGGATACTTCAAAAGGCAAAACCGGAACCCTAAAACTGCCACTACCAAAACCACTACCATTTTTTATTCATGATTAACTGAACCTAAATAAAATTCCAACGAAATGTTTTATTCAATAGTTGAATTATTTAGTTACTGTGTGGAAAAGAACAAGCTTTTATGACCACGCACCAATCAATCACCGTTGTGTTTTACGTAGTCGTAACAAGCATACCTAACAGTTAGCACCTACACCACCAACCTACATACATACAAAACTCACGCACGACAGAAACAAAACTATAAAAGGCTACCAAATTAAATTAATATTTATGTCATCATCATCACTTCAGACGTAAGATGTCCAGTGCTGAACAAAGGCCGTCCTCAAGTATCGCCACAATGACTAGTCCGTAGGGAGGTAAGACGCGTACTTATATCCGCCAGAATCACGCGACTCTCCCCATGTCGTCGCTCCACCTTGTGGGAGGCCTATTTATGAACTTGCAGATAAATTTGATCTAAATTACATATTCAACGAATCTATATTTATCTCACTCACGAAATCACGAAATCTCAGAAACTATAACACCTACAAATTTAAATTTGGCAGATAGGTTCCTTATAGGGCGTAGACAGCCGCAAAGAACGGATTTTCCGCAATTCACTCCTTAAGGAGATGAAACGGGGCTCCAAAGTTTGTATGGAGAAACCGACTTTCACGCGGGCGAAGCCGCTGACAGAAGCTAGTGAATTATAAATGTAAAAGTCACATGCGATGCATTTATATCCTAAGATGAAATAATGACACTCAGTCAAAATAACCCTAAATATCCCCGGCTGACCACAAGGAAGAGGACAACCAAACGCCACCTGGTGAGCAAAAAATGCAGAAAGAAATCCAGCAAGCGAATCTGAGTACACAGACAAGCCAGAACAGCCCCACTAGCCAAGTTACGATCGTTTCGTTTGCGCCGAACGCCTCAAGTAGGCCACGCCTCCAATTCCTTTGTTCTGACCACGTGACTGAGCGTTGAGATGACATCCAAGACATACAAGAAGATCCGATGCCAGCCAAACTAGGAAGAGGGTTGGACAATGAAGAAGAGGGTCAGTACATACTTCTGGAGTACACAGATAAGCCGGAAGAGAGCTCCCTGGCGCAAGCGTACAAGGAGACCCGATCAAAATGAAAAAATAACAAAAGTGTAAGTTTATATGTTTGTATGATTCCTAATCAATCACGTCTCAACAACTGAATTGATTTGAATAAAATTTGGATTAGACCCAGAGAGATAAAGTAGGACATAAGATAATTTTAATCCAGTAGTGGATCCCGTGGAATAATTTCATCTTTCAAGCAAGCAAAAATGCTGTCAAAAATCGCATTCCGTTTCCTGTTGACATATTGATACCACAACATTGTAGGGCCTTAACCTCAATAGATCCGTGTTTATGTAAAGTGTGGAAAACCACTGTGTGCGGTATTATATTGCATGACACAAGAGAAGCTGCGGTGCAGAGAAATTTGCCTCCCGTTACATCTCATATTGATCGGGAAAGTATCGCGAGAAAACTATTAATTTATAGCTATATGTAGTTGTTGTAGATATAATGTTTGTGGTTTTGTATGTGTTTAGACGTTTCTTGTAAGTGTAAGTAGGACAATTAGTGTTAAGATAACAAAGGTTGCTGCTCTCAAAACGGTGAAGGAAAACATCGTGAGGAAACCGGCAGGTCCCAGAACCTAATATTCGAAGACATGTGACATCCATCAACCCGCACTGGGCCCGCGTGGTGGGTTACAGCCCATTCCCTCTCCTAGAGAGGAGGCCTGAGTCCCAACAGTGGGAACATTATAAGGCCGACAATGCAATGCAATAACAAATGTATTACACGTCTTGTTGTCGCTAACGTTCATAGTCGAGGATCAACAGTTTAGAGGTATGTCATCATCATCATCATTTCAGCCGAAAGACTTCTACTGCTGGACATAGGCCTCCCCCAAGTGCCGCCACAAGAAAATATTATTTTTATTATTATTGGTTTTTCGAAAATGCCTTCAGAATATGGGTTAAAGAGTCTCGAGAACAAAGTCGCGGGCAAAGAGCTATTTCGCAATAATATCATTATCTGATGACTTAAGTTCCCAGTAAAACAAGTTAGAAGAAACATCAAACTTCAGAATATATTATAGGAAAGTACTTAAAGTTAATTTATGGCAAACCTTGCATAGTCAAGTTAATATGGGGCCATTTATTTATTACGTAAGACTTTACTAGTTTTCGACCCCCTCTCTCCCCCCCCTTAATAAGAAAAAATAAGGATAGGCCGACCCCTCCCTCTTATCTTAGGGAAAAAATGAATATACGTTTGTTTGGTTTGATGTTTATTTTTAAAAGTAACAATATTTAGTAACGTTTACTAGTGTGTCGTTTATGCAAACAAGTAACGAGTAGTTCACAAGTAGGGTGGCGCAGTGACATCATGAAAATAGTGAGCGCACATCAGCACTACCTCGGTTACCCGCACTTTTTCAATTCTTAACTTTGCGTATTTTTGTGATCTTACGTTAGAACAACCAAGACTCTTGAAGAAAAAATTCTCGGGAAAAAAAATAAGACATGGTCGACCCCCCTCCCCCTTAAATCGTCTTACGTAATAAATGAATGGCCCCTAATAAGGTTCAAGATAATTAGATAAGACTACATTCTTGTGAGTCTTCCATTCGGTTTTATAATCTTGCGCAACCTTAAACCCGTTTCATAGCGTGTATAAAATTAGTGGCCATGTGGTTTAATAATTTTATAGATGTCTACTAAGGTACTATAGTTGTAGGTATTAACGTTCGAGTGTAGCGTGAGAAACGTAAATTTTTATCGCATAGAGTATGCAAATAATATAATTATATTGGAATTAATAAGGTGAAGGAGCATTATCTATCACTTTATTAGTATATTATTTGTTTTTTATTTTTGTATTATATTTTTAAGTACTATTAATTTTTAATATATTTTTTTACATTTTTGTGTTATTCTCTATGTTCTTGTACACTGACAGCCCGAAATCTTTTCCTTTCGTTCAGTCCATCCAAAGGTTGTCTGGTAGAAATTGCCCTGTGCAATAAGACCGCCTATTGTACAAATATTTCTATAAATGTTTCTTGTAACGACTTACGAGTTGTAGGTCGCGGGTTCAAACCCAGCCAGGCGCATTACTTTGTGCAATTTATTTCATCACCACTGCTCTCAAAACGGTGAAGGAAAACATCGTGAGGAAACTGGCATGTCTTAGAATCAAAAATTCGAAGACATGTGACATCTACCAACCTGCACAGGGCCCGCGTGGTTGATTACGGCCCGTTCCCTCTCCTAGAGAGGAGGCCTGACTCCCAACAGTGGGAATATTATAAGGCCGACTATGGTATGATATGTGCAATAAAGTTATATAATAATTATTATTTTGTTTATTGTGACACCCTATTAATTTTAAGTTCCTAATGCAATTTGTATTTTTGGTGTAGAATTATCTCTCGCTTCTATAGGAATTGACATGAACGAACCTCAATTATGCAACTGATATTACCCTTCTCACTTCTAAGTACAACAGATTATGTTTTTCCTTACCAGAGCTAATCATCTCGACTTATAGTATAAAACAAAATCGCTTTCCACGTCTGTCTGTTTATCCACTACTCCTCCAAAAGAAAGCAACGGATTTTGATGCGGTTTTCTATATATAAAAGGGCCCGCTAGGGCCCCAGGGAATATTTGAAAAGGAAACCTGTGGTCCTAGAAAGCATAGGGCAACTGAAGGACACAGGTGTGGTTTTAGCCTGTAAAAATAGGGCAGGGGAAGTGATAGGATGACTTCCCACCTCAAAAAAAAAACTGGCCAAACTGTAAAAAACAGTTTATGCGGCTTTTTTAACCTAATCATATTTTTTTTTATAAATAAAGGAGAATGCGCACGTTCATTCAGATACTGGAACTCGATAATGTCAAACAATAAGTGAGAAATCTGTCATTGATATTTCGTAGTAGCTCTCGTAAACATACCTAATCACTTACTAATCATTGCGAAATTGTCTTGTAGGCTTTCATTAAATTTGTGGTTGCGGTATTGTCTTTAAATATAAATCAATTAATGAAACCATTATTTTAGTGGCAACATTTGACCGTAAAACCATAGGAAGGGCTGTTGCACAACATTTCTTAAACGTCGACTGGTCAATCACCTTGTCGGCCATAATTGGACAACACTGTTTTTTTAGCTAGCGAGCATAAACAAATTAGTATTGTTTTTTTGTAGAGAGACTTATCATACTAGGTCTGTGGAAAATGTCAAGGTTTTTATTGTTATTAAATATAATCGTAAAATATATCGTGTTGAATTATTTTTTTGACAAGAGAACAAAGTTATTTTTGGCTGCGTTTGCAGATTTTGAGTCGTAAGCAAGCGAATAATTCTAAAGTAGAATCTTGAGCGTGCGGTAGTACCGAGTGCTGCAGTGACTTTCCACGTGTATCAAACGACGTTTTTCTTACGAAGAAATAATTAATGGCGCGATTGTGGCGGGGTCGAGCTTACGTGCTTTTCCGCACTAGTATGAAAAACAGTAATTGCGTTCCTAGGGTTAAGAGCGAGTTTTCGAGTAAATGTATTGCAAAATCATTTTGTTTTACACGGCTACGTGACTTAATCTTAAATAAGGCTGACTAAAAAACCGTTGATCAAAACAGCCTTGAAATCGTCAAGGCAAGTTAAAGATATGCCCGATTTTTTTTTAACTAATAACCATCACCGTCTTTGGAGTTGCCTAAAATTCTTTGATGTCAAAGTGTTTTTTATCTTGAAATTCAACCTATGCGCAGAGTATTCCATTTTTTAAAGTTTAAGTTCTTATAATCCATCCTAAAGTGGCCTAATTGATATTGCTGATAGCGACAAGACTGCTTTTGTACCCATAGATGTAAGTTTCTGTAAAATTGTTACTTCTTTTAATGTTTTTTTTTTTATTTGATATAAACTAGTCCTTGACTGCGATCCCACCTAATGGTAAGCAGTGATGCAATCGTTGACAGTGAGGTGCACTAGTTTATTAAGAGCCTATTCACTCTAGCCTTGAAGACACCCAAATTATAAAAGGATAGGAAGACTTGTTCCAGCCCTTCGATCTACGCGGTATAAACAACGAAGCGAAACGAGCGAGCGAGCTTAGTCCGGACCGTAGAGGTTTCAACAACGTAAGGGTGGGATACTCGCCGTACGTCGGGTTGTCTGATGGTAGAAATTAGATGGCGGAATCAGGTCATGCAATTCTCCAAAATACTGTATAACACCGAAAGGCTGGCTACCCTATGACAGTGTTCAAGGTTTTGAAGATTGGATTTAACCAAATCTGGATCACCAATTAGCTTCTTCGCACACCTTTCCACCGAGTCCCAAGTTGTGGCAGTGGCATTTTGCAGCACCAGCCCATATGTGACTGCACTACCCACACACGATTGGACCTGTGCTTTGTATAACATTAAAAGCTGTCCCGGTGTGAAGTACCGTCGGACCTTTGCAAGAACGCCGAGTTTCCTAGCAGCTACCTTGGCTTTGGACTCAATGGACCGCCCAAAATTAAGGTCCGAGGAAACTTCAACTCCCAAGAGCTGAAGACGGTCGGTGCACTCCAGGGATATATTCCGAAAACAGGAGCCAATATGAACGAGCTCCTTTTGACGGTGAACAGACATGTTTGCGTTTGCGCTACTTTGGTGTAAAATAAAGTTATTCCATGCTATGCTAGCTGGTAAAACCTCATGTTCTGTATTGGTCATCAGCTCAGTATTATAAAGCCTCTTTCATCAGACCTTCCTCGTTAAAGGGTTCAAAACAGCCACACTACACGAATTTTAAAAGAAAAATATTGTAAGTATTCGATTTTTCAGTTGAAAGCTAGCGTCAGACAACTGCTACGCTACCTAGTGGTCTGGCAGTATGCTGAACTGGACCAATTTGGCAATTCAGCCGTTAAACCACTGACCTCTACTATTATTTAGAGGTCAGTGCGTAAAACACACAATGTATTTTTTTTTCTTATTTTCATACTTGTAAGACTTGTTTCTTCATTGTGTGTGTCTATGTGCTAAATAAACGTGTTTTCTTTATTTTTTTTCTAGACTGTGATTATGACGACTGTTAGGTCGATAGTCGTGAGTAATCTATATCTATATATATAAAAGAATAAACTGACTGACTGACATAATCGCACAGCCGAAACTACTGGGACTTGAAGCGTGAAATTTTGCACAAGGTTTCATTTTATGGCTTTGACGAGCACTAAGAGAGGATTTTACGAAATTCAGCTCCTAGGATGGGATGAAACGGAGGTCTAAAGTTTATATGAAGTAACATTTTACGCGGATGAAGCCGCTGGCAGAAGCTAAAATTACTGGGACTAGAAACGTGACATTTTGCACATGGCTTCCTTTTATATTGTAGGGGAGCACTAAGAATGATTTTTTGGAAATTCAACTTTTAAACGGGTTAACGACGGTCCAAAATTTGCATGGAGAAACCTACTCTACCGCCAGCGAAGCCGATGGCAGAAGCTAGTCTATAATAATTAATATTAGAAAGCTGAAGGAACTACTGGTTCGAACTGAAAAAATCTGTTAACGATGAATAGCATATTTATCGAGGACGATCAAAGGCTATATAAAATCACGCTACGACTGACGGGAGCGGAACAGTAGCCAAAGACGCGGGTGAAACTTTACTACTTTACTTTACTAATATTATACCTAGACCTGAAGAGTTTGTTTGTTCGAACGCGCTGATCTCAAGAATTACTCGATCGAATTGAAAAATTCTTTCAGTGTTGGATAGCCATGCTACTACCCGCCGGAGGCGGAGTAGTAACCATAAGACGCGTAGTTAGTTTATATTAATATAAATGGTAGGTAATTTGTTAGGAATAAATTCTGCTGTTAAACGCGCAGTTTTATTCACTTCTTCCTAAACGTATACCCAAAGGGTTAAACGGGACCCTCTTACTAATTTATCATTCTATTGTGTCTCTAATTACGGTATCCGAAAGGTGACTCCGGTGTCCGTCCGTCTGTCTGTCAGTCCGTCTGTCACCAGGCTGCAGGCATGTTTTTCATGAACCGTGAAAGTTAAACAGCTGAAATTTTCACAAATGATGTATTTCTGAAGGCGCTATAACAACAAATACTAAAAACCGAATAAAATAAATATTTAAGGTGGCTCCCATACAACAAACGTGATTTTCTTGCCGTTTTTTGCTACGGGCGGTAAGGAACCCTTCATGTGCGAATCCGACTCTCACTTGGCCTTTGTTTTTTCCTCTATTTTATTCTGTCAACCGTCACGCTATCACCAACTCCATTTTCTTTTATATCACTTCCCACACAATCCATCAAAAAAATGAACAGCAATAAATTAAAAAAAAAAATTAAAACTCACCAAACGATGTGGCAACATTAGTGATCAAGGCTGCCAATCCTGACGCGATGAAGAACCGCTTCGGTTCAGGGTTGAGTCCTATCATGTAATAGGCTATGGTTGTGAAGACCAAGGGTATCGTCGCGAAGACAGGTGCTTCAGCCAAGGTCTTGGACAAGAAGTAGACGTCGGCTCGATACATCCCTGAATGATGCTCCCGTATGAAAATTGGTAGTTCTGAACAGAATACCTGGGAACAAAAGAAATGATGTTAGGCGCCTGCATATTGACACAGACTTGGGCTTCCTCACTAGGAGAGAGAATTGGCGGTGGTCCACCACGCAGCCCCAGTGCAGATTGATTGGTGGATGTCACATGTCTTCGACTTTTTGGTTCTAAGACATTTCTTCACGCACAAATGGTTAAAATATCTACCCTTTGAGGAAAAGAAGGACGTGCGTTTTCTCTTCCCTAATTAAAAAATATTAATGACAATACCTACTTTTGTAGAAAAATATGATTTCTAATGATGAATGTAAATAAAAATGAATCCTATTTCCCGTGGTCATGCCATAATCTAATGCGTGAACGGCTGGACTTATTTCGCTAATAAATTTTTTCGTGGTATTTGTTATTGTTCGGAGAAGATCCTTATGAAAGAAAAAGTAAGTGCCTAAGTAACGCGAAACATTTAAAAAAAAACTAAACTAGAACCTATTTAACATTCACGTATTTGACAGTTCGAACGTTTGACAGTATAATCATAGATAAGACAATAGACAGGTCAACGTATCTGTCATGTCAGCTAGTTATTATAAAAAGATGCTTATGAAAAAGCACTGGTTTATGTAAATTAAAAAAAAGAACAATTTCTGCAATAATCGCGAACTGTCGCTTACGATGTTTTTCTGAAAAGACTCTATATCAAAACTAACCGCGCAACAGACTTATTGGCCATCGTAACGAGTTTATTTTTTCTGGAACCATAGTCTTCTTATAAGTATACTGTTCTTTTTGTCACTTTTTTTTTACTATGAGGTCGGTACCATGACAATTACAATTTTTAACTTCAACTCTTCATTAATGTAATTTAAATTTTAAATGGTTTGAGTTTAAAAAAAAAAATCTGTCAACAGTTAGTAGTACCGAATCTGACGGCTGATAATGTACTGGACGTACATACATTTGATTACAGAGATATTCTAATGTACACAGCACAAAAAAAGTAGTGGTGTAATACAAGTTTTTATTCATAATTAGGTTTTAACAACTCTGATAATTTGATTTGCTTCTAAGTATGTACTGTGATGAAATCTCCACAGTACACAAAAATACTGTCTGGGGAGGCACGTGCCCCTGTGCCCCCTATGCTTAAATCCGCCCTTGCATATGTCAGATGAAATGTGGGGTAAAAGAACCACTTATTGGGTTGCACTTAACTCAAGGCGACATCGTGGCAGACCAAGACGAAGGTGGAGAGATGAACTTTACTGTTACCGGAGCGAAGGGAGTGGCCCACAATAGCAGTAGAAAGTGTGTAGACGTGTGCGGAAAAAACAGAGATTCCTTCATCCAGAAGTGGGATATAATGGGTTTGTAGCTATATCTATGACGGAACATCTTATGTTGCGTAATAGCTATAATCATATTATTTGAAATTCTGTATCATGGTTCTCCACGTGATTAGCATAGGTCTAACTTCGAAAAAGAAGTCAATCATCGAATCCGATAGTTGGAAGCTGCGCGGTATCTCCTCGTACAATATACCACAGCGACTCAAGACGAATATCTAAGACCAGTGCGTGTTGCCAGTGATGAAATATGGCTCCGAAACGTGGTCCCTTACAATGGGCCTCATCAGAAGACTTAAAGTCACCCAAAGGGCAATGGAAAGGGCTATGCTCGGAGGTTTCTTGCGTGATCACCTCAGAAATGAAGATATCCGCAGGAGAACCAAGGTTACCAACATAGCCAGAAGAATCGCCATCTTAAGTGGCAGTGGGCCTGCCCACTGCCACTTAAGCACATTGCTTGCAGAACAGATGGTCGTTGAAGACCACGTACCGGCACGTACAAGGTGGACCGATGACCCGGTGAGGGTTCCAGGAATCCGATGGGTGCGAGACGCACAGAAGCAGTCTTTATAGCGACTCTTGGGGGAGGCCTATGTCCAACAGGGGAAGTCTTTCGGCTGAAATGATGATGATGTGATTAGTACATATACAACAGCCCGAAACCAGCTATCGGGCAGTTGCCCCTACCCAGACAACATACGTCTGATCAGAGAATCATCCCTTTTCAATGGAGGTTTGCGAGACTTTACAACCTGTTCTACATATCTCTAAAGGTTTATTTAGATTAGACATATTATAAAATATATATATATATAAATTCTCCTTACGTTAATAACAGCGAAGATGTTCTGGAAGGTCATGTTGGTGAGGAACATAAAGATGGCGCCGTTGATGTTCATCACGCCGTCCTGGTCCAAGTTCTGCCCGAAGTAGATCACGCCGATCAGGATTGATACCATCTGTAACAAGAGATACAGCAATGTTTTAATGATGATAAGTTTTGTAATGGAATAAGTAGCAGTTTCACCGGACCATAGGGCTTATTTAGGGGAAGTACTTGCGCGTTTTTTTGCGTGAAAATTACCAAAAAAAAAATGAAATAAAAAAACTTTTTCTGGATTTTTCTAGGAAAATACGACGATATGGAGACCAAAATTTTCGGCCGAATATTTATTCGTACAAAACGTGTGTTCAAAACGACAATTAAGCGTTTTTCAAGGTCACTGAAGTTGTACAGATGTATGTACAATCTGCGCTCGAGGGGACTGGATATGACTTTTTCGCTTGAACTAAAATTATGATAAATCCCATAGCTCTTCGCTCGCTCTCTTTGCTGATAGATATAGCCCAACCTACATCTATCAGCAAAGAGAGCGACCGCCTCTTCAATTCCACCGCGTGCTATCGCACTCCCTCTGTCTTTCTCGCTTTTGTAAATGACTATTCTAAGTGACAGAAAAGGATAGTAGCATAGGAAGTGCGTTCGATGCTGACAGATGTAGCTCAACCATTAATCATAACGTTACGCGAAAGCAGTACATCATTAATAAAGATTGTCCGCTAGTCAAAACTCTAAATGTCTTGTCAAACCTAAGCATTTCACATTTCGACAAATGTCAGTTCATTCAGAGCCCAAGATCATGAACTTGTTTTCTGTCTACAGGACCTTATTATTATTTTTAGGGTTCCGTACTTCAAAAGGAAAAAAAACCCTTATAAGCTCACTTTGTTGTCCGTCTGTCTGTCTGTCTGTCTGTCAAGACCCTTTATCTTGGGAACGCGTGTAGATATCGAGTTAAAAATTTAAAGCATATATTCAGGTCTACGGTCCCTTGAAGCTGTTTAAAAATCAAACTTCTCAGATAACGTACAAAAAAGGTACGGTCGTCTATGTCGCAAAAAACGTATATTTCGACACTCTCAAGGGAATCAAAATTCATAGGATACTTCCCGTTGACCTAGAATCTTGAAATTTGGCATGAAGCAAGGCCTTATAGCTCAAGTACAGGAAAAAATCTTAAAACTGTAAATTTGTAGTTACGTCAAAAAAAAACATTTTTTTTGCAGTACGGTAAAATCTTCGTAACTCAATTCGGGAATTGAACTGTTTTTATAGGTAAGTTTGTAGGAACCCTCAGGGTGCGAGTCCGACGCGAACTTGCCCGGTTTTTTTTTTGTTATAAAAGTCAACTGAAGGAACACGGGTGGGTTTTAGTTATTAAAAGTCTGACACTCCCAATCCCCTAGGTAAGTACATAATCTTATGTTCTACCACTGGTGGAAATTGTATGTCTGCGTTCTGATTTTTAACTCCATGAAGCTCTATGATCCAAAATATTTAAGTTAATACTCACAATAGTCTGCAGGAACCGCACTTTGATGAGCATAGGCTCCTTGGTGACAGACAGCCAGGACCGCCACAGTACTGCTCTGAACTGCGTACACCATGACGCCTTGTAGGGGGAGCGGCGCGCGCGGATGGCGGTCGCTTCCGACCAGGCCGGATCTGCCCAGCCAGACGAGATCTTGCGCTGAAGAAGAAGGTGGATATTAGACATGTGTGGGGTTTCATGAAGAAGATAAAAAATATCGCTCATTTATTTTATTTTTTTGGTCTTGATAGGTTCGCGCTTGACCGCTATCTCACCTGATGGAAAGCGACGATACGGTCGACGATAGAGCGTGCTTATCTAGAAGTAACCTATTCACTCTTGACTTAAAAATTCCCGAGTTGTAGCCATCAGGAAACGCAGATTCTGGCAAGGAATTCCACTCCTTAGCTGTACGCACAATGAATGTGTTCCCAAAACGTTAATGATACGGGTACGAAGAGCATATCCTGGTGTGGTTTCTCAAACTTTCGGGCAGATTAGATTCTTCAAACATCAGCTAACTTCATTAGATGTTAGGCTTTAAAATCATGATAATATTATGTCAGATCTACGTGGGACACGACGAAATTAATAAATAATCATTTTAATAATAATTTATTTATGCAATAAATATCTTAAGTTCCAGAATACGAGTTTCAAGTACTGTGTGTACTTAATTTGTTGGCACACTGAATCTTTATGGTATAAAAGGTTCTTAACCATTATGATTAATGTGGTTAGGTTAGGTTAAAACAAAATCCCCGGAAAGTGTCGTGAAAGCACCCAAACTAAACTGCTTCAAAAATTAGTTGGACAGACTATTTGAAACAAGCACATCAGTTAAGCTGCTAGCGTCTTACCAAGTAATAATAATTAATTCAAAGCTACGCATAGCCTTTTTTTCTTTTGTAGGTGGGAAAATCCAATGACATCTCCCGTTTTTGGGAGAAACTGGAGGGTGTGTCAGACTGTTACTGACTAAAAACCCACTCCCGTTCCTTCGTTGTCGTTCATACCAGGGCAGAGTCTTCCTTTCAGATGCAGACCCTTAACGCCAGTAGGCTTCGACCCTGCTGGGCTCCTACGGTTTGCTGACATCTCCTTGAGGTGCGTGTGGAACAGTACGCGCCGTCGACGACTTGGGCTCGGTCTAGGACGGTTACTGGACGAAGCATAGCCTACTCCTTTCTTATTCTACAATCATGTGCTAGTATAAGTCTGGTTTTACCCACAATTGCTACAGTTTCGTCTCCCCGTGGGGTCGTAGGACTAGGTACCAAACATCATATGCGTACAGCTAAGGACTAGAATTCCTTGCAGAAGCTGTGTTTCCGATAGCTACAACCTAGATGTCTTTAAGCCAAGAGTGAATAAGTTACTTCTAGACGAGCGTGCAACATATTCGACCATATCGACGCTTACCATTAGGTGAGATGTGAGAAAATATCCAAACGCGAGCCTATATAATAAAAAAATCAGGTGTATATAAGTACCTCGAAATACAATGCATTTTCAGCTTCAGCAGCGACCTTGCAGCCGACCTCTGACCGTGCGAAGGCGGTGCACACCGTGTCGATGGTGGTTCTGGTAGTTTCCTCCCTGCCGGGTACTCCCGCCAGGAGCTGGATGAAGTGGTCTGCTGGGTTGTAGTTAGGAGGACATGCTGCTCCCAAGCTATGATAGAAAAGATGGATTTAAAGTTAGTTTTTTCACCGTTTCTTGTTGACTAATTGCGTCAATTTTGCCCGACCAGTATGTATCTCGAGAGCAGTGGTCGCCGAGTGGTAACGGCCCAGACTTACGTGTTGTAGGTCGTGCGTTCAAACCTAACCAGTCGCATTACTTGGTGTAATTTATTTCATCACCACTGCTCTCAAAATGATGAAGGAAAACAACGTGACGAAACCGACATGTCCTAGAACCAAAAATTCGAAGTCTTGTGACATTCACCAATCCGCACTGGGCCCGCGTGGTGGATTACGGCCCATTCCCTCTCCTAGAGAGGAGGCCTGCTTCCCTGCTGTGTAAACATTAAAAAGGCTGATTATGCTTATGCTTATGTATGTATCTACTCGGGCCGCTCTGTTATTTGGGGTTGTCCATAAATTACGTCACACTTTAAGGAGGGGTCGACAAAGTGTGACAATTGGTAACAAGGTGTACCAGAGGGCCATACCATAGTCATACTTATAGGTAGTATTCAACATCATAACAGTTATGTGTTGTCAACTTTACAATTATTTTTTATTCGTATTTTTTAACGTTGATTTTACTATTTCATTTATTGTAAAGATTTCTAACAATACATGGACATGAGAAACTTAAATATTTAAACTAGACTTAACTAGTATATACAAAAACATAAAATAGAGCCGGGCGTCGAAGTACTCCTCGACATCGCTAGTATGGTAGCGATGTGATGGAAATGTGCCCAGAAGACTGTCAGTATCGCCTTCGAATGGCAATGCTTATTCATTTGGGCAAAGAACGAGCCAGCCCTCTAATCACGTAAAGTACCGATCAGTCGGTGTAAAATTCCCTTGAAAAGGGGACGCGCACTCGCAGATAAAGTATAAAATGTAGTTTTTATAAAAAAACTAATTTTGAAATTGTTCAGTAGAATAATGTTGTAAGATTATCTCAGAAAAAAAAACAGCAAGCCAACAAAACGGCGGATTTGAACGTGACAAAAGTAAATAAGTAGCTACTACAGCTTAAGTGGTATAATGATACAAGCCAATTATAAGTATTATGTTACGTGTCTTAAGAGGTTAAACCCTATAGTGACAGGGCATAATACGGAATTTAAGGCGTTAGGGGGACAAGCTATATTATTCTTTAAAAATAGAGCCGGCGCCGACTGACGACGCGACACGGCAAAGGATCGGGTTTAGAATTCAAATTAGGCCCGGCGCCCATTACTGGCATCGGCAAGGAAAAGGATCCTTCGGCATCCCTACATGCATGCCAAGGCATAGTTTCCAACACTGTGCTCTTGAATGTAGGAATGCCGAAGGCTCTTTTTAGGGATGCCATAGGTTCGTTTAGGAATGCCGAAGGATCCTTTTCCTTGCCGATGCCGATAATAGGCGCCGGGCCTTAATCGACACAAATATACCACGGCACGTCATGGCATGCTGCGGGACGCTACAGCTTGTTGTGACATGCCACAGGGCGCCGCGGCACGTCGTGGCATGCCGTTTCATTCCCCGGACTGCCGCGGTGTGCCATCGTCTCACTGTGGCAGTCCGTGGAGTCCCACAAGTCACATAGGTCACAGGATTATGACTGTTAAAATAATTGAAATATGGTTTAAAACGGGTGTGGCTGTTTCTTCGGGAAATGCGAGTGTCTGGGTTTGCTGCAAGACGCCGCAACGTGACGCGGCATGCCGCGTCACACCGAAGCGTCCTTCGAGCTTCCGAAGCACGTCGTAATGTGTCAAAGACAAGAGAGAAACTGGTCATTAACAAATTAAGAACACTCTATACTAAAAGCATAATCAGCCTTTTAATATTCTCACTGCTGGGACTCAGGCCTCCTCTCTAGGATAGGGAATGGGCCGTAATCCACCGCGCGGGCCCAGTGTGGATTGGTGAATGTCACATGTCTTCGAATTTTTGGTTCTAGGACATACTGGTTTACTCACGATGTTTTCCTTCACCGTTTTAAGAGCCGTGGTGATGAAATAAATTACACAAAGTAATGTGCCTGGTTGGGTTTGAACCCGCGACCTACAACTCGTAAGTCGTGGCCGTTACCACTCGGCCCCCACTACTCTGTTATACTGAAAAGAACTGTTATTTCAAAAGTATAGAAAGGTCTTCAGAACAGAACAAGGAACAGAACATCAGAAGAGGAAAAAAGCTACTTACTCTTTGAAGAAATCGTTAGCCTGTTCCGGCGAGCCGAGGAAGGCGACCTTCCCGTCCGCCATGATGAGCAGTTTGTCAAACATGGCGTACAGCTCCGAAGACGGTTGGTGAATCGTGCACACCACCGTCTTGCCTTTCTGTGCCAGACCTTTGAGTACCTACAGGGAGAAATAGATTCATTAGGTTTCATTGGGTTCCTTCTATTTGGCAGAATCTTGATACTCCGATTTTTATTTGGCATAACTCACATGGCATAATCTTATTTAATCGAATATTTTTAAGGCATAAAAATTATTTAGCATAACTTTTGTTTGGCAGAATATTTACGTGTCCGAATTTACAATGGCATACTTTTATCTTGACAGAATTTTGTTTCGCATAATTACCTTTGCCATAATTAATATTATGCATAATTTTGTTTAGCATAACATTTATTTAGAGATACGATTATTTGGTATGGGTGCATATTTGAACATCAAAAATTAAAATAGATGTATCTTCTTGTAAAAATTAGTGTTCAAAACATCAAAAACTTATAATATATGGAATAAAACTGATAATTTAAATAAAGTAAATTTATGCTGTCGAATGGTTAGATAACCTACGTGCAATGTATTTAAAATCGAATGGTCTGCAAAAGTGACATAGAATGTTCTAAATATAGCATGTATTGGTAGCATTTTCAATATTAAATTAAATTTGTGTCATAAAAAGTCAATACGTTGTGCTGCAAAATTTTGTGACAGAAACGAATCGCTGCGAAACCGACTTTACGCAGTCTTGTCTGCCCTACCCCTAGAGTGTAATTTAAACCCGCGTAGGCACGGAGGGGTAGGGCGGCCCGCGAGCTGAGGAGCAGGTGGTTTGAAGGCCCGCCACCGCGGCTGAGGCTGGCCGGCAAAGCCGGCCAGCAAGCCGAAGCTGCGGTGGTGAGCGTTAAAACCATCTGTGACGATAAGCTCGCGTGGCGCCGCCCAAACCCCGCAGCGCCGGAGCCGTGACAGAAACAATGCTTGCTGCATGTTGCATGCCTGCTGCATGTTGCATGCCTGCTTGCATGCTGCATGCCTGCTGCATGTTGCATGCCTGCTTGCATGCTACATGCATGCTGCATGCATGCTGCATGTTGCATGCCTGCTTGCATGTTGTATGCCTGTTTGCATGCTACATGCATCCAAGCCAAGAAAAAAATCAGTTCTGCCTTTTAATGACTATCGATATAAATTGTATGCCAAAAGACGATTCTGACTGTGAATTTTCTGCGATATGATGGTTCTGCTTTTTAATTATTATGGATATAAACATTATGCCTAAAGATGATTCTGACTAACAAAATTATGAGTTTTGAATGTATGACAACTGAGTGTATGCGAAATGATTTTCTGCGAAATGAAGTTTATGCTATCCGTTGTTATGCAAAACAATATTATGACGTAAAAAGTTCTGCTATAAAAGTTAGACCCGGTTTCATTTTGGAGTCTTTAGAACTTTACCTTTTGTCTTCTGGTCAATTCGCTCTGCCGTTCGGACGTGAAGACTAAGTTTATAAGTGTAACTGGCCTATTGGTCTAGTGGTTAGTGGCCCTGAATGCTATGCCGGAGGTCGTGTGTTCGATTCCCACCCAGGACAAATGTTTGCGTGATGAGCACGATCATTTGTTCTGTGTCTGGATGTAATTTATCTATAAAATGTATGTATTTAGAAATATATAAGTAATTAAGTATATTTATCAGTTGTATGTTTATCAGAAGTGAATAATTCACGTAAAAAAAATACATAATATCCAAATTAATCGAAAAAATACCGGCAACTGTCAAATACATTGATCTCAATCATTCTATCATTCGGACAATCATTGACTGTTAGGCGGTACGAAGTTCGCCAGGTCAGCTAGTTGAAAATAATAAAAACCACTCCTTCTGTCCTTCAATATATAATATACCTGTAATACATTCTGTGCCATGAATGAATCCAATCCCGAGGTAGGTTCGTCACAGAACATAAGTGGGGGATCCGTGAGGACTTCACTGGCGAACGATAGCCTCTTCATTTCACCTCCTGAGATGCCCTTCAGCCGACCTGGAATGCCGATCACCGTGTTCTGGCATTTTGTGAGCGCCAACTACGAAGAAAATAATGGATTAGATAAGTTTTGAAAGAAGGTCTCAAAGGTTTTGTCATGTTTTGACTGGCCTGTTGGTCTAGTGGTTAGTGGCTCTGACTGCTATGCCGGAGGTCGTGGGTTAGACACTCACCCAGGACAAATGTTTGTGTGATGAGCACGATCATTGTGTCTGGGTGTAATTTGTCTATAATATGTATGTATTTAGAAAAATATAAGTATGTTAACAATTGTCTAGTACTCATAACACAAGCTCTGCTTAGCTTGGGACTAGACGGCGTTGTGTGATAGTTGCGGAATATTATTATTATGATTTTTTAAGGTTGGAAATCATCCTATCTTCTCGCGCTCTGGGGCGGAACGGGAGGGCGTGTCAGACTTTTACTGACTAAAACCCACTGTGTTACTTCAGTTGACCTTTATAGCAAAAAAAAGTGGGCAAGTGCGAGTCGGAATCGCGCACTGAGGGTTCTGTACAAACTTACCTATGAAAACAGTTCAATTCCCGAATTGAGTTATGAAGATTTTTCCGAATCGCAAAAAAAATATTCGTAGCGTAACTACAAATTTACAGTTTCTAGATTTTTTCTTTACTTGTACTGTGAAACCTTGCTTCATGCCAAATTTTAGGATTCTAAGTCAACGGAAAGTATCCTATGAATTTTGATTCTCTTGAGAGTATCGAAATATACATTTTTTGCTGCATAAACGGCCGCATTTATTTTTTTCGTCAACTCAAAGGTTTGATATTTACACTGCTTCAATGGACCGCAGATCTGAGTATATGGTTTTAAATTTTAACTCGATACCTCCACGCGTTCCCGAGATAAGGGGTGTTGACAGACAGACGGACAACAAAGTAATCCTGTAAGGGATCCGTTTTTTCCTTTTGAAGTACGGAATCCTAAAAATTAAGAAGTGCGCGTCATTGCTATCTTCAGAGATTCATAAAGATAAGTTTGTAGTGTAGGTGATAGTAATTTATTATTTAAAGTACATGATGTCCTCTAAGTTTGACAATCTTCTTCAAATAACATAATCATAATATGTGCAATGTGTGCATGTCGCAAACATGAACGAAAAATACAGACAAATCTCTAAAGATTATCTTTTATCGTATCTCTAGGGTAACTATTAATACCTTACAAAAATATGTAGTACTAGCTTCTGCCAGCGGCTGCGCCCGCGTGAATTTATGTTTCTCAATACAAACTTCCAACCCCATTTTATCCCCTTTTTTATGGCGGGAAAATAATCTAATGACAAATCCTACTCTTGGGCGGAGCGGGAGATAGTGTTAAATTTACTGACTAAAAACCCACTCCTGTTCCTTCTTTGCCTTTTCCGAGGCCCCGGGCTTCGCGTACACAATACTCGTGGCCCGTCGTTTGATACGTGGAAATTTGTCACCGCAGCACTCGGCTCCATTCCATAAACTCCTCGCCTGCGGCTCGAGCGTATTCCGCCTCGGTCACAATGGCAAAGTTTTTCCTCTTTATAAAATGGGAACTTAGTGGGTTATCCTGGAGCGGTAGTCCAGACCAGTCAGTCTTAAAGCTAACTTAAGAAACTACTTAGTCATAGACGAAAAGGAAAGTTCCAGCTTGTTTAAGTACATTGATAACGATACAAACAATGATTTAACGTCTAGATATCATTTACGTCTAAATTGCATCAATTATTACCAATTTAATTGAATTCTGATGACTTTTCGTTCGTAACAACTAATGGGATAAATTAAGAAAACTGTATTTCGAAGCAGGTTTTAACAAATATTTAAAATGCCTGTCGGTAATTACTGTTTTGGTATGTCAGAATAAATTAACCAAAAGAAAAAAATCTAAATGATGTTTGTAGTTTAACTTTATCAAATAGTTTTACAATATCTTAGTAAATTAAAAATACAGTTTGGAATACCGTCCACGGACGCATAGCTTCACAGACGCGTATAATGACGACATTATACGTTTGGTGTACGCTTGCATAAAACTTACATAGTTACAAAACTAAGAAACTCTATGGACGAATCGGCAACGACACGATGCCACAACGTTGCCGCTTTGTCGACAGACTACGCGTCTTTGAAGCTACGCGTCCGTAGACAGTAGGCTTTTAACTACAGTTTCGGTACAATGTTTTATAATGTCCAGTTTCATATCTCACCTCAGTAATGACTTCTTGAACACGCCGCATCCGTTGTGCGTAAGGAATATGTCGATCCATGCGCACCATAGCCTATATAAAAAAAAAATACAAATTATCATCATAAAAAATTTTTGGAGAAGTAAAAAAAAACAAAGTCCCATTAAAACGCCATTACAAACAATTTGAGTTCATTTTCCATGGCTTGAAGTCATAGAGCAATCATTTCAATATCAAAAGTTTAAATTATGGTGTCAAGAAATATACGATTTTTAACATAGAGCAAGAAAAATAAAAACACTTAACCAATTAAAATTACATATACACAATAACTCCTAAATCACTGGTGTCAAGGCCCAACCGGTTTGAATCAGGGATGTTACGGAGCTCAGTAACCATAACCGAATCTATTCGATTTCCGAATTCAAAAACTTTAACTGTAACCGTTACCAAAACCGATATAAAGTCTTCGGCTATTTTCGGAAAAAGTCGGAGTCTAAATGACAGGTTTTTAATAGTTTTGCCCGGCCAAACAAATGATGAATCTAGACTGGAAATAAAAGTCAAATCTTGCTATGTTTATTTAATTTTTATAATTTTAAAATTTTTGTTATCCGTAATGGAAACTATCCGATAATCCGAATTAATTCATTCTTATCCATAACCATACCCAAAACCGGTTTATTCTACACTAATATTATAAAGAGGTAAAATTTTTTTTTTTGTTTGTAATCTAAAAGTAGGTACTACAGGGTTACCATGACGTTCAAAGTAAGGTTGTTTCATTCTTATTTCAGTGTGGGTAAGAGACAGAGCTATACAGGTTGTCTAACGCCATCTCTTACCTACTGGAAATAATGATGAATGAAACAATCTATATTTAAACTTCATGGTACAGGTCCTGGTCCGATTGCTAAAATTAATTCACCGATAGAAAGCTGCTTTATTCCTGAGTGACATAGGCTATATTTTATGTAAGCTGGCGAAGCCGCGGTTAAAAGCTAGTATTATTCATATATCCGTATATCGATATGAAAATTCGTATCTACAACATCACTACATTGGACACTAAGTGATTTTATTATTAACAAACCGGTTCATAAATGTTGCCCAATATTTAGTTTGATAGAGACGATACTAAGGCACGAGTTATTCGAAGTCATCGTGAATTATGAAGAATGTATGATTCAGATAAAATGGCTACCGATTGAAGTTAACTGTTTTTTAAGTAACAGAGAACGTTGTTGTGGAGATAACTATACAACTGATGTAAAATGATGTTAATATGTTGTGTGTAATATAGTATAATCAGCCTTTCAATGTTCCCACTGCTGGGACTCAGGCCACCTCTCTAGGAGAGGGAATGGGCCTTAATCCACCACGCGGGCCCAGTGCGGGTTGGTGGATGTCACATGTCTTCGAATTTTTGGTTCTAGGACGTGCCGGTTTCCTCACGATATGGTGTGTAAGTTCTTATTTTTTGTTATAGCAGAGCTGTCTCTCGGTTACTATACCCTTCCTCAATAAATGGGTTATCCAACACTAAAACAATTTATCAATTCGAATCTGTAGTTCCTAAGATTAGCATGTTCAAGCAAATAAAATCTTAGTATTAGTATAAATAGATATATTTTTATATCGTTTTGCTTGATAGAACACAAACTTAATCTATCCCACTTCTGTAAGACAGGTTTTTCACTGTTAGAGGTAGTGGGACTTAAAGGGGTGACCAGATGGTTGCAAACTAGCATTCCAACCAAGGTGACCTTGGTTTATGTGTTGCGGCTAAACGTAAACCACGCGCCAAGATGTTCGGTGGTTGGGAAAACGCGCCTCCCAACCAAGGGCGTTGGAGGTCATGAATTACAACTGCTGTCTACATGGATTGAAACTAACAAGGTCACCTTGGTTGGGACGTTGGTTTGTAACCGTTTGGTCACCCCTTTACTTAACCCACCACGCGGGCCTAGTGCTGTTTGGTGGGGGGTCTGGAAAATAACGGTTTCTTCACGTTGTTTTGCTTTATAGCTTTGAGAGTAGTGATGAAGTAAATAATGCCAGTATAAAAGTGTGTTCTTTTGGGTTCTGGCTCGACTGGGTGCTGTTAACTCTGGGCCACTACTCCCTACTTTTTCTTTCTTTTAGTTTCGTCCTGTATGTGCATTAAGCCAGTGTCAAATTTAAAAAGAATTTCGTTCTAGATAAGATATACAGTCACTTTGTTTTTTTATTAGAATTCGGAGATAACAAATTCTAATGTAAAATTAAAATGTGAAGTCATTGGCAGAAAATGCATCGAGCCAGCCTTCTCGGCAAATTTCGCTGAGGTAGTCTACGATAACATTTTCCGCCTGTTTCAATAATTCCACGTTTTTTCTAGCTGCGTAGACACTTGAGATACAAAACTACACCAATTTTATGTCACAATATCCACTAGGAATTAATTTCCGAATAATTTTAACTGCCACTGAATTTCACTCGGAAAAATCCCGCCAAAAACTCTACTCCATACTTGAAAACATATCCAATAATATCTATTATGTATAGTCTAGTATACAATTTTAATCTAATATTTACTTTATTAATTTGCAGTTCACCGCAGACTACCCCCCTTTTTCTACTCTAAGTTCTTACAGTCCATCCTAAGGTTGTCTGACAGATATCGCTGTCAGCGATAAGACCGCCTTTGTACCCATAGATTTAACCTAGTGTAAAAGTTTTGTTACTATTTTAGTGTACAATAAAGTTTATTCTATTCTATTCTAAACCTTCTTATTCTTTTTTCGAAAAAACTCACCTGGAAAATCAAATGTTCCTTCACCGTCAGCGTCCCAATAAACAAATCCTGCTGCTGCACGTACGCCGACAGCGCGGAAAGTGCTTCAGGGGTAGCCGGCTGACCATTCAGCGCCCTTGTTCCACTGGACAGTACTCCGCTAGGAGTGCGGAAAGTCAGCGTGTTTAGGAGTGTGGTCTTCCCCGCGCCTGATGAGCCCATGATAGCCAGAAGTTCACCTGGGTAGGCGGCGCCATTTACTATGGAAGAAGACAACGATAGTAATATAGTTAATATGAAGTAGAATATTTCTCAAAATTTACTTTAGCCTTTAGCCTGAAAACATGTCAAAATTCGACAATGAAGTAGGGTTTAAGACATATTCAATGTTATCCTAAATCTCCTTAAGTAATCGTTCTCCCGATGATGCGAATGTATTAATTTATTAACCAAATCCAATAATCATTTGCTAGGTAAAAAGTCATATCGATTTATCTACGCCTCATTCTTTGTTCAGTCCATCACTTTTTGAAGTACGTTTCATCGTACCCTCTGAACATCACGACAACCAGTTAGTTTTCCTTTAAGTTGGAGCCACGTGATCACAATCACAAGAAGTTGGTAGAAACATAACAGTATTGATTGGTTTGATTCGTTATTCATAATGACTTTGTGAATTTCTATGCGTATTTTATTATTGTACGTATTTCATTTGTTACAAGTGAGTCGCTCTTTTAAAATATGCGCTCAGCGTCGCGTCGCGTCGCGTTGTGTGTCAGTATAAAGTCGACTGGCAGAAAATGCCTGCAGAAAAGGCATTAAGTCAGCCTCTGTACAATAGGTATATTTATACTAGTGCATAAAGTTTGAATAAATAATGAATAAAAAATAAAAAAAATTACTTGTTTTGGGCATAATTATAATGTGGGTAGGTCATATGTGTGTAATTTTCCTGGCTTCCACAAAAAATGACAACACCATTTCACAATTTTTTTTTGTTCTATTTCTAGCATTGGTAGAAACCTATGCAATGAGAGAAGGGCAGGAAAATTCCACTACAACTTAGAGCACTTCCACTTTAATCATAAATTGGCTTTTATCATTCATTAATTCTTATCGCATTAAGCCTATTAAAGTTTCCATCAACGTTTAATTCAGGAACGTCAAAAACTGTCCTTATTGTCCTTGATATAAAATGTAACGTGTATTAACTAAGCTACCTTATCGGATTCCAAGATTTTAGAGCTGATAAGAATCAACCAATTGAATATGTTACCTGATATTCTGTGAGAACTTGTGTAACTTGTGTCAGTAAGTCAATCAATATTTAATTCTACGTCTGTCATCTTGATTGATCTTGCTTTATTCAGCACTGTTTTCTGCCCGTGGTTTCGCACGTGTTAAAATTCGTTTACCATCCTAAAGCTAACCTAACCAGGACCTGTACCATGACGTTTAAAGTAAGATTGTTTCATTCTTATTTCCAGTGTGGGTAAGAGATAGCGCTAGACAACCTGTATAGCTCTGTCTCTTACCCACACTGAAATAAGAATGAAACAATCTTACTTTGAACGTCATGGTAGCCCCGCAGTTCGGCTTCCAGTCAAACGGGACGCAGATTGATATCCGTATTTTACAAGGAGCTGGATGTGGATGGAGAGCTGGATAAGACGATACTCCTTGGCAAGACTGATGTCAGTTATTCTAGCTTCTGACTATGTATACATGACTGGCCTGTTGGTCTAGTGGTTAGTGGCCCTGACTGCTATGCCGGAGGTCGTGGGTTCGATTCCCACACAGGACAAATGTTTGTGTGATGAGCACAATCATTTGTTCTGTGTCTGGGCGTAATTTATCTTTAATATGTATGTATTTAAAAATATATAAGTATGTTTATCAGTTGTCTAGTACTCATAACACAAGCTCTGCTTATCTTCGGACTAGACGGCGTTGTGTGATAGTTGTGGAATATTATTACTATATTATTATACGGAATTTCAAAGATCTACAAATGACAGCCGGGACCAATGTAAGCAACCTGCTTTCCGAGGCACGAAGGAAATCACACTAATCTCACCATTTCTCAACAGCTGTTTTCTCTGCTGGAACATGCCACTCGCCGACGGCTTCCAGAAGTTCCAGAAACGTCTAGACCTGGCCCTGGATTCGGTGGCGAAGGCATTGATATCTGCCCAGGTGTATGTAACCTTCTCCGCGCCTCCGATGGCTCCATAGTTGCGCTGGGTTGGTAATGCCAAGGTCACTTCGCCGCCACTTCCTCGCGGTGAGGTTTCTGGTGAGCGACCATCCTGGAGAAGGATTAAGGAGTTAGTTAGAAAGCTTTATAACATTCGCGAGTCACTGTAAGGGCTGTTTACTCAAAACATAACCAATTATTGGCACCTAAATGTAGGGCTGCCATCACCTAATTTGCCGACGCCGGACAAACATGGCAAAAATCCCGGACATTTGGGCGAAATATAACTTTTTCTCCGGACACGTAGAAATCAATCTCAAAGAAATCAAAAAAATCAATTAATGTGATAATCTTCTGTTTTGTATGAAAAATAAAAACATCGTTATATTTTTTTAATTTCTCTTCATTTATACAGGTTGTTAATGAAATCGAATTAGGTACGTATGTAACCGCAACAATTAATAGACATTTTTTGTTAAAAAAATTAAACACTATAAATAATAATAAATTATAATAAGTTTTTGTTTATGATGTTAATAACATAGTCCTGAGACGTTGCCAGTGTTTTACAAATAACCCTGTATATAAGTGTTTGATTTTATTACTAAAAATGTCTATTCATTGTTGCGTTTAAATACGTACCTGATTCAATTTTATTACAAGATTTTACGATATAAATTGGGTTTCCCCTACTAAGAAAAGTGTCCGGATTTCACCCGGACACTTTTAAAAACCTCGCCCTGACGCCACCCCACGCCCTTCAAACTAAGACAAATCCGGGGACACCCGGACGGATGGCAGCCCCACCTAAATGAAATGTATTTCTATAAGTTGGCTTAAATAAAACTTGACAAGATCGGTGTTTCTTATTTGACTACTCTAAGAAGAAATATAGAAACAAAATCTTCTAACTGTACCTACCAAAAATAAATTTCCTGTTAAAGGAATTTAAAAAAAAACCATGGCCATCCCCAAAAGCTACTGAAATGTTGGTCTATTCTTTTTTTACTTGATGTCTATGACATTTATAAACAATATATTAGTTTATAATCTACTTTTCATGTTAATTTTATGTGTGCGAAAATAAATTATGCGCCAAAGCTTCTAAATACATTTATTAACATTTATACAATTGATTTTGTGGAACAAAACTGTGCTAGTCACACCTGCCAATATCGCGTGCAAAGCATTTTATTTACAAATACTAAAAATCCGTTTTGTTATTAGATACTAGTTTGAAAGTTGACATTTAGTTCAGAAACTGTTGTGGCTGAGTTGGAAATAATTAAGACAAATCTGGTTATTCACCTGCCTCAACAAGTTGCTATAATACAGCAACAGACTGATTAAAATTAAAATTCAATTTGAGACATTCTTCTTTTCTATCGACAACCAATTAGAACGCAAAAGTGTAAAGTGTGACGAGAATGGACAAAAAACGCCAACTTCGTTACACACTCAGTGACCCAAAAGAAAATAATCGAAAGATTGACAATAAAGCCCTTAAATGTATATATTTTACTAATACCTTAAAATAAAATAGAATTAAAAACTTAAAAATAGCAATATTTGCACGAACACATTAGAGGTCAACGCCACTCAAGTGAAGTGATTGGCTGATTTAAACTTATTCAACCAACGGTAGCGCCTAACCTGACTTGACATTTTTTTTTCTTTCTGCAGAAATTGGGTATAGTCCTAGTTAGTAATCCTATAATATTACGTTAACTACATTTTCAAATATTTTATTAAAAATACTTAAAAATATAAAATAATGTATTAGAAACAGGATTCAAGCTACCGGCACCCAGGGCTTTAAAGAAAGGAATCTCCTAACAACACAAATCGTGTTGAGACCCTCCAAGATCTTGTTTGAGGCCTGTGGCTATTTAACCATTGGCTACAACGACTATCAGTAAAATGTTGACCGAGTCCACATTCCATATATCGACAACCTCACATGCTAAGTCTAAATACTTGATTTGCTTATCTTTCTCTACTTTCACGAGGTTCTCGTCGCGAAGGACAAACAACAATAATACACGTCTCTCGCTTCGATCTACCGCCACTTTATCAGAGTTATTGGCTATAATAGGACAATTGTAGGCAGTGATGATAGACCCATCCCAGTACAATGTGATATTGCCATTATCAAGAACTGGGTCGGGCACATACCTGTATTACGGCACGTCTGATTCCACAAGAGAGTATTTCAGAACAAGTTGCTGATAGATAATCCTGGTTACAAAGTTGTGCCTATGTAAGTACCTACTCTCCGTTAGCCAGACGAGAAGAACCAGAGCTAATGTAGCAAAAAGATTGTCCCGGACGGTGGCATGCCCGACAGGTGTCAACTGTGCCAAATTTCATAATAAATCTCCGATCGTTATTCGTCATGATAATAACTTCGTCTATAATGACAGACACAGACTTTTGTCTGCACCAGTGTAGACGGCTTCCCCAAAGAAATTACTAAAACGCACCCAGGCTACGGACACTAACGGTTTTAAATTAGGCCCATGAAGGGAGTGGGAAAAAGCGTCTTTGAAGTTTATTTTTCTGCTATACAACCCTGCAATTGCACTACAGATTTGCGCCAGTTTTTGTTTGCTAATGAGACCAAGGTCAGTCCCTTGTCCACTGTCACCACAGTTCTATGCATCGTACCGACGTCAGCAGTTTCCCTTCTTTAGTCTCGCCTCTTCCCGTTACGCGGGGTCGGCTTTTTTAATCATTCGGCGCCATTCATTTCGCTGATAAGCATCATCATCTAAAAGGCTAAGCTTTGGCATGTCCTTGTGGGCATTAAATCATCCAAGTAATTTGCGGTCTACCTCGTCTTTGTAGCCACGGATAGGCACTTTTTCACGATATGGATGTAGGAAATATTCCCTGAGACTATATCTCGCGGTTGTGGAGAAATCCAAAATTTAAATGGCTGAATGTGTATATATAAATAATAACTGATATCAATCATATAACAACCTAACCTATATATTACATTTCTGCACGACATTCTCGTAATACATACCTAGGTATTGCCGTACACACGGACTACTTATGATAACCTCTTACTCAACATTTGATACTCGGTTTCTGATACATATCTCATTCCGTGTTCCTTGTTCTGGGTAAATTGAATCTGTCCTTTGTTTTTTTATGGTATATAATAACGGTATATTATGTATTCGGCCATAACGACATGGTCCATGCAATATATTTAAGATATCTGTTATGTTACCTATTAAAGGGTCATTGTATAGGCTCAATGGTAATATAATTTATTATAATTCGTTAATGCAGTGGCTTACTGAATGAAAGACGTATTATTCAGGAACTGCAATTGTAAAACTTACTGATTGGGATCCATGATTTGATAGGTTATGGTCCTCCTCCTCCTCCTGGAGTCGTATTCCTCATTACTGAGGGTCGTGAAGTCCCCGCTGGATTAGCTTCTTGTTAATGGTATTTCGCCATCTGTGGCGGTTCTTAGCGTCATGAAGTGCGACGTGCAATTGGGTGTCTAATGTGGACAGGACCTGATCTGCCCATCTTTTTGGGCGGCAGCCTCTTGGTCGTTTGCCATCAACCATGCCAGTTATGATGAGCTGTTCCAGGTTGTGGCCATTTTTCCTGGCAATGTGGCCAAAGAACTCCAGTACTCTGCGCATGCAGGTAGTCGACAGTCTGAACTTGATGTTCAGTTCACGTAGGATAGAGAGGTTTGTACGGAAAGTAGTCCAGGAAAATCGAAGCATTTTCCTCCAGCACCACATCTCGAAGGCATCAATGCGATCGCAGTCCGCCTTTTTCAAAGTCTAAGTCTCAGGCCCGTAGCTGAATATGGAGAAGACTAGACATTTAACCAGTTTAGTTTTGGTTTTACGAAATGTTGCGATCCCTCCATATGCCTTGCAACTGCGACATTGCACTTTTGGGCTTCCTATGCGTTATGATATTTTGTATATTTCTTCTACTCAACTCGAACTCGCGCTTGATAAAGTTTGAGCAGCTGTTCCGCGGTGTAGAATTGTCTCACCGGACTTTGTTTTATACTATTGCGCTAGTAACAGTTCTACCATCGGCTTTGCCTGCGTGAAAGTCAGTTTCTCCGTACAAAATTTAGACCCCCGTTTCATCCTCTTAGGGGGCGAATTTCGAAAAATACATAAAAAGAATGTTTGTGAAAATTTTCAGCATTCTAGGTCGATGTTTGTCCAGTTTGGGCTAGGAATTGACGAGTCAGTAAGTCATGGTTTGCATTTTATAAAACACCACACACGTTAACACGTTCAAAAAAAAAATTAACGTTTTGGGAACAAATTCATTGTGCGTACAGCTAAGGAGTGGAATTCCTTGCCGGAATCTGTTTTTCCTGATGGCTACAACCCGGGAATCGTTAAATCATGAGTGAATAGGTTACTTCTAGGTAAGCAAGTTCCATCACCGACCGCATCGTCGCTTTCCATCAGGTGAGATAGCGGTCAATCACGAACCTATCAAGTATAAAAATATGTATATACCTACAGATAAGGAATAAAGAATCGAATCGATAAAAAAAGCCCCAAAGAAATGAAGATTCCAGTCTGTACATTTAAGTATTACAAAACATGTTTTTGCGTCAGAAACTTAGGTTTTGGGCAAGATTAGGCTAGAAAATGTACCTATCCAAGTAGGAAACTAACTTTTCAGTCTTTAAAAAATTTATAGGCAGTTTTACGCCAAAAAAGTTACATAACTTTTAACACGACACGCAATTGTAATCGCAACTGAAGGGTTCACGTTAAGTGTTGTAATCGACACTGCAATCCTCCCCAAGCGAGAGTATCCATTTCCCGAAGAGTATTTAAGCTTATCACGTGGAAGACTGTTTTTTAATAGGCTGGTTGCCGTCAATAATGGTTTCTAATGTTAAACCGTCATCTTCATCATCACCATCATCTTCCTGCCCTTGTCTCATCTTATTTGGGGTCGGCGCAATACGTTTTTTTTCTTTTATTCTATCCTGTTAACTGTCATGCTATCACTAACTTCCTTTTCTTTCATATCACTGTTCACACAATCCATCCATCTTTTCTTTGGCCTCCCTCTCCCAATCCACCCATGCACATGTATACTCATAACCCTTTTAGTAACATGCGTTTCATCTCTCCTCTTTACATGACCATAACAAGACAAACGATACCCCTTCAACTTTTCGGTCACTGGAGCCACTTTCAAACTTCCTCTAATATATGAGTATATTAGAGGAAGTTTGAAAGTGTGGGTGGTGGGTGGTGTGGGTGGTTGGTTTGGGTGTGGGTGTGTGTGGGTGTGTGTGTGTGGTGTGGGTGTGTAGTTTCTCACTTAAACCGTCATCTTATTAAAAACAAATTGCCCCGCCCTAAGAATAACTCCTGTATCGTGGACGCGTTCACAAACATGTAAACTCACACAAGACACTCAGATCCGAAAAACCTATTTGTAGGCCATACAAATATTTGTTCCGTGCGGGAATCGAACCCATGACACGCGGTGCGTGAGCCAATCGCTCAACCACTGCGCCAGCCGTGCTGTGAAAGTCAAGTCATCGGAATGGAGGTCGACTAGAAATGTTACGGTTGGCAGAAGGAATGAAAATCGCAACTGTGCAATGCCTATCGTAGGTGCCCAGCAGGATCCTAGGGGCGCAGTAGGGTCGAAGCCTACTGGGACCACGGGTAGTGTGAAAGCGAAACCCGGGGCCCTAGGACGAAGGCAAAGAAGGAACAGGAGTAGGTGTTTAGTCGGTAAAAGTCTGACACTATCTCCCGCTCCGCTCAAGTGCAGGATTAGCCATAAGATGATTTTCCCACACAATAAAAAAAAAACGGTGCAATGCCCAAAGCTATGCCATACTTACTCTTTTTAAGTTCACCTGTGATATTCATATTATCCATATTAACTATCCCCCGATCAATACTAACAATAAGTTAACAATACAATGAACTCCTAATTAAGAAACCCGACGGTAAATTCGGTGTTTTATTACGACGGAATTAGGGGTGGTCCGATATCCGGAACTAGTGTCGGGTTACCATCACGTGGGAGTTACGACACAACCGGAATAAGCCGACAGGTGCCTAAGATTAGGTGCTAAGTTTGTCGCTATTTGAAATATTAAAAAAGAATATGGAATAAATATAACATACAATACATAATCGGTCTTGTAATGTTCCCACTGCTGGGAGCCCTCGTCTCTAGAAGAGGGATTGGGCCGTAATCCACCACGTAGGCCCAGTTCGGGTTGGTAGATGTCACATGTCTTTGAATTTTTGATTCTAGGACATACCGGTTTCCTCACGATGATCACCTTTACCATTTTAAGAATAATGGTGATGAAATACATAAATTACACAAAGTGCGCCTGGCTGGGTTTGAACCCTCAACTGTAAGTTGAGGCGCTTGGCAGTTTTTAATTCATTTCCCGGTCTAGTGTCTTAATATGTGTGCGCATTCATCAGAATATTCATTTCTTGACGTCTTAATGACGGTTATAATCAACCTTTGGAAACATGGCATTGAAGTCATGGCAACTTAAAATAACGATTTTAATTGGGACTCTGTGATCTACGATTATATACCTAATGAGAGACCAAACACATCTTTGCTTTAAAATATTATGTAATGACTTGAATCTATTAAAAAAATAAGTAACAGTTTGCTACGCTCTTCTACTGAAAGTATTATGAATATCGTAATATTTTCAACCAACTTAAAGAAAAGAGGTTTGGCATTCGGTAAGTTTTTTTTTTGGTTTGGCTTCGCGGTTTGTGCATTTAGCCAGTGTTTAGGAAGTATTTACTAATTACAGTGACTTTGAAGAACATTGAGTGCCATAAGAATGCAATAAATATAACGCGTTCTAATGTTCTGTCAGTATTTGGCAGCCAAAGAGAGAGTTACAATAGAGCGGCTATCAGAAGAAATGTCTTAGAAATATTGGCATCCAAATGTCTCAGTGACACTATCTAGCTTGGAATAGTAAACACGCGAATTAAATTTGTCAAAGTTTATATAAATTTAACAATCGCTCGGTAGATGACCAGCCCCTCTAGCCAAGTTACAATCGTTTCGTACGCGCCAAACGCCTCGAGTAGGCCGCGCCTCCAATTTCTTTGTTCTGACCTCGTAACTGAATGTTGAGATGACGTCAGAACAATGAAATCGGAGGCGTGGCCTACTCGAGGCGTTCGGCGCGAACGATACGATTGTAACTTGGCTAGGGGGGTAGGGGCCTTACCGTCATATGTTAAAAGGTCAGTCGTACGAGCAAAGAATAGTGTTGGAAAAATACACCCTATATAGCTCCGTCCCTTTAACAGTTCGGTTTAGGTCGTAAAATGGATCAAGTTATGAGCTCGTGGTAGAGGCTCAATGTGTTCTAGGTAAGGTTAAGCTTTTCAGCAATAGATGGCATTATCACAAAATCAGCAAATGTTCTAGAACTATTTTTTTTTTATATATAACCTAGTGCTTGATTGCGATCCCACCTGATGGTAAGCAGTGATGCAATCGTTGATGGAACTATTGAACTATTCACGAAAATTATTGAATTCTAATTAATTACTGCGTAAATACCAAGAATATTTACCAAAATATACAGAAAATAGGTCCAGTTAATTACCCATAACAAGATTCACAATAGCGTAATGCGCAATTCAGCATATTTTCTCATAAAATGATTTTCTTTTAGTGCATAAAGCGGATACAAAATGACTTGACGTGTAGGAGTGTCATACTAAACTGAGCGATCACTAGGTAATAAGTATCGGATTACGATTTTGTTCACTATGTCCCGTCTGTTGGTAGTATATATTTATTGTCTTTGTTGGCAGCAAATATATCAAGTTAGCCTATCCGGCAAGCTTCGCTGAGGTAGTGGGGCTACAACAAAATTCTTAGCTCCATTTTACCGAGATCGCGCCTGTTTCAATAATTTCCCATATTGTTCAGTCGTGTAGACACTTGAGATACAAAACTACACCAATTTTACGTAACAATATCCACTAGTGCAAATAATTAAGACAGCCACTCAACTTCACTCGAAAAAATCCCGGCAAAAACAAGTTTATTATGGCGAATGTCATTTTTAATTCTTGAGATGTTATCATATCCTTCCGGGCGTGTTATGATAAGATTTTGGTAACGTATAAATCTATATATATTTATAAAAGGGGAAACTGACTGACTGACATATCAACGCACAGCCGAAACTACTGGGATTAGGAGCGTGAAATTTTGCACAAGGTTTTCTTTTATGACGTAGGCAAGCACAAAGAAAAGATTTTCCAAAATTCACTCCCTAAGGGGATGAAGCGGGAGTTCAAATTTTTTGTGGAGAAACCTACATTCACGCGAGTGAAGCCGCGGGCAGAAGCTAGTATAGTATAAATACAATAAACAGCAGTTATTAAACTAGTTCATAGAGTATCCTACCTTTTTAATATTGTCTTTCAATTAATTATTTACTCATACTCGCAGCTTCAGTGCTATTATGACAATAATCTTTTTTTTCATATTTATTTATTTTTGCAATTAAAATGTTAAACTCTTGTATAAATAATAAATAAACAAACGAATATATAAATATTATATGTAAAAACAAACGTTATGTATTATTTATATAGTTTTTTGACCTTACCTAATTAAAAACTTCATTTTATGGAACGCAATATTTTTATCTTACTAAAATCAAGGCAAAGCTATCAAGTGAATCAAGAGTGTCTTGTTTTTGCTCACGTGTAGCCGACATACAATATATACACTTCTGGACACATCTATTGGCCCACCTTGTATTTTCAGTTTCGTTTGGTCCTAGCTAAAATTTTATATTAGGTCGAGCAAAAAGTTTTTATGCAGTTTTGAACCTGGCACATTCACAATTTCATTCAATAGTCTTTTTTTGTATTTCGAACACAGAATTTAAAGAAAAAAAAAGACAATTTGGGGCCTGTTTGTTGATATTAAACAATCGAATACTAAGAAAACTTGGTTTTATTGGTTTACTTGGGTTTAATTCTTGAAAAAGTGATTGATATCTTTGGTTTTGCAACAAACATTACTTATTCTTAACATTAAGGTGAGGTTCTATCAATAATCTATGGATACTTCACCTGAAGTCGCCGCCCAAGCTGTGGCACTAATTCAGGCCGGACACAGCCAAAGAAACGTGAGTGCTCAACTTAATTTAAGTCGATCTGCGGTCCGAAATGTTTATCGGAGGTACCTAGAGACTGGCGGCTTTGTTCGTCGCCAAGGAAGGCCACGATCTCGGGTCACAACTGAAAGGCAGGATCGATTCATCGTGACGACCAGCTTGAGAAATCGTCACCTTACCTCCATTGAGATACAAAACCAACTTCGCGACTTCCACGGAGTATCTGTGAGCGCTCGAACTGTTCGGAGAAGGTTAAAAGAACGCGATATGGTACCACACAAGCCAGCTAATGGGCCCAAACTAACGCGAGCCCACCGAACAGCGCGCCTTCATTTCGCACGCAGTCATTTAAATTGGACACAGCAAGATTGGAGCCGTGTACTCTTTTCTGATGAGTCTAAAATTGTGTTACATGGCAATGATGAAAGGAAGAAGGTCTACCGACGTAAGGGAGAGCGTTTCGCACAATGCTGCTTTGAAGAGAGGGTTGCTTATGGCGGTGGCTCATGGACTGTCTGGGGCGGTATATCCGTGTGCGGCAAAACTCAACTTGAGGTTGTTACAGGACCACGGCTGCCAACATTAAATGATGAAAGGTACATTCGTGAGTGCTTAGAACCTCACGTGATACCATACGCGGACTATGTGGGCCCAAATTTCCTTTTTATGCATGATAATGCAAGAGCCCATGCGGCCGGCATCGTCAGGGAATATCTTCGGGATGTGAACATCACAGTTATGGACTGGCCAGCCAGAAGCCCAGACATGAACCCCATTGAGCACATGTGGGACGAGCTAAAAAGACGTGTTAGGGCTCGTCAGCCAGTTGCCCAGACGATGCAGGAGTTGAAAACTGCCATAGAAGAGGAATGGGAGATGATCCCTCAAAATTTCATAGAGCGGTTGATAAACTCTATGCCTAATCGTATGAGAGCTGTGGTAGATGCCCATGGAGGCAACACGCGTTATTAAATTAAACCTTTATTTGATAAAACATGTTTTTTATTCAAAAATCAATTGCCTTTAACAAGGCGCATATCCGACTTGTTAGGCGTAGCTCCATGTCGTATGGTATTCTGAATTCAAATTTAAAACAATACGATCGAAAAAGATGGTAAAATGTATCAGGTTTAAAACTGCATCAACAGTTTTTGTTCAATCTAGCAATCATATTTCGGTAGGAGCCATCGAAACCTAAACTCTAAGGTGGGCCATTAGATGTGTCCAGAAGTGTATATTTAGATAAAATTGAGTGGGTTGATAACAGGTTTCTCAAATGTCTATTAGTGAACGAAAATTCCACGTCAAATATATTTCTTTTTATTCAGTTTTACTAGTGGGTGAATTTGAGATATAGGAATACAACTACATCTGTATTGAAAGCCAGTCATAACAACACTTGACAAACTGTATATTTGTCTATTACTGCATGTTTTTAAAGGTCTCTGAAACCTGTCAGGGTTTCAGCATTGTTCGAATAGCCTGAAACTCAGAGGACAACTAAAGGAACACGGGTTTTAGTCAGTAAAATTCTGTCGCTCCACCCAGACCGAGAGAAGTTATTTAATGAGATCCCCGCCTCAGGGAGATGTCAGCAAATTGTAGGGGCCCAGCAGGGTCGAAGCCTACTGGGGCAGCGGTAGTGTGAAAGCGAAGCCCCGGGCCCCGGGATGAAGGCAAAGAAGAAACAGGAGTGGGTTTTTAAGATTTTCCTACCTAAAAAAAAACCCTTAAAAAACAAAAAGAAATATTTAGTAGTGTCTATAAAAATAATTTCAACAGAGATAAGATAAGAATTAAGATAAAATTTGAATAAAAATTGCTACTTCTCTTTTCGATATTCGCATAAGTTACAGAGAAGTTTTGAGAGCACTGTGTCGTCTAGACGTGAATAAAGCTAGTGGACCAGATGGTATACCAGCAATAGTTCTCAAGGCATGTGCGCCCGAGTTGTCTCCTGTATTGACGCGCTTGTATCGCCTCTCATTTAGGACTGGTATAGTGCCCAAGTCCTGGAAGCTTGCCAACGTGCAACCCGTGCCCAAAAAGGGCAGTCGTGCCGGTCCTGCCAACTATCGGCCGATTTCAATAACCTCCATACTCTGCAAGATTATGGAGCGTGTATTGAACTCGCGCCTCCTGGCATACCTGGAAGGTAACGATCTCCTCAGTGACCGACAATACGGGTTTCGCCAAAATCGGTCTACTGCGGACCTACTAACAAGTGTATACCTCTCACATGTGGGGCGAGGCCCTCGAGAAGAATGGAGAAGCGATTGCTGTCTCCTCAGACGTCTCGAAGGCCTTCGACAGGGTATGGCACGCCAGTCTTTTGAGTAAGCTTCCAGCGTACGGCATTTCCCCTGGCCTGATTAACTGGGTAAAAGACTTTCTGAGTGAACGGTCTCTCCGAGTTGTTGTCGATGGATGCTCATCAGAGCCCATGACGACTAATGCCGGAGTTCCTCAGGGGTCAGTTCTCTCTGCAACTCTTTTCCTGCTGCATATTAACGATCTGCTGATGCCCGGTATCTATGGGTATGCAAGCGATAGCACAGTTGTAGAGAGGTACCTGCCAGGTCCTCGGGCCAGTAAGGAGCTCATTCGGTCCGAACGAGAGGCTATGGTAGAGCGTACGAATGTCTCACTTCAGGCAGTCTCCAAGTGGGGCGAAACTAATCTGGTAAGATTCAACGCCGCCAAAACACAAGCGTGTCTGTTCACCGCTAAGAGGAGCCCGTTCACCTTGGCTCCCGCTTTTCAGAATGTATCCCTGGAGTGCACCGACCGCCTTCAACTCTTAGGAGTTGAAATTTCCTCAGACCTCAATTTCGGGCGGTTCATTGAGTTCAAAGCCAAGGTAGCTGCTAGAAAACTAGGCGTTCTTGCAAAAGTCCGACGGTACTTCACACCGGGACAGCTTCTAATGTTATACAAAGCACAGGTCCGATCGTGTGTGGAGTACTGCAGTCACATATGGGTTGGTGCTGCAAAATGCCATCTAGCAGCTTTGGACTCAGTGGAAAGGCGTGCGAAGAGGCTAATTGGGGATCCAGATTTGGTTTAGTCCAATCTACAAAGCCTCGAGCACAGGCGCAGGGTAGCCAGTCTATCGGTATTTTACAGGAGAGTGTGCGCGGGAACTGCATGACTTGATTCCGCCATCTCCTTTCTACCATCGGACAAACCGACGAACGGCGAGTATCCACCCTTACGTTGTTGAAACTTCAACGGTCCGGACTAAGCGTTTCGCTTCGTCGATTATACCGCGTACATCGACTGGAACAACTTGCCTGCTGCGGTCTTCCCGTCCAACTATAATTTAGGTGTCTTCAAGGCTAGAGTGAATAGGCTCTTAATAAACTAGTGCGCCTGACCATCAATGATTGCATCTCCGCTTACCATCAGGTGGGATCGCAGTCAAGCACTGGTTTATAACAATAAAAATAAATAAAATACTTGATGAAGTTTAACCACTTGTTGGTAACAGTAATATAATATGTTTGATCTTTATAAGTTTGTAACCAGTTAGTTCAGTTTTAGTTTTGTTTAGACTTCCTCCTCGGTTTCTGGTTGGTCCGGTTTGGCCCATAGCAACAGAAAACTAGAAGTACCTATCCTTCTTTAGTGTATCCAAGTAATGGTTCGTTTTCTTATGCAATAGGAAGTAATCCATTAGACTAAATTGAAGGCGATCAGTGGGGTTATAGACCAGAGAATAGGTATGTCTAGTTATATCTACAAGTGTGTAGTGTCGCACTCTGCAACGGGTTTCTTCGGGGACCGGGACTTATCTACAATAAAATGCTTTAAAAGCTTTATACTTCGATATTACTTTTCTTCAAGAATTCAAAATAAGTATTTCTTTGTTCTACTCAATTTTTAAACCTATTCTAGAACAACAAAATCCTTAAAATTATATTTTACATGCCAGTTCGTTAACTTAACTCATGCGATCTCCTTTCGATATCACAGTAGCTATATTGGTGCTGTCCGGTCTAAATATTAAGAAGATTCTGGTTTATTATACCTAAGTGGTAGGGACTGTAGGGATCAAAGATAATAATAAAAGACTCGCCCACTGAGTGTTCCGTACAAACTTACCTATGAAAACAGTTCAATTCCCGAATTGAGTTACGGCGATTTTTCCGAATCGTTTTTTTTTTTTGTAATGTGACCACAAATTTACAGCTTTCAGATTTTTTCCTATACTTGTGCTTTAAGGCCTTGCTTCATGCCAAATTTCAGGATTCTAGGCCAACGGGAAGTACCCTATGAATTTTGATTCCTTTGAGAGTGTCGCAGTTTTTACATTGGCCCCAAAATAGGCAAGGCCTGTATAATTTTTTTTGTAATACACAGGATTACAAAAAAATATTCTTATGAAATTATTTTTTACATAATTATAAAAAATCACTTGCGCCTTACGGCTTGACAGCCGTTCTAATTCTCTCTGATAATATTTTAATTTATAATCTGTAATTAGCATTTATTTATTTTAAATTAATTAATTTAGAAATCTATGAAATTCTCTGCTTTTTTTTTACTAAAACATGAATCACTTTATCTATCGGGAAAAGATGAAAATCCGTTCAGTAGTTTTGAGTTTATAGTAAACAGACAGACAGACTTAGTATTTCTAACCCAGATGAAATAACCTAGGGAGGTGTTGATTTTGATCAAGACAGAGTATCTACCTTCGGTACCTATTTCTAGGTTCACTTCACCCATGCGAAACTCTTGGTCAAAATTTTGATCTACAAATTTAACAATGCTGTACGAATATTTACTGGGATGATCTCGAATAAAAGTATAGTAGGTAAGTCGCCAAGCAAGTCGCAAGCTGTTGCGACACAGTCATCCAACTAACTGTTGATGGGTCGAAAGCGAAGGGCGACCCGGCCCTTCTAAAGTTTGTTTTATAATATTATATAGTTCAAATGATGTCGCAAGCATAACGATTAATTAATTACTCATCCATAAGTAATAACCAGAAGTCGGAATTAGGTAGTTATTTAGGTACTTACTTATACTGATTTCATACAGCAAAATAATAAAGTAGTATGTTTGAAATCCCGAGATTAACTTTAAAGAGCAGATTTTTTTTATGACGCTGTCAGACAGCGTCATAAAAAGAAATCTTCTTCCTGCATGCAGAAAAATTTTCTTCCTGCATTCATGACGAGGAGGAGGAACTGTTCAGAATTTAATTGACGTAGAGAGATCTTCTTCAATGAAAAATAATAATAAAAATTGTATGTTATCTTTATTTTCTTTGTCTTATCTATCTCTGAAGTTTTTATTATTATTTATTTGTAATATTGTTGGCCACACGGGGTTTTTCATTAGAAAATATTAATATCAACATTTCGATGCAAGTACATGAATAACGCTACCTAATTCCGACCTCTGGTAATAACATGCCTATATTAGCTTAATAGCATAGCATAATCAGCCTAATAATGTTTCCACTGCTAGGACTTAGCCATCCTGTTTGGGAGGGGGAATGGAGGTAATCTACCACAGTCTGATTTTTGCCCGTTTGATTGTCACCCCCTATTACATATATAGATCTACTATTTGACCTAAACATCTGTAACTCATGACATATGTGCTATGCCTAGGTATTAGTATTGGCATTACCAGCCTTTTAATGTTCCCACTCCTGGGACTCAGGCCTCCTCTCTAGGAGTGGGAACGGACCGTAATCCACCACGCGGGCCCAGTGCGAGTTGATGAATGTAACATGTCTTCGAATTTTTTGGTTCTAGGACGTGCCAGTTTCCTCACGATGTTTCCTTCACCCGTTTGCCTAGGTATATATTTACTTAAACCTTTATATAGAGTGTTAGCCGAGTGCGGCTAACACTGCCTAAATCAGTTATGGAAAACATAGTGAGGAGGAGGAAAAATTCGAAGACATGTGATATCCACTAAATCGCACTAGGTCCGCGTGGAGGATTGTGGATTACGGTCCATACTATCTCCTAGACAAAAAAAAAAACGTTTGCGCTTGACAAAATAAATTCATTCTTTCTTTCTTTCTTTAGAGAGGAGGCCTGAGTCCCAGCAGTGGAAACATTGTTAGGCTGAATATGCTATGTTATGCTAACCATCTAATTGAGACATTTAAAATCAATTTAGAACAAACCTAGCGAACTTCAAAAATGATGCATTAGGAAACCAGTTCCAACATTCTTGTAAGTTTGTCTGTAGCCTACGAAGTCGACAGTATGCGGCCTTGGGAACATTTTACGTGGGTCCGGTTTATTTTCTATTAGCTTGAAACATTAATATTGTAATTAGGTCGCTTGAATGAACGAACAACACGGATTTTTGGTAGCCATATAATATTAGATTACAATTTAAAAAATATGTACATAATTGTGATGAAAATTCTATAGGTACTGACCTAAATATCTTATGGTAAAACAACGCATCTCATTAGCAAGTCCATTTAAAAAAATGCAGTCAGTCTATTTTTAATTTAATTTATTTATTCCACGTGTAAATGAAGCTTTCTGCGCTACGCCACACCTTTTTCGTAGCTTAATTTCTATCTGCTGAAATTTGTAATTTTATACAGTATTTCACAAAGAGATACTTTAACAGCTTTACATCTAATGCTATGGACTCTAGCCGCAAATAGACAACATACCTATTCTGACTGAAGACACTATCAATTGAATGAATTCGCTATATGCCAAACTCTAAATGATTGGGCTAAATGTGTCCATAGTAACTAGGTCCTTCTGAATGGACTAAGTAAGTCCTAATTATTTATTACCTAGTAGGTAATTAATGTAATTAAAACAAACAACGTCTACTCTACTAAAAATACGATTTTATAACTTTGTCTTGGTCAGTTATTTTTACAAAACAAAGAAATTACTCGGAATTCTGAGAAAGCATTTCTCCTCTTACATAAAACTAGTTTTTTTCAATTTATTTTAAAAAAATAAAAATAATAAAGTTATACACTTACTGGAGGCGAATTATTGAATGCAACACGCTGGTTATCAACAGAAGATGTGATCAGGGGCTCATGCTCTTCATTACCGGCCGTCATTTTAATTTTATTCCTTTGTCACAATTTAAATAATTAAACAAAAAACACTGTCATATTCACACAGATCACAAAAAGTTTGTTACGTCAGAATTTTGGCGGGAAAATGTGGTAAAGCGTGAAGCGCGCTCTAGCAAGTTTCGTAGCGATGTGACTCCGTCGCTCCGATGAATAAAACTAAAGCGGGCTATTGACTAATCTACGTCTGGCGGACATTAAACTATGTTTTGTCAGTCTATCTCGACTCTAAGCATTCTTGAATTTATATGAACACGTGCAATCATATTAACTTAATGATAGTTACGTTTATTTAATGTTGACTGCAATTCCTGGCTCGTTTTTTCGAAATAAGTACAAAGGCTTTCCTTTGTTGTGAGTGAAATAAAAATAAGTACGCAGAGCGAGTTCTTACATAAATAAAGTAAGTAAATTAACTAGGTATATTTATAAGTTCTTAGCAGAATATTTTTGAATGCAGTTCAGTGGCTGTTTTAATTACTCGCAAATTGAATCTAGGTGGGTATTGTAATGTAAAATTGGTATTTTTTTATCTCTTGTGTCTATCACAACAGGACAAAAAGTAGAATATATACAAAAAAGCAGGCCCTACGCTATTTTCATAGATTGAAGTACCTATTAATTGATTCAAATGAACATTGAAATGTGCTACATCCTTATATTAATAAAAAAAAGACTATATTATTTAGCAAAAAAGAAAAAAAAATCAAATATAAAGACTATGTGTATACTCTATGGACACTCTTTTCAATCATGTTTTGTAATTACAAATATATCTGTTACATGTTTCTTGTCGCTATCATGTTTTTTGATTATTTTATTTTGCATTTCATTTCTATTTAAAATTAATCGTTTCCTTAAAGAGAAGAACCAGCAAGAAACTCCACGGTTATAAATTCTTTAATTTTTTTTTTCTTTCTACTATATTTCCATGTTACAACAATATTAATAGATATGAGAGGACAATGCAGACAGTTCAAATTTGTACCCAGATGCACAATAAAAATAATGGTCTATGAATCCGCGGAGTCTACAGTGTTCTCACATTCACAATAAAAAAAGAGACCAGGGCCGCCGACTCCGTGGTTGCTCGGGGGCTCGAGCACCCATGAGAAATAAATAGTGGGTGCTGAGCACCCCTGAGAATAGACATCAAGAAACAGATCAGTAATCGCCTTTTAAGTTACGTATAAATTATAATATTTCTTGATAATAAAAACTAGTTTAATTTTTTTTATATACTTAATGGTTTCATTTTATATTTTTATCAAACATAATTAGTAATTAAGTACGCAGTATGTATGTATTTATTTATTTGCCGGTCAATCAGTGAGCATTTCTCTTCTCACACTTCGCCGCTTTTTCGAGTCCATCAAAGAGCATGAGCACCCATGAGGTTTTCTAAAAGTCGACGCCCCTGAAAGAGACTATACAAAAATAAAAATAAACCTATAATTGTGTTGGTAGGCAACACCACTTATTTAAGTAGGTCTTTATTTCCACATTTCCACGCGTTTTATAAATTGATAATGTAGGAGGTGAAATCAGTGATACCCTAAGTGGGTTCCATGTAAAGTTTACAAGGGGATCGTCGGAGTTTTTGGGCAGTTTTAAGGGTTCCGTAACTCAAAAGGAAAAACGGAACCGTTATAGGATAACTTTGTTGTCCGTCCGTCTGTCTGTCAAGACCCTTTATCTCAGAAACGCGTGGAAGCATCGAGTTGGAATTAAAAATGTATAGTCAATTCTGCGGTCCCTTGAAGCTGTGAAAAAATCAAACTTTTTAGTTAACGTAATAAAAAGATACGGCCATTTGTGACGCAAAAAAAAATAATCATTTCAGCATTCTCAAAGGAATCAAAATTCTTAGGGTTCTTCCCATGGAGTTCAAACATTTTGAACACATCTAAGTTACAAATGACGCACTCGCACGTCAAATCATCGTCATTAACGCACTAAGATGAATCCCCCCCAAATGAGCGGTTGAATTTATCAATGAACCCGTTCGCTGTTGCATAAATAATGTCACGCTCAAGCATAACAATTCTTAGCATGTAATATACTCAGTCGAGTCTTGCACTAGCCTGTCTCACTTCAGCATACCGCCCCGGGGCGGTTAGTGTGGTGGTCTAGCAATTGCCTGCTGCCCTGCGTGGCGAAGGTTCGATTCCCGCACGGAACAAGTTTGATTGTACTAATCTGGTAAATAGTTTGTGTTACCTGGTCCCTCGCACAGCACATGGGCGTGACTCCCGCTCAAAACATTCGCTGCTCTTTACTGTCGCACTAATTCGGGAGCTCGCTGACCGCTGCGTCGCTTAGTTGACACTTATAATAAAGAATTCTGTTCAGTAGATATAATGTTCCTCAGTAAGTCATCGTTTAAAAAAGAAATCTATAACATCTTAAAAGTCCAACAGTAGTCAATGAGGATATGCATGTTAACTTTGTGAGTCGTTTAACTGCCTACTGAGTCCATATAGAGCTAGATTACCTTTTCCTTTTTCTTGATTTGTACTCCTCTCTTTCTTCCTGACAATTCAATTTAATCGATTTTGTCTTTTAACAGCCAGCTATTTTGTATCTGTGGATAACGTCGTTAGTAGTGTATATGTTACTTTTATTCACTAAGTGCCGTATTATTGTATTGGATACTGCTGTTTGTTATCCCTATAAAATAAAATAAATAAAAACAAATATTTGTATACCAGCCAGACCCTAAAAACTACGTGTCTGGTGTACGTGAGTTTAAATGTTTGTAAACGCACTCACGTTGCAGGAGTAATCCCTAGAGTGGGGCAAGGGGCTTTACTAGTGATTTCACTGTGTCTTTTTCCCACTCTCTTTTCACTACTTACTTAATTTATTATGATAATAAATTATTTTGGAACTTTTTTTCCTGTTATGTAAAACTTCAATACGAAGTCCTCCAACTTGACTCAAAGGTCCAACACTGTGTGTGAGGAAAATTGTACTTGTTAAAATTGTACCTTATTACCACCCACAGTGTTCCTTTAGTTCCACTTTGCGAGGGTCACAGTAATTCTTTCTAACAATCCGCAGTCCTTACAGGACTGAGCACGCCACAACCGTGGCGGTAAGTCCCCTCTTTGAGTAGTGGCTGGAAAGGCGCCACGGCGTCCTCACTTTCCGCATGAGCTTCCGCTTCGAATTTTTGGTTCTCGGACATGCCGGTTTCCTCACGATGTTTTCCTTCACCGTTTTGAGAGCAGTGGTGATAAAATAAATTACACAAAGTAATGCGCCTGGTTGGGTTTAAACCCGCAACCTACATCTCGTAAGTCGGGGCCATTACCACAAAGAAACAGAACGATGAGATAAATAGATAAACATATACTAAGACTGTCTGAATATCGAGTAGTGTAATAGGCCCTTAAGAAGAAGACATTCAGGACAGTCAAATGCTAACCTATTAGCATTTTTAGCAATAGGGTAGCTTACCTTTGTAAGATGTTCGTAAATCACTATTTGCCTCTAAGCTGAGAGATGTATGTTACGTAAAAAGTAAGAGTTCCTGTTTCCAGCATTCCTTAATCTATCTACTCGTATATAAATAAAAGGAGAAACTGACTGACTGACATATCAACGCACAGCCGAAACTACTGGGACTAGGAGCGTGAAATTTTGTCTATGACGTAGGCGAGCACTAAGAAGGGATTTTTGGAAATTCACCTTTTAGGGCGGTAAAACGGGCGTCCAAAGTTCGTATAGAGAAACCTACTTTCACGCAAGCGAAGCCGCTGGCAGAATCTAGTTTGTAGATATAATTTTCATAATTGAGTATATTAGATATTTGCTGACGATTTTTTCGTTTCTCTCTCACGCATGCCTTGACATTCGTCTTGAATTTTCTTCCATCAAAACTTGCGTTTATTTTAGACGTTCTGCGACTTGCTGTGCAGATCAAGACACTTATGTAAGTCTTAGAGAGCGAAGTTTCAACTCTGTCCTCCAACATAACATAACATAATGTTTACTTCGATTTGTAGGTTCAGGAACGTTTAATTAGGTGCTTAGGTGGTTAATTTCATAGATTGGTACAGACCCTCGATCTTTTTCTTGGAGATTGACATGCAAATACGGCTAGGTATTTATTGTTTAGAAACTGGGGTGCTCATGTGCACATCAAAGTGTTGTACTATTAATTTGATGCTCTCCAACTTTCAAAATGGCGTCTACGATCGGCGCCATTGCAGCAGCATTCGAAACAAGCTTTCAACTAGCCAATTTTAGCAAAGGCTAGATAATCTAGATTTACAAGGATTCAATGTAATTGTTGCCTCACTCCAACCGTTAGCGAATAAGAAATAATGCGCTTAGGTGTTTCAAAATTAGAAAATGTTAAAACTTGCAAAACTTCATGGGCCAATTTAGTGGTGTTTGTTTTTACACTATCCCTAAAGGCAGTTGCATAATTAAGCATTTTTTTCTAATTTTAAAAGAGAAAAGGTCCATTTACTTCTAGCAAAGTGTATCTACTTGCACTTTGCCAAATTAAGCATGAACTTAGATACAAACAACATCTCGTCGATGTTACAAAAAAAAAATAAGCTTAGATATCAAAAACGTTTATTTCAAATAGACCAATTGGGTACAGGCACTTTTGATTGTCAAAATGTTGGACAGTCAAAAAAAGTGAAGATAAATTGCACGTTACAAAGCGTAGATCTCTATGGAGAAGAACGTGCAAGAAACTCCATGGACACTCTTTTAAATCATATTATGAATTACATAAATCAATGTTCGAAAAAAAATGTTTTTTTTTTTTAAATATTTCAATCCTACCTAACCTAGTACCTAGTGGTTTCGAAATACCAATATCATTGTGTTATTAAAGAAAATAAATGTCAACATACCTTGATTGAGAGACAAACATAAACTTATTAGATTCAATGTGCACAAACATGACTGTAACTAAACACTAATAGAATCGCACTGAATGGCGCCAAAATCGTTCACCGGTTTTCTACAGCGGTTGCCGCAGCAGATGAGATGACGCACAAACCCTCTACTACTGAATTTACGTAAGTACTTATTAGCTATTTTTAGGGTTCCTTACCTCAAAAAAACGGAAACCTTATAGGATCACTTTAATGTCCGTCTATCTGTCTGTCAAGACCCTTTATCTCGGGAACGCGTGGAGGTAACAAGTTGAAATAAAACCATATACTCAGGTCTGCGTTCCCTTGAACCTGTGCAAAATCAAACTTCTGAGATGCAAACGAAAAAAAAAAGACACGGCCGTTTATGTCACAAAAAACGTATATTTCGACACTCTCAAGGAAATCACAATAAATAGGGTACTTCCCGGTGACCTAGAATCCTAAAAATTGGCATGAAGCAAGGTCTCATATCACAAGTATAGGAAAAAAAACAGAAATCGTAAAATTTGTTGTTACGTCACAAAAAAAATCAAATTAAAATTCGGGAATTAAATTATTTACATAGGTGAGATAGGTACGTTTGTACGGAACCCTCAGTGCGCGAGTCCGACTCGCACTTGCCCAGTTTTTTTATTATAAAAATGGTAATAGTAGCATTGATAAAATCATTGATAAAATAAAAAAAAAACTTCCTTTTATGAAGTCGGTTATAAAAGCTGAATTGGTTTATCAATATGCATTTTGAGCGTCTGAGAAAGCAAAACTCCTGTTAAAAAGCCTTGGAAGGTAACGGACCTTCTTTGATACCACGAGAAGCAACCCAGAGCTACTGAAAAGGTTGGATTTTTGGTACTACACCTAGTTCTTTTCATTAATAATAATATAATATTCCACAACTATCACACTACGCCGTCTAGTCCCAAGCTAAGCAGAGCTTGTTTTATGAGTACTAGTCAACTGATAAACATAATTATATATTTCTAAATACATACACATTATAGATAAATTACACCCAGACAAAGAACAAATAATCGTGCTCATCACACAAACATTTGTCCTGGGTGGGAATCGAACCCACGACCTCCGGCATAGCAGTCAGGGTCACTAACCAATAGGCTAACAGGCCAGTCAATTCAATTTGTGGTACTTATTTTTTAGGTGGAAAATCTTCCAATGGCATCTCTCGCCCTTGGGCGGAGTGGGAGGGCGTGTCAGACTTTTACTAACTAAAATCAGGCTTCGACGCTGCTGTGCCCCTACGGTTTGCTGACATTGCCTTGAGGCGTGCGTGGAACACTACGCGCCGTCAACGACTTAGGCTTGGTCCGGACGGTTACCGGAAGGTTGGATGGCGAGCTACCCATTGCTCGCCGTCCGCAAGCCAACGCCTACGGTGGCTGGAAATCGGGATCGGGATTCCGGCGGCTGAGGCGTGAGGGCCGTTCCCTCGCGCGTGCGGCCGCGTCCTTTGCTAGCATTACTGCTTCTCAGGAGGCGACCGCCTGCCACTCCTCCTCTCTCCGGACCATGGCTTATACCAAGGCCCGGCACGAGAGATCGCTGCCTTTGATCGCCCCCACGAGGACACGGCGGTGCTCTGCCCAGGCGGGGCACACCTATGCCGTATGCTCCACCATGTCCTCTAGGTGGTCCACACAAAGGTGACACCCGGGTGTTTCGTCCGCACGAATCCGGTTCAGGAAACTCCCGAACTTACCTTCGTCAAGCGGAAGGTAAGGACGCCTTGGTCTTTCCAGACACTCCTGGAAGAGGGGACTTACCGCCATAATTGTTGTACTGTGTTGTGGGCTTTCAGCCAGCACAATGTTTTTCTTGGCGTTGTACAGACGCCTTTACACAAGGGATGGAGCTATATAGGGTGTATAGCTCCATCCCTCTTGTTCGCTCGCACGCTAAACATTCTAACACGTCGTTCACCACGTTCACGTTCACCATTCTCAGAACGCTAGCTGACAGGTGACTCTCCGATCTTGGGGCGGTGGAAACGACTGACCGCGGTCAAATAGACGTTCCCCAGGTTCGATGCGTCTCACCCAGCTTAGAATAAGTACCTATTTGTTCTTTATGTTACTAACACAAGTTCTAACTTTGAATTGTTACTAACACAATACGGTAAGTTCCCAATTAAACGGTTTTATTATTACTATACCTTTCCTTCAAATACGTGTATATTTTTTATCAACATCTAAAATGTTTCCAGGCATTTCTAACTATCAAGCAGACGTGATTTGTAGAAACACTAGCTGTCTCTCGAGTCCTAAGTTACTGCTCCGCTTCTTTTGGTCGTAGCGCAATGTTATGCATAGAGCCTTCCTCAATAAATGGGCTATTAAACAGTAAAATAATTTTCAATACACTTACTCGAAAACCCGCTCTTATCCTACCGCTTTTAGGCACGCAATAGACTGTTTTCCGCACTAGTGCAGAAAAGTGCTTGTGCTCTCCCCGCCACAATGTCATTACATGTATCGTATCAACCGGGCGCGCGTCGACCCCCACGAGGCGCCGGTGAACCCCCGTTTATTAATTTCGTAATTGTATTGAAACAAGTCGTTTGATACATGTGCAGTCATTGCAGCCCTCGGCTCCATAACACATTCGCCTACTATGTACTATTTCGATTCGAACCAACAGAACCTACCTGAGATTAGCATATTTAATCAATCAAACTCTTCAGCTTTACAATATTAAATGAGGATTAATTTTCAAAGAAAGAAAAGATCAGCTGTTGAGTACATTGTTGCTCGTTTAATAATAACTCGACAATATGTAAGGAACAGCAATTTATAATTTACTTCCAAAGTTAATGTACCTTGAAATAAAAAATCTTCCAGTATATTATTCACTTCGTAAAAAGTGGAGCGGCCGTGTTTTTGAATAATAATAGGGGTTTCATCAGAAAGCTTAAAGTTACTCAAAGGGCAATGGAAAGGGCTAGGCTCGGAGTTTCCCTGCGTGATCGCGTCAGAAATGAGGATATCCGCAGGAGAACCAAGGTTACGGACATAGCCCGAAGAATCGCCAAACTTAAGTGGCAGTGGGCAGGGCACATTGCTAGCAGATCAGATGGTCGATGGGGACGAAAGGTTCTGGAATGGCGACAACGATTCGGAAGACGCAGCGTTGGAAGGCCTCCCACAAGGTGGACCAATGACCTGGTGAGGGTCGCGGGAATCCGATAGATGCGAGACGCACAGGACCGGTCATTGTGGCGACATTTGGGGGAGGCCTATGTCCAGCTGAAATGATGATGATGATGATGAATAGGGGTTTGGATAATAATACAACTCTATAAGCGTAATATAATAATTTTAATTTATTCTATAAAATGACATTTGAGATAGATGCAAATTTTCAGTAAATTACTTTATACAATATTAAAACGAATCTATTACACATTCTCGTTAGTAGTACGATTACAAAATGACACATGACAAAGGAACTATTGTATGTAGACTTGAGATGTATCGTGATTCTTAACTATAATAATGATTTAGGAATATGGCTAATTAATGTTTGTATTATTTAATATTAAAGTCGATGACAATCCTCTAACACTTAATCCTTCAATAATTTTTGGTGACAACTTAGGCCTAATGTTCACGGACGCATAGCTTCATAGACGCGTATTCGTCATTAAACTCTTGGTGTACGCGACGTTGCCACTTCATCGACAGTTTTATAGATTTGTATGTAAGCTGTGAGCTGGCGTACACCAAGCGTATAATGAGAAATACGCGTCTATGAAGCTATGCGTCCGTGGATAGTAGGTCTTACTGGTAATACCCGAGCTATTTCTGCGTCAGTATCACAATAACCCAGCTTCATATCTCCATCGTGCATTCATTTAACATATAATTCAAACATTCACGTACCCACACGCACTCCAGGCGTTCTTGACAATGTTCTCGTTATCACTCATAAATAAGACGGCGGTAATATTTACATTGCACAAACGGGACTTGTGTAAATTAAAAAAGTTATTGTGACGTTGCGCGATGTAGACGACCGAGCTGTTTACATATGGCTGACTACTTTACAACATGTCAACATTACCCAAAATCTTAAGATAAATAGTAAATATCATGTATTTATTACATTACATTTTGAGGATAAATTGTCTCAGCCAAGTATCTTTTACTTACAAATGATTAGTTACTTAAAAACTATAAAAATACAAAATTTATCTCAAAGTAACGATGGTACATCTGAATCGTTCCCTTCGCGCAACGCTACAGTTACAAACTAATCGATATTTAGCACTATATAGGAAGCAACTTACACAATATACCATAAACCGTACACAGTTTCAACATTCGTATAAGTGCACGTGACATAACACAATAATTGAGTGACTTAAATGGAAAAAAAAATTCTTAATGAGTACTACATCTTAGAGTTATATTTCATTTGAATATTGTTTCAAGAAATAAAAATATTTTCATCAACGGTTGTATATTTTTTTATTTTCTCTGAAATGTACAAAGAATCTATGTATAATAATTAATTTTCAATTGGAAAAATCTCGTTTTTATTTCAGCTGCGTTTACGATAAGTCCATTGTTCGTTAATCCTAAATTCAATACAGGTAGGTAGATATATTATGTATGTATGATATAAAAAGATGAGGACATATGACTATGTTAGAGAATGCTGTTACACACGATTAACATTGAAACAATATCAGTTGTGACTTTATTTCAAGTACATTTTTATAAATAAACTAGCTGACTTGGCGAACTTCGTACCACCTAATAATGTGATAAATGAAGAACCGCCCGACCGATTTTGTGCAAACTTCACATAAACCATCTACTAAATAGTCCGAACAAAGCCTAAACATTTAGTTTGGATAGGTGAGCCCGTTCTTGAGTTATAAAATTACAACGAAATGTGGCATTGATTTTTATATATATAGATGTATCTCATCCGCAACTAAGACACTACTTTTAGAAGTTGTAAGTAATGCAACATTTCCAAGGTAACCAGTATGCCTGGTGATGCGGAAAGGAACTGGTCATGCACTTTCTAATCAGACATATACCTGACCGAGCACACATCATCATATCGAGATGTGTCACAAATTCATTGAATGGTTTATACAAAACCCTGGGACACATGTCTTCTGTGGAGAATTCTGTTAGCTTCCAAAGAAAAAAAGAGACCATTACAACTCAAATGAAACAGATAATTTCATGGACAAAGAGATTAAGGAAAAGGAATTTACTTTTCTTTTCATTTATGAAAGTTCAATAGATAAATACAAATAGCGGCACGAATCTTGAGCGCTCGGCGAAAGAGCGGAAAGAGATCGCTTTGCGCATCATACACATCGGCGAGCCAATCACTGTGCAAGGATTGCACTCCCCGCACCCGCATCTATTTTCATACCACTAAAGAGACCCGACATTTCACTTCTGCGTGCTTCTGCGCAAGTAGTAAAAATCAGCGCTCAAGATCCGTGCCGGTATCTGTACCAAAGAACTAATAATCTCTTAGCTTTTGTGGAAAAGTCACCACAACTTTTTATCTCGTCATATAATGTTCTTATGAATGTTGAAATGGTTTTTAAAATCAAATCGTTAATAGCCTTATGTCCCCATCTCTCAATTAAAGTTATATGAAGATTATTAAGTTTAGTGAGACTATTTCACCTAACATTCTGTCCTATCTAATAAGATTATGTTTCATACACTCGCTATGGGAAGCTACAGTTTCTAACGGAAGTATATTTATTTAAGCAATTTTATGGCAATGAGAGGCTTATGGAACTATATTTTTGGACTAGAAAACTGTATTAATGAATTATTTTTAAAAGACGTCTATTCAGGGTAATCTTTGAGTTAGGGTAAATTAATTTTGAACGTATTTGTATTCGATTAGAAATAATCATATTTAATTAGATTTCCCACAAAGGCCGAATAACCAAAAAAGGGGAAACAATGCAACATTTATCAGTGGATTTAATTCTCTATATTTCAGTCAGAATGGAAGATTACTGTTGTATCATTTGATACCGTCTTATAGCCTTAGGTTTTTCTATTTTGCCTCAAAAACCTATACAAGTTTTCTCCATACATTGATACAGTTCACTGGTCCATACTTGTATATATTTATAACAACACGTCGTGGCGTACCTAGCGATTAATATTACCTGAGCTTGAGCTACATATATGTACCGTCTATGTATTATAACTGTATATATCTATTGCTAACTAATGTGAGAAGGCGATCAGTCTACTATACACTTATTGGCAGTGTTTTATGGTTCATTTTGATAGGTACCGTTGCTACAGATCAGCACAGATTCTAAAGTTTTTCGAGTATGCTAACTGTAAGTTTTTCAGGAAAGCTAAATTGAGACTAAAGAAATCAGTGTATTATTGTTTGCTAATGACCTCGATCCCGAACGCAATAGATCAAGTCTACGAAGGAACGAGTGAGCCCAGAAGACGTCTGCGTACTTATGCTTCCAAGGTCATGGGTTAGATTAGTTAACATTTGTTTTTTGTGAGAAATCATCAAATAATAATAACCCTTTCTGGATGGAGTGAGACGGAGTTTCAGACTTTTACTGATGAAAACCCACCCGCTTTCCTTCAGTTACCTTTGGCGTTTCAGGGACGCGGTAACGCTTTCGAACCATCCCGCAGGCCATATCTGTTGACCTAAGAATTTAAACTTAAAAGGGTCCTTTTCCACTCGCCTATCGTAAAAATCGAGTATGATTTAAAAGAGAGATAACGCAAAACTCTGTTAGCATTTGGTAATTGTTCCAGGAAATACGTGCTTTTTTAAAGCCCTTAAAAGTTTTCGGTTAAATGTGCAAGGCTTTAAGGGATGTTGGTATCTTATGGAGGGCCAAAGTTTACGTAAAATACAGAATTTCAAAGGTCTTTACTGGATTTGTTTTACACAAATTTATATTTTGATTTCCATAGAAGCCTAGATAAAATCCACAAGATATCTGTATATCCAAAATCTAATAATAAAATCTAATCTTCAAAATATCTGGAGAAATATGTGTAATAACATCATAATCACGTAAGAGTAGTTGTATGAAAATTTACCTCGAGGTGGACGTTCTTAAGTATCTGTGTTGTGGTCAGTGACACAGAGTTTCACCATCTTGTATTTTGACTATTTTAGTCTACAATCCTTTTTTAAAATATCTGTGTAGTTAAATTGTCATTAGAATAAAAGATTATATTTATTTTTGATATTTTAGGAAGTTATATTTTTGACTTGCATGATTGAAGCTATGACGCGTGACGTTCTGCCTAAACGCCGTTTTTATGTATGATTAAAATCTAAATGACTTTGTTATCTACCTTTTATTAACATAAACATTTTTGGATTTCCTGAAACCTGTCTAATAATAATAATATATCGTAAAGAACCGACCAGATTAGATTAAAATCGCTTTTAATAGGTTCCTGTATATGCAATGCAATGACGTTAGTGTTATGTTGCATACGTCATTATGTCTCATTCAGAAATTAATACGTTTATTTTTGTCTAATCCATTCCATAATTAACTTGGTTGGCGCCTACTTAATATTTATTAAGCTTTAAATCGTGAAAGTTTGTCTAGCATAATGCATAAATAACTAAACAGATTTGAATAAAACCTTCTGCAAAGATAGGCTAACACAACAGACTTGTGACATAAATTTGTTGCAAATTTTTTTTTTTTTGTTAGCATCTCATTTATTGGGAGTTGTAATTTTTTTCTTGCTTTTTTATATAGCCTCTCTTTCATAATGTAAATGTAAGAACACTGTAGACTCCGTATTCTTAGATTACTTCCTATTAAGACTCACTTTTTTATTGTGATTTTTTACTGTGCTTTTGGGCACAATATTGACTGGTCTACACTGTCCGTACATATCTATTAATACTGTAATATGGAAATATTGTAACATCAACCCTTTTTCTTAAGAGTAACCATGTGGTTTCTTACCGGTTCTTCTCGGTAATTCATACTAATAGGTCCTTTACCTATGAAATTGCCGTTTTTTGAAACGGCTTACTTTGAAGTGTTACATCTTTGGATTGACTTGGAATTATAAGGTCAAATAAACTTTAATATAAAGTTAAAGGAAATAAACTATAAAATAAACTTTAATATAAAGTTTATTTCATAGGTAAAGACCATTATTACCCTCATTAATAAGTCTGATATTGGCGCCCATAACTCTATTTATAAATACTGACACAGAAATCAATCAAGTATCGAGCAACTGAGGACATTTGATATCTTTAATTATAGTGACGCTATCTCTCTATCGGCTGTGGTTAATACAAGAATACATGAAACTGTTTTCTTTTTATTGATATAAACTAGTGCTTGACTGCGATCCCACCTGATGGTAAGCAGTAATGCAATCGTTGATGGTGAGGTGCACTAGTTTTTTAAGAGCCTATTCACTCTTGCCTTAAAGACACCTAAATTATAATCGGACGGGAAGACCGCAGTAGATAAATTGTTCCAGTCCTTCGACGTACGCGGTATAAACGACGAGGCAGTTATGGTTATGGGAAACTGAAATTATATCAAGTCCATTCAGCAAAGAATATGAAATATTGAATTAAGTCGAAATACTTAATGTGTCAACAGTCATCTCAGGTTATATAGAACGACTACCTTCTGCCGGCGGCTTCGCCCGTGTGAAGGTAGGTTTCTTCATACAAAATTTGGACGCCCGTTTCATCCCCTTAGGGGGCGAATTTTGGTAAATACCCTCTTAGTGCTCGCCTACTTCATGAAAGGAAACCTTGTGCAAAATTTCACGCTCTAGTACCTGTAGTTTCGGATGTGCGTTGATGTCAGTCAGTCAGTTTCTCCATTTATATATATAGAAATACAGAACAAGACAAAATATAATAAATGTATAACCAGAAATAAAATTCTGTCCGACTCGCCCCTGTTTTGGACGGGTGTTACTAATCTTTGAAATTCTCGGTTTTTCTCAACTATTATGTATTTATTATAATCGGCATGTACTAGAACCAAAAATTTTAAGTTATGTGACATCCGCACAGGGACCGTGTGGGGGGATTACGGCCCATTCCCTCTCCTATAGTGGAGGCCTGAGTCCCAGGAGTGGGGACATTATAAGGCTGGTCATGCTTATTATGCTTTATGTATTAAACCATCCTCATGAGTATCTGTCTATTGGTAGAAACTGCATGAAAATTCGTTCAGTAATTTTTCAGTTTACCGCGAACAAACAGACAGATGCGGTGGAGGACTATGTATAAGGAGAGCTCTATAAGTCCTGAACTTCTAGTGGATATCCGTCTCACGTCTCCTTACTTAGTTACTTTGTGGCTAGTGGCATCAGACGTGACAATATTGACCTAATAATTCGATCTATACGATCGCGTCGATCGGTGTCACAACTGTGGTATTCAGCTCAAGTTTCAGACTTCACGCGTCACTTCAGACAAACTAGACTTAACCAGGATACTAAATTTAGCTAGATGGTATGACTCTGTGCCCAACGGTACCTACCTTAGTATGCTATATTTATTGCGAAGGCCACGCAAAGGTAAAATGTTCCTGTTTGACCTTTGAAGGTTAAATGTTTCTGATCACAGTTACCTACATATTTCTGACATACCTACATATAGTTATTTTTTCAAAATATTTTGGTCATACAAATAACCAAGGCAAGGAATAAAACAGTAGATCTTGCTGAATCTAGTGATAATTGCAATTCAATTCGAGATACAACTCAAATGATAGATGAGGTTGTTTTTTTTTTAAAAATTAAATAAAGCACTATAAATTACTCGTGTTACGTGGATGTGTTTACAAATATGTAAACTCACAGACACAACACACTCAGGCCTAGAACTGTCTGTAGACCTGTTTCATGAGGAAATTGAACCCGCGATTTTTAGCACTACAGCCAATTGTTCAACCATTGCGCTAAACGTACTACGAGTGATTTAATACACATTGACAGCTAAACCACAATTTTAACAACTTAGTTTTATTAATTGGTTATTTTAACAAACCTGTCATATGAAATTAACTGTGACAGAAACACTTGACCGCACAAATGGTAAGAATTTCTTGCCTATCTACATTATCTATTGCATGGCTCAGTTTGTGATATGTTTAATATTATTCGAGTTAAAGGCAAAGTTACTAGATTTGTCTTTTATAGCTTTTCGTAAAAGATTGAATGGAAGAGTTGCTTTATTTTTTTATATAAAATGTTTTTTTCTGCCAAAAGTATGTCGTTATAATATGCGTATAATTTTTCAAAAAGTAAGCAGTTAGAAAAATAAAGTTTAATTTAGAGAACGTATTTGGATTACAATGGATGTAATGATGTTTTAAAGTGAGAATTTCGAAACATTGTAAAATATAAACTTATTAGAAGAAAGGTAAACAACCTCGAATTATAGCATTTTCTTAAATGATATCTTTATGGATTGGTAGAGCTCATATTTTTTAATTCGCATGTAATATAATAAAATGACGTATGTGTAGACAAATTGTTAAAACTATTTATAATTGAAGACAGCGGACATGCAATAACTGTAACTAATAAACACTGAACATTCGCTTATCAAAAGTATTTTTGAATCATTGGAATTTTGGATTGAGAAACCATGTTTTCTGAATTGAGTAGTTTGAGAAATTAATAATGGTAAAGTTTGAAAATACCTTCTGCCGATGTAAAATTTGTCAAGTTCTCAATTATGTAAATAAAAATGGTTGTTTAAAAAAAACTATATGGAAATATATAGCGTACCTAGGACCACAATTTTTTTTTCTTTATATTTCAAACTCGGCGCCAACACGGTCGTTTCATTGTTGACAAAACCAACCCCATCTTTTATTCAGATTTATAAATACAGGTTACCTAAGCGAATGTACAATGCTTCCCGCCTTCATATTAGCCATGCAATATAGAACTTGACCTAGCCATCAAAAAGGTATTATAATTAATAAAATTACGAGATCTGCGCAAAATACTCTTCATTAACGATATAATTTGATGGTAAAATGATCGAGTAATGTTCGGCCATTGTCTAACTTGCAGCATGACTAATTTGAGAGCTATATACACGCTTGAATTCAGAATCCTAGACCATTCACGTTGATTGCCTCAGTCACTCAATTATCTACTTTGTAACTATGTAGTTAAAATTGATTTTCGAGTAAGATTATGCAATAGAACGCACGTGCGCAATGATATTTGAACCGTGTCGTCTATGATAATAAGTTGGTTGTTCCATAATTTGATAATTATCTAAGATTCTGAATAAAAGTTAAGGATTACTAAATTACTCGTATATTGGGCGATTTAACACTATATTGAACCCCATTACGCATAACAATTTTACCTAAAACGTTCACAACTGTCGTGTAGCGACAACTTAACTCTAAACTATAATGATAAGGCAATTTATTATAATAAAATTCATATCAATCGACTTTTGGTCGTGTATATTTTCACTAGAGCTTTCCAACAAGTGCTAATTTTATAATTCTATGTGGGTAATGTGTAAGCTATCGTAATATTCGCATATTCACTGGGCAATGTCACAGGGAGCTATACTCTGCCGTCATAAGAAAGAATGCCTTAACTGACAATTTTATCAGAAATGAGATTAAGATGGCTTTTTCTTTGCGGATTCCGAATGTGTTAATAACTAATTTTTGTCAAAAGTGTCAGTTACGGCCTTCTTTCTTATGACGGCAGTACTGCCGTCGTAAGTAAAAAGGGCACACCTAAATTTTTTTTAAAAATTTATATTAGTATCATTTTTTTTTTCTGATTTCAAATGTGTTTTAACTCAATTTCGAAATAAAATGTTAGTTATGTCCTTTTTAATTACGACGGAAGTATAATACCCATCAAGTTCTACTTTGCCCGGCGTTACTGTTATTGCGTATGTAGATTTGTTCTGTATAAGTTAGTAATGTTTGTGTTTTCAAAATGGAGTCTTATCAAATAATATATTTTTCCGAATAATACACGACAGCTTGAGGTAGCACGAAGTTATATAAAACTTAAAAGCGAGTGTTTACTTCGATTACGAACATATGACAATATAATACTGCTAAGCCTACGAATTAAATTATACCCCACTAGCGACTGAATTCCTTCACGAATTAATCGGATCGCAATTTTGATAATCGAATTGGTTAATCGATAAACGAATATCGTTGCTGTCAAAACGCGAGGCACTCGAAATAATAGTGCAAAAAATGAAGTTGTTTTACTAATTATATCTACGCTTATAAATGAGAGCAATTTGCCTAATATTACTTAAGGAGGTTCACTTTCAAAATGCACGATATTTATTTTAATAAACCGTTTAGTTCAACACAAAATCAATTTTCTAATCAAGAGTCAAATGAAGCCCTCTTTACACATATTAAATGTCTATTTCCGCTCTATACTTTTCTGTTATATATAACAATAGTGTTCTTATAATACCGTGCATTAAAAAAGTGTCTATAATTATATTTCTTCAGGTTTCAGGAGTGCGGCGGCCCGCCTTATCGTCTCTTTCCCTTCTCCACATACAACCCTACCATTACCTAGTATACGCAAGCCTTAATCTAAAAAGTACAATTAATATTTTGATCCAACCTAACACCTAACGAAACTAAATATAAATTCCATACAATTTTAATATCTAAATTTTACATAAGGTGTAACCCGTCTTTTTTTCTTGAAGGAGACAAGTTTTCATGCTAGCTCAACCAAGAATGAATATGCTTATCATACAAATGATGGCTGCATTTGTATTTGCTTCCAAATCGCATTACTATTCAAATAAGTTATCATAAAGTTTAAATATACATTTACTTCTTTACCAAACATAATCAGTTGTTTGATAATTAAGCTCTTAGTGACGACTATTATTACCAAGTCCGAACTAAACATCTTAAAAGAAAGTCCTTCAACTTAATGCGCATACGCAGCGCGATTATATCACAGCCAAATCTGCCGCCGCACGCCTTACTACCGTCCGAAGGCCCTAGACATGACGTCACATAAAACTGCAATTTTGGTGACTCAAACATTCCTAGAATTTCGAAAATCGTAATTTATTATTAAAATCTTTAAGTAATGATCATCATTAAAAGAATTTTGGTATATTTCTTCACTAATATGAAATTACGAGCGACATCGGAATGTCATAGTCGTAACTAAGCGATATTAAAATGAAACATTTTAGAAGTACATAACTTTTTTCGAAGTTACTAAGTAATTTCTAAACTTAGAGCGCTGAGGTCGAATTAAAAGACGAGACAAACTTGATACACTACATCAATGATAATATTCCATTGGTCGACAACAAATTAGCGCCTTTTCACATTTTATACAAGTTTACTATAAATGTCTGGTGGTTACAATGGCAATCTAATGTGGCCTTAACATTTTAGTTCTAATTTTGACACGTTATGGTGTCTTATATTTTTAAGTTATATTAACTAATGACCAACATGGTAGCTTGCGACATTGCACATAACTTTTCGTTAATATTTTTCAGTCTTGGACAACCTCATCCCGTTCACAAGCTGAAAATTTTGTTACACAAAAATAACCAATTGTCGAATGTGTTTAATTCGTTTGCGATAACCTTTTCTCAATACAATCCAAGCCAGTATTTTGTAAAAATATAATAATATGGCGACAAAGTAATTATAGACAAGATTGACTAGTTCAGCAGGATCCATTTTTAGTAATAAATAATATATGAACATTTTATGAAGTAAATTCTTCTATATTTACTGGATTTAAATTCTCGGACATGGATTATATTTTTATTGTTAAGATTATTTAGGTTTACATATTTCCTCCATACATTTCCAAATTCTTCTATCAACCGATTTGTTCAACGAAGTTTCGGTCTAGCGATCTAGTTCATTTGAAATGTAAGTGCTATCTTTATATATAAATATTTTAATATATGTGAACGGGATTAATCCGTTATTAAATCAGTTCATTCAGGTAAAAATGCAGTGAAGAGCGAGCGATAATCACTGTTTAAAGATTAAAAATGCAAAAGAATATGTCAGCTTTAAATCAGTGTTAACATTGCTTTTAATGCACTGAGTGCCATTTGTTTTCATGTGAACGCGATCGAAACGCTTACTGCGTACACTCTCTGATTGGTTAAGAGCTCGGAGCGGGCCAATCGGAGCGCCGAACGTCATAAATTTGTTAATCGCGTTAGCGTAAAACAAATTTGAAAACTAGCAATTTCAGATCAATATAAATTATGATATTTCAATTGCCCTTAAAATTGTAGTAATTTTATCACTCGCTCTATCTATTAACAACGGCTTTGTCACAACTAATGTTCTCAATAATTGACCAACATTTTATTTTCCACCGCGCTGTAAAATGATACCGCTAACTTCATAAGCTAATTCATTGCTAAATCATCTACTATTGTTTAGTGGTGTAAAACTTGTACAACAATTTCAAATATTACTTCAGTTCAATAAGGCATGACTAATTCTTGTCTAACCACTATAGTAATTAAAAATGATCCATTAATACACATTTGATAGCTCAATCTGTCTATTAAAAACCTCGAAAAATGTATACTAATGAATAGTAAATATGAACTGATTAAAATGTCGAAATCATTAGTTTTCAATCACCTCATAATTATCGCAGTTTTTTATAATGTGAAGCAATAAGCATTGCTAACGCCCGCGGTTGTAAAAGGGACCCTATGTGACGATATTACCGTTTACTTTTGTTTCTTGTTTCATTTTACACACACTTTTACCATTGATTGAATTATTTTTTACGCATTTTATATACAATTAGGAGAGTAGTAACTTTACATGTACAGTAAAAATAATTCTCAGTGGTAAAAGTGTGTGTTGTAACCTCTTTTACCGGTGTGATGGATCGGCCATGTTGTTTTTTACGAAGTGTGTGTTCGTGGCGGGAGCCGGCGGCTCGCGGGTCACTGTCAGTTGTTCTTGTCGATGTTGTGGATGGCCCAGTTGAACGACGTCGTCCATCTGTTCTTCATTGCCTCGTTGAACTTCTGTCTGAAGTGCTCCAGTGCTTTGTCCTCTGATAGGTCCATTACCTGTTCAAAAGATCATAGGTAATTTTTACCTTAAGTGATACAAGCCTATTCACCGGCAATGAACTGCCGAGCGAAGCTAACACAACTTCACAACTTTTAAATGCAAGTGTTAGGACGCGTTTCCACCTGCAAGCAACTCGCATGGACGTTTAGATACATTGCGGGCACGATCAGGTGATTAATCACATTATACTTCAATAACCTGTAATTTAAGGCAAATGAAATCATGGCCGAAGGATGTCATAACAGTTTTTTTTTTCGATAAGCAATAAATATCTAATTTAATAATCATCACTCAGTTTAAGCAAGGGCAAAATTCAGCAGCGTCTCCCGCACAAAACATGGTCAGTGAATGACCAAGCGACCACCAAGGCTTTTTTAGTCTGAAAGACGTCTCTGATGCTAGTTGGGGAATGGTTTGTTTAAGATAATGAAATACTCACCAAAGTTTCACGTAGATATTGTAGATCCTTCTCTGAGCTGAGTTCAGGAAGACCCGTCGAGATCATCATTGAGAACAGGGATAGAATTAGGTGCCCGTGCTTGCGGAGGATTTTGAACGCCTGTGAAAAATATTATACAAAATGTTATACTATTTCGTTTAATTTACAAGTTTCAAAGAATACAATGAGAACAACAAAATATTATGCAAATTTTAGAATTGCAAGTTGCAAATTGCAAATTGACTCTCAGTTAAAGGATAGTCTGTTTTAATGAGCACTGAAATAAATAAACATATTCTTCATTATTTCTTTCCTTCTCCCATAGGTTCTTCATTTAAAATGAGATCGTGCAATCGTAGTGTAGAAGAAATTTATTCACTTTTGACTTATATATTGAAAATGCAGCAGGGAATTCAACGCCTTAGCCTACGACCACCACCATGATACCATTTATACACCAGTTTAGTGCTTACCGTCTCACAATGCTCCCTAAATATCTTGAAGTCAATGGGCAGGTTGTCTCCGGAGCCCTTCTGCCCCTTGTTGATGACGTGGATGAAGTCGTGCGTCATCACGAAGGGCGCGCGCTCGCGCTTGAAGCCGTACCACTGCTTGAAGTGGCCCAGGAAGTGCCCGAAGTCTATGTGGAATAGCTGCAGGGGAAAAACGAGTGTCATTATGTTATTATTATTTCGTTATTATTATTAATTTTAAAAGATGTGTGTTACAGGCAATATGATTAAATAGCGATTATACAAAACGGGTAGACATTCCGCGAAAATTTTTTTGCAAGTTTTTTGCATTTTGCAGGTCAGTCTTTTTTTCCTGTGGAACAATCTAATGATATCCCAGCTCTTAGGCGGAACGGGTGATAGTGTCAGACTTTTACTGACTAAAACCCCACTCCTGTTCCTTCTTTGCCATTTTTCCGGGGCCCTGGGGATCTCTTTCGCATCACCTATGGCCCCAGTAGGCTTCGACCCTGCTGGGCTACTACGGTTGCTAACATCTTGAGGTGGACACGTTCCAACCTAGATCGGGAAAAGTAGTAAAATGATTTCCCATCTCAAAAAATGCAGTATCTTTTCACGGAAGACGTAAATAAAATATAATTCGCGACGTTGAAATATGTATGTGAATTGCAGTGAAGAAAAGTAATGGCCACCATTCCATAGCTGCAATGTTTATTGAGAAGCTGGTATCTGACCTGGCCACTAGTCTTGACCATGATGTTGTCGGGATGCCTGTCGGCGATGCCGAGCACGTAGGTGGCCACGCAGTAGCCGGCGCAGCTCATCGTGAACTCGTCCACTGCCTTATTGAACGCAGCCTCGTTGTTCTCTGTGTTTCTTCGTAGCCATTCTGGGTGAATAAAGAAGATTTAATATTTAATTAGATTACGAAACCCGGAGGATTCGACAAAAGTAAAGTAAATTTGTCTTTCAGCACGCAAAAGTCCCCTCTGAGGAGTAGCTAGCGCCACGGCGTCCTCACTTTTCGATCTGACGCAGGTCCGTACCGAACATGGCAAGTTCGGGAGGTTCCTGCTTCGGGTTCGGGCTGAAGAAACGCCCGGTGGTTACTATTGCACGAATAGCTCGGAGGATACGGTGGAGCAGACGGTGGCACCACCGTATCTTTGTGGAGGTAAATGGCCCCGCAACTTCCAGCCACCGTATGCGCGGGATTGCGGACGACGATCAACGAGTAGCTCGAATCGGTAGTATTCCACGTAGGCTTCAACGCGATGTCGGCAAAACTGAAGGGACCCAGCAGGGCCGATACTGAATAAAACCCACCTAAGTTCCTTCAGTTGCCCTCTGAGTCCAGGGCAGCTGTGACTTTCAAATAACCCTTCAACCATGCATGCATGTTATTTTTTATGTGTTGCATGCGAGTTAGTTCAAGGCATGAACTTGCATTTCTTAAAATAACATTTTGCTAGTTGCTTGTCATTCACCCTCTCTATATGACCATATATATCTAAGCATTACAATTTTCTCCCTATTTTACTACATCTATCAACCGTAACAGAAAGTAAATAATAAAATCAGAAAGTAACACAATACTCACGTAGTAAGGTAGACTTATAGATAGTGGAGGCAGCGTTGAAGAGCGCGTACTGCTTCTGTATGTAGGCCACCGTCTGCGCGTGCTCCACCACCTCGATCATACCTACTGCGTACTCCATCGAGATGCAATTGTATGGGTTCATTCTGGGGAAAGAAAACTCGAAATCGTTAATCTCTACATAGTATTCGCTTTCGGCCACATCAAAGGGTTTGAAGTCACACAAAGGGCAATGGAAAGGGCTATGCTTGGATTTTCCTTGCGTAATCACATCAGAAATGAGGATATCCGCAGTAGAACCAGAATTACCGATATAGCCTGAAGCATCGCCAAATTTAAGTGGCAGTGGGCTGGGCACCTTACTCGTAGCATAGATGGTCGATGAAGACAAAAGGTTCTGGAGTGGCGACCATATACCAGAAGACACAGCGTAGAAGACCTCCCACAAGGTGGACCGATGATCTGGTGAGAGTCGTGGGAATCAGATGGTTGCGAAACGCACAGAACCGGTCGTTACGGCGACACTTGGGGAGGCCTATGTCCTACAGTGGGCGTCTTTCGGCTGAAATGATGATTTGCTTTCCACGTCTGTTTTTACGCTAGCTCCGTGACGGATTTTAATAAGGTTTTCACTATAGTCTATTCGTGTTAAGGAAATAGTGACTTATCAGAGCAGCAGCCATTCTAGGTGAAACGAAAGGGAGTGTCAGGCTTTCATTAACCAAAACCCACCTGTGTTCCTTCAGTTGCTTCTTCCGTTTCACGACCACGGTAATTCTTTCGAATAATCCTGCAACTCCGGCAACTTTTTGATGCATGCGCACGTGGAACACAACGCGTCGTCAACCCAGGTCCGGCTCTGATCGGACGGCGAGCTATCTATTGCTCATCGTCCACAAGCCCTTGCTTGTGGTGGCCGGGAATCGCCCTGCGACTTATGGCCGACGCGGGGTGTCTCTTGCGGTGGCGGCTGAGGCCAGAGAATGTCATCTCCCTCAAGCTTTCCGCCATCTCCTTCACTCGCATTACTGCTTTGCAGAAGGTGACTGATGCTTCTGCCCTCTCGGTCTGTACAATAAGGACTCACCTAAAATCATATCCATGGTTCTTCCACAGCCGGTCCATTATCCGCAGCATCTGTAGCGTGAACATGTCCTGGCGCAGATCGTCTCCGATCTTCAGAATGATGCTAATGTCGTCACCCGTGGGGTCAGCGTTCTCAAAGCGAAGCTGGAGAGGTCGCATCTTGCTGTCCATTACCTTACAGTCATCGGGCCTAGGAAAACGAAACTACAGTAAGTACAATGCGATTCAAATAAGAATAGAAATGTCAATAACCAATGACAATCTATGTGTCAAATGTTACTTAGAAACTACGGTTTGCAAAGAAAATTTATTTATAATACGGCCGTTCTAACTTGGCGCCCGTGAACATAGGCTCTGCGAACTTTAGCGCATGTACAGTCGTAAAAAAAACTGTTATTGACGTTATTTTTTTAAAACCTAAATACGAATAAAATTTTACTAATACAGGGACCAAGTACAAATAAAATAAATATTAAAACACTTTCAGACAGAAAGCTACAAAAATAACTTATGAATTAAAGAAACAAACCTAACACTACACAAAAAACTTAACAATGTATTAATAAAAACCAGCGAAAACTTTTGTCACCGCCTGTGCTCAAGACAGAGACAGCGACACGAACACGACACCAATGCTAACGTGTGAGTGAGACACATTACCGCGTCCCGAGCATTGCCGATTATGCACGAAGTTTTACGGAGTAAAGAAAAAGGGATGTCCAATATGCGCGTCTGAGGGTGTTGTTTAATCGATTATTTTTCAAATCGATTGAAATCTAATTATAAAAATATATTTTATTAAATTTTATAAGGAGGTTTAAAATATTCTCAAACAGTCGTTATTGTAGTAGTCGTTTATAATTAACTGATATTTAACTAAATCATATCTTTCAACCAAGAAAATATGTATAATATTATTAGTTTTTTTATTATTAAAGTCGAAATCTCGTTTACTAACGACAACATTTACTATGTTTGTAAATCTATTTCGTTCAATATGTCATATAAACAAAAATCAATAAATTCCAAATCGATAAAAATCGATTGCGATATTTGATTGAATAAAGGGTCGATTGTGTTTACATAGAGTCAATCTCTAGCTTACACCTCCGCCCCGCGCACGTCGCCTCATGCCACCATTTTGTTCCTAAAAAACGTTCGTGCGCAGCCTTCTGCGCAAACTTCAGGGCCGCCAAATTAAAACGGCCGTACTGTACGTATCAATAACGGTATTTTTTTCTTTGCTTAACCAAGTCTTAGTTAAGCCCAAGTGAAGAAAAACGTTATTGTTTGATTTAAATTAAGTTAATATATTATTTATGTCATAATTAGTAAAAAAAAAAAACATATTTCTTTTTTTGTAATTTGATATAATCTAGTGCTTGACTGCGATGGGATCGGAGTGCGACATGATGGTAAGCAGTGATGCAATCTTTGATGGTGAGTGCACTAGTTTATTAAGAGCCACTTCACTCTAGCCTTGAAGACACCCAAATTTTATTTCAGGCCAGTTGTTTTTTTTTTGTTTTTGACTTACTTGATTCTCTTACACACAAAGCTAGGATTGAGCGGCGACACAAAGTCGCAGAGCGTCTCGACACAGTGCTGCTCCTGCAGGTGGTGGATGAGGGCGGCGCGCGCTTGCTTGATCTCCTTCTTTTTGCGCACGCACTGGCTGGCCCCTGACACACACAACATTATGCTTACACAACTTGTATGGCTCAGAGGTAGCTACTTACAGTTTAGTTGTTGGATGTGAGTTGACGAAATTCACAGAGTTCACGATAATTACGTTTATTCGCAAAAGTTACATCAAGTTAGATGCTAATCCGCGGTAATAGCGCTATGGCAGCTATTGGTCAACTAAAATTATTATTAGAAAAAAAAAATATAATGGCAAGTATAAAAGTAAATAAAACAAGTAGTGAAAAGTAGGTCGCGGCGTTAGCGATTTGCCTGTACGTGAATCGTACACAACTGTATTACGATTTTAATAGATCCCGTTACAGTTTCTTCTAATCAGACCGGATCGATCTTTTAGAACTCGATTTATTACTGAATCGACTTTTTTAGACTTCGATTCGAATTGATTAAAAATCGATATTTTTTAGGAAGAATCGCCATTTTAGTAGATTCAACTAGTCATTGTGAACACGGCTTTTTATATTGCTATGACCTAATTGGTCAAGGAGCGTGACTAAGCTAAGTGTTTGACTGGCCTGTTGGTCTAGTGGTTAGTGGTCCTGACTGCTATGCTGGAGGTCGTGGGTTCGATTCCCACCCAGGACAAATGTTTGTGTGATGAGCACGATCATTTGTTCTGTGTCTGGGTGTAATTTGTCTATAATATGTATGTATTTAGAAACATATAAGTATGTTTATCAATTGTCTAGTACTCATAACACAAGCTCTGCTTAGCTTGGGACCAGACGACGTTGTGTGATAGTTGTAGATAGAATATTATCTTGAGGTTTTATGGCATACAAAATATTTTACAACAGCACAAAATAAATAGATAAAAGTTTTTAAGTTATCAATGTCAGTGCATATGCGTTACCAAGCAAAATAATAAAGTATACACAATGAAACAACACACAACATAGTTGACTTACACTTAAGTTTGTCGAGACACGTGATCTGCCTCGTGAGGCTGTTGATGTGATCCTGGCAGCCGCGGCAGTACGCCTCCAGCAGCAAGCCGAACCGCACGGCCACGGCCGGTACGTGCATCTCTGACCTAAGGATACAATTTACATGATTAACGATGGAATGGGGTAAAACAATAACTTACATCTTACACGACAATTTATAAATAACATATAGTCTTCAACTGCTTGATCCGTGTCGTGGTCGCAAGCGCGACTGCAGAGCATGGGATCCCGGGTTATGAAAGCCTGGAGTATGAAAGTTGGTGGTGTGACACCCCCGTGCCTCAGAAAGCACATAAAGCCGTCGGTCCTGCGTCTGATCTCTCACCGGTCGTGTCGGATTGCTGTCCCATCGTACTATGACAGTAAAGGAACAGAGAGCGCATCTGTGTTTGCACACGCACTTGTGCACTATAATAACTCCTACGTACTTGGGTAATTTCTGTTGAGAATTTGCCATCGTGACGGAAATACGATGCGAATATTCGAATATGCTGTAACACAGCTGTAACAATTAAATATTTTTAATTTTTTAGCAGTAACCAGTCAAAAACGTAACGTTACCTTAAATGCCAGAAGAGGTAGTGTCCAATAGTCATGTTCTTGAAGGCCCGCTTAAGTAGGAACACGGAGAGGTCGCACATGAGGTAGGACTCGTGCTTCAGTGCCTGCACCAGTTGCAGCAAGTATAGCAGGAGGTCGTTGTCACTGTGGAAATTATTTTATATTATTTTTTGATAACGTGATGAGCCAGCTAGTGCACTATATCTCGCCTGATGGAAAGAAACGGATGAAGACTACGAGGTTATAATTCAAATACTCCTCGCATTCTTACTTTGAAGGTTTGAAAGCGTTCGTGTCAAACATACGATTAAATTAAAAATCATTAAAGATGATGATCAAATATCGAGCGAATCTTACTTCAAGATTCGCGTCCATCAAAACCAAAAATCTGACTGCACATAGATTCGCAAAGCACAGTGGGCGCCTCGGCACGCTCGCCCAACTCCACGCATGACACTAGCATTTTACAAGTTGTGTACCTGATCTTGCTGAGACACTTGACAGCGAAGCTCCTGACGGCGCAGTCGGCATAGGCGTAGTCCAGCAGCTCCAGCGCCGACTCCACCGGCAGCATGGGCCAGTCCGCCAGCATGCGCCGCACGCTGTAGCTATGTACAAGTTGTGTACCTGATCTTGCTGAGACACTTGACAGCGAAGCTCCTGACGGCGCAGTCGGCATAGGCGTAGTCCAGCAGCTCCAGCGCCGACTCCACCGGCAGCATGGGCCAGTCCGCCAGCATGCGCCGCACGCTGTAGCTATGTACAAGTTGTGTACCTGATCTTGCTGAGACACTTGACAGCGAAGCTCCTGACGGCGCAGTCGGCATAGGCGTAGTCCAGCAGCTCCAGCGCCGACTCCACCGGCAGCATGGGCCAGTCCGCCAGCATGCGCCGCACGCTGTAGCTATGTACAAGTTGTGTACCTGATCTTGCTGAGACACTTGACAGCGAAGCTCCTGACGGCGCAGTCGGCATAGGCGTAGTCCAGCAGCTCCAGCGCCGACTCCACCGGCAGCATGGGCCAGTCCGCCAGCATGCGCCGCACGCTGTAGCTATGTACAAGTTGTGTACCTGATCTTGCTGAGACACTTGACAGCGAAGCTCCTGACGGCGCAGTCGGCATAGGCGTAGTCCAGCAGCTCCAGCGCCGACTCCACCGGCAGCATGGGCCAGTCCGCCAGCATGCGCCGCACGCTGTAGCTATGTACAAGTTGTGTACCTGATCTTGCTGAGACACTTGACAGCGAAGCTCCTGACGGCGCAGTCGGCATAGGCGTAGTCCAGCAGCTCCAGCGCCGACTCCACCGGCAGCATGGGCCAGTCCGCCAGCATGCGCCGCACGCTGTAGCTATGTACAAGTTGTGTACCTGATCTTGCTGAGACACTTGACAGCGAAGCTCCTGACGGCGCAGTCGGCATAGGCGTAGTCCAGCAGCTCCAGCGCCGACTCCACCGGCAGCATGGGCCAGTCCGCCAGCATGCGCCGCACGCTGTAGCTATGTACAAGTTGTGTACCTGATCTTGCTGAGACACTTGACAGCGAAGCTCCTGACGGCGCAGTCGGCATAGGCGTAGTCCAGCAGCTCCAGCGCCGACTCCACCGGCAGCATGGGCCAGTCCGCCAGCATGCGCCGCACGCTGTAGCTATGTACAAGTTGTGTACCTGATCTTGCTGAGACACTTGACAGCGAAGCTCCTGACGGCGCAGTCGGCATAGGCGTAGTCCAGCAGCTCCAGCGCCGACTCCACCGGCAGCATGGGCCAGTCCGCCAGCATGCGCCGCACGCTGTAGCTATGTACAAGTTGTGTACCTGATCTTGCTGAGACACTTGACAGCGAAGCTCCTGACGGCGCAGTCGGCATAGGCGTAGTCCAGCAGCTCCAGCGCCGACTCCACCGGCAGCATGGGCCAGTCCGCCAGCATGCGCCGCACGCTGTAGCTATGTACAAGTTGTGTACCTGATCTTGCTGAGACACTTGACAGCGAAGCTCCTGACGGCGCAGTCGGCATAGGCGTAGTCCAGCAGCTCCAGCGCCGACTCCACCGGCAGCATGGGCCAGTCCGCCAGCATGCGCCGCACGCTGTAGCTATGTACAAGTTGTGTACCTGATCTTGCTGAGACACTTGACAGCGAAGCTCCTGACGGCGCAGTCGGCATAGGCGTAGTCCAGCAGCTCCAGCGCCGACTCCACCGGCAGCATGGGCCAGTCCGCCAGCATGCGCCGCACGCTGTAGCTATGTACAAGTTGTGTACCTGATCTTGCTGAGACACTTGACAGCGAAGCTCCTGACGGCGCAGTCGGCATAGGCGTAGTCCAGCAGCTCCAGCGCCGACTCCACCGGCAGCATGGGCCAGTCCGCCAGCATGCGCCGCACGCTGTAGCTATGTACAAGTTGTGTACCTGATCTTGCTGAGACACTTGACAGCGAAGCTCCTGACGGCGCAGTCGGCATAGGCGTAGTCCAGCAGCTCCAGCGCCGACTCCACCGGCAGCATGGGCCAGTCCGCCAGCATGCGCCGCACGCTGTAGCTATGTACAAGTTGTGTACCTGATCTTGCTGAGACACTTGACAGCGAAGCTCCTGACGGCGCAGTCGGCATAGGCGTAGTCCAGCAGCTCCAGCGCCGACTCCACCGGCAGCATGGGCCAGTCCGCCAGCATGCGCCGCACGCTGTAGCTATGTACAAGTTGTGTACCTGATCTTGCTGAGACACTTGACAGCGAAGCTCCTGACGGCGCAGTCGGCATAGGCGTAGTCCAGCAGCTCCAGCGCCGACTCCACCGGCAGCATGGGCCAGTCCGCCAGCATGCGCCGCACGCTGTAGCTATGTACAAGTTGTGTACCTGATCTTGCTGAGACACTTGACAGCGAAGCTCCTGACGGCGCAGTCGGCATAGGCGTAGTCCAGCAGCTCCAGCGCCGACTCCACCGGCAGCATGGGCCAGTCCGCCAGCATGCGCCGCACGCTGTAGCTATGTACAAGTTGTGTACCTGATCTTGCTGAGACACTTGACAGCGAAGCTCCTGACGGCGCAGTCGGCATAGGCGTAGTCCAGCAGCTCCAGCGCCGACTCCACCGGCAGCATGGGCCAGTCCGCCAGCATGCGCCGCACGCTGTAGCTATGTACAAGTTGTGTACCTGATCTTGCTGAGACACTTGACAGCGAAGCTCCTGACGGCGCAGTCGGCATAGGCGTAGTCCAGCAGCTCCAGCGCCGACTCCACCGGCAGCATGGGCCAGTCCGCCAGCATGCGCCGCACGCTGTAGCTATGTACAAGTTGTGTACCTGATCTTGCTGAGACACTTGACAGCGAAGCTCCTGACGGCGCAGTCGGCATAGGCGTAGTCCAGCAGCTCCAGCGCCGACTCCACCGGCAGCATGGGCCAGTCCGCCAGCATGCGCCGCACGCTGTAGCTATGTACAAGTTGTGTACCTGATCTTGCTGAGACACTTGACAGCGAAGCTCCTGACGGCGCAGTCGGCATAGGCGTAGTCCAGCAGCTCCAGCGCCGACTCCACCGGCAGCATGGGCCAGTCCGCCAGCATGCGCCGCACGCTGTAGCTATGTACAAGTTGTGTACCTGATCTTGCTGAGACACTTGACAGCGAAGCTCCTGACGGCGCAGTCGGCATAGGCGTAGTCCAGCAGCTCCAGCGCCGACTCCACCGGCAGCATGGGCCAGTCCGCCAGCATGCGCCGCACGCTGTAGCTATGTACAAGTTGTGTACCTGATCTTGCTGAGACACTTGACAGCGAAGCTCCTGACGGCGCAGTCGGCATAGGCGTAGTCCAGCAGCTCCAGCGCCGACTCCACCGGCAGCATGGGCCAGTCCGCCAGCATGCGCCGCACGCTGTAGCTATGTACAAGTTGTGTACCTGATCTTGCTGAGACACTTGACAGCGAAGCTCCTGACGGCGCAGTCGGCATAGGCGTAGTCCAGCAGCTCCAGCGCCGACTCCACCGGCAGCATGGGCCAGTCCGCCAGCATGCGCCGCACGCTGTAGCTATGTACAAGTTGTGTACCTGATCTTGCTGAGACACTTGACAGCGAAGCTCCTGACGGCGCAGTCGGCATAGGCGTAGTCCAGCAGCTCCAGCGCCGACTCCACCGGCAGCATGGGCCAGTCCGCCAGCATGCGCCGCACGCTGTAGCTATGTACAAGTTGTGTACCTGATCTTGCTGAGACACTTGACAGCGAAGCTCCTGACGGCGCAGTCGGCATAGGCGTAGTCCAGCAGCTCCAGCGCCGACTCCACCGGCAGCATGGGCCAGTCCGCCAGCATGCGCCGCACGCTGTAGCTATGTACAAGTTGTGTACCTGATCTTGCTGAGACACTTGACAGCGAAGCTCCTGACGGCGCAGTCGGCATAGGCGTAGTCCAGCAGCTCCAGCGCCGACTCCACCGGCAGCATGGGCCAGTCCGCCAGCATGCGCCGCACGCTGTAGCTATGTACAAGTTGTGTACCTGATCTTGCTGAGACACTTGACAGCGAAGCTCCTGACGGCGCAGTCGGCATAGGCGTAGTCCAGCAGCTCCAGCGCCGACTCCACCGGCAGCATGGGCCAGTCCGCCAGCATGCGCCGCACGCTGTAGCTATGTACAAGTTGTGTACCTGATCTTGCTGAGACACTTGACAGCGAAGCTCCTGACGGCGCAGTCGGCATAGGCGTAGTCCAGCAGCTCCAGCGCCGACTCCACCGGCAGCATGGGCCAGTCCGCCAGCATGCGCCGCACGCTGTAGCTATGTACAAGTTGTGTACCTGATCTTGCTGAGACACTTGACAGCGAAGCTCCTGACGGCGCAGTCGGCATAGGCGTAGTCCAGCAGCTCCAGCGCCGACTCCACCGGCAGCATGGGCCAGTCCGCCAGCATGCGCCGCACGCTGTAGCTATGTACAAGTTGTGTACCTGATCTTGCTGAGACACTTGACAGCGAAGCTCCTGACGGCGCAGTCGGCATAGGCGTAGTCCAGCAGCTCCAGCGCCGACTCCACCGGCAGCATGGGCCAGTCCGCCAGCATGCGCCGCACACTGGCCGCCTCGGCACGCTCGCCCCACTCCACGCACGATAGTAGCTTTGGTAATAGTTGAGGCGCCTCTTTACGGAAACGTTCCCTGGAAGATGGCACATAGGCATAACGTACGTAGTTTTTAGCATTGAAATGGGTGAAAGAGACGTTGTGGGAAAACTGCCACCTACAATTCCTGCCAGGGACGTGCGAGCAATAGAAGTAAATAAGCCCGGCTTTTATGTGAAAATACATGACTCTTGACATCTAAATCATAGAACATAAACGAATGACATAAAATAAAAACCTAAACTTTAAACTTTGCGCGTCTTAAGTCCAATTCTACCGCGAATACGTACGTACGTAGGTAGTACTCATTTGGAAATTTGTCCTAATATCATGCCTGGCTTTGGAAAAAATATAAATGTGAAATGAAATGGAATGGTGGTGTGTAAGTTTACGAAAATTACGAGACGTCCTCTATGACACGTGCAGCGAAGTTGTGCAAACTTCATATTTGTTCGAATTCGTTTTGAGCGGTTAACGTTGTATGTAATTATTTTGATCGATTTTTTTAAAGCCATTCAATTAAAGTTTTGTGATTAGTTATTGCTATTTTTGAAGTGATTAAAGTTTGTTATCTTTGGAATGAATTCAGAACCGCATGCAATTATTTTGTGTAATCGATACTCCGCAAGGTACATGCTTTGAGTTTTGGAGATAAATATGATCTCTTAACTTTACCTAAACAGTAGGTTTAGGTAAAGTTACGATTTGAATATTTCTCAGAAAACTAAATCACATAATAGGTAGTTTCATCGCTCACTTTACAAAACTCAGTAAATTGTAGGTATTTAAACCAATTGTTCTGTTGGTCTTTGGAAGTTTGTATGGAGAAAACGACTTACGCAGGCCATGCGGCTGGCAGAAGCTAGTAAGTAAAATTTAACCCCTCGAGTACTACAAAAACTAACTACTAAACGGAAAACTAAAACAAGGTGTTTTGAATGTAGGTTCAAACAATGTTTGCTTATGAACCTACGGTATTTGCCTAAGCGTTTCATACGACATATGAGGGGTATGTCCTTGAATAGTAATAATTATTATTTTACTAATTAAAAGAGAAATAAAACTGAACGTTGCGTAAATACGACCATTTACCATTATTTTTTGAGGGTACCAGCAATTGTCGGTAAAAAAGAAAAACATCTCACACACAATAAAGATGCAATGAAGTTTACCTCGAAGCCCAAATATCTTTTCTGTCCTGTTCGTGCATTTCATACATGGCATCTTTCTCAGCAAAAGTCCGTAGCCTCTCATAGTCTCTACTCAGTCTGTCCATTGCTTCTGGGGACACGGTCTCAATGTGTTCCGAGTAATCTTTCACCGTCTCCTCTTTGGGAAATAGTACAGGATATTGGCAGTCGTAGCTGAAAAATAAATATCTTATATTTAGACAAAGATTTTGTATTTAATAGTTTGATTTTTACCCCAGTTCAAAAACGCCTTTACTTGGCAGTTGCACTGATAAGTCACTATTTTATTAACGCGAATAGACTATAGTAATATTAATACTATTTCATGAATTTGACGCGGTTGAAGTCGCTCGCAGAAGCTATTACTAATTTAGATTAAAAGTGACTAAAAAAAGTGTGTAAATATCGTAGCAGATTGCGTTCTGTAGTTTCTTAGTAGCCTTATGGGAAAATGTTCAGTTATGCATGTAAAAACTTACTTATTCATTTATTAACCAGTATCAAAGCTCATAGTGTCAATAACAATTTACTGATATAAAATTTGTTTTAATAAGCACTGAAATAAATAACCATATTCTTCATTATTTCTCGCCTAGCCCCTTATTTAAGGTCTTGTACATAGCATAGGATGTACACAGGTAGGATGACAGCAGGACGAAAATATACATCTTTAAAATGAGAGAAAAAGACAGGCAGCTACACTATTTGAATCTGACAGCTGTCACCCGCACCATCATATAGCAATTGTGGTGTAGTTGATTTATTTTTAGTTTTTCACAGAAACCTTATTTCACTACACTTACTTCGAGAACTTAACCTGCAGCGCTGCACAGGAGTCCGTGTTGGGGTTGGACACGACCGTACCCAAAGGATGAAGCACGAGGTCATCGCCCTGCGTGTCATCGGCCACGTGCGTCCACATCGACAGCGTCACGCCGTCTGTTCGCAGCTGTTCTTTGTAGTCGAATATCATCGTGTTTGCCCACGTCAGTCTGTTTACACCCTCCTGAAAGATTCAAAGGTTGAACTTTAAATGAAGTCGTAAGTGTTTTCCTGTCGCAGGTTTGCGGGAAGAAATTTCTTTTGAAATAAGCAGCACCTATGTACTCTCTATCTGAATTCGTTCTTTTCATTTTTAAGTGTTTGTGTACATAAATAAACAAATAATAATAAATAAATAAAGTGCTAGTCTTCTGTTAAAAATAAAGATGGATCCAGTAATCTCTTGTTACAAGTAAAAGTATCCACCAACCCGCATTGGGCCCGCGTGGTGGATTACGGCCCATTCCCTCTCCTAGAGAGGAGGCCTGAGTCCCAACAGTGGGAACATTATAAGGCCGACTACGACTACGCTACAAGTAAAAACATAACCATATGAATGTCCCAGAGCTAGCGCTCCACACAAGAAAGAAACAAAGTGAGGACTGTAATCCGTAGGAATGTTAGAGTGTAGCGAGCTGATAAGTAAACCATGTATCCCTAATCCAGTTTCTCATGAAACTGACTGACTGACATATCAACGCACAGCCAAAATTGGGGCTAGGAGCACGGAATTTGTGCCAGGCTTTCTATTATGATGTAGGCGAGCACTAGAGGTTATTGCAAATTCAACCTTTAAGTGGGTGAAAGGGTGGAGTTTCGTTTGAATGCAAAATTACATTCCAAGTGCCAATATACTTAAAAGTTAGCACAAATAGTGTAATGTAGTGTAAATAGTGTTAGTAAATAATAAAGGTTCTAAAATACCCCCAATAAAACAATTTTGGGGGTTTTAAAGATGGAGAATTCTTATTTCTTGAGTTATATAATATTTTATACTATTATACTTAATTAATTAGGTATTGTCAGTTGACCCCCTGTTTTTTTCTTTACACTATTTTTGCTAGTTATTGGTTCAATAGAAGGAAATTGTATCGGAATCACATCTTTTAATCACATTATTTTCTACAATTATATCATACCTTATTTGAGTCTTTTCCTCTTCTCTTGCTCTTACTCTTCGTGACCTCGTAGACGCCGAAGCAGACCCTGGCCATGCGCGGCAGGTTGGACACCTTGATTGGAAAGGTTAGCTCCTGGTCCCACACCGCCACGCCATCCGCCATGACAGCCGCACTCGTCTTCTGCGTCTCGCACAGGGGCTTGCCGCCATGGAAGATGCCTACTTGGCATATTACCTGTGAATTGATGAATTAACAAACATTTGAGGTCGTGTTTTAGAAACATATGGATATATAGCCGAGTTTTTGCAAATACCGTATGTTTATAATAAATCGCGTGATATTGTTTTTTTTTTTTATAAATTGATGTAAACCAGTGCTTGACTGCGATCCCACCTGATGGTAAGCGGAGATACAATCATTGATAGTCAGGCGCACTAGTTTATTAAGAGTCTATTCACTCTAGCCTTGAAGACACCTAAATTATAGTTGGACGGGAAGACCGCAGCAGGCAAATTGTTAAGTTTTTCTTCTGGAGAAGAGAGATACAGTTATGATACTTCGAATTTGGTCAGGATTTATTGTATTTAAAATGTTCTGTATCATGACATCGGGATTTTATAGTATTGCAAGAAATGGTTAAGTTATTTGTATAAAATTCCTTGAAGCGTTTGTATAATTAATGAATTTCTGTACTTGTCGCAAACTCTGTTGTGTAAGTAATATAGCGAAAGTGCTACCCGTAATGTCCAAAATATTTGAACGCGTTTTATATAGTCGCCTAAACAATTATTTGACGCAGAAAAAGTTCCTCATAGACGAACAATATGGCTTTCGCTCAAAATCAAGCACTCTTTCGGCTGCAGCGGATCTAATAACCAAAATTAAAACATATGTGGATCAAGGGGGCTATGCCTTAGGCATATTCATTGATTTAAAAAAAGCGTTCGATACTGTGAGTCATCAAAAACTGCTACAGAAGCTAGATAACATAGGTGTTACAGGTACAGCACATAAAATGTTCAAATCGTATCTGGAGAACAGGCGCCAGGTTGTCAAAATGGGAGAAACGCACACTAGCTCGGTTCAAAACATCTCGTATGGCTGCCCTCAAGGATCAATACTCAGCACGTTACTTTTTCTAATTTATATAAATAACATTAATAAAATAGGGTTAACAGGACACCTAACACTATATGCGGACGACACCTGTCTCTTTTATTTTGATAAATCAATTCATAACATCATTAAGGACGCGCAACACGACCTTGATTTATTAAATGAATGGTTAAAATATAACCTTCTTACAATTAATACGTCGAAAACCTCATTCATGATTTTTACTACTAAAAATAAGCGCATACCCAACTTCCCACCTCTTAAAATAGACAACGAAATAGTAAAACGATCAACCAACGAAAAATATCTTGGATTAAGGGTTGATGAAAAACTCACCTGGAAATTACACATCGACTATCTCAGAAGTAAACTAACATCGTTATTGGTAGCATTACGGAAAGTAGCAAACTGTATTCCAAAGAAAGTTCGCACTGTGATATATAACTCGTTAGTCAAGTCGCATCTAGAATATTTAATTGAGATATGGGGATCCGCAGCAGTAACTAATTTAAATTCACTTCAAAGAATTCAAAACAAAATTATAAAAACTTTATTTCATTATCATTATCTCACTCCAACAAAGACCGTTTACGAAAAAACAAATCTATTAAATATCAGACAACTATACGTATACAACACCTGCATTCTTATTAGAAACATAACAACAAACTCAATACAAACTAACATACAAATAAAGAAAAAAACAATGTCATATAACCTGAGAAATAGATATAAAAACAAACTCGAAGTCATTAGGGTACGCACTAATTACGGTAGAAAGAGCATATTATGTGAAGGAGCACAGCTGTTCAATGGATTGCCGGACGAGATAAGAGATTGCGATAACGTGAATGCATTTAAAAATAAACTTAAGAAACACGTATTATTGTCACTTTAGCTTCTAATACTCCAGAGGAAATTGTATTTTTAATGTATTTACTAAACTTTGTATCTCATTATAAGTGAACTGTAAGTTCTTATGAGAAATAAATTTCTTTAAACCGAAAGTGTTTACTTTGATTACACGCGCTTATCTCTGAAACTACCAGTAGGATTGTAAAAAATCTTTCTGTATGGGTAGCCAGGTTTTATCGAATAGTATAAGTTGTATAATATCACGCTGCGACGCAAGAAAGTGTAGCAATTAACAAAAATGCGGGTGGATGCGTAGGGGATAGCTAGTGTAATATAATAGTGGCTCTGCTGCCTTATCTAATATATAAAATTCTCGTGTCGCGGTGTTTGTGGTTAAACTCCTCCGAAACAGCTTTCCCGATTCTCATGAAATTTTGTGTACATATTGGGTAGGTCTGAGAATCGGACAACATCTATTTTTTATCCCCCTAAATGTTAAGGGTAATCCAACCCTAATTTTTTTTTTTCAATTTTAGATAAAATAAAATTATATACATAGCAAAACAACGTTTGCCGGGTAAGTTAGTATTCGTACAAATATCGTTCACGCAACCCATCCTTCATTCATCTACATAGAAACATGGATAACTCACCGCAGCACCATTCCCAGGGTCCACGTTAAGCTTGCTGACGCTCTGGATGACGCATGAGTAGTCTTTATGAATGTTCCACGCCGATTCGTTCTTCTTCCGTCGCATCGTGTTGGAGTGCTCGGATGTCAGGCGTCTCCTCTCGGGCAGGCAGTATGGGTAGTAGGGCAGGTCGCGGTTCACTGTTGGAGATGTTTATCTTAGTAGTTCAGTGTAGTAAAAAGAGATGTATATATAGATACCGGCACGGATCTTGAGTGCTAATTTCTACAGTTCTACTTGCGCAGAAGCAATATTGAAGTTGTAGTATTGTAGCGATATTGTACGATGCGCAAAACGATCCTCGCTCTTTCGACGAGCGCTCAAGATTCGTGCCGCTATCTATAAAACGTTACTGTGCACGCAACAAAGGTCTAAGGGCGGAATCCCCCAATAAAACGAATCGCGTTTTAACATTTGGCTCACATAATCGCGTTTAGCCGCTGTCAGTAGTGTCACTTGTAAAAACACAACAAAAGAAAAATACAGACAAGTGACACTAGTGACAGCGGCTAAGCGCGATTATGCGAGCCAAACGTTAAAACGCGATTAGATTTTTTGGTGAATTCCGCCCTAAAACTGTTAGCCCGCCTAGTCAAAAAAACTTCTCTGTTGCTAATGGATGGGAAAGGGATTTCAAATAACAGTAAAAACGTAAATTTTAGTGGTTAAAAAACATAACAATGTCCTTGACAAAACTAATAATTCATATTTTATGTAACGCTACTTAAATTACAAAAAGTAAGTGCGATTATTTTTTACTAGGATTTTAGATTTTAAACTTGTTTTCAATTAAATTATTCTGAAGTGGTTGTAATGTTAAACTGAGCTTAATTCAATTTGATATCAAACATAGCATATTTAAAAAAAATCTTTTCATTGACTAACTTTTTAATAATTCTACACTTGTACAGGGTGTCATATTGAAATTAGTTAGAAAGTCACGTTGTTTATTACCAACAAGATTATGATAAAGAATGACGTTATGAGGGAACAAGTGAACATACATACATACAGGCTAAAATCATAACCCTTCTTTTGATTTCAGCTCAGTTAGGTAAAAATACTCAAACAGAACATAGATATAATAACTGATCACTATCAAACAGCCTTAAATCATTAAACACAGATCACCAACTCACGCGTCAGCGGCAGCCTGTCCATGCTGACAGTCATGACGGCCGGTACTCCGTCAGTCGCCAGCATCTCCTGAATGTACAGGAACTGAATGAGCGGGTACTCGCCGAACAGGTACTCCTCGCGCCCGCAGACCTTCAGCACGTAGTTGTGTGGATGTTCGCCGCGCATGTTCAGGGAATTAGCTAGTTTGCGCAGGATCGCTTCAATGTGTTGCTGGGGGGTGCGGGTGGCAGGTACGCTCGACGAAAATGATACCTGTGAATGATGACGGTAATCTTCATTACATATTAATTTAACATCGTTCCCCCTCACGCGTGCGGCCTCCTCCTTCGCTAGCATTACTGCTTCGCAGACAGAAGGGTCCGCTTGCCATTCCTCCTCGCTGCGGCCCATAGCCCGAACCAGGGCCCAGCGCGAGAGGTCGTTGCCACCTGCTGCTTCCACGAGGACACGGCGGTGCTCCGACCAAGCGGGGCACACCTCCACCGTATGCTTCACCGTATCTTCCGGGCGGTCTACGAAATTGTGACACTCAGGCGTTTCTTCCGCCTGAATCCGATGCGGGAACCTCCCGAACTTGCCATGTCCGGTGAGGACGGTGCGTCATACGGAAAGTGAAGAAGCGGTGTTGCCGCTCCAGCCACTCCTCAAAGAAGGGACTTATTGCCCTGATTATGGCGTGCCCAGCACTGGGTTGCAACAGTCGTTGTCACCATTTCACCATGAGATCTCGCCCGAACCCTCTCCGCTAAGCCGTGACTTATAGCGGCAGCGGAGTATCGCCTCGGCGTTGCACCTCTATACGCAAATCATCCATGCGTGCAAGGAGTGTTGCTTCCAGATCCCATGGCAGTAGGTCAACAAGGAGGCTCACCGCTTCGCGGGAGACCTTGCGGAATCCCCGCACCATCCGGATAACCATGACTCTCTGCCGGTATTTACTACTGCGAAACGCGAGAGTTTTCTCTAAGTGTGTAAAAAGGGTACTTAAATGTATGTGTTAGGTTTCAATAAAAGCCTAATATTAAATTTACTTTTCTAGTTTATTTTATATGGCAACATTTAAATTGATTTGATTGCTAGACCGGAAGTCGTTTAAATAATGGTTTTAAAATATTAAAGAGGGGATGAGTGTGTGTCCCCTTGTACTAGCACTAGGTCAGGGTATGGGCTTTCGGTCGAGAGCACTCATGGCGTTCAGACGTAAATTTTAGTGGCGACTACATTTTTTACTAATAATTATTAAGTAATAGTGATTATCTGAAGAAATAAGCAGGTGAATTATTTAAGGTGTGTATTATTCTTTGAATAAATTGTCTTGCCACATTCCTTCGACCGAATAGCTTGCTTGTATTTTATATGTTCTTTAGCCCCGTTGTTATTCTGATAAAATACTACATATGTATAAGTTGAAAAAAAATTTAAAAGACCAACAACAAGTAACAAATCCTCATTTGTAAAATCAAAATAATCGATACTGATTTAAAAAGAGTCTGTCAGCCTAATTTGTCAAAAATTATCCGTCACATTTCTTTGACAGCTTCAAAAGCCGTATCAAATTGTTATTCAACGTTTGAAGGCGAAAGTTGTTTATAAGGCTTTTATTAGATAATAGTTGGAAAATGTTAAAGTCCCATTTTAGAATAAGTTATAAAGCAGAAGAAGAAGAGGAGGAGGAGGAACAAGACGACTTTCAGGTGGCTACTAGCACGACAAAACCACAGGAGAAAGAAAAAACTTTCAGGAAGAAGAGAGGTAGCAGAAAAGGCAAGTTATGAACTTTCTTATTATTTATTTATTACTAGCTGACCCGGCGAACTTCGTACCGCCTAACAGCCATTGAATGTGATATATCTTTCGATATAGTCAACCGATTGCGATGAAATAAGGCCTAAGTAATATATCAAGTAAAACATAACATTTTACGTAATGCGCGCACAATTAAAAACTTCTACAGATTTATTTATATGTAGGTAAATATATCCTTTCATATTCCTTTCATTTCACATTTTTGCAAAATTAATCCTGTGCGCATTATGAGGTTTACAATAAATAATTACACTTAGTCTACAATAGGCAGACAGACTTATCGCACAGGGCAATCTCTTAATCTATGTTCAACAACAATAACAACACAACTACTGACAACAACACCGTCGTGACAACTTAATACAGTGGACCCCCGGTAATCCGGCCTCTGTCTAATCCGGCACCCCCTGTAATCCGACATGGTCTATAATTTGTTATTGAATACTTTTTTGATAATATTCGCTAATGCATGATTTTTGGATTATTTTAGTATGTATGTACATTTGTTGGTACACAATTATTTCCTAATGTAAAGTTATTGCATATTTTTTGTAAGTTCTATAGCATTAATTACGTCAATTTTATAATAAAACGTAAGCTCTTTATTGTGTTGTTTAATTTACTAAATTTGACATACATAATGAAGTATGATTTGTATTTTAGAGTACATATATATAATATAAAAGATCTTACAATTAGATCTGTAATTTGTCGGATTACAAGGTACTCTTTTGTAAAAAATTCCGGACTACAAAAATTCCGGGGTCTTAGGGAGTACTCTATAATCCTACAAATTCGATAGTTCGACACTGCCCTGCAAAATGTTTGCCGGACTACCGAGGTTCCACTGTATGTTCTAGGTAGAATACATCCTAATCAATTTATCTTGCCAAATCGAGTCTGCACTTACTCAATAGAGGTAAAATGTCCCGCGACTAATAGCTGTTATTGAATAATTTGTATGTTGAATTACCTACTAATGCTAATTTACCCACAAATAGTATTTTGATCAACTGATTGTTAATTTTTATCACTTATTATTAAAGGAAACTAATAACCTATATACCTACTTCTTTAGTAGTAGTGTGAAATTTTGCGATTTTGTGTGTGGGATAATTTTTTGTTAGTGGTTTTCTGCGTGTTTTAAAAGTATCAACTTTTAGACAGACCTTGTAGAGTCATCTAGTGGTAAGTTATGGTATAACTGTTGGCAACACTGAACCTCTCAAAACTGTCTTGTCGCAGACAAGTCTACGACGTCGTAGGCAATTCTGTCTAAGACAGTCTTGTCTCAAGTGTGCGCGTAAGGCCTAAGATAGGTTAAGGACTCATGCTTTCCGTCTCGTTTTTTAGGGTTTTGTACCCAAAAAAGAAAGGGGCCATATTAGTAAGACAACACTGTCAGTCTGTCACCAGGCTGTATCTGATGAATTGTGGTAGCTCAGTTAAAATTTTCACAGATGATGTATTTCTGTTACCGCTATAACAACAAGAAAACTGGGCAAGTGCGAGTGAGACTCGCGTACAGAGGGGTCCTTACAAACTTCTCTAGATGTAAATAGCTTAATTCCCGAATGGACTTTTTCGAATCACAAAAAAAGAATAGAATAAACTTTATTGTACACCATAAAAGTAACACAACTTATACATAAACTAAAAAGTAACTAAAAAGTTTTTTTTGAGACGTAACTACAAAACAATTTTCAGAGTTTTTTCGTATACTTGTGCTATGAGACCTTGCTTTACCTATACAAAATTTCAGGATTCTAGGTCAACGGGAAGTACCCTATGAATTTTGATTCCCTTGAGAGTGTCGAAATATACCTACGTTTTTGCAACATAAACGGCCGTATCTTTTTTTCTCTCGTTAACTCGGATGATTGATTTTATCACAGATTCAAGGGACCGCCGACAGAGTATATGGTTTTAATTTTAACTCGATACCTCCATGTGTTCCCGAGATAAAAGACAGACGGACGGCCAACAAAATGATCTTATAAGGGTTCCGTTTTTTCCTTTTGAGGTACGGAACTCTAAAAATAAAATAAAATATATATTTAAGCGGGGCTCTTATACAACAAACATGATTTTTTGACTGAGTGTTTTGCGGCTGAATTTTTTTTAATCTATGTTTGCTGATAGCTACAACTTAGGAGTATTAAAAACCTATTCACTCTTGACTTACAAGAGTGAATAGGTTTTTTCTAGGCAAGCGTGCTCCAACGTCGGCCATATCATCGGTTACCATCATTGTAATTAGAGACACAATAGAATGACAATGAGAGAGCAAACGCCGGCGTTCACTTGGGGTTTTATGAACTAAACGCCAGCCTTTTTATTAAAGTTACGTTATTCATTTTTTGTAATAACTATTGCCTTTTTTTCGGTTCGGTCAGTTTTACTTTTTCTGTAATATCGCTGTATTTATTTACCCGAAGATATCACAGTTCGAAGTAACTGGTTTTACAAAAGCCAGTTTCATAGGTAGGAACCTCATAAATAACGGAACACTAAAGAGTTCCATAACAAGTCACGTATAAAATCTTTTTCGCAAAATGTACATACCAAAAAAAACCTTTAAAATAAAACATAGGATGTGACATGTGTCAGTAGGTTTTTTATTTTATTTTTGAATGTTTTAAAAATGTTGGTATCGCGTTTTAATTTAGTTTACAAAGACGTTGAAGAGTCAGAAGAGGAGCAGGAACCTGAACCCGAAAAGAAAGAAGAGATACCTCCCAGGCAGCTCTACAAGTCAGAAATCGGCGACAGATGTAGCATGCTAGGGAAGACTGCTGAAGGCGACGGGTAAGATGCTTAGGCCTACTGTCCATGAACACGTAGCTTCATGGAATTCGCCATTATACGCTTGGTGTACGCCTACGTGAAGCTTACATACAAAACTATGAAACTGTTGACGAAGCGGCATCAACACGAAGGCACGATGCTGCCAATTCGTCGACACAGTTTATTTATTTATTCCATACTTTATTGTAGGTACTTACAAGAAACATACACACATACACATAGACGAATACGCGTCTATGTAGCTACGTATCCATGGACTAAAAATTTGACCGTGTCTACTGCCAATAAGATCGATTTATCATGTAAACGATAAGAATTTTGTCGGATCTAGCCACGAAATTTCTTCGTGGCACCCCCTCACCTACACCGCCCCCCTTACGCACCATAGCAACTTCACGCGTCGTGTCTAGCGCAGACAAGATTTTTTCTTGGTCAGCGCTGAAACAGTACACAATTCTTGTATAGAAACGACACGTATTCTTGCATAGGCCCGACGACTTTTCTTAACGTGTACATGCGCCGTAAGACGCTTATGTAGTATAATCTTTTCGTATTATCACCTTAACTGTATAAATACCAAATGTTTATACCAAAAAGAGAACAGTTAGTTTTTAAGGCAGCGTTTGTTGTAACATTGCGACGAAACTTCACTCTTAGTATTCATGACGATACATTTAGTAAAAATTTATTAAAGTAGAGCAGCTTTCATTCTGTCATGTAGTAATAGCGGGTAATTACTAAATCCCTTTTCTTTCATATCACATCTCACACAACTCGTCCATCTTTTCTTTAACCTTCCTCTTCATTCATTCACATGTATACTCAGAGAGATCTCTTAGTAACTTGCGTTTCATCCCTACTCTTGACATGACCATACCAAGACAAACGATTCCCTTTCAACATGGCATGTTATAAATATTTAACCTTTTGACCGCCTACGTCGTATATATCCGACAAACGAGAGTGTTTGTCGGATATATACGACATAGTTGAAGGTGTATATCGCCAAGGTCGCACATCCACGACCAAATACTCCAACTCGTCGGCTCTTCTGTCACCTATGGGGATTGAAGAGCTAAACGACGAGTACCCAGTCGCAAAGTCGTGAAAAAAAAGTCGTGTGACTTTGGTGAATAGGGATATAGTAAGTACCTTTTAATATTTTCAACAGGTACACATATTTGAAATGCACACTTACTGGAATGAGGATGACAAGCATCAGGGCAATAAGGCGCTACAGACACCTGATGTTCTTGGACGTTTCACACAACTGCTTAGATTTAGACGCGTTACAAGTCATTGCAGAACTACCATACTTGATTCTAATACACGCAGACGATAATAAGTTAACCTCTGCTGGAATAAAATCAATGAAGTATCTTCAATGTATCATATTGAACGACAACCAAATCACTTCGGTCCACGATGTGTTTCAAGAGGAACTAAGCACTCTAGAACTTGGGAACAATCAAATAGAAACTGTCGCCTTCGATAGCAGGATGCATAAAATAAAAGTTCTAGATTTCAGAAACAATCTCATTGCAGATATATCGAATTTCGATTTTCCCCTTTTAGACAGCTTGTATTTAGAAGGAAATAAGTTGACAACTTTGGTTGGCTTGGAGAAACTGACGAATTTAAGAATTCTTCATGTGCGTAATAACCCTATAAAGCTGTTGAACGGATTCGACGAAGGTCTTACGAAACTTATTTACGTCAATCTTAGGAACTGTAAAGTTGCAACGATGATACAAATCAAGAAACTGAGAGTACGTATTTTTATTATTTATACATAGCACAATAGCATAATCAGCCTTTCAATGTTCCCACTGCTGGGATTCAGGCCTCCTCTCTAGGAGAGGGAATGGGCCGTAATCCACAACACGGCCCCAGTGCGGGTTGGTGAATGTCACATGTCTTCGAATTTTTGGTTCTATGACATGCCGGTTTCCTCACGATGTTTTCCTTCACCGTTTTGAGAGCAGTGGTGATGAAATAAATTACACAAAGTAATGTGAATGGCTGGGTTTGAACACGCGACCTACAACTCGTAAGTCGGAGCCGTTACCATTCGGCCACCACTGCTCTATTATTATATTATTTATACATACATATTTCTTATTATAAACTTGCTTCTGCATGCGAATTTTTTCGCGTGAAAGTCGAAAATTAGCAGAGTGGAACATGCTTCTAGTATAAAAAAGTGCCCTATGACCTATTCCAAGATATATGGTGTGATTGTGTGCCAAGTGTCATCCAAATCCATTAAGCCATTATGACGTGAAGAGGTAACATACAGAGTTACATTCGCATTTATAACATTACTAGCTGATGACACCGCTTCGGCCACGTAATAATAAATTATCCCAAGGTAATATACTCTCAGGATAAAACAAAGTCCCCCACCGCATCTGTTTGTTCGCGATAAACCCAAAAACAACTAAACTGGTTATCATGCGGTTTTCACCAAAAGACTAAGCGATTTCTGAAAAGGGTTGTAAGTGCAGAAATACTTGCAAATTATAGGAGAAAATCTGTGAATTTCAAAGATTCCTAACACCCGTGTGAAGCTGGAGGTAGCGTAATTTATTACGAAATGTCATTTATATTTCAGGTACTTAAGTCGTTAGAGACACTCATACTAAAAGGATGCCCAGTCATGGGAGGGACGGGTGAGGAAGAAACAGAGGTAAAAGGGGAGGAAGATGATCCTCAGCTCAGGGTCGAAATACTAGCAGCACTGCCAAGATTGAAGAGGATTAACAAATACATTGTTACTGATGAGGAAAGGTAATGACATTAACTTGAAACTATACAACCCGTATTTTCCAAAGGGTAGGCAGAGCTATACACAGTGTCTTTGACATTGACGCACAAATGAATGTCACGGATCCAGTACATGATTCTGGACCCCCCAGTGATGGAAATTTCGTCAGCTTTTTCTTAATAAAAAAAATTAAAAAACGTAGGTTTTTTTTTTTTAAATTAGGAAACAACCGATGAAAAACTCCACCACTGGGATGTCCAGAATTATGTACTGGATCCATAGTATTCGTTTGTGCGTCGTTTTTTTTTTTATTGTCATTGATAAGCTCGAGTTTGACCACTATCTCACCTGATGGTAAGCAATGTCAAAGACACCCTGTATACTATAATCAAGTTATGTTAGAGGGTTAAATTATTTTCGGTAACAGAGTACGTACGCATGTACATATAACTGAGAGATGTTAATGAGAAATTCCTAATCGAACCCAGGGTCCAGGGCTCAGCAGTCGCACTTGCTGCCATCAAGCCACATTCATAACATTACAATTTTGGTTTTGAGGTGGGATATCATCAAATAACTTCTACAGCTCTGGCTGGAGCGCAAGGGCGTGTTAGATTTTAACTGAATAAAACCCACATGTGTTCCTTCAGTTGCCCTTTGCGTTCTAAGCCCACGATAACTCTTTCGAAAAATCCGACTGACCTGTTGGTCTAGTGGTTACTGGCCTTGACTGCTATGCCAGAGGTCGTGAGTTCGATTCCCACCCAAGACAAATGTTTGTGTGATGAGCACGATCATTTGTTCTGTGTCTTGGTATAATTTATTTATAATATGCATGTATTTTAGAAATAAATAGTTTATACTCATAGCACAAGCTCTGCGTAGGACTAGATGGCCTAATGTGAAAGTTGTGAACAAAAAAATTCCATAGCCATCACGCATTACATCACGTTTTAAACTGAGTGCTCCAAAGTAGCTTGCAAATTGCAAAATACGTAAGATTAATTTTGCGGGTTACCCTGGCGCTTCTCCCTTAATTCCTAGAAGGGATGCACAGAGGCTTAGCTATATACACCCATAACAAGAGAAGAGCCTAAAGCCATCAATTGGGCACAAATCAAAAGAATGAGAGCCCCGCTCTTGGACGGAGCGGGAGATAGTGTCAGACTTTTACTGACTAAAAACGCACTCCAAATCAAAACTGGTCTGCTACTAAAAATCCAAATTAAGTTATCCAGTTCCCAGGTCAGGAGTTTACCATGATGTTAAAATGTTAGTCGTGCGAGCAAGAAAGAGGGATGGAGCTACACACCCTATATAGCTCCATCCCTTTAACAGTTCAGTTTAGGTCGTAAAATGGACCGTTTTAACAGCTCGTGGTAGGGCCTCCGGGAATTGATCTCAAGACCTTAGGATGATGCTTAGCCCCCACTAAACTGGACTTTGGTTAAACCCCGTGCCATATTTATGACAAGTTATATTTAATATTTCAGAGAGGAAGCCAAAACACTGATGCTGCAGTGGATCGAAGAAGGTGAGAATGACGAAGAAGAAATAGAGCCAGAAGAGAATATGGGAGAGGAAGAGCATCAGAGTGATGAAGTACAATGATTCAAACATGTTTATCTTTCAGTCGTATTTTAATCTGTGGGAAATTATCAAATGATTTCTCCCACTTTGAGTGGACCGAGGAGTGAGGGGGAGGGGGAGTGTCAGACTTTTATTGACAAAAACTTACCGTGTTCCTTCAGTTGCCGTTTGCATTCTAGAATGACCCTAGGCTATGGTCACTCTTTTGAATAATGCCGCAGCACATCTTACCTATACTCCATTCGCAATAAGATTAGACATTTTAACCAAATTTTTTTACTGTCCGTTCAACCGATTTTGACTTCTATTCCGTACGCATAAGGATGGCATTAAAAGCAAAAAATGGTTACAATACCAACCATTCAAACGCAATATAAAGTGAAAATCGCTTGAATTAACAGTAAAAAAGGTAAAAGGCTACGTTGGGCGCACGTTGATCACGCAGGCGATCTGGGCGCGTTGGTCTCCATACATTTTATTTGGCAATTAGACTTGTGCATCTACATTAATTCCACGCCACGCGACGCGACTCTTCGTGGGCCACGTACGCCGATCTGGGCACGTCGGTTTCCATACTTTTTATATGGCAACTAGACTTGTGGCTAATCAGGCGTGGCCCACGTGTGCGTCGGTCTAATGTAGTTCCCGCTTAAATGTATTATCTTATCACGAATGGAGCATAGCCCTTCTAGTCTACAAGTCTTACGCTCGCAAAGGCCGAGATCAAGAGTGCAATTTCTCGCTTATGAGCAGAGGTCGGGATTAGGTAGTTATTCATGTACTCATACTGATTTCATACAGCGAAAGAATAAAGTGGATATGCCTCAAATCCCGAGATTAATTTTAAGGAGCAATTTTTTTTATATCTATCAGATATACCAAAGTTGCAAAGACCAAACCAATGATCAAAGTTTGCGAGCTAATTCGTAAGAAGTTGGCAGTAGTATCATCACAACGTTTATGTTTTCAAATTGTCGATTTGAACCAATTGTTTGATTTTATTAGTGTAGATATCTAAGTAGACAGTTTATGAATTTGTGAATGTATTATATAATTGTGTGATATTTATGGTTTATATCTATTCGCCTTTTTTATCTCTATCACCCTAAGGTTGGCTGGTAGAAAATGCCTAAGGTATTAAATCCGCCGCTGTACGTTTGTGCATAAAATATTTAATATATAAATAAATATAGCAGAAAAAAATTTCTTGTTGCATTAATGACGCGGAATAGGAAGTATATAAATTTGTTATCCTCACCTCAGTTGACGTACAGTGATCTTTTTCAATGAAAAATGTTAATTATCTTTGTTTTATTTGTCTTATCTCTCTCTGAGGTTTTTAATATTATTTATTTGTAATATTGTTGGCCATATTGGATTTTTCATTATCAATCCCGGGAAGATCCATATTAACATCAACATTTTGATGCAAGTACATGAATAACTCTACCTAATTCCTACCAATGCTTATGAGTGACCGAGCAAGTAACCGGTAATATTTAGCGTTTAATAGTGCATAATACTTTTTTGCGATGGCCATCCATCAAATGAATTTTCCCAGTCTAGGTCTGTTTCATTTTTCTTACAAAATATAATACCAGCACATTTACGTTATTTGTTTTTATTTTAGGATAATTTATTTATAGTAGTATTACTTAACCCTTAATTATTCGCAATTTACTTAGTCGCCTGGGGTGTTAAACACCCCTTTGTATAAAAGAATAAAACACTATAAACATACAAAACTGAACTTTAATTGATTATCTTTAAATTTTACACATTAACCAACTCTTTTACCATTTAACCAAGTCACTATACATATTTATAAAACACTAGCTTCTGCCAGCGGCTTCGCCCGCGTGAAAATAGGTTTCTCCTAACAAACTTTGGTAGATGTTTATAAGATCTACAATTAATTAGAACATTTTATGGTTCTATCTTTTATAGTTTAGGCAGCGTACGCAAAATAAGTAACTTTTCTGGTTGACTTTTTACACCTTGTGTCCGAAAAACTCAAATATCTTACGGAACCCTATTTTTTTCCAAAATAAAATATAGCCTATGTTACTCGTGGATAATGTAGCTTTCGAATGGTGAAAGAATTTTTAAAATCGGTCCAGTAGTTTTTGAGCCTATTCATTACAAACAAACAAAGATTTCCTCTTTATAATATTAGTATAGATAGAAGTTTGAAAAACACTTATTTTTAACCTACTTCAAAATAAGGAGGAGGTTATCAATTCGGTTTATGTGTGTTACCTCAGAACTCCGTCGTTTATGGACCAATTTGCAATATTTTTTACCTCTTAGATGATGAGATGCTTTCCGACTGGTCCCATTTTTTTTAGAATCTAGTTCTGATGATGGGACCCAGTTTCAGATCCATATTATAGGCAACCATATGGTGATTTTGGTATTTTCATCGAGAACTTAAGCATTTATAGTCAAAAAGTAACATGTGATGAAGTGGAACTGATGAAGAAGACCAGAAATGGCCAACGGAACTTCATACTCACATAGATATTACAAAGAAGATAGTTAAGCGACTATGACAATACAAATAAATAAATGGTTCTGAATAGTTATGTTGAAAATGGTATCATCGAAGTAAACTGATGATGATGGAACCGGAAGGCAGGCACTGGAACTCCGTAATTAATCAATGTAACCTAGCCATGTTTGGGCTTATTAGAATTGATATGAGATGTACTTTGGCTATAAGGAACTATCGAACTGATCTGATGATGGAGCCGGAAGGTGGAAGGTACATAGATACAGGAACTTCATAATAAAACAATGTAACCTAGAAGTATTTGGGTTAATTCGAATTGTCATGAGAAATAGGCACTCTGGTTATAAGTGTATCGCAACTAAAAAGTGTGAAATAAAACACTTTTTATAAAAAAAAATAACCGACTTCACAAAAAAACAAAAGTCTGTATAAAATAAGAAACAAACAATACCGAGAAACACCGACTTCCGAGATTCAAGTTATTTTGATCGTTTTAGTGAAGTCGGTTATTATTTTTTTTATATAAAAAGTTTTTTTTTGGTACCACGTTTTTGATAAGTAGACCACAGCCCTTGCTTAATTTAGAACCTGAAGTCTTAGTTTTTTTGTGCATGTCTGCGTATTTACTTCAAACGTAAACAATCGTGCGGGGTGATAAACACCATAAACGCACCGTATATAATACCCAACAACAAATGCGTACCGCTCGCGATTTAATTACAAAAGTCACGCAATTTTACGGACCTACTAGGAGAATTAGCAGTCTGGGGTGTTCGGCACCCAACGAATATATAACGACAGTAAACGACACAAAGAATTGCAGTACTTTATAAAAAAAAAAAAACCGTTTTGAATTTTTTTCCAATAATTTAAAGCATCATGAATAGGAATAATGAATATCAAGCCCCGATTTGTTTCAATAAAACTGTCAAATGTGCGACTGAGCCATTAGATTTATGAAGTTGGTACGGTTGAGATATAAATAAAAAAAACAATGTTGATTTTCATTGTCATTGCCAGCGAGAGGCGCCGACAGTTATCACGTCTAGACTGGTCTGGTGTATTATTTATATTAACAACAGCTGATCAATTTCTTCCTTTGAACTAGTTCACGAGTATGTCAGATATTTTCGGTTCAGACCTACATATTTTTGGGTCAATATGTTTACGCGTTTTTATGAATACATTTAATTTACATTAGATTTCGTTTTTACGGAGTAAACAGAGTTAATTGACGTACATGCGTGCTTTTCATATTTATTTAATTGCTATAGAGATAGCTATTTTAAATGAGGCAATACCATTTATGCCTTTCCATTTTCAACCACAAAATAATATTCCAGGAATTACCATTACCGCCTTCATTATATATTTATCCTTATTTCATAATTTATTATGAAATAAGGATTGTAGGAAGGAAGACGGAATGAAATGAGGACATTTTTAATTTAATGATTCAAATAAATGTATACTACACTACTACTTACTCACTCTACAACTCACTCTACTGTTTAAAAAACTAAAACTCGACTACGACAAAAAAAAACAACACTGAAAAAGTATGAAACAAGATTTTCATACTTCGAACAGAACAAAAAGAAAAGCCGCAGTCACACATTATAGGTACCAACCGAAACACTTTAATACGTGTGACTACGGTTTTTCTTTTTGTTCTGTTCGAAGTATGAAAATCTTGTTTCATACTTCTTCAGTGTCGTTTTTTTTTTGTCGTAGTCGGGTTTTAGTTTTTTACTTTCTTTTGGTTAAACAATTTTGGTGTTAAATTTAACACGTGACTTTTTGCCCGCTAGAGGGCGTCACTTTAAATTTGAGCAATACTTTGGAAATGTACAAGTGAAGCTATTTCAAATGATACCAAGCACGGTGTATTTATCTCAATTTTTATTTTTTAACTCATTACTCTTTGTCCGCTAGAGGGCGTCATATCGAGTTTTGTGACACGTCACGTAGCCTATGTTCAGAGGACAATTAAGACGGTTCTAACGATACTTCATATGTCGAGTTCCGATAAGTAAATTAGGAGCTATGAGGGAACAGATGAACATACTCACATACATACATAGCCCTGTCAAAATCATAACCCTATTTTGGCTTTGCCGTAGTCGGGTAAAAATGCGAAACTCTCTGTTTGGGCAATAATTGCTTTGACTTACTATATTTATTTATCACGTAAATGTCACAAGAGTCTTTTTTTGGAGTGTATGATGGACAAAAAATGCTTCTTATCAACCCTCTTTTGACACTAGGCTAGACCATTACTGTTCGCGAATAATACATATGTCTCTTAAGATAAATTAATACTTCAACACAGGTGAAGCCACAGGCAGACACTGGTGCTATAATATCATGAGATAAAGGATTATTCAACCATTAATCTGCTTTGCCGTCCCTAATTTTTACCAACTCAAAAATAAGGCATGAGGTAGGGATAGTACACATTTTTAGAAGTCTGTGCCATTGCATAGACTTCTAAAAATGTGATTTCTGCAGCAAAAGTGCCGAAGTTAAAGTACGTTCAATCCAAAGTGTCGTGAACACATGTAGCCACTTTTTCGGTGAAAAAATCATCTTATGACATCTCCCGCTCTTGGGCAGAGCGGGAGATAGTGTCAGACTTTTACTGACTAAAAACCCACTCCTGTTCCTTCGTTGCCTTTCGTACCGGGGCCGAGTCTTCCTTTCAGAATCAGACCCTTGGCCCCAGTAGGCTTCGACCATTGCACGATTGCACGCTCTTCGCAACTTCAAAATACTGATAGAGTGAGAGCCCATGGCCGCCAGAATTTCGTCATTTTATAAAAGCTGGTAATTTGTCAGTGGATGCCCCCAACACAGGTAGGAATGATACCCTAATATGAAGTTTCAGTTATGATGGCTTTGGCAGGTAATGGCTTTTTTTAGGTGGGAAAATCATCTTATAACAAATCCCGCTCTTGGGCTGAGCGGGAGATAGTGACAGACTTTTACTGACTAATAACCCACTCCTGTTCCTTTTTTGCCTTCGTCCCAGGGGTTCCACTTTCACACTACCCGTGGCCCCAGTAGGCTTCGACCCTGCTGGGCCCCTACAATTTGCTGACATCTCCTTGAGGCGCGCATGGAACAGTACGCGCCGGGCTCGGTCCGGACGGTTACCGGACGGTCGGACGGCGAGCCACCCATTGCTCGCCGTCCGCAAGCCCGCGCCTACGGTGGCCGGAAATCGGGATCGGAATCCCGGCGGCGGTTGGGGCGTGAGGACCAATGCCTCGCGTATCGGCCGCCTCCTGGCAGGTAATGGGTAACAAAGGTGTGTAATATAACAACCTAAAGTCCTTAAAGTACAATGCTCTTTTTTTTATGGATCCTGGATGGTATTAGTAAACATGATCATCCATTGGCAGACACTTAGCGTCGTGGTAACCCCTCGCCAGACGCCCTTAAACTTCAATAAAATGTTATGAAATTGCGTTACTACTTACTATAAAAGCTGATTTTTCATATATATCTACTGTAGTTATAAAGAAAATTTTTAGCTGCTGGCAGAAGATAATAAACAGATTAATGTTTTATTTATGAGACGTTCTTCTTTTTAACCACTTGAGACGTTCTTCTTTTTAACCACTTCAATAACATGTAAGTGTAATTGCGTTATACTATAAAAGCTGATTTTTTCATATATATCTACTGTAGTTATAAAGAAAATTTTTAGCTGCTGGCAGAAAATAATAAACAGATTAATGTTTTATTTATGAGACGTTCTTCTTTTTAACCACTTGAGACGTTCTTCTTTTTAACCACTTCAATAACATGTAAGTGTAATTGCGTTATACTATAAAAGCTGATTTTTTCATATATATCTACTGTAGTTATAAAGAAAATTTTTAGCTGCTGGCAGAAGATAATAAACAGATTAATGTTTTATTTATGAGACGTTCTTCTTTTTAACCAACACAATCACTTGTGCCCTCGAAAAATAATGTAAATATCGTATTTAAGTTGGAAATTTTTAAGTTCCTAATTTTACTATTATTATTTAATATTGTATTATAAAATAATAAAGAGAATCGATGCCATCGCTGAGCATTACATTTAATTCTAAAAAAAAACGCAGTTTCTTCGGGGTGGACCTTAAAGTTAGAAGGTAGCAAATAGTAAACAGTTCAAATCTCCCTGCCTACCTCTGAATTGTGGACACGCGTGGTAAGAAGAAAACAGTGTTGATTCAGGTTGGTCTTCAGGGTCGTCGGGGTATCAGGGTGGTCGGCAAGCCTCGGAGGGCACTGGTACCGCAGCCTCTCGAGCCGGGTGCTCTGTGCTCGCTTAATTAGACTCTCCTCTGCTAGGTACCGCATTCGCATCCGAAAGTCATTCACCTCCGAACTTCGAATGTTGTCGAATTCATTCAGACCTGAGGAGAAAATACATCAGTTTAGGTATTTGAACTTTATACAGCGAGGACGTGAATTTTACAAGATCCTGCAGATTTTGTACGGTCCGTGTACAAAATCTGCAGGATCTAATTGGACAATGGGCCATTTTCCGTAAGTACGCAATATAATAATAACGGCCCATACGTTGTGTAAATCGGTCCGGTACGACCGAAGTTCACTAGCCATTTTCCTGAGCGTGAGTTTATGTGCAGGAAACTCCCCGAATTTTTAACATCATCGCATCGTACACCGATGTAGTAAAAACAGGTAAAGTGCGATTTTGATTCGCATACAAAGGATTTTTCGTCAGATTTTTATTTTTGTTTTTATAACGGCACAGAATTACACTCGAGTGTCACTCAAAAGTTCAATTGTCTGTCTATCTAGACGGACAGACGACCGGATTGACAGCGGAGCAGGCGGTTCCGTTGGCTGCCCTTCGGATGCGGAAGATATTTATGCACTACACCCGATCCTAATTTGAATTTAGACCAGAATTTGAACCTAGGGCTCTTTAAATCAAGAGTGAATAGGTTACTTCTAGGCAAGCGTGCTCCATCGCCGGCCACATCATCGCTTACAATAAGGTGAGATAGTGTTCAAACACGAGCGAATAAAAAAAAAATTAAATTTCTATCCGAATTGCCAATGTTCAGTTCTAATTTCAAAAGCGGGATTACCGATTCCGTGCGTTGCTGTTAATGTAAGTACTATGGCTACTTCGGACCGACTATCTTGCATTCGGATCGAATGAAGTGCGTAAACGCTCTAATTTTACTTATGTTGTCTTGTGCCTAATGGAACGGTCGTCTACGGAGTAGCTACTCAATAATAAGATGCGACTAATCCATTGTGTGACAACTTTCGGTTTTCTGACAATCATTTTATATAATAAACAAATAACATACTGATGTAACAAGGTCTTATCTATTCAATGTTCAATAAACAATTTGTATAATCTGTAGTGTAGGTTGACGCCAAACGTTACGACAGGAATTAGATACACATAATGTACAATCTGTGTAAGAGGTCAACAACCTTTTGTGGATAGTTCATCGTTCATTCATAAAAGTTATGAATTATATAATTATAAGTATTTATTTGTGAATGTCCTTGGAATTGAATTATACAGATTCATTGCGTTTAATTTTGTATCACTATTCATTCAAATGTGAATGAGACAATAAACTAAATAAATTTACTGAAACTTGCCTGCCAATAAAGGTAGCTGTCGAAGAAGAATATTTAAATATTGTTTACTTGATCTAGAATGAACCAAAAAATACTTATGCAATAGTTGTGAAAAAAAAAACTTTAAAGCTTAAAATATAAATTAGGGTGAGGTAATAAAATAACTTTATTAGGTAGGACCAGTGTGGTAGATTGTGCCCAAGTGCTGGATTACGGCCCACTACATCCCACAGACGTTTGTTTCCTTGGGAGAACATTAAAGACCAGCTATGCTATTTGCCAAGGCGAAGGTGGAGAGATGACCTGGATAAATACCAGAGGGACTGGCCCGCAATGACCGAAGACAGATTTGTGTGGAAAAGGGAAAGGGAGGCCTTTGCTCAGCAGTGGGACATAAATGGGCTATAAATATATATATATGCTATTTGTAGCGGAACGGGGTGACCATCAATCGGCTCTTGCCCAATCTAAGGGGTTCCGACGCCTCCTGCCGGAGGCTCTTGGCAAGCATTGTACGGTCCATGATCCTTTACGGGGCGCCGGTGAGCCGGCCAAATATTTGTTTGTGTCAATTGTGTTGCATATGAGTTAAATACTAGTGCATAATGAACTGGAACAAAACATGGAACTGAAAGAAAAAAATAAGTTTCTACTATTTCTTTGCATTCTTATTATTTTTATTATTTTTTCAGGCATCTGGACCATACATAGAACCACATATATTTTTATTAGACAAAAATTTCAAATCATGCATTGTAGGGCTAAAAAAAGCTATGCTATTTGTTGGCTATTCTTCCTTAAATAACATATACATTTAGAACTATCCATATTTAGATTCTTGTTTATTCCAATACTTTTCCCTACACATTAAAGAAGACCTGGTAAAACCAGGAAATTGGTACATTGCATTTGAACAAAGGAACCTGATTGATCAGCCTCTAAAAATAAGTTGATCAAGATTCAGTAGAAGAAATATCTTCCCTCATCTGTTATTAAATTATGATAAATATTATATGAGCTAGCTAGATAAAGCGTTTATTGACACATTGCATATAGGTTGCCTAGCTAAATCTGGCGCCAATGATGTTTCATCAACTACCCTGATTTGCTATTTGTGAAAGTCGAGCATCAGCTGAAAGACTGTGCCCCAAGGAACTAAAAAATAAAGGTTGCTTACTTTTTTTTTGGTGTAACTTTGGGCATTGCCTCATATAAAGAGGGAAGTAAATGGCCATAATATACCCTCATGTGTTATTCAATCGAAACATATAGCTGGTTGCCTTACCAAAAATGGTGTGAATCCATGGTTTCTTTCCAATTTTTTGTTGAAATTTTCTGCATGTAATTATATGGCATCGAGTTCATTTTTAGTGTTGATATAATAATTCAAATTATCATTTAAAAATATAAAAAATAGTATCACACCAGTATCAGGAACATGGTCTAAGCTACCAGCGGTCAGGGCTCCAGAGAAAGGAACCTCCTAACAATACGAGCCGTGTCTAGAAGTAGTGCTGTCTGAATCAAGTCCTTGATCCAGTCGCCTAATGCGAACGCTCTAAGGTGTTGGTTGAGGCACTTTGCTATTAAGCCATTGCCCGCCACAACTATCGGTACATTGATCGCTGAGTCCACATCCCACATGTCGATAACCTCGCGAGCCAAGTCAATATTATTATTATAAATGCTACAGTTCATAGGATTTGGATGGGTTTTAACTACTTTGAATTAGTATATTGAAAGTAAGAAAATACTTACGTTTTCCAATCAAATGACTAATATGTGTGTTCAGCAGCTGTTCTCCAGGTCTCTCAATTGACTTTTTTACTATCATAAGCACACCGCATACTGGTTTAATGTCACGGATGCGCTTGTTCTCATCGTCAACTTCCTCAGGCACAGCAAGAGAATTAACGAATTGAAAAACATAGCTGGACATCTCGTGCAACATCCCGAAAAGGGGATAGTTGACTGCCCGGTCCCATATGTCCTGCAAAGAAAATGTAGGTGTAGACTTCAGGTGTCTTTACATTTATGAGCACACTAGAATATAAATGATATTTATTTTAATAATACATTTTAAAAAACACTGTTACACATTAATTTAAATGAGGCCGGCGTTTCTTAATTGACTACCCTAAGAAGAAACACTAAATCAAACTCAGAGGTCAAAGTCTCTTTTAAAGTCCATACAGTAAACACGTAATGGTCAAATCATATGAGAACCATGCAGATTAATGTCTGAGATGCTCTTTTGAGGAATTAAGCACACAAATTTGAGTGGACTTGTCCAATGAGCACAAGCATTTGTCAGTATTTGTATAGCTCAACTCATGACTATAAGATAACTTTTGTCTTAACTATCCTATGAAATGGGTACCATACACTCATGGTTCATTTCAGTCCTAGTCAGTTGTGGTAAGCCTTAATTAAGAATATATATACGGAGAGTTCTAAATGTTCTGACTACTACTTTATTTTTACTTCTAGGCTTTTGTCTTTATTGCCCATGTTCTGCTGAACTTGACATATATTGTTTTCTTTATTGCGATGGTCACCATTGTCTTAACCTCATTATGCCGCAGCAAGAGAGACACCTTACTTATGACATCCAGATTTTTACCTCCAGAGGCGGCTCTAGAGCCCATGTGTAACATTGCTAGTAAATATTTTCCTTAGTTTCATAACAAGTCATGTAAAAAGTAAGGTTTTTAAAAATGGTGTATATACAAGATATCTAGTCACATCATTAGATGAGTCATTATCCTATCAGTTAAATAGTTACCTCATATTGTTATTCAATGCATACAATTGTAAATAAATAGGATGAATACCTACATCATTCTATTGTCTAAATAAAGCTGAATCTATTTTGTAAATGATATTTTCCCTATCTATACAAAATTTGAAAAAAAATGTTAACAATGACAGATAATATTCAAATAAGAATCTTAACCTGGGTTTTCTTAATATGGCCTTCTTTATTTTTAAGGCATAATAGAAATTATTAGAAATTAGTTTCATAATTTAATTTATGAGATTCATTTATTCATATAGTAACCAAACAAAGCTCTAATAAAAGTGGATAACTAATAAATGTGCAGAACTATGAACATAACATAACAAAATTGTCTATCAGGTTTAAGAATCAATTCTAAATTTTAATCAAGAATTTTATTAAAATTTAGAATTGATTGATTCATTTGGAACCAGTTTCTTAAGAGTAAAATAATAAATAAAGAATTGTAGGTTACAGATGTTTTTCCAAAATAAAATGACAGAAGACTGCTTAGGAGCAATTCTAGAACATGCATAAAACCACCTACATAATAAAAAATAGTGCAAGGTATTGTAAACAATGTAAACCACTTTCTAAATGTACCTAACAAATGTGTCTGTAAACATGTTACACAATACTTTGACCCACTTTCCAAAAATGCAATCAAAATATCATGCCTTGGCATGAGTCACACAAGGGAGTTCCTCTCTCTCACTAACCTCTTTGACATCCTGAAGAGTGGCATCCCAGCTTATCCTCAGGGGAATGTAAACAGAATTCGGCAGCAGGCACGTAAGCTCCACCACGTCCGACGGCGAGGAGTTCCAGTAGTCCCACGTAAACGGACAACTCGGCGCAGGAACCATTGTTTTGGTGTTATTTTCCCAGGTTACTCAAATTACCTCCGCGACATTTTACAAACTTTCACTGATAACTTGCGTCTACAGCGACCCGGTCGCTGTCCCCAACTGAAAATAATGCACTCAACACATCAGTCACTGTTGTTAAAACCGGAGCGATGTTGAATCATAGCATTTCCTGGTATTTTACGACGAGCATATCGCCATTCGAAATGAAACTGTCAACGATAATATTACACAAACAACATCACAACAAGCGTGGTAGACTTATTTATTTAATTACCTCCTCATAAATTTTTTACATAATTCATACAATAGTAAATGTACGAACGTAAATTATTAAAAATATGTTTTTGTGAAATTGTAAATAAAGATTACGTGCAACAAACTATGAGCAAAGTAATTGTCTACGGTACAGGTACAGACACAGAGTACCAAGTACTTTATTTCTTTTTTTTAATTTATTTCCAAAGGGAAGGCTATAGTCCAATTGTGTATAATCTATGTTACGGTCTTTCGACAATTACCTCAATGTACTCTGTGTTTTACGTCCATGATTGAAAGCCCGCGAAATTCAAACTTAAGTTTTTTTACATTTTGCTGAGTTAAGTTTTTAATATGATTAGCGGGCGTAATGTGTATTTATTTACGATATTAAAATATATATAACTAAAATTATAAATAGAACACTCTCTTCTTCGCACATCATAATTCCTCGTAGAATTTAGGTACTACAGTTTAAGGAACAAGGTGTGAATAATTAAGACACCCCTAAACTTTTCTAATATAAGGAATAACTCTAAATCTACTATAAGGAACTCTTCCAACTATAAGGAATACGTTCCATTATCCATAACATAATTGCTATCTATATACATATACCTAAAAGAAGAAGAAACAGACTGAGTGACATGTCAATGCACAATCGAAACTACTGGGACTAGGAACGTGAAATTTTGCATATGGTTTCTCTTCTAAGGGTATCCTATTTTCCCCTAGGACAAGAAACCTATTTTTACGCGGGCAAAGCCACTGGCAACAACTAGTTTATGATAAAATAAAAACATGGCATTGACTAAATGCACAAACCGTGCGAAGCCAAAAAAAAGAAGAAAAAAAAGACATAATGACTACAGTTGCTACATCAAAGAGTTATAGTAAATATAGGGGAAGGCTTTACCATACTACTGGATAGGCTGTGTATAATCTATGGGCTGTTCCATACGTTTGACAGCTAATGCCTCGTTTACACACGGGCCCAGCCTCGGCCAATCGCCATCCCTAGCCATTGTGTAAAAGGGGAAACCCCGTTTAAGCCATATTGATAACAAAACCATTAGTCATTAGTATCCTATGTTTAGGAGGTAACCATGAAATAAACACATTGGTTTAGTTAGAAGGTATTTCCACTTTCTTTTTTTAAATGCAGATTCAAGTGTTCACAACTGAAATTAGAGAAGTGTTATGATGAAAATCCTAATTAATTTATTAAAAAAATATTTAAAAATAGAAGAGATTGAGTATCCCTCTAGAAAATATTATAAACCTCACCGACACTTTAAGTAGACGTTGGACTAAGTTTGGACCGATTCGAGTATTCAGGACTAAAGTTGGTATGGTCATGTAACGAGGAGAGATGAAACACATGTTACTTATGAGTATACATGTGGATGGGTGGAGAGGGAGAGGAAGGCCAAAGAAAAGATGGATGGATTGTGTGAACAGTGATATGAAAGAAAAGGAAGTTAGTGATAGTATGACTTTTGACAGGATAGAATGGAAGAAAAAAACGTGTTGCGCCGACCCCAAATAAGATGGGACAAGGGCAGGAAGATGATGATGATGAAGGGTTTTGATAAAAATCCAAATCCACTTGTTAATATTTTTTTTTATATAAATGGGATTGAGTATCTCTCTTGAAAATATTATCTGACCTCAAAGACAATCTAAGTAGACGTTGGACTAAGTTTGGACAGATTCGAGTGTTCAGGACTAAAGTTAAAGAAGAGTTATAATAAAAAATCTTAAGTAATTGATTAATAAATTAAACAAATAGAAGTGATTGAGTGTCCCTCTTGAAAATACAATTAGATTTCAATGACACTTTAAGAAGATGATGGACCAAATTTAAACTGATTCAAGTATTTAGAATCAAAGTTAAAATATTCGATTTAAAATTCGAGTTCAAATTTGTCAATGTTTTTTTTTTTTTTTTTTTTTTATTGGGTGGGAAAATCATCCCAATGACATCCCCGCTCTTGGGCGGGCGGGAGATAGTGTCAGACTCTTACTGACTAAAAACCCACTCCTGTTCCTTCGTTGCCTTCGTCCCAGGGCTCCGGGTTCCGCTTTCACACTACCCGTGGCCCCAGTAGGCTTCGACCCTGCTGGGCCCCTACGATTTGCTGACATCTCCTTGAGGCGCGCGTGGAACAAAACGCGCCGTCGACGACTTGGGCTCGGTCCGGACGGTTACCGGACGGTCAGACGGCGAGCCACCCATTGCTCGCCGTCTACAAGCCCGCGCCTACGGTGGCCGGAAATCGGGATCGGAATCCCGGCGGCGGTTGGAGCGTAAGGACCGTTGCCTCACGCGATCGGCCGCCTCCTTAGCTAGCATTACTGCTTCGCAGAAGGAGGCGACCGCCTGCCACTCCTCCTCGCTCCGGAGCATGGCCTGAACCAAGGCCCGGCGCGAGAGATCACCGCCGCCGATTGCCCTCACGAGGTCACGGCGTTGCTCTGCCCAAGCGGGGCACACCTCCACCGTGTGCTCCACCGTGTCCTCCGGGTGGGCCACACAGTGGCGACACCCGGGCGTCGTTTCCGCACGAATCCGGTGCAGGAACCTCCCGAACTTCTGCTGTCCGGTGAGAACCTGCGTCATGCGGAAGGTGAGGACGCCGTGAGGTCTTTCCAACCACGCCTCAAAGAGGGGACTTACCGCCATAATTGTGGCGTGCCCAGCACGGGGTCGCGACAGTCGCTGTCGCCATTTCTCCATGAGAACTCGCCGGAACTCTGTCCGCCATGCCGCGACTTGTTGCGGCAGCGGAGTTTCGCCCCGGCGTTGCATCTCCATGCGCCGTTCGTGCATGAGTGCAAGGACTGTTGCCTCCAGTTCCCATGGTCGCTGGCAAGCAAGAAGGCTCGCCGCTTCGCGGGAAATCGTCCGGTATCCTCGCACCATCCGTATGGCCATGACCCTCTGGCACGCGTTCAGCCGGGCCGCCGGCTGCTTCCGCAGCCCCGGCGCCCACACCGGCGCGCCATAAAGGGCCATGGACCGAACGATCCCCGCGTAGAGCCTCCGGCAGGAGGCGTCTGGACCCCCAAGGTTGGGCAGGAGCCGCGAGAGAGCAGCCCCAGTCCGATTTAGTTTGGGAGCCAGACGTCGGAAATGCTCGTCGAAATCCCATCAGCTGTCGAGAACGAGTCCCAGGTACTTCATCGTTGACCCGACGCCGATGTGGACTCCTCCCACCGTTAGCCGGGAACCCGGTGGTGGCGTGTTCCGAGGGCCGTGAAAGCACATGGCCTCGGACTTCTGCAATGCCACCTCGAGTCCCAGCTCTTGGATCCTGCCAACGACCGTCGCGACCCCGCGTGTCGCTAGTTCGACCGCCGCCTGGTACGACTCTCCCTGCGCCAGGACAAGCGTGTCGTCTGCGTAGCAGACCACGCTGACCCCGTCAGGGAGGTCGCCGCGCAGCACGTAATCGTATCCGATGTTCCACAAGGGCGGCCCTAGTACCGATCCCTGCGGAACACCGCACGACATCTCTCGACGTTCCCACACCCCCTGGTGACCGGGGTAGGTTATGTACCTGTCTGACAGGTACGCCTCGACCACACGACAGAGGTAGTCGGGCATCCGGTGATACCGGAGTGCCCTCCCAATGCTACTCCAAGGCAGGGAGTTGAAGGCGTTGGCGATGTCCAAAGACACCGCCACGACACACCTGCCCTGGGCCACTGCATCCCCCGTCGTGAGAGCTCGCACGCACATGATGGCGTCCACCGTGGAGCGCCTCCTGCGAAAGCCGAACTGGCCGTCCGCCAGATCCGGCCCCACCCGTGTTAGATGTGCGACGAGGCGGTCTGCAATTACTCTTTCAAAGAGCTTGCCCACCTCGTCGAGCAGCACAATGGGCCGGTACGCGGACGGAGAGTCCGCGGAGCGCCCCGGCTTCGCGATAAGGACCAGTTTCCCCGTCTTCCAGCGAAGTGGGAACTGGCCCCTCTCCATACATGCGCTGAAGAGCCCTCTTAATCGAGGCCCGAGAGCCTCCATGGCCAGGACCCATGCCTTCCCAGGCAAGCCGTCGGGTCCTGGGGCGGTATTTTTGGCACTCAGCCTTCGTACCGCCACTCTCATCTCTACCTCGGTCACCTCTGGAGCGTTGTCGTCGTCGTCGCCATCGTGGTCCGCGTCGGACACCGCTGGTGGCGGAGCCATGGGCGGGGGAGAGTGTTCCCCTCGCGTGGGGAACAGAGTGCTCACCACACCCTCCACGAGCTGGGGCCGGAGACTCTGCGTCAGCGGGGGAGCCCAGGGGCGGAGTTTGTCCCGTACCAACTTGTACGGGCGTCCCCATGGGTCCCCATTCAGAGTCCCCAGCCACACGTTGCGGGCCTCGAGTTTGGCCCGCCTTATCTCCGCTCGGAGGGTGCGCTTTGCCGCTCTGTATCCCTCGTACAGCTCCGCCTCTCTGGCCTCCGCATCCGGTGGACGGATGCGGCGCCTGCGGTATCTGGCATACCGGCGTCGCGCGGCATTGAACGCGTTGCGCAGTGCCGCAATCTCCGGCGACCACCAGTATACCTGGCGCTGAGTACGTCCTGGAGGGACTCGGGGCATTGCCGCGTCGCAAATTTGCGACATGGCCTCCCGGAACCACTCTGCCTCGACATCTATGTCGACAGGCCTGTCCGGTGCTCCCACCCAGGCCTGTACCGTCGCGGCTTCCAGGAGGAGCTCCCGGTCCATCTGCCTCAGCGCCCACCGCGGACCACAAGGGTTCTGTCGGACCGGCGCAATCGAGGTTTGGGCGGAGACGTCGAACCGGATGTACCGGTGGTCCGAAAACGTCTCCACCCCCTCCATAACGCGCCAGTCGACGACACGCGGCGACAGAGCGGGGCTGGCGAACGAGATGTCCACCACTGAGTCACCCCGCATCCGCACACACGTGGGGACAGAACCCCGGTTTAGGACGACCAGGCCTGTCTCCAGAGCCCAGTCCTCCACCATCCGACCCCGCTGGTTCGTGAGCCGGGAACCCCAAGCCAAGTTCTTGGCATTGAAGTCCCCGCAAACGACCACGGGGAGGGAACCAAACCCAGCGACGACGGCTTTCAGCTCCATTAGGGAGATGTGAAGATCGCCGAGAGATCTGCTCGGGGACAGGTAGACGCCTACCACTGCAATGTCCCCGAACCGTGCTGCCACGCAACCCCGTCCCCTCGTGACGGCCTCGAGGGTCGGGGTACCGGCGGCGGCCGACGAAATTAGGGTCACCGAGCCGTCCAGGTCCCGCACCCAGTCTCCCCTGGGCAGGACATTGTACGGCTCGGAGACCACGGCGATATTGATCGACCACTGCGCCATGCTCTGGAGCAACAGATCCTGAGCGGGGGCGCAGTGGTTGATGTTCGCCTGGAGGAGACGTAATGGGGTCGTTATTGACAGTCCATTACAGTCTCCTCCCGAGCCCCCCGTGAGGGCCCTGCCGCGGCGGGTGCGACGGCGACAGCGGCGGCAGCCAAGGAAGCGGCTGCGGCGGTGAGTACGTCCGGGTGGATGGGCCTCCGTGCTTTGCCCTTGGCCTTGGCAGGGGGGTCGCAGGACCTGCCCCCAGCCCGGTGGTCGGCCGGCTTGCCTGCCGCCGCACATGCATAGCAGTGCGGCGTTGCACGGCATTCGACGGCCTTGTGACCGGCCTGACCGCACTGGTAGCAGCGGTCGCTGCGGTCCACCTCCGCGGCGCAATAGGCCCCCACGTGGTGCCCCACGTGGCAGCGGTAACACCGCAGAGGTCTGGGCTCCAGCAGTTTTACCTGCGCGGAGACCCAGCCCACCAAGAGCCTTCGGCCTTCAGCCGTGATGGCTTTGGCCGCTGACACGGGGCAGCTAACCGTAACGGCTCGCATGCCCGTGCTGTCAGCACGGATGGTGCCAGCCCGCACTTGATCGGCCTGGCACCCTCCCGCCCTGACGACGGCGGCCACCACCTCGTCCACCCTGACGGAGTCATCCAGGCCCATGATGCGCATGTCTATGCACTTTGTGGGCCTGGACACTCGGACCTCCTCAGCGTCCATAGACGCCCTGATCCTTGCGGCCAGGGCGTCCGCGGCAGAGCCGCTGTCCGCACCAGGGACCTCCAATATTCGGGCCCCGGTTGCGGTGCGCCTCATTCGGAAGCCCTCAGTGGCTCCGAACTCGCTAAGGTGGCCCACCACCGCCTGCTTCGCCTTTTCCATGACGGCGTTATACGTCACGCCCTTCTTTTCCGCAGCTGGCTGTAGTGTAATCACTACAGCTGCGGAATTCGGGGCGCGAAGCCTGGCCGCCATGGCGCGCTTCCTGCGCTCCTGTCGCCGCTCGCGCTTTTTCGCCGCTCTAGCCGCCTTGCCCGCCTTCCTGCTGGCGCCGACGACCGTCCATTCGGCGCCAGCCGAGGGTTCTTCGGGCAGGGGAGGCGGCAGGCGTGGCCTAGTCGCCGCCGCCGCGGAAGGCCCCGCCGATTTAGCGGCAGGCACCGCTCTGCCTTTCGGGGGAGGGGCAGGTTTCCCCTGCCGCTGCTGCTGCTTGGCCGCCGGGACCGGCCTCGCCGGCTCCGACACCTGGGCTCCACGCCCGGTCTGCCCGGACGGGCCCGCTTTGGGTGCAGCAGCCGCGGCGGCGGCAGCGTAAGTAACCGCCTTTTTCAGGCCGGAGGCCGCAAGCAGGGGGCGCAGGACAATGCCCTCCAGGATTGCGAATAGCCGCTGGACTCGCTCCTGGAACTGCTGCTGCTGCTCCTGCTGCTGTTGCCGGAAGGCAGCCAGCTCTTGCCGCAGCAGAGTCAGCACCTCGCTCTCCATCTGGGGCGAAGGCTGGGGCCGACTTTGCCCCTCCCTGCGTCCTCCTTTCGGCGCCACCTCAGGGCCAGCGCCCCGGACACTGGCCAATTCTGCCTCGAGCCGCTCAACCCTCTTGTTGTGGGATTTCCTGAACGGCTCTAGGACGATCCCCAGTGCCTCGGTAATTGAGGTCATGGCCTGGGAGATGGATCGCCTCTTGGCGACCCTCTCCCTCTTCTTGGCCACGCCCGTTATGGCAGCTGCCACGACCGCCGTAAAACGATTCAGCGCCTCCTCCATGCCTTCCGGCTCGCTGCCAGAAGGCTCCGGCTCTGAGGGGCTGACCTGGGCACTGCTTGCCCCGGAGTGGCGCCCCTCCCTGGCAGTCTTAAGGGACCGCTGGGTCGCCTCCTCGGCGGTGGGCTTCCTCCCTTTCCCCGTCATTCGGCCCGCACCTCGTCCAGCAGTGGAGATCTTGCGGGCCGAAGCTCCACGCCCATCGTCGGAGGACGTCCTCCGGCTGTCCCCAGATATGGGGCGCTTTAGGAACAAGTTCCTCCTCTTCTTCCTGGAGGTGGCCTCATCCACCTCCATTCTCTCCGAGTTGAGCGAAGACGCGGCATCTGAGTCCGACGCCGTGTCTCCGCTCACCTCCCTGAGGCCGAAACGCCTGCCGGCCTCTAAAGGACCCACCGGCGCAGCGGACGTGCTGGGAACAGGTCCCAGGGACTCCGCGCTACCGATGGGTGAGCCACCCTGGCTCCGTGCGTCCACGAGGGACGGTAACAGGTCCCTAGGGGACCTGACGCGCTCTTTGCCCCCCCCAGAATACGAGGGGCAGCCCGAGCTCTGCTCGGGGAGGGATTCTCCGCCTGCGGTGCAGGCGGCACCCTCCTGGGGTAATAATGTTTGTCGAGACGCGTCCATTGTTGTGCTGACCACAGCTTTGCCTTTTTTGTGGGGTGGGGTCCCCAATAACCACGTTCGCCATCGTGGTCACGTCTGATAAGCAGACGCGTACCCGAGGCGAACCCACTCTCTCAAAACCACTGTCCAAAAACACCAACAGCTGTTGGTGCCGATGCTTCTGGACAGTGCACCCTCCTTGGCGGTCCGTCTGGACTCCGCCTGTGTGTTCCTCTTGGTCTGGTCTCTCGCTTGAGGCCTTCCGGCATGAGTAGATTTCAAGTTTTATTAAACTGCATTGTGTTTAATTTTTATTCTCATCTTCGTAAATTGATAAATATTTTGTTGCCTTCTGTTATTAGAACAACAGTCTTCAGTTTCATTAGAACAAAATATCCCGTAGTACGAACTAAACTATGGACACACTAATAGAAAGAGTTATCATACCCTTTTGTATCGTACTCTTCCAAGAATATTAAATATAATATTGTACTCTTCAGTACGGACGCTCAGCTCGTTTACGCTCAGCCTCGGCTAATCGACGTACTTAGTAATTGTGTAATCGGGGAAACCCCGTTGAAACAATGGCCACTGGCTGAGGCTGGACCCACATGTAAACGAGGCATAAAAGATTCTTGGCTACACCACACTTGTTCGAATACGTTCAGAATTTCAGATTTCTTTATAAAATGTAAAAAAAAAATCTTTTTCATAATAGAACACACTAGAATATAGTAGATGCAAAATAAGCCGTAAAACGGTATGGTGTAAATAGTACGTATGGTATTAAAAACTTAAAATAATTTAAATAGCAATATTATTATAATTTTTGAAACTGAAAGAGATGAATGAATTTTAACCTCACAATTTCACAAACGATAATCTGACATTTGTCTCGTGACAAGGAACGAATATTGGGCAATATTATTTAGCAATGAAAAGTTTTTCTATGAAAGTAGTGCGCTAAATAAAATGTTTGAACATTCAGTCAAAGTACCAAGACATTACAAAATTGCTGCGAATATTTTTAAGCAAGTATCGACTGAAGGCGGCAGCGTCAAAACTTTATTGTACGACGATAAACTACGGCATTTCGTAAGTTTTCTCTAGTTTTAAACAAGAAATGTTATTTTACACGAATTTTATACCTTAATACTATTAGTTTGTCGTATTTACAGAGGACGAATGTGCTTTTCGCACTGATAACAGAAACAATCAAACATGCAAGTGACATAGACAAAATATTTGAAAATTGTAAAATATTAGAAAAAGAGTCACGTTTAGACCCATGGCTTGCCAAAATTCTTACAGCAGAACTTCTGTTCGGCAAAAAGGCTCTACCTGGCAAAAGCAAGCCGGAGCAAACAGTCCTCTCGTACAAAGACCAGTTTGAGAAATACACATCTGACCACCAAGACGACTTGAAGACAGAAGGTAATTTATTTTTATTCTTTTTCAGATCTAATTTCAACATTAACTAAGCGCAATGGCAGACTCAGGCGACGCTGCATTAATGTCTCGGCAATCGAAACAAATAATAATAGTGTTGGCAAATCTATTTCTTTACAGTGTTGCCATGTTTACTCTACCGTTTATTACATTTTTCTCTGTTCGGCAGTTACTAACTGATTCTTATCCTGGAGAAACATTTTTTATCAATGTGTGGTCCGTAGCGGCTGCAGTTGTGGTAGTGAACATTATAATAGGCGCTTATGTCTATAAAGCATACTATGAGAAAGAATATGATGCGGATGGTAACGAGATAGACCAGCATTCATATCCACCCCCTCCAGTAATGCCACTAAGCAAGGCTGTTGAAACCACAACTGAGAAGAACACTTTGAACTTGAAACACGAATAATGCATTTAAAAACATTCCTTTTCAAATAGAGTATTATTATAATGTTTGGTTTTGCTTTGTGATTTCTTTTTGGAATACGAACTATATTTTGATAAAAAAAAAAACATGTGTTCACAAGATTTTAGTGAAATGTGTTGAACTGTTGATGCTGTAAAATGTATGTGAATACCAAAATTTCATAGTTAGCTTTTATTAAACATAGAAGATAATACACAGTCTTTGTTTTTATTTTACCTCTTTTTATCTGCCTGCTAATATATACTCTTTAAAAAATACAAGGCAAGCAGTTGTGAATCCATCCATCCATCCATCATTTGAACAAGATCATATCTCAGAATATTATTTAATCAATTTCTATCATGTTACTCTATGCAAAACTAGACAACAAGTGTTTAGGTCAATAACCTTACAGCGACTAGACACCTCATGCTTGAACTAGCACACTGAAACAATTCTGCCAACTAGCCGAGGTATGGGGAGTGCGGTACTACATTCTAATTGGTTCTGATTAGTGGGGGTAGCAGGGTACTGCGTTCCGATTGGTTGAGACATCAGATCTATAATCATATGTGTTGACAGACTTGTGTCACCTGTTATTAGATGTGTAGTGATTGTAAGGTTACTTAACGTTGGTTTAGATGTATGTGGGACAGGGTGCAAAGTCACATGTACAGTCCATACATTGGAAAGAGAAGATCCTCCAATCAGATGGGTGTTTTGTCTGATTCGGGCAACTGAATACTATGCTGTTTATGATTATTAAAATGCATGTTCTTGAAGTAATCAGACCTATCGAAAATAATTATGCAAAATTTGAACATGGTAGCTAGCTAATGAAATAATGTACCACATTCTTTATTGTGGCTGCTATATAATCAAGAACAGCAAAATATCAGCAGCAAGCAGAATATCTGTTGTTTATTTATTGTGCACACCTACCATAGTATTGTCTTTTTTAACCCAATGATTGACTGGTAGAGAATGCCTTGAGGCATTAAGTCCGCCTATGTACCACCACTATACATGAAGTTTAAATAAATAAATAATAAATAGCATTGTAAATAGTATAAATTTTTTCAGTGACTCAACTCCTTACTCGTTGTAATCCTTGTTTTGCTTATCTAGCTGCTCCCAGACCAAGATATGTCCGCATCAATACCAACCTACTCACAACATCGGATGCCATCAGAGCATTCCAAGATGAAGGATACCGCTTTATACGGTGTACTTCTGGGTCTTATGCTGACTACTTGGAACAGATACAGAATCTTACAGAAGAAGACTTCACTCAGGACTATCACGTGAAGACCGTGTTTGTCTTCTCATCTGGAACAAAATTGCATGAACATGAATTGTATTTGGAGAACAAGATTATTTTACAAGATAAGGTGGGTAGTAACTGTTATAAATAAAAAATCAATTACCACTGTTATTAAAAAGTATCTCTGATTGTTATTAAACTGCAACAATTGTGTCTGACAAGCTCTGTTATTTTTAATTTATTATTATTTATATATCTTTAATTTAAGAATTTTTCGCTAGATCAATAAGAGATGGTGGATTTGGGAGCCCCTTGAGCTTGGGAGCCTGCTCGGGGGTCTCCCAAAATCACCACCTCTTCAATAAGAGCGTTGATTAGCGAAAAATTCTCCCACTTTTGAATATAAATAAAATACATTGCAACACTGTTTTAATCATTGCAACTCGTTTTAGTCAGTAAAAGCCTGATACTCCCACCCACTCCACCCGGAGCATCAGAAGTTATTAGAAGATTTGTCACGTAAAAATAAAAGGCCTAATTTTTTTTTATAAGACGAAACTATTTTGCATTTTGGAGCTTTGTTTATGATCTGAATTGGTGTAGTCACTTTAGTATACATGTTTACGTTCTTAAAGAAGCATTCAAAGTACTTCAAAAATTTAGGGCTAGTGAAAATCAAAATCTGATTGCTATAAGACAATTCCATCATTCCATAGTGTTATTCCTAAAAAAAAAGTTTAATTAAAATATATATTATATTTGCTCATAAAAGTAAACCTTTCTCATCATGCCATGTCCAGTAACACTAGCTTCAATTTGTCTCATCTCTTTTCAGGCTACTGCTATGGCAGTACACTTACTAGCGCCTCCACCTGGCAGTGTAGTGCTGGACATGTGTGCAGCTCCCGGCATGAAGACAACGCAGGTGGCAGCCTACATCAGAAATACAGTGTGTAGTATTGTTTATATATATCTTGTAGTCTTTTATTTAAGGGCTTTGTACTTGCAAAAGTAACTGTCGATCAAAAAGGTCGCAGGCAAGATAATAAAGCCTATTAGCATGTTGTTGTAACTATCATAGCACACGCTTGTATTCAGGGAATACAGGGGGTGTATTGTGTTTTTGAGGGGTCCGGCAGAGATGTGCATAAGTAAAAAAGGTACGCCCCCATGCCCTAGTTCCATCTGGCGAGCATATTGCCATCCACCGCAAATAATCGCACACATAATGGATCATTACGCCACAGTTTCAGGCGGGGAGGGTTTCGACAGGTGTGACATTATGTGACAAAGGTTGGGAGGAGTTCGTAGTCACATTTTAAAATCTACGTTTTAAATTACGAAATTTTAACTATTAGGTAATGTTGAACGTAAAAATATTTCCACCTCGTAAATTGTCTAGGCACGCCATAATTAAGGCAGTAAGTAAATACGTCACGGCATCCTCACATACCTTATGACGCGGATCCTCTCCGGACATGGTAAGTTCGGGAGGTTCCTGTACGTGATTCGTGCGGAAGAAACGTTCGGGTGTCACCATTGTACGGATCGCCCGCAGGAGTATATGCTTGGGCGGAGCACCGCCGTGTCCTCGTGGGGTTGATCGGCGGCAACGACCTCTCGCGCCGGGCCTCGGTACAGGCCATGGTCCGGAGCGAGGAGGAATGGCAGGCGGTCGCCTCCTTTTGCAAAGCAGTAATGCTAGCGAAGGCGGCGGCCGCAAGTGCGAGGGTATGGCTCTCACGCTCCAGCCGCCGGGATCCCGACCCCGATTTCTAGTCGCATTAGGCGTGGACTTGTAGATGGCCAGCAATGGGTAGCTCGGCGTCGGGCCGTCCGATAACCGTCTGGGCCGAGCTCGAAACGTCGACGAAGCGTAATGCCTTGCAGGGTCGAAACCTACTGGGGCCATGGTATCGCTCTGAGAGGAAAAAAGGAACATAGGTTTTGGGTTTTAGTCAATAAAAGTCTGACACGCCCTCCCACTCCGCCCAAGGGCGCGATAATTCATTGGAAGATTTCTCACCTCAAAAAAAACTTATATTGTCATTTTTTCTAAACTTTAATTTGATGTTAATTTTATAAATATAGATTTTAAATGGAAATAAAACTAATTTCAGAATTGCGGTTAATTGCGAATTAATTTTTGATGAGTTTAAGTGAGTAAAACGTATTTGATGATTTCCCACCTCTGAAAAAAATTTACAACATACACATAGTTGACGCAAAGTTGTATATTTTTCATTATAAAAAAAAAAAAAATTGCCTATATTATTTCCACTGCTGGGCAAGCTGGGCAAAGGCCTCTTCATTCTACTTTCAAACTTCTCTATCTTGCGAACACGGTCAGATCGTCACACCACTATTGCCGCGCTCGATACCGACGAAGTCTCTCTCAGCCCCCCTAGCCAAGTTATAATACCGTTTCGTTTTTCTTTTTGTCGATCGCCTCGAGTAGGCCGCGCTTCTGATTCCTTTGTTCTGACGTCATCGCAACGCTCAGTCACGTGGTCAGAACAAAGGAATAGGAGGCGTGGTCGACTCAAGGCGATCAAGGAAAAGAGAATCGAAACGAAACGGTTGTAACTTGGCTAGAGAAGCAGGTGTCCAGTGAGTGGCGATTTTCGCCCACCTGTCCATGTGCATTCATGTGACGTGGCCAGTTCACTTCCACTTCAGCCTGCCTGCTAAAATTAATACTAACTTAAATATTAATGAGGTAATAAAAAACGTTTAAAAGAAATCTCTGCTTATCAACTTAGTTTATTAACTTCGTACCATAAAATAATAATGAAAGTTTCACATGATATAATATTTATTTGCCTCTATGCCATAATGTTTTTGGCAAAAACTAGGTCACCTAGCTGGATCCTCCCGACTAAGGTCTTTTAAATTCAGAGTGAAAAATGGCATTTTGGAACTGCCATTCTGAATTTACAGCTTTATTTAACAACTAGCGACCCGCCCCGGCTTCGCACGGGTGCAATGCTGATCATTGTGGGTTGTACCTGAAAGATAGACATATACCATTGCAGACTTTCTTGTAGACCTTTTTAAGGTGTACAACACTATAGTACCTTATTTTGATCTATCTCTTAGGGTTCAGCCAGCGTTTGCAATGTAAACGAAAAAAATGTGTTTATTTACGACATCACATTAGAAACCTCTAAAATCCTGTGTTTCTCTAATATATTGTACATGTATTAGACATATAAACCTTCCTCTTGAATCACTCTATCTATTATAATAAACCGCATCAAAATACGTTGCGAAGTTTTAAAGATCTAAGCATACATAGAGACAGACAGACACGAAAAGCGACTTTATTTTATACTATGTAGTGATTAATATACAAACATATATAATAACCAGAGGTCGGAATTAGGTAGAGTTACACATGTAGGTACATGTGTAACTCTACCTAATTCCGACCTCTGTACTGTTTATAATACAGCGAAAGAATAAAGTGGATATGTCTCAAATCCCGAGATTAATTTTAAAGAGCATTACTTTTTTTTATGGCACTGATAAATATAGCAGAAAAAAATTCTTCCTGCATTAATGACGAGGAGAAGGAAGTGCATAAATTTGTTAACCTCAGTTGACGTAGAGAGATCATTTTCAATAAAAAATACTAATAATAATTCTATGTTAATTATCTTAGTTTTATTTGTCCTATCGCTGAGGTTTTTATTATTATTTGTTTGTAATATTGTTGGCCGCACGGGATTTTTCATTAGACATCCAGGGAAGATACACATTAATATACATTTCGATGCAAGTACACGAATAACTCTACCTAATTCCGACCTCTGATATTAACTGACAAGAAGGAAACAGAAAAATATTGGTACAATGGTGATGCTTATTTCTGAACCTTTGTGTGTCATGCATATCATCATCATTTCAGCCGAAAGGCGTCCACTATTGGACATAGGCCTCCCCCAAATGTCGCCATAATGACAGATCCTGTGCTTCTCGCATCCATCGAATGCGACCCTCACTAGGTCATCGGTCCACCTTGTGGGAGGCCTTCCAAAGCTGTGTTTTCCGGTACGTGGTCGTCACTCCAAAACCTTTCGTAACCATCGACCATCCGTTCATGCGTATACATGTGAAGTTCCCACACCATTCCACATACCTCTAACCTAACCATCTCACAATGTGTTTCCTTTTTAGGGCCGAGTTTTTGCAGTGGAAAGAAATGAGAAGAGATATCAAGTTCTGCGCGATTTCGTCTTAAAAACTGGGTCGACTTGCGTGGAGACAATGCATAAGGACGCCTTGGAAATCAAGAAGGGCGACATGGATGACGTCGAGTACATTCTTCTTGACCCAAGCTGTTCAGGATCAGGTAACAAGCAGCCTTAAGTTTTAACTACTAAAGTTGAATTTTCAAAATGTCTTGCAAATTCTGATTTAACAGTTTTTTATATTCTATTCTCAGGTATGGACTTCTGCGTGCACAGCTACATAGAAAGCTCAAGGCTCGCCAAACTAACTTCACTGCAGGAGAAATTTCTGAAACACGCAATGAACGCCTTTCCTAAAGCCAAACGAATAGTCTACAGCACTTGCTCCTTATTCCCCGAAGAAAACGAAAGAGTTATTACAAACGTCGTGAAGACATCACGAACCAAGTGGAGAGTGCAGGACGTCAAAGAGTTGCTAAAAGGACAATGGCACAACTTCGGTTCTGGCATGTATGGAAGTATGGGCACAAGGTGCTTGTACTCCAAGCCTGAATCAGACTTCACTACAGGCTTCTTCTTAGCTGTTCTCGATAGAGATCAAAAAGACATGGAGAAGAGTTTGAATTCTGAAAAGAAAATTCAGAAAGAATGGAAATCTATAAATAAGCCTAAATCTAAAAATGGAGAAAGTGAAGAGACTGTTGAAAAAGCAAAATCAATTAATGTGGTAGATGAACACGAAGTTGCTGAACATAATATTGAAATAACTGAAGAAGACGTTGAAGAAAAGCCTAAGTCCAAAAAGAAAAAACATAAAGTCGATATCAATATCAATGAGAATGCCGACGCAAATTCAAAAGTAACAGAAGAAACAGATGAATCACCCAAAAAAAAGAAAAAGAAACGTAAAAATGATGAGAATAATCAACCTGTGGAAAACATTATAGATCAACTAAGCGATCTAGTTGTCGAATCGACAGACGAGATTCCGAAAAAGAAGAAAAAGAAAGATAAACATAAAGAAAAAGAAATAGAAGCCAATGAAGAAAATACAAATATAGAAGACGCCAATGATACAAGTGGCTTTATAAAAAAAGAAAAAAAAAAGAAAAGTAAACGAAAATGTAATCCTGATGAAATTGAAATTATGGAAACTGAGATAACAGATCAATCTGAAAGCGGCAAGCAAGTTTTAGAGGTAGGCGATGTTTCACAGAGTGTGCCCAAAAAGAAAAAGAAGAAAAATAAAGATTCTTGATGCGGTATTTTTTATAATTGTTTTCTAATAAACGCATTTACATGGATTTTCGTAATATTTCTTGTTCTTCGGTAACCTTACAGCTCGAAATTGTAATTTTGTCGTTTTTTTTTTTTTAATTTTTCTATCAATACAACTCTCTCAGTTCGTCTGAATGGTTAAGCCATTCAATAGGGTTAGTCCAATTAAGAGGGTTTTTTTTTAAACATGGAAGTCATCTAACGTCTTTTTCGCTCCAGGACGGAACAGGACGGCGTGCCTGAACTGAGAGGCTTGTATTGATGATTTTAATGATCCATAAATAAATACGTGCTTTGATCGCACGTCATATTTTGATGAACGTAGAACCTGACACTGACCTGCATATGCAAAAAAATTTCGAGAATTAAAACTAGAACACACTGTAGAGTCCTCTTGTTTTTCACACATCCGCAGACTGAACAATGTAGTAGTGTAGGTATTTAGCCTTTTTCTTTTTGAGGTGGTAAATGATTAAATGGCTTTTACCGCTCTAGGGTGAAACGCAAGAGCGTTTTAGACGTTTATCTACTGACTTACTAAACCCACCTATGTTCCTTGGTAAATCCCCTCTTTGAGACGTGGTTGTAAAGACCTCACGGCGTCCTCACGTTCCGCATGAAGCAGGTTCTCACCGAACACGGTAAGTTCGGGAAGTTCCTGCACTGGATTCGTGCGTAAGCGACGCCCGGGTGTCACTACTGTGTGGACTGCCTGGAGGACACGGTGGAGGTGTGCCCCGCTTGGGCAGAGTAACGCCGTGTCCTCGTGGGGGCGGTCGGCGGCGGCGATCTCTCGCGCCGGGCCTTGGTACAGGCCATGGTCCAGAGCGAGGAGGAGTGGCAGGGGGTCGCCTCCTGCGAAGCAGTAATGCTAGCAAAGGAGGCGGCCGATCGTGTGAGACAACGGTCCTCACGCCCTAACCGCCGCCGGAATTCCGATCCCAATTTCCGGCCACCGTAGGTGCGGGCTTGCGGACGGCGAGCAATGGCCGACCGTTCGGTCGGACGGCGAGCCATCGAAGGTCAGCGTCGAGTCATCGAGGTAACCGTCCGGACCGAGCCCAATTCATCGACGGCGCGTATTGTTCCACGCGCGCCTCAGGGAGATGTCAGCAAATCGTAGGGGCCCAGCAGGGTCGAAGCCTACTGGGGCCATGGCCTTGGTACAGGCCATGGTCCAGAGCGAGGAGGAGTGGCAGGGGGTCGCCTCCTGCGAAGCAGTAATGCTAGCAAAGGAGGCGGCCGATCGTGTGAGACAACGGTCCTCACGCCCTAACCGCCGCCGGAATTCCGATCCCAATTTCCGGCCACCGTAGGTGCGGGCTTGCGGACGGCGAGCAATGGCCGACCGTTCGGTCGGACGGTGAGCCATCGAAGGTCAGCGTCGAGTCATCGAGGTAACCGTCCGGACCGAGCCCAATTCATCGACGGCGCGTATTGTTCCACGCGCGCCTCAGGGAGATGTCAGCAAATCGTAGGGGCCCAGCAGGGTCGAAGCCTACTGGGGCCATGGGTAGTGTGAAAACGAAACTCGGGGCCCTGGGACCAAGAAACAGGAGTAGGTTTTTAGTCAGTTAAAGTCTGACACTATCTCTCGCTCCACCCAAGAGCGAATTGTCGAATTGTCGTTGCGAGAGGCATTGTCATAAGATGATTGTCACACTTAAAAAAAAAAACCTATGTTCCTTAATTTGCCCTTAGCGTTCCCGGAGCTGAGTCGATTCCCGGGTCAGGCAAAAAGTACATTATTGGATTTTTATATTAAGAATTATCCTGTAGCAAGCCGGAGTTTGGAAACTGAAGTTATGTTAGCCACTGCCTCGGAAGACACATAAAGCTATCTCCCGTCGTGTCCGATTGCCGCGCTGTTCTAACGGATTCTGAGAGTAAAGGAATAGAGAGTGTACCTACCTGTGTTTGCGCACACGTTTTGTCTAGGCGTGGACAAAAAAAAAAATCTTTGCGATTGGAACATTTGCATCTGAATCACTGAAATGTTCCGGAACAGTAATATGTTTCATTTGGAACATCGGCTCGAAAGATACAAACGGAACATTTGGAACATCGGTTCAAATGAATCGTGATCTGTTACGTCGCGTCATAGTCACACTGAGACAGAGAAATGTTAGATGATATGTATCATTAGGAACAACGGCTTTAAAGATACAAACACAGAGACAGACTGTTATGAATCTATAATAAGGTTGCGTTGCGTCGCGTCATATACACTAACAGTTTTGTTTTATTGAATTTTGATTTAAGAATAATTTTAAGCAGATGTTTTTAATTTGTCATTAATTACGAGAATATTTACACTATTTACGTTATAATTTTAATTTCAAAAAGACTGCAGGTCACTTAAAATAAACAGAGTTTCAGTGTTCCAATTGTTTCAAATGATGCATTTAAAACGTTCCTGACGTTCCAATCTTTCGGAACACTAAAATGTTCACTATATTATTTTTTCCGTACTTGGTTAATCTCAATTGAGATTAGTCACCTTAATAGATAAACGGTCGGGAGAATTATTCGGGTAACTTAAAAATTGCACAAATTAAAAAGATTGCATCGTCTAGACTAGCCAATACCAAGTAAGTAAATACTGAAAAAAAAAACACCACTTCCCGTCATACCTACTCGATAAATCTTGGACATAAGTGGGGCAAATGTCATAAGCGGCGTTTATTTCGTCTAGCCATCGTTTCTACGAAATACAAGTACACCACAATTCTTTGTTTAATACCACTTTGTTTCAATTTGAACTTTATTTTCATAAGTTTAAGCGTTAGAGTTGAAAGGTAATCGTTCAGATGAATTACACGCTATGGCGTTACGGTGTCACGAATGTGTCGTGTGCCCTTATTTTCTTTGCATATTTGGCGGGTCGTATGAAATTACGATTGTTAAAGTAGTTTACTTACTGATATGTGGAAAGAAAGAATAGCTTGTATGTACCTAGCAATTTTTTGTATACACATAAATGTACCTAATAATAAACGTATGGGTCCAGCAGGGACGATGCCCGCTAGGTCCACGGGGAATTCCTAGAACGTAAAGTGCAACTGAAGGACGCAGGTGAGGTTTTAGTCAAAAAAGGCTCACAAGCCCGCCCTCAAGCTTAAGCATAGTGCGAGAGAACTCATTGATTGATTTCACACATTAAAAACTAAGTCTGTATTTAACGAAGTGTTAGACAAAGGTGCTGCTGAATTGTTCGAACGAGTTCTAGATCGCAAAGTGTAAAAACTAAAGGAACACGTATGGGTTTTAGTCATTAAAGGTCTGACACTCGCTTTCTCTTTACCCAGAGCGGGATTTCCAACAAAAAGAAAAAATGGAAATTATTCACTGCAAAATGTCCATAAGTCCTGACTTATGACCAGTGACCTAGGCCTGGGCTCTGGGGTCCCCACAAATCTGGATTGCAAACCCCTTATTGAACAAGCAAAAACTACTACTTTAATCATGCCAACTAGTTTTAGCCAGTAAAAGTATAAAACTCCCTGCCGCTCCACCCAGAGCACAAAAAGTTATTCGAAGCGCTCTCCGTTGATTGGCCCCAGTTTTTTTGCCCTAGGGCCATTGGTTACCTAGCTACGCCACTGCTTACGACCTGCTTTGTTGGTTTCAATTTGCGGTTATATTCGCTTACTGATTAAGCCTGCACCATCCCTTACTTGTGAAAGGTCCATTGACATTTTCTAATCCAGAGTTAATTTCCACCATTGGTCGTTGGTTTTTTCAGCTTGTCCTGCTATCATCTACGGGGTCTATCGCGATGCCATCTGCTTGACAGACAGACAGACGGACAGATATCAAAGCTTAGAAAAATATAAATTATTATTTCTCACAAAATTTAGTGCTATTTTCGTAAATTACCGTGGGCAAATAAAGACAGACCTAGGTTAAATAAAGACAACCTGCTATATTTAATAATAATATAATATTCCACAACTTTCACACAACGCCATCTAGTCCCAAACTAAGCAGAGCTTGTGGTATGAGTACTAGACACCTGAAAGACATTACTTAAATATTTTTAAATACATACATATTGTAGATAAATTACACCCAGACACAAAACAAATGATCGTGCTCATCACACAAATATCCGTCTTGGGTGGGAATCGAACCCACGACTTTCGGCATAGCAGTCAGGGCCACTGACCACTGACCACTAGAAGCCAGTCTAATTAGTGAATTAAATTCACGCTGCCATAATTTACCAGTTGAATAACAATGTGCGTATATTACAGACAGATTTATAATATGAACGTAAACGAAGCAATACCTAGAGAGTAGTGGTGGTCCATTGTTAACGGCACCTACTAAAGGTTTGTATATCGTGGATTCAACCCAGTCAGGCGCTATACTTGGTGTAGGTATTTATATCATCACCTCTTAAAACCGTGAAGGAGAACATCAAGAGGAAACTCTAATTGAATTCTGAATAAAGTTTCTCATGTTTTTAATGTTTTGTAAGTATATTTTATTAAAAGTCACGGAGGCGTAAGTGTACCCCTTACACACCCTCCTGGCGCCTATGCTGCGTACCCTTATAGAAAAATAGGTGTGAGTTTATTTACGTATGTAATCTACCAATCTATATACACCTATATAAAAGAAGAAACTGACTGACTGACATATCACCACACAGCCAAAACTGCTGGGACTAGGGATGTGAAATTTTGCACAAGGTATCCTTTTATGACGTAGGTGAGGACTAAGAGAAGATTTTTCAAAATACACACCCTTAGGGGTTGGAAACGGGGGTCCAAAGTTTGTATGATGAAAACCTTTCACGCGGGCGAAGCCGCTGGCAGAAGCCAGTCTACCAATATTTCCCTGTACTTTCATAATCTTTGGTTTATGAAAGTTACAAAACGATTACTGGGTCAAGCTCTTTGGGTCATTATGAGGAAGGCAGGTGCCTAAGTAAGTTTCCTTATCGGCTTGCTTAGCCTTGAGCTAATAGGTAAAACAACTAAGTAATATTGTCGACCACAAGCGTGTTTAGATGAATTGATTAAACATAATGATGGTTGTCTTGAGTGTTTTTCAAAATTAGGATAATGGGTTTAGGTTAGGTTACCACCTACTTACAAAAGTACTTACTTAATCATTTTATGGCCTAAACTTTACGTAATTTTTTTGTAAAGAGGTCGCAAATGAGACTAGGTATGCGCTAGGTTCGTTTAGTTACACGAAGTTTACAACGTCACCTTAGAATGAAAAGCCCAGGAATATAATTGTGGTGGCCGCCTCAAAGAGCCAGACTGGGGCTATGGGTAGTGTGAAAGCGAAGCTCGGGGCCCCGGGATGAAGGCAAAGAAGGAACAGGAGTAGGTTTTTAGTCAGTAAAAGTCTGACACTATCTTGCGCTCCGCCTAAGAGCGGGATTTGTCACTAGATGATTTTCACACCTGAAAAAAAAGGAATGTAATTGTGGTTGGTAATTTTTATTTTATTGTCGTTCTGTTGGAAGACGATGAATGAACAATCTGAATATGTTAATCACTCTTTTGTATAAAATTTAATTTTAACTTAGTTGGACCGTGCGCTAAGATTAGCATAGCATAGCATAATCAGCCTTTTAATGTTCCCACTGCTGGGACTCAGGCCTCCTCTCTAGGAGAGGGAATGGGCCGTAATCCACCACGCGGGCCCAGTGCGGGTTGGTGAATGTCACATGTCTTCGAATTTTTGGTTCTAGAACATGCCGGTTTCCTCATGATGTTTTCCTTCACCGTTTTGAGAGCAGTGGTGATGAAATAAATTACACAAAGTAATGCGCCTGGCTGGATTTGAACCCGCGACCTACAATTCGTAAGTCGGAGCCGTTACCACTCGGCCACCACTGCTCTCCCTCGGCCACCACTGCTCTCCGCGCTAAGATTATTCTTAACTTATTTAGATAAATATTTGTGTTATGTTTCAAGTTTATGAACCCAAAGAATGAGATTCTTCTATTATTTACGCATTCGCATTTGCGAATGTGAGAAATCTAACATTCGTTACATCACTAATATGCATAGCATTAAGTGCTAAACATAATGTTCCCACTGCTGGGACTTAGACCTTCTCTCTAAGAGAGGGAAGGGCCGTAGTCCACTACATGGGCTCAGTGCAGATTTGTAGATATCACATGTCTACGAATTTTTGCTTTTAGGACATGGTTTCCTCACAATGTTTTCCTTCACCGTTTTGAGAGCAGTGCTGATGAAATCCGGAGGACACGGTGGAGCACACGGTAGAGGTGTGCCCCGTTTGGGCAGAGCACCACCGTGTCCTCGTGGAAGAGATCGGCGGCAATGACCTCTCGCGCCGGGCCTTGGTCTTGGTGGCCATGGTCCGAAGTGAGGAGGAGTAAAAGGCGGTCGTCTCCTTCTGCAAAGCAGTAATGTTAGCAAAGGAGGAGGCCGCACGTGCACGCGCGCGGGAGCGGTCCTCATGCTCCAGCCGCCGGGATCCCGATTTCCGTAGACGCGGACTTGCGGACGGCGAGCAATGGGTAGCTAGCAGTCCGATCATCCGGTAACTGACCGGACCAAGCTCAAGTCGTCGGCGTCACGTCCTTTTCCAAGCGCGCCTCAACAGATGTCAGCAAACTGTAGAGGCCCAGCAGAGTCAAAGCCTTCTGGGGCCATTAAGGGTCTGCTTCTGAAAGGAAGACTCGGCCCTGGTATGAAAGGCAACGAAGGGACAGGATTGGGTTTTTACTCAGTAAAAGTCTGACACACCCTCGCGCTCCGCCCAAGAGAGCGAGATGTCATTGGATGATTTTCCCACCGAAAAAAAAAGGGTTACGAAATAAATTACATAAAGTAATGCGTCTGGCTAGGTTTGAATCCGCGACCTACAATACGTAAGTCAGGGCCGTTACCACAGGGCCTCCACTATGTATATGAGTACCTACTCTTTATTATATACCAATAAACTATTACAGGCGGAACTTGAAATCAATTGAGTGTAACAATGGGCGGTTTTATCGTTAAAAGCGATTTTTTCAGCAGTCTCTTAACCTAATAACAACTCCCGTTGCCAAGTAACCTATCCTCCAACTGGGCGGGCGTACGACATGGGCGGGCGGGCCTACATCTGCCAGATATTCAACCAATCAGCGACCGGATGCCCGATATTATGACATTGGTGTCACTCAGTGCCTGTCACTCAACAAGCTTACACAGTAAAAGCGACTTTAATAACAAGGCACGGGGTGGAAATTCGATTGGAAGGTGGAATGAAAACAAGGCTTCCGTTATTGGCTGTAAATATTGATGTCACCACCTCATTTAGTCATTAAAGGTTGTTTATTTTTTTCGTATAACGGCTGGATTTATTTTGTATTTACGCCTTATTTCTCGAGTAATATCATAAACTTTTTAAGGTTCTGTACCTCAAAAGGAAAAACAGAACCCTTATAGGATCACTTTTTTGTGCGTCCGTCTTTCTGTCAGTCAAGACCCTTTATCTCGGGAACGATATCGAGACGAAAATAACTTCGAAAAAAATTTCGAATCTAAATAAAAGTTATTTTTTTGTGACGTAGATAATAAAAAATTTACTGTTTTTCAAAAATATTTCTATATCTGTGATATTAAACCTTGCTTTATGCCAAATTTCAGGATTCTGGGTCAATGGAAAGTACCCTATGAGTTTTGATTCCGTTGAGAGTGTCGAAATATAACTTTTTTGCGATATAAACGGCCGGCCGTATCTTTTTTTTTTCGTTAACTTAGAGGTTTAATGTTTTCACAGTTTCAAGGGACCGCAGACTTGATTATATATATGGTTTTAATTTCAACTCGATACCTCCACGCGTTTCCGAGATAAAGGGTCTTGACAGACAGATAGACAGACGGACGGAAAACAAAGTGAACCTATAAGGGTTCTGTTTTTTCCTTTTGAGGTTCGGAACCCTAAAAAACTAAAAAAGTGCAAAAATAAAATTAAAAAATTTACTGAAATTAGCCCAAAGAATCGCCAAACCTAATTGGCAGTGAATAGGCACACTGCTCGCAAAACAGATAGTCAATGGGGCCGAAAAGTCCTGGAGTGGCGACAACGTACCGGCAGACACAGCCTTGAAAGGTCATTCACAAGGCCGACGACCTGGGGAGTAAAAAATGACAATTTCAAACATTTAAAATAACACTAGGGATATACACGGTGTCTTAGACATCGAAACACAAACGAATACTATGGATCTAGTACATGATTCTGGACCCCCCAGACAATACTTCGTCGACATTTACCTTTTTTTAAAAAAAAACTACTTTTTTAAATTTAAACTGTGTAAAATCGTTATTCTCACCAACCCCGATAATATATACATTTAAAAAAAAAAACAAAAAAAAATATATGTATAATTAAAATGTCATCGGGGTAGATAAAATCGTTATTCTTATCAATCCCGACGACATTTTTAATTTTAAAAGTAATTCATTCATTTTTTTCACTAAATATGTTAGAATTAAAAAACGTAAATTCGACGAAAATTCCATCCCTGGGGAATCCAGAATCATATACTGGATCCATGGTATTCGTTTGTGTGTCGATGTCAAAAACGCCCTGTATATGATATACCACCAATAATAATATACAAATAGGTCAGGTGTACTTGGTAATGAATGCTTTACTAAAAGAATTGAGTTTCATTAAAGAAAAATAACGGAAGTAGTATTTAAATATTACTTTCCTTTCCTTTCCATAACAAGGAACTTAAAAACTGGCGAGTGTCAGTGCGTGTTGACCTCCATAAACTAGTTATCGCCAACAATCTGCCGCGATATGTTATTTATTATTGTACATAGTTATTATAATAAACACGTCTCACCGTATTATTATTTGGTACAATAGTTACAGGGTCAAACTTTTGATAGGTCTAAAAGAATTATATTGAAATTGCGACACACTTCTAGGTGTGTTATTAGGTGTTTCATAATATTTTTTTGTCGGAATAGGCGAGATTTTCACCTACCCGTCGTTGCTTATACTTTTTTTTTTTGGTGTGAAGTATAAGAGAGTCAATGATAGTGCGATGATTGACAGGATAGAATGAAAGAAAAATCATCAAATAACTTGTCACGCTCTGGGTGGAATAAGAGGGAGTGTCAGATTATTACTGACTAAAACCCGCCATTGAAGGAAAATGTTGTGAGGCAACCGGCATGTCTTAAAACCAAAAATTCGAAGACATGTGACATTCACCAACCCGCACTGAGCCCGCGTGGTGGATTACGGCCCATTCCCTCTCCTAGAAAGGCGGCCTGATTCCCAGCAGTAATAACACAAAAATAATTTTTTTTAAAGAAATATTTAAAAATGTAAATTATATGAACATAAGAAAACTAAAGAAATAATAATAATTTATTTAAGTACTTTTACAAAGAAATACATAAAACAAACTTATGAATACTTAGTAGTAATTTCTAAAAAGATAGGCTTAATTACCAAATTATATAAAACTAGTTTTATTTACACATGTTTATATTGACCTATTAATGGTGTATTAGTATTGCTATTAGTGGGAACATTAAAAGGCTGAATGCTATGCTATATGCTAAAACCCACCATTAATCCTTCAATTCCTTTTTGCGTTCCAGAGCCGCTACCACTTGCGGACGGTAATCGTCCGGACCGCGCCCGAGTCGTCGTCGGCGCGTTGTGGTGCACGCGCGCCTCAAGGAGATGTCAGCAAAACCATAGGGGCCCAGCCCTGGGTCCTGGAACACAAGGCTAAGAAGGGACATAGGTCATTGTATGATTTCCCAGCTAAAAAAAAGGGCCGTTACTGACATTTCATTATTCGAGTGAAACAGGTGTGATTTGATGTAAAGTAGTTTTATTACGGCTATTACAGTATTAAAGTGTTATAATTTTTTGAGCCACATAAAAACAACTGTAGTAAGATCTAAGTCTGTTTTGGACACATAATCATGTTAGTTTTATCATAAAAAAACAACTTTCTACAAAACAATCATCACTAGCATTGCACCTCCGCTACGCCGTAGCACGGCTACGAGTCGTAGCATGCGCTACGCTAAAGCAAAAGAAATACCGAAGATTTCACTAGTTCGAGTTTTGTGACAAACCACCATACAGCAAAAATCGGGTCAAGTACGAGCCGTTTTAATTGTAATTGAAGTTAACAAGCGCTTGTTTGTTCCTCAAACGACTGAGCTTTGAGGAAAAGTATAAGCATTTCTGAGGTGCCGACACGACACTACTTACCATATATTATTAAGCTTTAGTACTAACTGCAGATAAATTGGACGCTCTGACGTCGGACATTCAGGAAGAGGCTTCCTGGTGTATGCTGTTTGCCGATGACATTGTGTTGGTTGTCGAGAATGGCCCAGAGGTCCAGAACAGATTGGAGGTGTGGTGGCACAGACTGGAGAGTGTTGGCCTGAAACTGAGGATGGATGAAATGGCGACAGGTCACTGGAACAATTTGTGACTAATGGATGCCCCCCAAGTTGAAGGGAGTATTATTTACAAGTTCGTGATAAGACCTGTTATACTGTGTGGATCAGAATGTTGGGCTGCGAAAAAGACGGATGAAAAAAGATTGCATGTAGCGGAGATGAGAATGTTGAGATGGATGTGTGGTGTGACGAGAATGGATAAAGTGAGAAATGAATATATTGTGAATGGATAAGTGACTGAAAAGTTGAAGGGGAATCGTTTGTCTTGGTATGGTCATGTAAAGAGGAGAGATGAAACACATGTTACTAAAAGAGTTATGAGTATACACGTGGATGGGTGGAGAGGGAGAGGGAGGCTAAAGAAAAGATGGATGGATTGTGTGAACAGTGATATGAAAGAAAAGTTAGTGATAGTATGACGGTTGACAGGATAGCATGGAAGAAAAAAACTTGTTGCGCCGACCCTAAATAAGATGGGACAAGGGCAGAAAGATGATGACTAACTGCAGATAAATAATATTAAAATTAAGTGTCATTATATTTTTATCTATTATGCTCTAAATATCTGTAGGTATATAATCTTTTGCTCCTCAAAAAATTTTGTAAATATCGGATTTACGCTTAATTTTTTTAAGTTTCACAATTTTATTTACGATTATGAGTTAAATACGTAATACTATAAGGCTTTAAATGAGATAATAACATATTACTTCTTCTGCGGTAAAGTGTAGACGGAAACCGTTAAACTCAAAAACCTTATTTCCTGAACATTTCCTGTTGGAGTCTGTGTTTCGGTGTTTTTAAGCCAAGAGTGAATTTTGATAACTTCTAGGCAAGCGTCCTCCATCGTCCATCACATCATCGCTAACCATCAGGGGAGATAGCGGTCAAGTGCGAGCCTATCAATAATTTTAAAAAAACCTTCTTACTAATATTATAAAGAGATAAATTTTGTTTTTTTTTTCTTTTATTTTTTTATTTTTAGAAGGTTGTAATAATATTTTCACTGATAGAAAGCTGCTTTATTTCTGAATGTCAAAGGCTATATTTTATCAACGCGGATAAAGCCGCGAGAAAACGCTAGTCGAGTATAGACAAGTAACGCGTATTGCGAACGTCTTTTCTTCAAAAAGCATTGCACTTCTCAAATGTCAAAGTCAGCCCAGCGACACATTTTAACGTGTTGCATCTCTGTATTATTTTTGAAAGATTTTTTACTTTCTGTTATTTTTTTTTCTTCTGGAACCTTAAGATAGGCACCAGATTAATTGAGAATAATAGTGATCATTGACCCTCCCACACTTATTGTATTCTTAATTTAATAAATAATCTGAAAAATAGTGCTGTCTTGAATCGCCATCTATCGTGATCCTTTACATTTGCTAGTAATGAAAAATAGTTCATTGTTTGCTTTTTGGGTAGCTAGCTCTTAACTCAGAAATATATTGTTTTTGACATAAACTAGTGCTTGACGGCGATTCCACCTGATGGTAAGCAGCACAGTGATGCAAGCAATATTAGGAAAAGGTACTTTATTCTACAGTTATCTGACACCTTAGATACATTGTTTATTTTATTGTAAAACAATCTCATAATTTTTAGCAAGCGTCACCTGCCTGCGTGCCAAACTTTTTCCCAATCATATCGGGTTTAGCTTCGGTTTTCTCTGAAGCGTAAAAATTAGGTCATTTACGTTTCTATAATGACATTGATTAATCGAACCCTTGACTACCTATAATAAATTATATACTAGCTTTGTTTGCAAAACATACATAAGCATCGAATCACGCGAGAGCATAATATTTAACGACCTATCGTTTATGCAAATCCACCGAGCTTGCAAATGTCAAAGTATATTATGTGGCATTATAGTATTTATTGTAATAATTGTATTTTATTACCAATTACAGATAACTGCTTGTAGTTTAGAATAGAGCGTATGCTATCATTGAGAACGATTGACGAATAGTCAAAATGTAGGTAAGGCATTGATCAAATGACATTTCGGTGGGTACCATTTTTTTTATTATTGACTAGCTTTTGCCCGCGACTTCGTCTGCGTTGAAGTCGAAAATGGTTTTATTATGTTTTTTGAGATACGAAAATATAAAATATTATTTATTATCTTCGTCGTATGTGATAGTCCATTGAATTGTATGGCGAGCGATATTGTATCTTAAGATAAAATATTATAGTATCTTAGCCGTGTATAGCGCCCCTTAGTGAACTCCACTGCGGGTGACGTAACCTACGACAAACTTATTATTTACGTTTGGTACAGTAATCGGGTCTAGGGATCGAACCGCAAAATTAAGTTTGTTTTTTATTGTTTATACTTTTCCGGAATAAAAAGTACCCAGTGTGGTGCCCAGGATATTAAAGAAAAATTATACCAAGTTTCATCGTAATCGAACAGGTAGTTTTTGCGTGATACCTGAACAAACAGACAGACAGACAGACAGACAAAAATGTTTTTTAATCACATTTTTGGGTTCGGTGTCGGTCTAGTAACACCCCCTGCTATTTTTTCATTTTTTATTTTCAATGTACAGAATTTTCACTTCTACAGATTTATTATAAGTATAGATTACAGATTAACTGCTTGTAGTTTAGAATAGAGCGTATGCTATCATTGAGAATGATTGACGAATAGTCAAAATGTAGATGATCAAATGACATTTCAGTTGGTACCACTTTTTTTTATTATTATTGATAAGCTCGCGTTTGACTTATATATCTCATACAGTTTGGGCTCTTTTGTTTTGGTTTCGCACGGTTTTTGTACGCTGCAAGTGTATGAAAATATTCACTTTTGTGTATTTTTTTATTTTTTGTTCTTGATAGGTTCGCGCTTGACCGTTATCTCACCTGATGGAAAGCGACGATGGAACGCGCTTACCTAGAAGTAACCTTGTAAGAAGTAACTCTTGACTTAAAGATTCCCGGGTTGTAGCCATCAGGGAACACAGATTTCGGCAAGGAATTCCACTCCTTAGCTATACGCACAATGAATGTCTTCCCAAAATACATTTGTGTATTCTACAAAAATGATTTTTTATGCATCTACAAAAGTGAGTTTTTTATGCATTTAAAAAAGTGTTTTTTTTTCTGAGTCACACTGTACTTGCCGCATTGTTCAGAAGAATTAATGGCTATTTTACTTTATTTTAGGGGTTGCTCTATTGATACCTACTAGTTACTACTAACTCTTCTTTATTAATTAATTAGAAGGTAAAGTACATTTTTAATTAGCATTGTTGGTACAGAAACGGGGCCAGTGTAACACAATATTTCGAATCGCATGCATATTTACGTGTTTGAGAAAATCCTAGGAATTCGTCACCATTTATTATTCACACTTGTGTTAAAGTAAGGCAGTAATTACCCTGCTAGGTTAATAAAATTAACTAGGAGAATAACCTAATTACTATGTTATGTACTAGATTTTTCCAGCTGCTTCACTCGCGTGTAAACGAAAATTATCATACGGAAAGTCACCATCTCCTCCCTAGCCTTTTCTCAATTAGCTTCTTCTTCTTCTTCTTTTCGACTTGATGGGAAACTCGTTAAACTGTTCAGTATAGTATTGCCAGGTCTGATTGGATTAAAATCGGGACTGATGGTAAAACAAATCGGGATTTTAGCGTCTTTAGACCGGGATAAATAAAAGAAAAAAAAATTTAATATAATTTTTTTAGTTAGGAAATCATCTAATGAGTTCCTAACTATATATTAGAGGAAGTTGGAAAGTGGCGCCAGTGACTGAAAAGTTGAAGGGGAATCGTTTGTCTTGGTACGGTCATGTAAAGAGGAGAGATGAAACACATGTTACTAAAAGAGTTATGAGTATACATGTGGATGGGTGGAGAGGGAGAGGGAGGCCAAAGAAAAGATGGATGGATTGTGTGAACAGTGATATGAAAGAAAAGGAAGTTAGTGATAGTATGACTTTTGACAGGATAGAATGGAAGAAAAAAACGTGTTGCGCCGACCCCAAATAAGATGGGACAAGGGCAGGAAGATGATGATGATGATGAAATCATCTAATGAGTTCTCCTTCTTAAAGGTGGAACGAGAGGGCGTGTCAGACTTTAACTGACTTCCAGGGCAACAGTTTTCTTTTTTCAGACACAGTAGTCTTGTTTCCCGCAGCCCCAACAGGCATCAGGGTCGATACCCTTTCTATTTTGCTGATATCTTTGTTTAATGAAATGTTTGAGGAGCGCGTGGAACACGACATGTCGTCTACTTGAGCCTGGTCCTTACTGGACGGTCGAATGACGAGCTACCTACTGCTCATCGACAAGCCAGGGTCATCGGTGGTCAGTAGTCGTCCTGTGACTTCCGACATCCAGGGCGGAGGTTGTCCGTTCCCTTACGGTAGTGATCAACTCCTTCGTTCACATTATTGCTTCGCAGAAGGAGCTTCCCATTCCCATTCTGGACCATTATCTGAACCAGGGCCTGGTGCGAGAGGTCGCCGCCTCGCAAAATGCTGGGGTTCATATATTGAACAGAGCCACAGTGCTGATTTAAAGCGCCAGCCACCGTCGACGAGACGTTGAACAGCTTGCAAATTTTCATCTTATGAACTAAAAACAACTAAATAAACTAAAGAAATAAGATAATAATAATCCATTATACGATACAAAATAAAAAATAATGAACAAAAACAAAATACATTGACAAATATGCATAAAGTAGTCTTGCGTTCCTGGGTGGCAATTACTCTTTCGAATATTCTGGCAATCCTGGCACTCATCAGCTCTATCAAAACCCATTATGTAAAAACTACCCATCCACAAAAAACAAGAAAAACCCGGTTTTGTCCCCGAACGTGGTGGATAACATCTATTACTTCCGCAATTAGCCCACGACTTAGTTTGGCTTGTTCCCAAGTTACTCTTTTTTTTTTTGTAGGTGGGAAAACCATCCAACGACATCCCCCGCTCTTGGGCAGAGCAAGAGGACGTGTCAGACTTTTATCGACTAAAAACCCACTTTTGTTCCTTCGTTGCCTTTCATACCAGAGCCGAGTCTTCCTTTCAGAAGCAGACCCTTGGTCTCAGTAGGCTTCGATACTGCTGGGCCCCTACGGTTTGCTGACATCTCCTTGAGGCGCACGTGGAACAGTACGCGACGTCGACGACTTGGGTTCGGTCCGGACCCATTGCTCGCCGTCCGCAAGCTCGCGCCTACGATGGCCGGAAATCCGGATCGGGATACCGGGGGCTGGGGAGTGTGGGCCGCTCCCTCGCGCGTGCATGTGCGGCCTCCTCCTTTGCTAACATTACTGCTTCGCAGAAGAAAGCGGCCGCCTGCCACTCCTTCGCTCGGACCATGGCCTGTACCAAAGCCCGGCCCGAGAGATCGTTGCCACCGATCTCCCCTACGAGGACACGGCGGTAATGCTCTGCCTAAGCGGGGAACACCTCTATCCTTACAATATAACTAGCTGATTCGGTAAACGTTGTTGACTGGCTTGTTTGTCTAGAGATTAGTACTACTACTACTGTAGTGCCCGTGGGTTCTGTTCCCACCCAAGACAAATGTTTGTTTGATGAGCATGATAATTTGTTCTGTATCTGGGTGTAATATATATCTAATATGTATGTATTTAGAAATTTATAAGGATGTTTACAATGGGCCTCATCAGAAGGCTTAAAGTTACTCAAAGGGCAATGGGAAGGGCTATGCTCGGCGTTTCCTTGCGTGATCGCGTCAGAAATGAGGATATCCGCAGGAGAACCAAGGTTACGGACATAGCCCGAAGAATCGCCAAACTTAAGTGGCAGTGGGCAGGGCACATTGCTCGCATAACAGATGGTCGATGGGGACGAAAGGTTCTGGAATGGCGACCACGTATCGGAAAACGCAGCGTTGGAAGGCCTCCCACAAGGTGGACCGATGACCTGGTGAGGGTCGCGGGAATTCGATGGATGCGAGACGCACAGGACCGGTCATTGTGGCGGCATTTGGGGGAGGCCTATGTCCAACAGTGGACGTCTTTCGGCTGAAATGATGATGATGATGATGAAGGATGTTTATCACTTATTTAGAATATTATTATTATTCTTCTCAGACTTACCAAATATACACAACAAAATTCATAAAATCGGTCAATCCGTTTCGGAACTTCGATAACAAACATTGTGTCACGAGATTTTTTTGCGCCACTAGTTTTTAATTAGTACAAATACTTAAAGGGCTTATGAGAAAAGGTCCTGTTATTATTTAAGTAAAGTCTAAATCTTCAATATATATAAAAGTGAAATACCACTCACTGATTAATAACCAAATCTCAGAAACTATAACACCTACAAACTGAAAATTAGGTAGGTAGGTTCTTTATAGAATGTAGACATCCGCTAAAAATGGATTTTCCGGAATTCGGGGGGTCCAAAGTTTGTATGGAGACACCGACTTTTACGCGGGCGAAGCCGCTGGCAGAAGCTAGTAAATAATATTCATAAACAGCTAAGTTATTAGCGTTTGTTTATATCCCAAAATGTTACTCAATTTATGGAAATATTGTACATGCCATTGATTATGAATGAATAAATGACGATCAAAATAGAAAAGCACTGCGCGTAGTATTTTCTAGTAGCAATTGTTATGAATTATTGATTCCATTATGAATTTACCAATAATGACAAATTTTCATGCACAATTTTGGGATACCATTTCTTTTTTATTTATTTATTTAAACTTCATGTACAGTTGTGGTACATAGGCGGACTTAATGTCACAAAGCATTCTCTACCAGTCAACCAGTGGGTTAAAAAGACAACACTGTGGTAGGTGTGCACAATAAATAAATAACAGATATTTTTGAAATAGAATGTAGTATCATTAAATTAAGTGGCTTATGATAATAAAATACGTATATATGCTAATTATAATAAACTAATAAATATTATAATACATAAGAAATCATTTTAATTAAGAGAACTTAAAATATAGCAATTATGACAATTTTACTTTTGACTACAAAAATATGATCAGTCACGGGTACGGGAAGAGCCCTATTTTTTGTATTATTTAAAAAATAGGGGTGCATATTAAATAAATCTTGCCTGCAGTAGACATACTTACAATAAGGTTTGTGAGTAGGTACCTCTGAATATACCGCGTGTTCATGTTTTGGCAAGGTATGCATGTTTGGATGTTTTTACGGAGAATAATAGTTTTACCGTTGGCAATGCGAAGTAATAATATTAATGTGGTATTGTTATTAGATACATACGATTATTGCAGTAAGTAAAATTGGTTTTTACTGTTCTTTCTATTGGTGATAATGCTGCATAATTTCGTGTATTACATTCAAATTCTGTTGAAAGGTAACATGAGAATTATTATGATGACAGATGACAGGCCTATTGGTCTAATGGTCAGTGGCCCTGACTGCTATGCCGGAGGTTCGATTCCCACCCAGGACAAATGTTTGTGTGATGAGCACGATCATTTGGTCTGTCTGGGTGTAATTTATCTATATATGTATGTATTTAGGAATATAGAAGTATGTTTATCAGTTGTCTAGTACCCATAACACAAGCTCTGCTTAGCTTGGGACTAGACGGCGTTGTGTGATAGTTGTGGAAGATATTATTATATATATTATTGTAATTTACAATATTACGAAATCAATGAATTCTTAATTTCCTGGTTGTAACAACTTTGCCAAAGTAGAGTCCTCATTTTTTGAATTACGTAACATTATGATGTTCGTATAAACATAAATAATAATTAGAAAACTTAATTGGGACTCATAAAAACGTGAAACATTCCCTAAAGTAAGAGGTGAAAAAATATAGTCTTAACCTACATAAACACGCCGCCACGATATGCTTCGTCGACCGGCGAGCGACTGGTGTACGTCAGGCTAGCTAAACCACTTAAAATTTTCTCAATAAAAATATTTTATTTACTATTTTATTTTTTTGTTAAATATTTATCGAGATTTAAAGCTTTTTAAAATTTTAATCAACAGGAAATAATCAAAATATTAGAATGCGATAATATTAATTTCGTGCAGAAAATGAAGATACCGAAGAAGACTTCATTTCTCGGATCGCCAAGGCCCGTGGTACCTTCGCACAGCTGAGACCTGTTTGGCAATCATGGAAATTGACCCGAAAGGTTAAATTAAAAATCTTCGGGTCCAACGTCAAATCTGTGCTGCTTTACGGGTGAGAAACGTGGCAGGTGCAAAAGGAGATCTCACGCCAAATTCAGGTTTTCTCGATATTTACGGGCCCTAAACCATCTCTAACGTAGAGCTGTTGGACAAATGCCACAAAAGCCCGATCGACCACCAGATCAAACGTCGTAAATGGAGATGGATTGGTCACACGCTTAGGAGGAATTCCGATCATATGCCTTAACAGGCATTGGACTGGAATACTCAAGGGAAAAGGGAAGCGCAGTTGTCCTCGGCAAACCTGGCGACGCACCGTGTTGGCAGAAGCGACGGTCATCGGGCTAACATGGAGCGAGGTGAAGTGTAGACCTTAAGACCAGTCGCGATGGGTGACTGCTGTCGACGCTCTCTGCCCCAGCTAGGGGATATAGGATCTCAAGTCAAGTAAGTCAAGATAATATTAATTTAGCCAAAACAATGACTACTTATGAAATCAAATAATAAACAGGATTGACTTGAAATAAATTGCTTTTTTATTAATCTTTCTCCTTATAAAATTACACCTTCCATCTTAAAATATTTCCTCACGTCAGTCCTGACTGTGACTCTTTAGTCTTACATAAATAATAATTTAATGTAAAAGAAGATTTTATATTACGCTGAAAATCAACTTTTTGGAAAATAAATTACAAAGCCTTAAATTAAAAACAAACAACGAACAACCCAATTTGTAGTGGTTTTAAACTGGCTACGGCGTAGCAATGTGAACTACAGTGCTACGCTGCTACAATAGTGATTAACTTTTTAAAAACATGTATTTAAATATGTTATAGTTGTAATTATTTTTGTCCGGTATTTTTTAATTTAGCTGTATAACTATCGTATTTCATACGTTGTCAAAGTGCATATGTGTTTAAATGAAAGAAATACAGGCCTTCCTCTGCCATAAAAAAAAATAAACAACAAACTAAAAAAACTCCTGTGTCCTAGATCCTTTATCGATTAAGTTTCCATCTAACCCCGCCATGCTAACGCACACGGGTGCGCTGGCCGCTGCCGCCCGTTGCCGCCCATTCGAAGAGCCGTCACTCTGTTCCGTTAACAAAACATAACCGGACGACTACCACATTCACAACAAAAACAACCATAGACTTTCATAAACATTATTTAAAAAATTAAAACTGGCCTTATGCAAAGTGCTTAAGATTTAAATTTAAATTCAAAAAAAGAACTTGAATGTTTAATCTGTCGTCGTGAATTTTAACATCAAATGTTTTTACCCGGAAGTTACGTAGTACCGGAGCAAGCTCGCGAATTCTAATTTTGAATTTATTCGAACTGGATTTTAGTGCTGTGCTTTGTGTTTATTGGTTTTTTAATAAATAAAAATGGCGACGGAAGAAGCGATGCCGGCTAATGCTGTGGTAAGATTAGATTTATTTTATTAAATATGTATGTAGTTGTTAATGATTAGGCTGTGAATAAATTGGTAATGTTGCAAATAATTTATTAATTGCATAGTTTTTGGAATTTATATACTTCCATTTAATACTGTTACCTGTTGATTGAATAATGAATATTTTAAAATAATAATTAGATACGTATCTAGGTACTTTATGTACATTTTCCGCGTAGGAGTCAAGAGTAGTTTTCAATAACTCAAGTTTGTTAATGATTAAGTCAACTAGTTAACAAAACTAACCTTAATCAGGCTAATAAAAATCCAATTTCCACCACATTTAGACAGTTAAATTCAGACAGTACCTGCATAGGTAGTTTGCATGCATATGCAAACTATCGGATTTAAAATATAATACCTATCATTATTATTAATATAGTCATGATAAAAAAACACAGTACACTCAATAAAACAAAGAAAAATCAATGCCAAATTCATTTCTCTGAAATTTGACTCACAATCACATTAAAGTAATCATGACCAACTCAAGTCATAAGTTATAACTTCGATTATATGTGACTAACATATTACTTTTGCCTACAAGCTGAATCATTATAGCTTATATTATAACTTGTAAGTTAAAGTAACCGTCCATCGGACGGTCGTGACTGGGTTTAGTTAGTCACGCAGTTGGCTGACTCGTTAACTGTTATCTCGGAGAACATCTAACGATTTCTAGGTTCAGGTTAAGTTATAACAAATCATTAGAAGCTACGAAGGTGAGTCAAGGTTTTGTCAATGGTTTTAGTATTTTGGAAAAGTGTATGTTTTTAAGTTTTGAGGGAAACGACTGCTATCATCATGTTATCAGTCATTATTCTTGGCTTTACTATGACTATTAAAATGTCTATCGTGTGAGCGAAACAGAGGCATGGAGCTATACACCTATCTATATAGCTCCATTCCTTTAAAGGTGGTAGCACTGCAGGTCCGCTCCACACTGGATACCCAATTGTACGTCGCACTTTATGACACTAAGCGCAACACAAGTGGCGAGACGTCATCAGTAAGAAATTAATCCAATAGGAACTATGTGATCCTTAGTAATGAGGAATAAGACGCGAGGATTGAGGAGGAGGAATTAGTCGCTTAGTGCAGGAAGTCACAGAAGAAACTGTCCTATGTTTTAATATTTCAATGCATACAAAACACAAGCATAACACACAGCAAATTTTATTTTCTTTAATGAATTTATTCTTAATAAATTTTAAAACATGGAAAAAATTGCTTACCTCAAACTGAAAAACGAAAGCAATTAGAGTTTTTGTATTACTCATGAATTGTGTTCTAATATATATGTCGTGGCTAGATCTTAGAGTAGATCAGTTCATAATGTGACCGGCCATTTCATGAAATGGTTGTATTTCATAATATAGTATACTAAAACTGGCTAAATCGTTTAAATTAATATTTAACGTTTGATGATATGTCAAACTAAGTTTGCTAAGTCATTAATGTAAGATTTCCATGATGATAAAAAGTCTAAATTAAGAAGATACTTATGAATTGCTCTTTTAAGATTGTTCATAAAAGAGCAATTTAAAGCTTATGTTTAGACGTTAAAATCGTATGTACTATGTTGGCAAAACTGTACCATAGCTGCATTCAAACTGCTGATTGACTGAAAGTATACTTATTAAGTATATCAATATGGCCGATTTGTATCATAATTATATTTCATTGCACTTTTATCTTTAATTTGAAATTTATCATTTGCTTTTATTAAAGAATAATTGTCTGCCGCCATTTTACGGTGAAAACCAAGCGAACTCAGCACCTCTAGTAGTGGACAACATAACCCATGTTTGACCATATCATGAAATAATCTTGTTTAGCTGTACACAAAGTATTCATTTATCTAGCTAGACCACATGCATAGACCTACATGATGTGGCTAGCGAGCAAGGTTCTATATAGTGAAATGTCACTATTTCATGAAATGGTCGGTCATATCATGAAGTGATCAATTCTAAGATCTGGCCACGACATATATGCTTAGTGCAATGGATGGATGATATTAGAGTGGTTTGAGAAAAGCAGTGTACAACAATGGACGTCTTTCGGTTGAAATAATGATGATGATAGAGTATAAGTACCTCCTTCCTTAAACAAGTGTCTTTCAGTTGACATTCGAATAAGAGTAGGTAAATCCTTCTTGCGTCTTTTGTCCTCAATGTTGAAGTTCGTGACCTCGATGAATGATTTTGTTGTGGACAATATTTCGTCATATCTTGCTGGCTTCGCAGACTGTGGTCTCGGTCTACTGTGGAACGGATTTGGTGTGACGTATCAGATTCCTGCCTCTGGGTATTTTCCCATCAGCATTAGCTTTTCTCAATTTTAGCCTCTCTTTCTAGTAATATGGCCGAAGTATGTAGGTAAATATCTATCACAAAAGTTGTAACTAATTTACATATTTCGGTAATTAACGAGCGAAGCCAGCACGAGCGTGTGGATCGACGCCTAAAATCCACGCTCTATATAATTAATTCATTGCCGGTTGATAAAGCCGCACAAAGTTAGGAAAATGAATGCTTCTTCAAGTCTTATTTTAATCTTAGTTTAATATGATAGTTATACATCAAAATCAAAATTTTGACCCTTGCATGACTGCGTACGTCAGTACATCCCTAGTTTAAGTGATACCCGCCTACTTCCAATCAATCAAACACGTGGCCGGCGTGAATCGTCAGTTCATGAATGAACATAGACAGTGGTATCAGTTGATTGGAAGTGGGTGGGTGTGTGGGGCGCGCGGCAGTCCGCGGGCGGGCCGGTCCGAGGGATGTCGCGTCGCCCGCACCCCCGGCCGCGCCTACTGACGCGTCCCTGTCGCCAGGCCGCACCAGAGCCTGCACCGGCGCCTGATCCACCGCCCCAGCAGCCTCCCGACCAGCACTCCGACGATGAGCGAGAACCAGGCGACTGGCGCCCCTCTCGCCCCGGCACACCACCCCAACGCAACGAAGATGTCTCCGAAGGCTCCGAAGCAACTGCTAGACCAACCAGAGCAGAACCAGCCAGCCGATACTCCAACCTCAACTACTGGAAAGCTCGACGCGTCACCTTTTACAGAAATGGTGATCCTTTCCATCCCGGAGTGGAGTTTCGCTTCAAGCCGGGTCGAGACTTGGCGTCTATGGATGTGCTCCTCGACAGGCTGTCGGAGAGGCTGGAGCTGCCTCGAGGAGCGAGGTTCATCTTCGGCATGGACGGGGATCGGAAGTACAGGCTTGAGGAGCTGGAAGATGGAGCGTCTTACGTCGTATCGTCTTACAAGACTTTCAAGGTAAGATACTATCTATCAACTGCTAATCTGTCTGTTATAGTGTCCATTCACAAAAACGTTTTCAAAATGAATGATATAGATAATAGGGTAACTTGCACGGCTTATCAAGGGACAGTATAACGCGACTGACCATCAATCAAATCGAAAAGTACCGTTACATCTTGTAACGGTTCTTGAAACTTGAAATGTAGTGTTTTCAAAGCGGTTATCAATCTTGTTAGGTGTGTAATTATCTAAACGTAATCTTCAATCGCTATACGTAGTGCGTAAGGCTCAAATGCGTAGTTATTTGTGCTAAGTTTGAAATACATTCAGTTAAAAGTTGACTGAAAAATAAAAAGCTTAAAACTTCAATGATCTCGAAATTGATAGATTAGGTATTTCTATAAGTTCACATTAGACTTCTGTATGTGCACGACGCGAAATCGTTACTACTAGTATATCTTTTTTCTCATATTTGAGATGGATGATTAAGACAATGTAAAAGCGAGAAGCTTCTTAGGAACACATACATTGTGCGTACAGTTAAGGAGTGGAATTCCCTGCCGGACTCTTTGTTTCCTGATAACTACAATCTGGGGGTTTTTAGGTCAAGAATTGTCGCTTACCATCAGGTGAAATAGTGGTCAAGCGCGAACCTATAATATTAAAAAAAGCTCACCTGCTTCTCGCCTCACTCAAAAATTATGGTGCAAATCTAGTAGCGCATCTAGCCGACTAAACCCTCAATATATAATTAACATCTGCCCCACTTATTAAAAGCGAAAAATATTCAATTACGACCATTCATTTAAAAAAAACAATTGCGAGTTTCGTGAACGCCAAAATGTCGTCGGAGAACAACCTTGGAGATGTGGGTCAGTGGATAAGAGCCACGCACCTTTTTATTTGCATTTTGATTACATACAACATTGTTTTGTAACATCGATAACATTAATTGCAAATAAATTACGTTTCAGCTAAACACTATTTTAACATAGGGGGCGGAAATTGGTCAAAAGAAATTAAGGATATTCCAAAGTCGTAAGTTTTGATTTGCGTGTTTGCTAATCCATTTTGCAATTAAATTTGGCCAGCGATACGATAATGTTTTTGAAATTTAATCATCGTTAAGTGAATACGAGCTGTTGTTAAGTAAACCGGTGGACTCTTATTTATTAGGAATGAGTATCCCGAGGTATGGTACGATACCTGTATTATACTACTAAGCATGGTCAGGCTTTAAGAGGAAATGGGAAATAATCCACCATTCAAGCCCGATTATTTTAGGTCTCACCTTTTTCAAAACGGGTTACTTTGAACTGTGATATCTTCGGATTGTCTTAGAATTATAAGTTCAAATAATTTTTATATTAATGGTATGAAACTCTTTTTTTTTTGTTATAAATATTCATTGGATTCTTCGAGTTTTGTGTTGTCTATAATATCGTTGTGTTTATTAACCATTTTTGTATGAAATCTAAGAATACTGGCATTATTTTAAAAAATAAGTTATACCCTGGAAGTAATGTGTCTCAAACGGTAAGCAATATTATATATTAATTAATGGGATTTGTATTTTTGTTTCAATCACTTTCATGTGGGAAATTTTACCTCACGAATAAGTTTTTGTCTCCGGACGGATCTTCTGTAGCGGCTACAGGACCAAATTTCTAAAACGAAAGCTATTCAACCAAGAACACAGAGTTCGTTTTTCAGAAGACAGTCGCAGAAGTTAAGTTTTAACATTGGAACTCCTATTATCAAAAAAACACTTTTTGATTAGATTTCATGGTTGTAAATACTGCAATAGAACTTATAATTCCAAATCAATCCGAAGATATAGCAATTTAAAGCAACCTGTTTTATAAAAACCTATTATCCTCGCATTCAAGAACCAAATGAATTCACTAAATGGTGGAAATTAAAAGAATAAATTGAATCTTAAATTCAATTTCAACTCTTGGCTTGCAAACAATTAACCAGTCTACATCTTTTAATCACCATTGTATAATGTCATCTTCATAATCAATCACATAAAACAATTAAAAAAAATGTGTCTTTAATTTGCTCTTTATCATAGGTACTTACTAAATAATTAATCAATTAATTGTTTACCACCAAATAAATCATTCAAACACATAGTTCCAATTATTTTTTCATCAAAAATATCAAACTTAACAAACCAAAGACCAAAATTACATAATCACTCAATTATCGACACCACGAAAATCCGGCGACATTTTCCATCATGGCCGCCCGTGTCAAATGCCTACGACCGCTAAACCGCCAACGACATCTACAGGGCAATGCACCACCTTGCACTTAATATGCATCAAGGCAACGCGTGGATTGCCCACCATTAACATTCGAGCTGTCGACGGCGGTACACGTCTTATCTGGACGTAAGTAAAGAAAGACGTTTGTACTGTATGTGTTTGGGTAAGATTACGGGTTGTTTGACTGTGCGTTTTAGTATGGATATAGGTTGATTATTGTTACTTTGTTTAATTATGTACAAAGCCTACTTGGCTTAGATACAATGTCTGTATTTTACGTTAGAAATTATCAAATGACTCGCTCTGGGTGGAGTGATATGGACTTCCCATGAGTTGTGCGAAAGAGAACTCCGGGGTCATGGGACGCAAGGCAAAGAAGGACCATAGGAGTGGGTTTAAGTCAGTAAAAGTCTGACACGCCCTCCCCCCCTCCGCCCTACGACGGAAGAAGTCATTGGATGAGTTCCCACCTAGAAAAAAAAACTATTATTACTTCAGTGGCTCTTTGCGGTGCCGTGGCTCAGGCACAGTAACTCTTGCTTCACCTGTATTGCAAAATTAACATGCGTACAAAACCTGCCTCTGAATTGCCTACATACGATTTTTCTTACCTTTCTATAATAAAATATCTATATATCTATAATAAAAATATTTCAAGTGTTTCTGCTATCCAGGCAGATGCCTGGATAGCAGAAACACTTGAAATATTTTTCCTTTTTTGGAGGGATTATGAGGTAGTGATAAGTAGGTATACAACATGAAACTGGAACAATACACACCCCAATCAAATATAATTTAAACTATTAAATATTATAACTTAATATGTATTTAAACAAACTGAAAATAATGTTATGTACAAACTGGTAGAAAAAGAACTCATAGGGCAGTGATAAGTTGTTATTATCTTCTATTTTCATTATCACAAGAGTTCAAGAAACTTACAAAGATTTTTATTTCATAGAGATTATAAACAGTCGTATAATAATAAGAGTAGTAAGGACGTCATCCACAAATTATTATGATACAAAATAGCTGGCAGTTAAAATACAATATCGATAAAATTTTACTTTGAAAATGAAATAAAAAGGATACAAATGAAAAAATAACTCTAGCTGATGAACTTTGTAAGCAGTATTTTCTTCTAACACCGTCAACTCAATTCCACTGCGCCAAACTTAATTCGTTTCATTTTTGTCCCAAAACAACACAACAAAGAACCACAATATATTTCATCGACCGAACCATAACCATTTCGTTAAAATTTCAGTACAGTAGGGTCAATATTAGCATATACACATGACCTAACAGTACCCTCGTATTAAATACTTGTCTAATATGAAGGACGTTCGCAATAGAACACCTACTTAGTATTCAGTGCGTCGCTTAACACAATCAGTCTTCCTTACATATCATATCGTTAGATTTGCATATTGACCTGGAAAATCAAAGTTATGGTAGATAGGCGGTGTTATACTAAGGACAGGTTGTGGTATTGTATAAGGTTTTACATACTCTACGGCTATGTATATGATCTAAAAGCACATAGGATTGCTGCTAGGTTTCCATAGGTCAGTGATTCTTTTATGGAAGGGAAAGTGGCGTTTCTCTATTCTTCTTTAATTCTGTATTGTACACAATACTTAACAAATAATACCAAATAACCAAGTCTTACACAGCTATGTTTACGTAGAAAGGAGAGTTTAACTCAATAATGAGTCGTCTCCTAGTAAACCTTTGAGTGACAAAGGGAGATCACATTTGAGAGTAGGATCCAGTCAGTATCCAAAAAGATAAATTTAAACTAATATTATAAAGAGGAATAGTTTGTTTTTTTGTTTGTAGAAGGGAACCTCTGAAAGTACTGGTCCGATTGCGAAAATTTTTTCACCGATAGCAGCTTTATTTCTGAGTGACATAGGCTGTATTTTATGTATGCAGGCGAAGCCGTGGGCAAAAGCTAGTCTAATATATAAGAGTATATCATATATACATACTAATAAATACCAATATATATACTAATATTATGTCAGTAATGATAGAAAATGCTGTTTAATTTTCGTCATGAATCCATCCAGAGATGGGTTGTCGCGAAGTGGGAGTGGGAGAGAGTTCTAGAGACACTCTGCAGTTACAGAAATGAAGCATCATAGTTCTGTTAGTAATATTAAATCACGTTAATTTTGCGTGGTCTAGCTTTGGTAGTTTATAATACGGACCATTTGGATTTATGTTTAATAATAAACTCTGTAAAAATTGTAACAAATGTCATAATCATCACAAGTCTACGGTTCCTTGAAGCTGTGAAACAATCAAACTTGTAAGTTAACAAAAAAAGGTACGTGAAAACGTGCGCATATTTTCTCTGGTCGGGTCTGCACCCTGTGCTTGGGCACCTCTGACACAGACCTGGTTACGGCAATGACCGCGTGAAATTAATCTTTACTTTGATTGCTACGCGCATACTTTAGTAACTATAGCATGCGAAGCCAATTCAAGCTTTCTAAGCAAAGCAGGCCCTATAATGGGGACAAATCCGTCACGATACCTTGACCTCAAAATTGTTTGGTTTTACTTATTACGCCTTGCTGTTGAAAAGGTGCCATTTCATAAAATTACAGTAATTACAACACGGAAATGACAATTTATGTCGTATTACTCAATTATTGGCATTAAAAACACAACAATCACATAACATACATAATTAACCTTATAATATTTCCATTGCTTGGACTCAGGCCTCCTCTCTAGGAAAGGGAATGGGCCGTAATCCACCGCGTGCACTCAATGCGGGTTGATGGATGTCACATGTCTTTAGAAATATGCTGGTTTCCTCACGTTTTTGTTCATTTTCATGTTTTGAGAGGAGTGGTGATGAAACAAAGTAATGCACTGGAAAAACACGTTATGACTGTCTGGGTTTGAACGCGCGACTACTTTTACACGTAAGCCGGGCTCGTTACCACTGGGCCATCTCTCTACAATGCCGAGCAAAGTGGGGTAACTTTGGCCCTGGGCTATAACTTTGGCACAAGCTTATGAACCAAAAGGAATAAGAGAAATTGTGTTTACTGTGTTTCTATTGGTTAATGAGTTCGGGTCAAAGTTATACCTCAGGGCCAAAGCAACCCCACTTTACTGTATTTATTTTATTTCCTCATAAAAAGGCGTAAACTGTCGTTAAGATTAGCTTGAAGGACATAATGAAAAATCTAGAGGCATTATAAAAGTAATTCGTCTTAGTGGCCCAGTTATAATATTTTCCACGTCACTAATTTACGTTGTAATTAGTATTATTACTCATACAGAGTAATTGTAATGCATACTTCATTTTGAAAAATGGTTCTGTATTTTTTTTCCTTTTTACTGTTGTTTTGTTTGCTTGTACATAACGTAGTTAAAAAGAAAGTTGATATAATTTAGAAGTAAGTTTTCTTGTATTTAGAAATGAAACTTTGAAACTGTAAAAGAACTAAAAGTTTATATTCAATAAAATATGTAAGACTAGCTTCTGCCAGCGGCTTCGCCCGCGTAAAAGTCGGTTTCTCTATACAAACTTTGGACCACCGTTCCATCCTAAGGGGATGAATTTCGAAAAATCCTCTCTTAGTACTCGCCTACGTCATAAAGAGAAACCTTGTGCAAAACTTCACGTTCCTAGTCCCAGTAGTTTCGACTGTGCGTTGATATGTCAGTCAATCAGTTTCTCCTTTTATGTATATAGACAACTTTGTGACGTTTACACTTGTGTATTAGGTCCTCAGTCAATAATTCCCATCTGTATTCAATACACAATATATCATTTTACATGGGCCTACATGGGCACAACAACTGTGTACCTGTTTCTGACATTTTATAAGTATAAAACTAGAAACTAGTGCACAGTTGTTTCATAAGAAGAAAGAAACTCCGCGCACTCTTTTAAAAATATATTCATATTCCACAACTATCACACAACGCCGTCTAGTCCCAAGCTAAGCAGGCTTATGTTATGTCTACTAGACAACTGATAAATATATTTATATAATTCTAAATACATACATATTAATTACACCCAGACACAGAGCAAATAATCGTGCACATAAACACAAACATTTGTGCTGGAAGGGAATCGAACCCACGACCTCCGGCATAGCAGTCAGGGCCACTAACCGCTAGACCATGAGGCCAGTCAAATTGCTTGATTGGTTCTAAAATATTTCCATACTAGCTTCTGCCAGCGGCTTCGCCCGTATGAAAGTAGGTTTCTTCATCAAACTTTGGACCCCGTTTCATCCCTTTAGGGAGTGAATTTTGAAAAATCCTCTCTTAGTGCTCGCCTACGCAATAAAAGAAAGCCTTGTGCAAAATTTCAAATTCCTAGTCCCTGTAGTTTCGGCTGCGCGTTGATATGTCAATCAGTCAGTTTCTCCTTTTATATATATAGATTATTACTATGTTTATAGGCATACCTGTTAATATTTTAATATGGAAATATTGTGTTTCTCTTATAAGAGGACAATGTAGACCAGTCAACATAGTTCCGCACTGTAATCATTAGTGACAGATACTATTGCTGTCAGCCCATGATACTATGACAAATAGACATTAAAATTTACTTGTTTGCCTCACTGAGGAACTTAAACATACGACAACATACTTCCATGCTTAAAATAATACGCCATTCGGGTCCGAGTTAATTCACATTCATACACCGTTTACACATTCACCACAATTTAAGTTTGATGGAAAACCTAAATTCACATACATTTCAAACGTCACGTCACAGACCCCTAAAAAACAGTCATCAACACTATCGATAACGAGTGAATAAATGAATAATAAGTAAATAGAATAATATAGTCGGTCACCGTCCCACGTATATAATGTACGAGTACATAAGAGGACCTTTACATAAGTATATGGGATCACGCAATTAGAAAGCACTTCTTTGTGTTTCTTACGATGACTATCGCAAAACGTAGCGTAAATAATTCAATTTATTATGCCACTGTTCTGTAAGCTTGACTTATACTACTTTTATTAAGATTTGTCGTCGGTTTCAGCATTGATTTCGTGAGATTATGGTCAATGATTTACAGGTAGACGAGGTCGCAAATGGCGAAATTTGATGTTGATTTTTTGGCAGGGTTGCGATAATTTAGATTTGATTACGATAACCTAAATAAGAAATTACTCAGTGAGTTTTTGGAGCTATTAACACTGAAACCAACTTACTTAACATTAGATTATTAAACATTACATCACACTTGTATTGTCTTGTATAATCTAATAATCATCTTGTATAATATTTGTAATTGTAATAACATAATAAATAATCTAACGATAATAATTTATATTTTCCCTTTAATATATCTTTAATTAAATTGATAATTTAACATTTAATAATAGTGATTTATAAATTGATCTAAAACATTTTTAAGCGTAATTACAATAATATAAATAATTTTAAATGTTTGCCTGCCGAATGGTAAAATATGGCTGAGCTGTAATGTAATCTTAAGAACTATAATGTATTACCCATATTTGCAAAATGAATCCTATTCTATTCTATTTTGTGAAGGGATAAGCGGTCACATTACTCCCAGGTTTGTAAGAATCCGGGCTGTTAGTGAAATTCCTGATGGTAACACCAAATAGCACAATTTTGCAGTTATATAACACTATAGCACAAAAAATATATTTAACACAGTTACACGATGCGTAACCTGCTGCACTTTCGTAGCAGTTCGTAGCACTTTTGTAGCAGTCTGTAGCATTTTCTTAGCAGTCAGTAGCACTTTCAGAGCAGCTCGTAGAAGCCTGTAGCATTTTCGTAGCAGTTCGAAGCGTTTTCGTAGCAGATAGTAGAACTTTCGTAGCAGGTCGTAGCAAATGCAAGAACCCTTTTTTGCTCCACTAAGGTGTTAATTGTAAAATGTCTTTTCTTATGTATTCGTATTATGCAACATATTTTTTTTTTTCATTTATTATCTTCAATACAAAAGAATACAGGATTTTCTAAGTTAAATAGCAACCAAAAACCACTAAGGTTTAAACTTGTGCTATCATGTATCTATTCTCAATATCGAAATTATACAAAAGGATTTTTCTTACGTGTACGTTATTGTCGATAACAATTTATAAAAACTTTAGGTCTTTAAATAAGTAAAAAAACATTCTTAAATAATACTTAAGTGACATTGCTTAAGTTTGGATATAGATTTAAAAGGATTCTTAAATAATTAGCACTTAACGTTTGTTAAACCCTTTCATTGAATTAAAAGCGATGATAAGATGAAAATCTAATAACCTCGAGTGTTTCAAGAACAATGTTTCATACAGCTAATACAATACTGCGGAGTCCTTAACGACTTGGGCGCGGTTCGTACAGTCACGATGTAAATTACTATAAGTCGGACTTGTATGAGAAATGCATTATTTTATATTAATATTTATAAGGGAAATTAAATGTGGGAGTGGTAGAATAATGAAGCAATCATATACTTTTAATATGTAAACTGTAAACATCACGTTATAGTTTAATTACTGAAGTTTTTATGAGTCAATTGTTTTTTTTTTTATATCCGCATTCTCGTACTTAAAACTCAACTAAATCATTTACAAGCAATTTAAAAAATTAAAGTGTAATACAATTAGAAGAGTTAGCAATTTGCACTTCTAAAAACCGAGGTACTTACATTCAATAGTAATAGCAGTTCGGCTGTATTGTGTTACTTTGGGACTCTGGGTGTACGTATGTGGATGTACTCGGCGTGTCAGATGAGAGGGATCTTTCTTATAAGGGTGCTTTTTGTGTCAGACTTTTACTGACTAAAAACTCACTCGTTTTCTTTCTTTGCCTACGTACCAGGGTCAAGGTTAACAAATTTACACATTTCCTCCTCCTCGACATTAATGCAGGAAGAAACTTTTTCTGCTATATTTCTAATAGTGTCATAAAAAAATCTGCTCTTTAAAATTCATCTCGGGATTTGAGGCATATCCAGTTTATTCTGTCGCTGTATGAAGTCGGTGTAAGTACATGTTTACCTCTATATAATTCCGACCTCTGGTTATAACTAAAGAAGTTAATGTTTTTAGTTAGTTGATGAAGATATTTTATTTAATATTTGTTTAGTAGAACTAAAAAATCTTTTTACAAAAAGAAATACAACCGACATCAATGTAAAAAAAAACACTGAAAAGTGCAAAATAACCTTAATTTCGGAAGTCAGTGTTTCTATAATAATTTTTTCTCTTCGTTATTTAAAACCGAATTCGGTTGTATTTTATTTTTTTGGAAACCGTTTCTTCTACACTTTTTAGTTATGGTGGCATCACTAAAAAGTACCCCTCAGCCAAACTTAAATACCTTATGCCAGAGTGTATCTCATGACAATTACAAACACAGTTAGATTACATTAATTTATTACAGAGTTCCGGTGCCTAACTTCAGGCTTCATTATCAGATCAGTTCGATTTATTCCCCCTTTTCTTTCAGTCAGTCACCGACTACACGTATAAACAATGCAATTTTACTTGTTACGACAGTTCTAATGTGATCCTATGAGGAGTTCTGTTCCATATCATCGAAGTTCATGATCAGATCATAACAAAATTTCTAATCAACTCGGAAGTATAACCGTTCAATCAAAAAAAAATATTCAAAATCGGTCCACAATTGACCGTTATATCGGTGCAAAAAAAAAAACATTCAGCTGAATATAGAACCTCCTCCTTTTTGAAGTCGGTTAAAAAGAATTTAAATTAGCAAATAAAACAATTGCATGCATATTGCTTATTGCCCTTCAGTCAATTCTGTATGATATTATTTATGAACGCCTCTACAGCTACGCAAGTCGCGAAGATGTAGCTGCTGCTACGGTGTAGCAGGTCTACGCTCGTAGCCGATCTGCTACGGGTTACGGCCTACGCGTAAAATAAATGATTACGGTTTTATGGTTTTATCATAAGAGCATCTTTTTCGAGGTACATTTTCATACAAGCGCTCTTACGTGATTATGATGTTATGCATGCGCTCTTAGTGCTCGCTTACGTCATAAAAGTCACAAAATCTCACGCTCCTAGTCTCAGTAGTTTCAGCTGTGCGTTGATATGTCAGTCAGTTTCTCCTTGTATATACAATATTATTTTTAAAATATGCGAAACCTGTATATAGTTTGTTTCGAATCAGTAACTGAATCAATTCCAATATTTTTTACAACATGTTATATTTTTTCCTAAAAATATTTAAAAAAGGTCATAAGTTCGATGTCACTGACACTAAGTACAACATAGATCACGGCAGGACATAGCGGGCATTAGGCGCTAGTGCACAGCTGGGTAAGGGAGCAAAACAACCCCTCAATCGCCCGGATGGCCCGGTGACCATGTATTTGTGCGGAAAACTAGGTAACGTAACAAGCTTATAACTTTGCGAATTTTTCATGATACAGTTATTAAATTTTGTGCATAGATTCTTTACATAAAAATACTAGACAAGTGTTTCGGGTTTCGCATATACTAAAACTAAAGTTGTATAATAGATATATTACATTACGTGGGATCCGATTTTCACGTGGTCGAAGCCGCTGGTCAAAACTATTACATAGCATACATAAAACTCTTTTCCATACACCAGTACATTCAGCAGGAAATGTCTAAATTGCACTTTTGTTCCGCTAACGTCGTTCGTGATTTCAGTGTAGCGTATCGAAACATTGTAAACGAAGGCTCCAAGCTATTGAGTGCCTACTGAACTGGGGCCTCACCATGATGTGTTAAAAGTCAAGCGTGTGAGCGAGAAAGAGGCATGGAGCTATACACCTTATATAGCTCCATTCCTTTAACAGTTCAGTTTTTTTTTTATGTGGGAAAATCATCTTATGACAAATCCCGCTCTTGGGCGGAGCGGGAGATAGTGTCAGACTTTTACTGACTAAAAACCTACTCCTGTTCCGTTCTTTGCCTTCATCCCGGGGCCCCGGGCTTCGCTTTCACACTACCCGTGGCCCCAGTAGGCTTCGACCCTACTGGGCCCTTACAGTTGCTGACATCTTCTTGAGGCGCGCGTGGAACAGCACGCGCCGTCGACGACTTGGGCTCGGTTCGGACGGTTACCGGATGGTCGGACGGCGAGCCACCCATTGCTCGCCGTCTGCAAGCCCATTTAACAGTTCAGTTAAGGTCGTCAAATAGTTCGCAATAAGAGTTCGCGTTACCTCTGAACTGCTGACCAAACCCGCGATGTGGGTAAGTATGCTGCTACCTAATAGCTTGAGGTAACGTAACTTTTTGCGTTTACGTTTGCGTTTTAGGGGAGCAAAAGAGGTGCCGTGTCATTGTTGATGTTTTGGTGATGTGTTAATTAATGTTTGTAAACGTGAATAATTTAAATAGGTGTTGTCATTGTTGTTTTGTTTTTTTTTTTGAGACTGTGTTTTAATATTTAAGTTGGGCAAGCTTTTGTAACTACGTCCTAGTTTGTACAATTCTGTGACTAAAAACAATATTCACTTTAATATTTTTTTCAGTCAGGTACAATATTGTTACGTTTCAATTATAGCTCAGTGTGCATGTCTGAAACAATAAATTATTAAAAGAAATACAAGTCCTATAATAATATTTGCATATTTCTCGTAAAAACTACATTTTCTTCCAGAGCATGCACAGGGTTCAACAATAGCAACAATGAGAAAAAAAAAAAACATAATTCGACTTTGACACACTTTGCGAAACTTTCATTTAGCCTTATGTAATTTAATTACTATTAATATTCGGTTTCTAAGAATGATTACGTAAAATTAGTATCAAAAAAATTGGATCAAGGTCTGCGTGAGGTGGCCCTTTCTGTTTACGTTACATTTAATGAGTAGTTCGAAATTCTTATCGGTTGCGTGCTCCAGTCGCCTGATCGACCACCAGTGGGCATAACAGTTCATAATTGCTTCTCGTGGAACATAAAGAGCTTATAGCGACGTCTGGGCTGATGCATATCTACCAGTACTTTAGTTACATTGCGTGGATTCTACTGAGAGTGACCTTGGCGCCCCCCGCCTTGCCCTAACCCTCTACCGACAAATAAAATTTCGAATAGTCTGCTTCATCCAACCGTCGTAATCGTACCTCCAGCATTCGGAGTAACTTAGAACTCTATTACGTGTGTTTACGGTATCATCTCGCGTGTCCGTCGCGTGTCTTGAGTCGTTCCGGTGTTGCTGTGCGATGGGCGCGTTTTGTTTTGTTGGTACTGCAAATTAGTCAGCTGTTGCGAATGGGCCTAGTTCCATATATGATGGCTGAGAATAAAGACGTGTTTTCTCTGTGAATTTAAACAATAATACGGGGATTCTTAATTTAATTGAGGACATCATTTCGGTTGTCTTATATTTTGAGTGTATAAAAAGTGAAACGGCCTAAATAAAACACTTGATGTTTCTAAGTTTATTGAAGTAAAATCGATCATTATATGACCTAGTTTGTATCTGTTTGGCGCATCTATAATAAGCTATTAGGTATGTAAATAAAGTTCTCAAACTACACAGAAACATGCAGGTGATAAGTGAACTAGTTCATGTGTGCACTTCTTACATTATTGTCTACTAACTAACGATGCTGCTTGCGGCTCAAAACCGGTGAAATTAATACTTTCCACTTTTATAAGGCGATTCTTATACAAAAACTCCATTTTAGAATATTTTAAAACCATCCCTGTTTTAGAGCAATCAACACAAAAAAATTGTAGATATTATATTCCAATCGGTCAAAACATTTTTGAGTTATAGCGAAGCAGATTGCAAGTTAGTACAAAACTCTGAAATCAATATTGAATTGAAACTAATTTTATCATGTGTGTAATTAAATTGCTGTAAAAAAAATATTGCCGTTGTTACTCTACCAGCAGAGATCTCAAGTTAGTAAAAATAACAGATTCAAAATTGAAATTTAATTTATCATCTGTGCAGGTGATAAAAAATTTTGCCATTATTATTTTCTCAATTATAGCAGCTAACATGGGCTTGGTAGAGTGTTAGTTAAAATAATGTTAGTGTTCAGCCGTCATTCAAAAACCAATTGTAACCTAATCCACACACACTGCGTCAATTAAGTGTTAAGACTACATGAACTGACTTATATGACCTATAACTCAATTAAAAAAACAACTCCTTCACTAATTCATATAAAATCTTTAGAACCGCATAATAAAGTTCTATGTAATCATAAAATAAATACAATAACACTACTTCACTCGTGGGTTATAAAGTATTGAGATCACGCCACGCTTAATCGCTTTAAACCTTTTTTTCTTTTTTTATGGTCATATAAAGCGCATAGAGTCGCGTGTATGAGATTCGATCTCCGTTGACAGAGCGAGACTGACGTGAACGCCTTTGCCCTATTAAAAAAAAAGCGCATTAAGTATTTTTATTATAAGCGTGACTCTGTTCTATGGTTAATGGGTCGCACATTTGCATTCGCAGGGCCTTAGCTTAAGTTGTGGTAAAGTGTAGCTATTATTACTAAATAAGTTGTGTGTGAAATAAAAGTGTAACGTCTATTTGTTTTGAATTGTGTGATGGTTCAGGTAAAATGTTTCAATTATTAGAAAAACATAGGAGTTGTAGACTAGCTTCGTTTCAATGCAAATTAATGCAGTCTTGCACTTTATTGCGACAGACTAGCTAAGTTTCACTCAGTCTCACAGACTGAGTGAAACTTAGTCAGTGGGACTGACTACTAACTTAATCAGTGGTTCGCAATCTTTTCTTGGTCAGGAACCACTTTCGTTTTTTTTTGTTGTTAGCGAGGACTGGAAGTCCAGAAGATTTAAGCACGTTAGTAAAAAATACCTTATATCGGGTCTTAGTTGGAAGAACATCGTAACCGGCAGACTACGCTTTTTGCAGAAAAGGGTATTTTCTTCCCTAAATTACAAGTATTTTTGATAATATTGTTCTGAAAGTGTTAAGACTATAGTCATTCATAAACTGCTCTATACTTATCTATTAAAATAGGCACTAGTTGTATATTATCATAAATACTTTTTTTAATAAGGAACGAAAAAAAACCATTCCTTCTAAAAATTGCTTACGATGTTCTTCCTAAAAATGCTATCATAAATTCAAAACTTATATCACATATACATTCTTTAAAATCAATTGTAACGAGCATTGTTATTGAAAACATAACATTTCTGACAGAAATTTAAAATCAGTTTGTATCAATTTTCCTTTTTTTAACCGACTTCTAATTTAATAGTATAAACTAGTGCGTCACTCCGATCCTACCTGATGATAAACAGAGATGCAATCGTTGATGGTGAAGTGCACTAGTTTATAAGGAGCTTTTCACATTACCCTCAGAGACACCTAAATTATAATCGGACGGGAAGACCGGAGCAGGCAAATTGTTCCAGTCCTTCTATTATACGCGGTTTCATTTCGAAAGTTTGAAATTTTTAAGTCTATAGCGGACCATGTTTTAGTTTTTGAGGACCACCAGTGGTCCGCGAACCACAGGTTTGAGAACCACTGAAGTAAATAAACACACACAGTATAGTGTTTCTAGTCCCTAATCTTTATATATATATGTATATATAAATTTGTATATAAATTTAATAAGTGGAATAATAATCATAATAATATTCCACAACTAACATACAATACTGTCTAGTCTCAAGCTAAGCAGAGCTTGTATTATGAGTACTGGCCAACTGATAAACATACTTATATATTTCTAAATAAATACATATTATAGATAACACCCAGACGCACAACAAATGATCGTGCTCATCACAAAAACATTTGTCCTGGGTGGGGATCGAACCCACGACCTCCGGCATAGCAGTCAGGGCCACTAACCGCTAGACCAACAGGCCAGTCAAGTCATATGTAATCTAAATATAAATAGGTATTTCCAAAATTTACTCCCCAAGATGATGAAACGGGGGTCCAAAGTTGAAACCCAGGACCCTTGGAGGAAGGGAAAGAAGGAACAGGAATGGGTTTTTAGTCAGTAAAAGTCTGACACATCCTCCCGTCCCACTCAAGTGCGAAGGAAGTCATTGGATGATTTTCCTACCTACAAAAAAAAAGTTTGTAAGGAGCTTACTTTCACGCGACCAAAGCCGCTGGCACAAGATAGTATTTAATATTTAAATAAGACATTATTAACCAAAAACGACCTCAACGAATGCCTTCGAAGGAACAATTCGCGTATCTTTAAATTAAGTAGATGCAAATGTATGCCCTAGCGACCGGACAGACGTCACCCACTGTATGTTACGGTTATCACTGTATACAAAATGGCGGGCTGACACGAAGACACACGCGCTAGTGTTGTAGGTACTTGAACTTGACATGAGGTGTTGAACGCAAGTGACATTTAGACTCAAAGTCTTTGACTCTCCACACACAACACACACACATCACACTAATTATAAAGGCGATTGGCAAATGGTTTTATTGTAGAATAAATAACGGAGATATGGAAGAATTGAGATAGTAATCACACAAATATTAAAAAAACAAAAGTTTTATGTGAATATTTGTTTCTTTTTTGAACTGTTACCGTCTCACAAAGTTTTTTTTTTTTAATTGATGTAAACTAGTGCTTGACTGCGATCCCACCTGATGGTAAGCAGCAATCATTGATGGATAATGTCTATGTTCCGATAGTGAGACTTTTTTTTGTAGAAAATCGTACATATAATGACTTGTCCTGCTCTAGGGTAAAGTGAAATGTCAGATTTTTACTGACTAAAACCCGCATATGTTTCTTCAGTTGCCCTTTGCGTTCTAGGACCACAAGTTTCCTTTGCAAAAATACCTCATGAATGTTCTCAAAGTGATATTTACATTCAAAGTATTTGATTCTTTACACACATATGAAGCCGGTCACGCTGGAGCACACGGTGGAGGTGTGCCCCGCTTGGGCAGAGCAAGGCCGTGTCATCGGCGGCGGCGATCTCTCGCGCCGGGCTTTGGCACAGGCCAAGGTCCGGAACGAGGAGGAGTGGCAAGCGGTCGCCCCCACGAGCAAAAAAAAAGCACACATATGAATGAATGAAATAATTCAATATCATCACTGCTCTCAACTGAACTTTTATCTTTATTTTTCACATTTTTTAACTGCTTTCACGGTACTGCCTTTCTGGGATGCAGCATCGTTCCATAGAATCACCCTGGCCCTGGAACGCAAAGGGATGATTCTTTGAAACCGAGAGAATGTCTCATTCATCTGGCGTAGTTTTTTCTTTACAATTTCATATTTTTATTTACATATTAGTTTTTCCTGATCACTAAATGTATCAAAGGCACTCATTTGCGCCCAGTGGCTTACTACACAAAATAGATAGGTACGAAAACTAGGCCAGATGAATGAGACATTCTCTCGGTTTCAAAGAATCACCTAATGACCAACTAAAGCAATAAAGGTGGGGTTTTAGTCAGTAAAAGCTTGACTACTGACTCCACCCAGAGCAGGAGTTATTTGATGATTCTTACTTTAAAAAAAAGCCCTCTCTGGCCACCTCTACCATCATGGCAATCAGTCATTGCTTTAATGTAACGATTCATCATCCTTTTCATACGTAAGGACCCTTCGTGTGCGAGCCCAAATCGCACTTAGCCGCAATTAATTTTTATTCTCAAACCTTTCCAGTTTGATGGCAAGAAGCATTTTTTTTTAGACTGTCCCATACTAAGAATTACACAAACAGGTTACCTATCTCACATACTCAAGACACACAGACCTGGAACAATTACCTGTAAGCCATACAAATATTAGTTCCACGCGGGATTCGAACCTGCGACACGTCGGGCTTGCAGACGGCGACCAATGGGTGGCTCGCCGTCCGACCGTCCGGTGATCGGACCGAGCCCAAGTCGTCGACGGTGCGTACTGTTCCACGCGCGCCTGAAAGAGATGTCAGTAAATCGTAGGGGCCCAGCAGGGTCGAAGCTTACTGGGGCCACGGGTAGTGTGAAAGCGAAACCCGGGGCCCTGGGACGAAGGCAACGAAGGAACAGGAGTGGGTTTTTAATCAGTAAAAGTCTGACACTATCTCCCACTCTGCCCAAGAGCGGGTTTTGTCATAAGATGATTTTACCACCCAATAAAAAAAAAAAACCTGCGACATGTAGAGCCGCAGCCCATCGCTCAACCATTGCGTCAATGGTGCCGTCGAGTTACAAACATACACAATGATTAATCATTTATTTAATAACAAAATGCTTTAAACCTACCTTTACCTACCTTTTTACCTTTGAAAAAAAGTACCTTCCTAAACTTCAACATACATCCTCATACTTTACTTTTCCGTACTCACCCTCTCTCTAGCCACATGACACAACAATCTTTGAATGAATTAATGAATCGATTTAAAGCTTTAATTACGAAACATAAAATGTTTTATTAGGCCAATTGCTCGCTCGTAAAAATTCTTTACGCAATCTATGACGTCATAAGCCCTAGCCGTGTGCTCCCTCTGAGCTGGTGGTGGTTAGTTCTGGTGGGGCAGCAACAGCTACAAAGGTGTGGCGCCCGAGCAGATACCGGTGGCTTCAGGCTGCTGACAGCTCTATGCTGGACAGCGAGGAAGAGTGGCCGTTCGTCGTCGTCTCTCTTCCGGTGCACTCTACAGAGCCTGTCGTGAGTTGGAAAATGTTATTTTGCTGTTTTATCTCAGAAAAAACTTACTTTTATAGATGCATAAAATAATAACAAAAATATTTAGATTTTCCTGCCCTTGTCCCGTTTTATTTGGGGTCGGCGCAACCGCGCAACACGTTTTTTTTTTTCATTCTCTCCTGTCACCCGTCACGTGTCTTCTCACACAATCCATCCATCTTTTCTTTTGGCCTCCCTCTCCCTCTCCACCTAACCACATGTCTATTCATAACTCTTTTAGTAACATGCGTTTCATATCTCTTCTTCACATGCCCATACCAGGACAAACCATTCCCTTTTAACTTTTCAGTCACGGCGCCACTTTCAAATCTATTTATATATTAAGATATATAATGTATATATACATATTAAATTACAAAACCAGAAACTGAGGAAAATATTTTTTTAAAAGAAAACATTACTCAAATGTGAAGAAATCAATAACATTCCTTCTTAACTTCTGAGGTGCGTTTTCATGAATGTTAGGGATCGCTTTGAAGAGGGCCAGAGTCGCGAAGGACGACATCATCTTCAAACAGTAATTTTGTCATGTTTTCAGTTTATATATATTGTTTGTAATATTGTTTTGCATCTACAAAAGTGAGTTTATTCTGAGACACACATGTAGTTGATCTGGTTCAGGCGGTTGGAGGTCGTCGTGAGGTGTGCTTCAAAGGAACAGTGGAGACAGAAACAAGGTAATAGGTGTATAAGTAGAAATCATAGTAGAGATAGCACAACAGTTAGAACCGATTTTTCGTATAAACACCCTGTGTGTTTGGTGCATCGACCCCTAAAAGTGTTTTTTTTTGGATAACTAATGTCACAAATTTTATATTTTAAAGTATTCTAATACATATATATATTTTTTTTAATTTGTATTTGAATGAAAAATTTGGGTCTTATTTTCATAAAACACTAAAAAGTCGATAAAAAAAATCCACAGAGCATAAGAAGTGTTCAGGGGTCCGAAAGGATAGCTGATGACCCCTCCCGTCGACCATTTCAATTTCGCACATGATGCACCAAACACCCTGTATAATCAATAATGGTGATGCCACTATAAGTTGAGATCACACTAATATTATAAAGGTGAATTTTGTATGTATGTTTCTTACTTCTTTACGCTCTCGACGGTGCGTAGTGTTCCACGCACGCCTCAAGGAGATGTCAGCAACCGTAGGGGCCCAGCAGGCTCGAAGCCTACTGGAGCCATGGGTGATACGAAAGAGATCCCCGGGGCCCTGGAACAATGGCAAAGAAGGAACAGGAATTTATCTTTAGTCAGTAAAAGTCTGACACTATCTTCTTTAGATGTGATTAGATGATTTTCCCACCCGAAAAATAAATGTTTCACGCTCGAGCGGCTGATTCGATTTGGGTTATATGTGCCACGCAGGTAAAGCATGTCCTAGAATACCACCTATGACTTTTTATCCCGGGGATATGTTGCCTTGGAATAATTTATTGCTTTCACGCGGGCGAAGCCACTGATAGAAGCTAGGATAAAATATAAGTTGGAAAAGCTTTCAAGCTAGCTATTCTACGATATGGTATGGTAATCGCACTTAGTTTGGGTACAACATATATGCTAATTCGCACGTAATTTTTTACTCAATGTATGACGTCATAAGACGCGTGGTAGGATGGGGTAAGAACAGATACAAAGTTGTGACGACTGAGAAGGTATCCTTGGCTGAAAACTGCTGACAGCTCCAGCTAGAAAAAGTAGACTGGTCGCCATTCATCGTTGTTTGTATCCCGATAAGTCTGTCGAGACTTGGTAAATAGTCAAACGGGAGCCTATCCATGATAAAGAAATAAAAAAACGCATCCAAGTTTATTAGTTTCCAACATAACCGTGTCTTATTTGGAAAAAATCTTTAACAATTTTTTACGACATTTTACAATCTTTTGATGTTTTTGTTCCGGAAAGTGCTAGGTTTCACAGGGTATTCAGGGATCCTAAGGTTCAAATGCGAGTATTGGTGACACCTGTACAGTCAAGGAGTACATGCAAAGCTTGTTACTTGTTAACGCGTATTTTTATAGCAGTAAGGTATTTATTATACACTAAACTTTGCCTATCAGATCTCATTAGCGTGCTATAGAGTACATACATAATATTACGTACTTTACATAAATACATACGTATTCATAATAACTGCAGCCATTATACAATTTAACTTAATAACAGCATGGGTCAACGTGGTTCATAATAAAAATCACTTTTGACGGCTAACTGCCGGCGGGATTGTTGCAAAGAATCACCGAGGCCCAAGAACGTAAAGGGCGACTGGAGAACCACGGGTGAGTTTAGTCAGTAAAAGCTGACACATGCTTTCGCTTCACCCAGAGCGGGAGAAATAATTTGAGGATTTCCTTGCTCCTTAAAAATGAAAGCATGTAACTACGACTGCGGCTGGGAGCAGTGGTGGCCGAGTGATAACGGCCCCGACTTACGAGTTGTAGGTCGCGGCTTCAAACCCAGCCAGGCGCTTACTTTGTGTAATTTATTTCATCATCACTGCTCTCAAAACGGTGAAGGAAAACATCGTGAAGAAACCGGTATGTCCTAGAACCAAACTAACCTAGAAACAAAAATTCGAAGACATGTGACATCCACCAACCCGCACTGGGCCCGCGTGGTGGATTACGGCCCATTCCCTCACCTAAAGAAGAGGCCTGAGTCCCAACAGTGGAAACATTATAAGGCTGACTATGCTATGCTAACTACGACTCATTTACGCCTTTCAGAAAAATTCACGGTTTTTCCAAGATCATTACTAAGGTCCTACAAAATCCATGTACAAGGAAATGGAATAGCTAATGCTTTCTTATCAATTACATGACGCAATGTTTGAGTATTCAAATGAATTGCGTGAGTCGGCCCCGGTTGTCGAAACGGCTCGTCAAAACTGAGGTTATGTCACAAATGCCTTAATTAATGCGTAGTATTTGAATAATTTCTAGTGTTTGTTGTTACTAATGGTAGTTATTAAGTTCAGGGTAAAAGTAATGGGTACTAAAGGTTTTTGAGAATGGTGTAGCAAGGATTTTATAAGACCTTAACGTCCTAATTTATGCCAGTCCTCATTTTTCAGTCTTTTGTCTTACTAGATTTTTCTTTTTTGGGTGGGAAAATCATCTTATGTCAAATCCCGTAATAGTGTCAGACTTTAACTGACTAAAAACTCACTCCTGTTCCTTCTTTGCCTTCGTCCTAGGGCCTCGGGTTCCACTTTCATACTACCCGTGGCCCCAGTAGGCTTCGACCCTGCTGGGCCCCTACGATTTGTTGACATCTCCAAGAGGCGCGCGTGGAACAGCACGCGCCGTCGACGACTTGGGCTCGGTCCGGACGGTTAACGGACGGTCAGACGGCGAGCCACCCATTGCTCACCTTCCGCAAGCTCGTGGTAGTGGTGGAGCAGGACCAGCTGTAATAATTATTGCAATTCACTTGAATTTGATAGAAACCAATCTCGAATAGCATCCGGTTACTTTAAGTTTCACACCAGTATTAAAAGAAAAAAATAAATAAACACCACACAAAAAGTTCGCGAGCCCTTTTTAATCCCACTATACACTTCCTTATGGACACGAAATACAATTTTCTTCGTAAACGAAAAAATGACTTACATTTTCAGACATATTAATTTCAAACGCCGCAGTCGACTAGTTATGCAGCAATTTGAGACGTGACCTCGACGAAGCGCCACACACGTGGTGGCCGATAGACGTGTGTACAGACCAGTTTGTAAAGAACCCCGAACCATCACTTAAGCCCCAAGATTCGCGTGAATGCAGAACTTTTGCGAGGGGGCGGGGAGGTCAATTCGCTGGACTTGTATAATTGCACGCACAGACTTACGATAAGGGTGTCCTTGGAAGACGGTCAGTACCACCGGCCAAGGACTTCGGAATAATTTGGAAGGAGCAGGGCTTTTGTTTACGGTCAGTGGTCGGTTGGACGCCGGTGGGTCCTGTTCTCTGTGGAGATTTGTCGTGACAAAATACCGCGGATTAAGATTCGGTATTACGCGAACAGCGAGGAAGATTTGAGAGTTTCCATCATGGTGAGACTTCGTCTTTTTTGTGTTTCTTTTATCATTTCGTCATTCAAAAAATATAACCTACTTATTGACTTCTTACGTTAGTTATATTGATTTAAATTTATTTAAGTTAATTTTAACAGAATGTTAGAAGAATTTATACGGATTTGGCAAACTTCCAAAGTCTCTGCAATTTATTTTATTGCGCAATTAATTTGTCACCTTGCAAAACTAAATCAAACGCTAAGTAACATTTCTTTTTAGCAATTAAAAATAATAATTACACATTCTGTCAGAAACAAAATGGTTTACCGTTCATTTTTAGGATGAGATTAATTATTTTCTGTAAATTGCTAATGGTAGTAACAATAGGAAGATTTTTTTTCTATAAGGTGTTAAAAAATTAACTTTAAGAATTTCGAGGGGACATTGTACTCCTCATTATGAACAACTTTTACTATGGGACCAAACCTGAAATCGCGAAAAATCTGGAGTACAATGTCCTCTCAAAATTCTTAAAGTTATTTTTTTAACACCTTCTATAAATAACCACACAACACTAAAGGGATTTCATACTACACATATTTAAAAAGCACTGTCAAAATTTCCGAGCTTTGATTTCTGACAAAATCAAAATATTCGCCAAAGCTTCGCTTAAATTCGAGTCGCATAACAAAAAGTAGGTTAAAGCAGTAAGTACGCGGAAAAATAAAAAAGAACGGTCAGCTACGGAACGGAAGCAAGGGAATTTACCAAAGAACCATAAAATTCTGAATAATTCGACTTTTCTTGTAACATTCCCCACACGTCGGCCATTGGAAAAACGTTAAAAACTCGCCGGTGGAATAAACTTGCATTAAAATGGAATGTGTTACATCGGAAAAGCAGTCGAATAGTTTAGCGGTTTTCATATTTCATTGTCTTCAAATCAAATCATAATGTTTATTTGTTCTAGTTACATGGAAAGATCTAATAGCCTAAAAGTTACTACTCTGCCTTCGTGAAATTACATATTTAATTTTTATCAGAATTAATTGTCATTAATTCAATTTATTACTGCATACAATTTTATCGTCATAAATCAATGTAATGATTTTATACGTTATAGAACTTTTAGCTCATTTATAATCGCTTTGTTTCAACATTAAACTTCACTTTCCTTGAGTTTCATTCTCTTGTCTAGACGACGACACAAAAAATGGCATAATTTTTAAACATAACAGGGCAGCAAGTCGCAAACTTACCATTATTTTAATATTTAAAGATCCACCGACGATAAAGTCACATTCGTCCGAAAATCATAGCTAATGCAGGTCTTCGTATGCATGTCAGTGAAAATTCGCTGTTTAGTTTGCACATTCATCAAACAACGTATTCGTGTCAGGGGCACAAAGCTCCATAGTTTTAGGTCGGGCCGCTTATACATCGAAATAACTGAAAACATTTACTTCTCATGACGTCATTCGAAAGCCTAATAAAAGCACTTAAAGCCTAAATTCGGAGGAATGTTGTACCTTTGGGGCAGTTGAAAGAAACGCGGACTCCCATTGACCTGAATAAAATAATTCTGATATTTCTTTGGTATTTAGTTCGTTAAAGGTATGCTAGGCATGTCAAACCGTAAAGCTAATAGCTTTTAATGAGCCATTCATTTAATTTTAATAATTCTATTAATAATCGTGAGTTCTAATAAAAGTTTTAATGATATTACAAGCAATATTTCCTGCCTATTGTCTTAAAACACTTCTTTTTCACAACAGAAAAATTCTTACCTTGCCGTCGCATCGGTACCCAGTGAAAAGAAACAAATGAATAAGGTAATGAATTAGGGCCGTCACACACGGGCCACACGCGACAGCCACAAACACCGCCACGAGAAGCTAGAAGTAGCCACAAAAGTAGCTGAAGCGCGCGACAGCCACTTGTGGCCGGTGGCTGCTGTTTTTTAACCCATGCGCACAGTATCATAATGCACTCAGACGAAGAAATGTAATTGCGCGAGTGGCGTGTGACGGCATTTTATTTCGGCGTTTATTGTCCGGTGCGAGCCACAAGAAGCGAGCAGCGACGATTTGGCCACCGGTGTCATCCGTGTGCGGCGAGCACATGTAGAATGTATGAGACTACAGAAAATATGGCGGTGTTTTATGGTTGTGGCCGGTGATCCGTGTACAGCGACCCTAATACTGAAGCATGTGTCTCTTTAGGCTGTAGGTAATTCATCAAGGCACGTGTGATTTTTTAGGAAAGACACCGATTTACTTCTTTTTCATAAACCGTCGCACTGGTCATTAGCTCTAATACTCGTAGGTAAACATTCTTTCTCCCTCTGTCGCTATGTGCTCTTCTGGTCTAGTCTAGCTCTCTTCTGGCTGTAGGTAAGTATTTACTTTCCGCATTTAAAGCTATAACCAATCTATGGCATTCTTGCACTAGTCTTATACATGAGTAATTTTTAATAGTCTCTCCGATTTGCTAGTCCGTTGGTTTCGTGTACAGATTTATCTTGTTTTGAGGCGAAGTAGCAGAACACAAAGGATTTTTTTTTAACCTGTAACTACAAACCTACCTACTCTCTACGAAATTTGATGGCTTAATTGGTAATAGGCAATCGGTATTCTAATTTGTTTTAGCTTAGCCCCAAACCATCAACGACATTAATCGTTAAAAACCCTTACATTAACAATAAAATTTTAAATACAGGCAGCAAGCTACGGCAAAAAGAACGGCATGTGGTACGGCGGGACTGCAACCGGCACGACCAGTGCCTGGTCGAGAGCTGGCACTCGGAAACAGTCGGTGGCTGAGTCCGATGCGCCTCCCCCGGGCGGCGGCAAGCCGGCCAGCGGTCGTGTTATCAGGATCATCAATAATATGGATCACTCTATACAGGTAACACGTTATGTAAATTCTCTTTACCCTTATACATTTTATTTGGGCTTAGATCAGTATGTCTTTTTCAATACACTTACTCGAAGAACGACTTAGCACTTGTGCGAAAAACTGCGCGAGCTCGCTCTCGCTACAATTGATTGTATTTATCGTATCCGGCAGGACTCTAAGCGACTCCCGCGAGTCGTCAACCCTCGTTTGTTAATTTTTTCGTAAGTGTATTGAAAAACGTCGTTTGATACACGTGGAAATTAAAGAAAAAAGTCACTGCAGTACTGACAGTAATAAAACTATATTCTTTTTATTTATATATAGTATCCACGTGAATGGCATTTTTAGCAAATGGACAGTTTGCAATAAAATTGCTACAAGTTGTGGTTCAAACTTTTTTGTTTTGTTATCGGGACCATTATTGATTCACACATCGTCAAGGTGTGAACTAGTAAGCAGATTTCTATACAATAAAACTGCTACAAAGACATAAAGTAAATGTAGAACTATACCACAATATTGTGCTGGAATACATGGCCATTCAGAAAAAATTGATGGGCCACATGTAGCCCGCGGGTCACAGGTTGAGTGTAGCTGTACTAGTTGCTATGCAAATCCAAATAAAATCTAAGTAAAGGTATCTAAAAAGTTTTTCTCATACATCAAAACTGCGAACATTGATTTTACAAAACATCAGTGTTCAGACTTTTCAACTACTTTTTGGAGGAAGGAATTCATAAAATACATTCTCTTGCTCTGGGTGGGGTGAGAGGGTATGTCAGTCTTTTACTGATTTAAACTCACCTGCGTTTCTTCAGGTACCTTTTATTGTCTTCCAGAGCCAACTATCTAACTCTTACGAACAATCAAATTATTCAACTTGCTTTCAGTTTTTGACATCCATAGCTGAAAAAATTAACATACATAATACCTATAAAGTGTTTTGAATTCAGACGCCAATTAGGAATTCTGCTATTAATTTCTTCCTAGAAACCGACCTCACAAATGTCCTTCAAAATATTTGAATACAGTAATTATTTTTATATTCAAATCATATCATGTTCCTACTATTCAGTTACTTACATATTACTGGCGAACAACCATAATTAAACAGTTAATATAATTATATATAACTTATATAATCTACTATATACCACCACGCGGGCTCAGTACGGGTTGGTGGATGTCACATGTCTTGTCTTGTCTTGTCAAACCTACATGCAGGTTTCCTCACGATATTATCCTTCACCTAGAACCAAAAATTCCAAGACATGTGACATCCACCAACCCGTACTGAGCCCGCGTGGTGGTATATAGCCTATTCCCTCTCCTACAGAGGTGGCCCAAGTCCCAGCCGTGGGAATATTATCTAGGCTGATTATTCTAGACTATGCTTATTTACCTTTTATCTGTGTCATAACGTCATCTACTATATAAAAATAAATCGGGTTTTCCTTCCTGACGCTATAACTCCAGAACGCACGAACCGATTTCGACGGTTTTGCATTCGTTGGAAAGGTCTCGGGCTCCGTGAGGTTTATAGCAAAAAAAAAATCTTCTTCTTTTAATCACCAAACAAAATGTTACATAAAACGAAGCCATCTGGTGGCGAAACGGAGTTTGCCGGGTTTGCTAGTGTACTATATAATAATACATAACTTTATATTTATGCCAACAAAGTTAAAAGAGGTGTCGGAAAATGTGAGGTTTCAAATGCGATTTCACGCCAAAACGATTTGTACAGTACCTAATAAGAGCTTACAGTGCAAAGGCCTTGAGAAGTAAACACTGGTGATTGCCGAAGCTTTGCGAAGACCGAGGTCGGGTCATAAGTGGCCATATTCGTATTAGAGAACTATTAGGGCCGTTTGGTAATGTTAGGTTATGCTCTAGAAAGATTTTAAAGGGTATTCTGATAACGGAAAATTACTTGTAATTTTTATAGTGTCTATTTATTTATTTATGTACACACAAACACTTAAAATCAAAAAGAACAAATACAGATAAAATAGTACAAAGGTCCTGCTTATTTCTAACGAAGTTTCTTCCAGCAGACCTGCGACAGGAGACTTGGTTGAGAGGTGTAGACGCAGTGTATATAAATAATATAGAAAAGAATTAAATAGACTATATTATCTAAATTAAATCATATAATACATACATATATAACATTAAATAAATGTATACAAACATAAATTAAATTATAAAAATACATATAACTTACGAGATGGTAGAGAGGTAATGTTCTTTGACTAGCTTTTTGAAGACAGATATATTTTTAGCATCACGGATCTTAGCTGGAAGTGAGTTCAATAGTCGTATCGCATGAAAAGAGAGGGAGTTAATAAAAATGGGTTTTACGGGCTGGGAAATTGAGATGGTATTTGAGGTGGGTTTTTTTATTTTTTTTTATTGGGTGGGAAAATCATCTTATGACATCCCCCGCTCTTGGGCGGAACGGGAGATAGTGTCAGACTTTTACTGACTAAAAACCCACTCCTGTTCCTTCGTTGCCTTCGTCCCAGGGCTCTGGGTTTCGCTTTCACACTACCCGTGGCCCCAATAGGCTTCGACCCTGCTGGGCCCCTACGATGTATTTGAGGTAGGTGGTGGTTTTGGGTGGCCTATGTTCATATTAGAGAACTATTATTGTTTTTATTCGTGTTCTGATGGTGAAAAATTACTTACCTACTTGTAATTTTTAAAGTCTCGTAAGTGGCTGTATTCGTATTAGAGAACTATTAGGGCCGTTTGGTAATGTTAGGTTATGTTTTGTAAAGATTTTAAAGGGAATTCTGGTGACGGAAAATTACATGTAATTTTTAAAGTGGCTATGTTCGTATTAGAGAACTATTAAGGTTGCTTCGTAATGTTAGGTTAGGATCTATGAAGAGATTAAAGGGAATTCTGATGGCGAAAAATTACTTTCTTGGAACTATTATATTACGGCCGTTTAGGTAGGTTCTGGGTAGATTTTTAAAGGGTGGATTGAAATAGTATTAAATTGTGTTTTTTTTTTAATTTTATATTTTTCGTTAATTTTTATTGTTGCATTTCCTCGTTTCTTATCCATAATAATAATATTACAATTATAATATTGACTCTGTTATTCTTTCACGCTTAAACTGCTGAACCAATTTTAATGAAATTTGGTACGCAGTAAGCTTGACCTCGAGGAAGGACATAGATTGCTTTTTGCTGTATTCGATATCGACTTCGCGTCCGCTATAACCGACATTCACATGGAAAAAATCGTGGGTAAAACCTAGCTACCTATAATTTAGGGAAATTGTACCTTAAACATAAAAGTGACTCACATCCTGTTTTTTGTTTTTTAATTTCCTTAGGCATATTGTGTGTTACCGTTTTCATGAAATAATTTCCTTTGCAGTGTCGTGTTTTATTAAACCTACGTACAACACAGCCGTTTGAGGAGGTATTGGAAGACTTAGGTCAAGTCCTGAAGATGAGCGGGGCAAAGAGAATGTACACAATAACCGGTCAAGAGGTAAAATTTGGTCAAAGTGTTAAATCATCCTTTCATGAATCTCCGAACTCAGTCAACTCAGTCATTGTTTTGTTTGTTCACATTTTACCGGTTCTTTTATTTCTTTATGCGGCTGTAGAATGTAATAATTTTATTAAATTTTAAAGTTTAGTAGATAAGTTGCTCTACAGCCTAAAATTAGATTCTACTAAAACATATTTTTGTTTGGGGTAATCTTCATGAACAGAAACTTCCTGATTGGGGTCAACAGGGTGTTATCTTAGATTCCTGGAGTAATCCACGGACACATGGACAGATGGGAACTCTCCGTCTGGGGATAACAAGCCCCCCTACCCAAGTTACGATCGTTTCGTTTGCGTCGAACGCCTCGAGTAGGCCACACTTCGAGTAGGCCACGCTTCGATTCCTTTGTTCTGACGTCATCTCAACGCTCAGTCTCGTGGTTAGAACAAAGGAATCAGAGGCGTGGCCTAATCGAGGCGTTTGACGCAAACGAAACGATCGTAATTTGGCTGAGGGGGGAAGTTGTTATGTCAGACTCCAAACGACTAAATCCACACTCATATTTACCACTACGGGCGCCGGGTTAACTAGCGATCTATATGTTTGAATTTCGAATTAGAGATCATTTTCAAAATTTGGAGCAATCTATAGTATTTTATTATATTTCATAAAGGGCATTCTATTGAAAACATTTTTTTGGCCTTTTAAATACAAATGATCACGTAAAAATGAACTTTAAATACACTAGACTATAAAGCCGATATTTGAGGTGGTGACAATTGATTAAAATTAAATTTTTTGTTTAGGTGAGAAGTTTCTCTCAGCTGCGGAATGAGTTCGCAGATGTGGAGACGTTTTATTTGGGCTCACTGATGGTGGTTCCGGCTTTGAGCCCTGGCGTCAGTGCTCCGTTACCCATTGAGTCGCCCATCAGAAGGTTTGTAATCCGTTTCAACTGATTTGTGTCTTTATCAGTCTTTGCTCTTATTGAAAAATATATATATATATTTATTTGGCACACATGAATTCATAAAAACAAGCAGGTATGTGGAAACTTAAGATTAAAAAAAGACTAACATTGTGTCTGGTTATTCTTATTAAGGTACTTTTGTCTGGAGTTCTGAGGCATAAGTTTATCAATTTTGTAAAAATATAATATTAATGTAATTGGAAGATAGAGATAAAGCTGTTTTAGTTCAAGTAAAAATATACCTAATAATGAAATTTTGTATTGTTAAAACTTTTAATTAAATATAATAACAATATATGTATAAGTCATATTCCAGAGAAATATGTTAATACGAAACTATGCACATGTAAATATACAAAAAAATATAGGACTTCTCATCTGGGCACACTAGAAACTTGTCCGGAAGAATTGCAATGAAGAAGCATCACAATACCTATTCGTAAATTATATGTAGTCATTTTTCTTTTTATTGTTCAAACCGGGTAACATTCGAAAAAATAAGTTTCATTACTGTTTCAAATTTCAATAGCAGTCAGTTTATATGAAATCTCGCGAGATATAAAGTAGCGAATAAACCATTTTATTTAGATAAAACACTTACGAATTCGAAGGTGCAAAGCACACTGACACTTGTCGAAGCGCACATAACATTGTACACTGATGACGATTCAGCTCTGCGTCAATGAGCCTTGGCCCTTTTACTTTACTGTTTAAAATTGTGCGGCCAAAATTGTACGGGACATGCATGAATAATAATATCGTGAGTTGTAGATCTCGATCACGAGGCAATGTGGCGGCGCCTCCAATGGCTGAGGATATGCGAGGGAGACGAGCCAGGAGCAAAAGTCGACCTCGAGTGCTGTATGCACCCGAAGGAGAGATCGTTCGCAATTCAGGTATCTACCAAAAAAACTATGTAACTTCTTTTCATGTCGATGTACTCAAACAATTATTTTTCAGACCAGGCTTTGTATTAATCCTGAAAAGTGCAAGTGGTTGTGCAGGTGATGTGGGCAAAGTCTAACCTAAGTAACTCAGACCAAAGAAGAGAAACTGTGGTGTTTTCCAAAAATTTGTATTTCTGGTTAACAAAACTCATTGGAGATATGTTAACGAGAAATAAGTGCCTTATCTAAAAGAGTTCTAACAGCAATTCATAAACAACTAAAGCTTAAACTGCAAATATCTTAAATCGACTTCCTCCCACTCTAAACTCAATTTATTCTGTCTCTTGGGTCTTTCGACTGCTTCATGATTTGTTTCTGTATTCCCAAAAGAAGGTAGAACCTCTTTGATTCATAAGTGGACCAGCAAGAATAGTTATAACATCCATTGGCGTATTTAATTATTTTTCATGGGGCCCAAGCCCCAGGCCCTTGATGGAGCTGATTTCCTTGTGAAGTTATCAGTATTTTGTGCGTCCATCATAGAATTTCCAATCAGCAGCCCAATATCCTAGGGTGGACCGTATGGTCCACTCGCCCTTCTACCCTTATGCCTATGCTAACATCCTTCACATTTGTGCAGATTATACGTTACTAGAAGTCCTCAAAGAGGAACCGATCCGGGTGACGATAAGAGGGTTACGTCGCACGTTCTATCCGCCCATACACCACGCACCCATTGATAACTCACCGCCGGAGAAGAAACTACAGCTAGACTGGGTGTAAGTATCGACAGAAGACTGAATTACATACTCTCAATTATTCAGAAATGGCCCCACATATTTGGTGTAAGACCAGCTGGGACAATACATTTACATCTTCACGTGGATCTTGATCATTGAGAGATCAGTTACTTGTAAAGAAGAAATTGGGATTTTTTTTCAATTAAAATCAGACTTTATCCAGCCCCCCTAGCCAAATTACAACCGTTTCGTTTGGACTCTCTTTTTGTCGATCGCCTCGAGTAGGCCACGCCTCCAATTCCTTTATTCTGACGCCATCTCAACGCTCAGTCATGTGGTCAGAATAAAGGAATAGGAACGAAACGAAGAGGTTGTAACTTGGCTAGGGGGGCTACAGCTGGTACCAAAATTGGAGCTGGTTACAGATGCGTTTCATACATCTTTCTACAATTTAGGGAGATGTAGATCTGATATTTTCTTTATTTGGATTTTATGTTTTTGATACATTTTTAATCCCTGCAGCTATGGCTACCGCGGTTCAGATTCCCGCCGCAACTTGTGGGTGCTACCAACAGGAGAACTGCTGTACTATGTGGCTGCAGTAGCGATCATGTACGACAGAGACGAGGAGTCGCAACGACACTACATCGGACATACAGAAGACATACAATGGTAATGTAACAATTCCTACTTCCAAATGCAGCTAATATGGGGTTGTAGCGACACCTATTTCGCCGTATATGAACTATCTTGTATTGTGGCATTAGAGTTCTCTACACGATTTGAACATGTACAAAATTCTAAAATCAACTTTCGGGCAATTGACCGGATCAGACGCAACACCCGTCTGGTCGGAGGATACTCGCTTATCAACGGAGGTTTGCGGGGCTTTACACTCCGTTCCCCAAACCTCTTAAGGGTATATACCCTGTATATACAGCAGTATGTTTTCGTTCAAGAAACTCTATAAAAGGATTCGACTGTTGATTTAGAAGAAAAGCATAACCCAATCTAGCGTCTTTCCCGTAAATAAATAAATGAAATAAATGACCATCACCAGGAACACCCTTTTTTGATGGGAATTTAAAATATTTTTTCCTACTCTGAGTGGAGCGAAAGAAACTGTCGGCCTTTTACTGACTAAGGGCGTTTTTAATATTGTACGGTTTGATCACGCATGCGGGATTGCTCCGCACGCGTAACCCCCGCGCAAATACTTGTATGAAATGAACATTATTCATTTCATACAAGTATTTATTGAAATGCGTGGAATACGCACGAGGAAATTTTCTGCATGCGGAACAAACCCACATACGTGATGAAATCCGCACGATATTAAAAACACCCTGAGACCCATCTGTGTTCCTTTAGTTGACTTTCGCGTGCGAGGACTACGGTAACTTTTTTGAAATATATCGCAACCCTGGCAGACCAGAAATGCCCTAACCTAGTATCATCCAACAGCGTTTGCCTAAAGTATACAGGTGTTTAGTAAAGATTACTGCGCAGTCTTGGCTGAAGATGCTGCGGCCTTTTCTTCAACCGTGTTAGTAATATTTTGTCGTCATCTCAGCATGGAACTGCACCCATCCCGCGAGCTGGTTGCGAGTGGTCAGCGCGCAGGACGCGGGCGACGAGCACAAGCGCACGTGCGCATCTGGAGCACCGACACGCTGCAGACGCTGCACGTGTTCGGCATGGCGGAGTTCGAGGCTGGCGTGTCTGCAGTCGCCTTCTCTCAACTCGTAAGTTTATTCATTGTATTAGAAATATAGGATACTAGTTTCTGCCGCAGCTTCACCCGCGTGACAGTAGGTCTCTCCATACAAATTTTGGACGCCCGTTCCATCCTCTTAGGGGGTGAATTTTGGAAAATTTCTTATTCTTTGTACACATCATAAAAGGCACCTCTGCTTAACCTGTGGATATCTATAGGTGATATATGGGGAATAACGGAAAGGTTTCCTTGTTTTCAATATTTATACACTATTATGAAGAACTTCTTATTTACGTTCTTAATATTTTATAATCTATGCGGACAGCGGCGTTCGCTTGGGGTTTGAATAGAATTTCAATGATGCTAAGTAAAGGCCTCTACACACCTAAGCCGCTGGCGGTTTTACTCGGCGGGTAATGCTGCCGGGCTAGTTTTACTCTGCGGGTAATGCCGCCGGGCTTGTTTTACTCGGCGGGTAATGACGCCGGGCTTATTTTACTCGGTAGGTAATGCCACCGAGCTTGTTTTGTATCTATCGTAATGTGACTAGCCTGCCGATAATAACCCGTCGGGTGAACTGCTGGGCGGCTTTAGTGTGTAGAGAATAAGGCCTTAACACAGCAGAACGGTTTCACATAATCTAAAGACGCCAACATCGTCACATTCATGACGGCGTTACCATGTGCTTTCGGAAATTTCCTAAACAAAATATCTATTTTTCAGCTGCTCGTGTCTACAATTATTTTCAGTCTGTTATTTAGATATTTTTGTGTTTTTTACTAATAGAATGGCGGTAGTTACGTGTTGGCAGTGGACGCCGGCCGTGAGAGCATCCTCTCAGTCTGGCAGTGGCAATGGGGACATCTACTCGGAAAAGTGGCTGTAAGTTGAGACTGTTCATTCCTATCATCATCATCATGACGGCGAGAAATGGGTTTTTCGCCGTCCGAACGTCCGGTAACTGTCCGGACCGAGCCCAAGTCATCGACGGCGCGTACCTATTGTTCCACGCGCGCCTCAAGAAGCTGCTGCTGTCCAAGGCACGAGGTGTCTATACTGTCCTAGATAAACTTAGAAACGTACATAGGCTAGGTGCTCCAATAAATGAACGCACTCCAGTGAATGACAAAATGCGGATTTTTTTAAAAACGGAAAAAAAAATAAGAAATTGAGATATTTCTATCCAACGACGTAATTTGTTTTTTTCGTAATTGCAGCTCATTTTTATTATAATGATAATATTTACTTCTTACGTTACTGTTCGTTTTAAAAGTAAAGTAAGCTTTTAAAGTTGGCTATGTAGTGTTTTTAGGTTTCGAAACCCCGTAAGACACAAAATTTGAACACATATTGTAGCTGTAATTAAAGTATGCAATATAAGTTGTTTAATATTCATTCGAATAATACATAGTTTTATTAATAAACGGATAGATCGCCGTCCGTCGATCGTTCGGTAACCGTTTGGACCGAGCCCAAATCGTTGACGGCGCGTAGGGGCACCACGCGCGCCTCAAGGAGATGTCAGCAACCATAGGGGCCCAGCAGGGTCGAAGCCTACTGGGGCCATGGGTGTTGCGAAAGAGATCCTCGTGGCCCTGGAATAATGGCAAAGAAGGAACTGGGGTGGGTTTTTAGTCCGTAAAAGTCTTATACCATCTCCCGCTCCGCCCAAGAGCGGGGGTTGTCATTAATAAAAAAGTTTTTTTTAATGTTTCTCAAATCAACTGCATTGCCATTCTATGCAGTTTTACGTATATTATTCGATATCCCAGCATCGGAAGTACAAAGTTTGAAATCCACTGAATGAATGGCCGTTCATTCACTTGGCAAATAAAAATTTCATATTTTATAGGAATAAGTAGGTAGATATATGTAAATCACATCAATTGATTGTTTAGAGACTGTTAATTGTTATCTCATAGAATCTTCCTAAGTAAATTTTTCCTAATAGTGTAGTATCCACGGAACATATACCTACGACAAAACTTCGCAAAGTTGTCGGAAACAATCATAACAACAACAACATGGCCGTAATAAAATGCAATAAGTTCTTAGCATTGCAATGTGCGTGTTCCGCCCTAATGATTTCCTTTAGTTTTTCTGCGAAATGTTATGTTATGACTGTAAACTTTCAAAGTTTTAAATACACAATGTTTTGTAGATCCGTAATGAAGTAACTTTATTTATATTCTTTCATCATCTGTGTTTCCTGATGGCTACAACCCGGGAATCAAGTTAAGTCAAGAGTGAATAGGTTACTTCTAAGTAAGTGCGCTCCATCGTCGACCGCATCGTCGCATTCCATCAGGTGAGATAGCGGTCAAGCGCGAACCTATCAAGATTAAAAAAGAAGACATCATTATCATTTCAGTAGAAAGACGTCCACTGTTGGAGATAGCCTCCCTTATGTACACAATAAACAGTCCTGTGCGTCTCGCATCCATCAGATTCCCGCGACCCTCATCAGGTCATGAGTCACCTTGTGGCTTTCTAATGATGCTTTTTCCGCTACGCGGTCGCCACTCCAAATCCTTTCGGCCCCATCGGCCATCTATCTCTTCTGCGAGCAATATGCCCAATGCCACTTAATTCATGAAACCCCAAGCGAACGCCGACGTTCGCTCTCTCATTTTCTTTCTATTGTGTCTTTAATTACGGTATTCGAAAGAGTTTGGCGATTCTTCGAGTTTTGTTGGTAAACTTGGTTCTCCTGTGGATATCTTCATTCCTGATGCGATCACGCAAGGATCTCCAAGCACAGCCGTTTTCGTTGCCCTTCGGGTGACTTTAAACCTTCTGATGAGGCATATCTTCGTTACCTACATAGTTTAAAACAAAGTCGCTTTCCGCGTCTGTCTGTCTGTTTATTCGCTAACTCCTCCGTACCCAAGAGAAAGAGCGGCAAACAAGGAAGGTTTTATGTTACCAGCAATCTGTATAATTCAGGTATTCTATACAATACCTAGGCAATGTTTTAATAAGACTGTTACCTATGTCTTAAAGTAGTTATCACCCTCCTACTCCTCATTTACCCCTCATTTTTTTTTCGCGATTTTAGTATTTTTGTTTCAATTTATACTTAGGTACGTTCTTTCTTTGATAATATAAGTTATAAAACAGAACTACGTTTGCAGCTCAGCTAGTATATTATGTATAAATTGTCTCATGTACCTGCATATATGCAAGAAGCTAGTAATGTACTACAAAAGCATACAAAACCAACTCAACATAATTATAATAAATTCATGAATACCGAAAATTAACCATAGATATTCATAGCTACTTGGACCTATCTGCATTCTGGTATTCAAGTACCTAATATGACATTACGATAAATTTAATAAAATCTAGATAACCACGGAATGTATAATATGTGTATGACGTTCTGTCTGCAACCTTGTGACCCTCAAGGACGGGACATTAAGATGTGGGGCCGTGGTTGCAACTAGGGTTGTCAAACGTTCGGGTAAAACCCGAGATAGGTTTTTAGATGCAAGTCCGGTCAAAGCCGATGTCCCAACTGTTTGGCTTTTGTTACCTCTTACGACTTACCTCTTGACTTTTAATGAAAATTATGTTTTTTTTTTTTTAATTAAGCTTAAAAGAAGATTTAGAACTGAGGCACAAAATCCTTAACATTATGGCATAATTAGACTTGTAATTAACTTGGCTAAGACATCTTCTCTAGGAGAACGAATGGGCCGTAATCCACCAAGCGGGTCAAGTGCGGAAGGATAGATACCACATATCTTCGAATTTTTTTTTCTAGAACCTGCCAGTTTCCTCACGATGTTTTCCTTTACTATTTTGATAGCATTGAAGATGAAATAAGTTACACAAAGTAAAGCACCAGCCTCGGTTTTTACCCAAATTCCACATAGTCTTGGTTGTCTGACAGCCCTGGTTGCATCGATAGCAACCCATAAACTTTGTCACTTGACCTGAGAAACGCGACCGTTTTCCACTTCGTGACGTTCTTAAAATGTCCCCGCTTTTTAATTTAGAAAGGAGATAGGATCTGAGATATGGTTGCTGCAGAATGCATTTGTTTTAGGTGTGGTCAACTTGCTCGTGGGGGGTTTTCAAGTATTCCGAGAATTTTTAAACGTTATTTTAGATATCTTTATTTATATCAGCGCATCTTTCAAAGTGCAAAAATATGCATGATTTTCTAAAAATTTACTGCCAACTTACTTACAACTTATTAACTACATACTTTTCTGTTTAGTATATTTTTAGTTTTAAGTTAGATTTAATTTATGTTTAATTTTTTGTTTTTTGTTGTGCATTTAAAGTTCCCCAAAATTTGTAAATTTTCTTTCTAAATCATATGGTTTGCTGTAAGAAAACCCAGTTGTGGGTTAAGCTCGCCTATGTACATCAACTGTCCTATTTTTATTGATCATATAAAATTGTGTGTACAATAAAGAACAATACAATAATACAATACAATACATAATAGTTTGTTTCTATAATGAACCTTGCAAAATATGTCCGTAAAACGGGGTGAATAGAAACAAAACATTGTTTTGGTGTTTCATTTTGATACCATACTATTTGACTGACCGGTTTTCTAGTGATTAGTGGCCCTGACTACTATGCCGGAGGTCGTGGGTTCGATTCCACCCAGGACAAATATTTGTGTGATGAGCACAATAATTTGTTCTGTGTCTGGGTGTAATTTATCTATAATATGTATGTATTTATAAATATATAAGTATGATTATCAGTTATCGTTGTGTGATAGTTGTGGAATATTATATTATTATTATTATCGGCTTTTAACAAAGCATCGCTTTTTTAGAATAACAATTCATTAATAAATTGATACAGTTAAATGCTGAACAAAATATTGAAATATCGTGAAATTTTGTTTCTATTCACCCCATTTGATTGTACCAGTTGTAATATAACTTGATTAAAAACTATTAAGTTTTCAGTCATTTTAAGTTACTTTGAGTTCCATTAGAACGCGGATGTAACACATTCTAATGTTTTGGCAGCAAGTGTATCGTGTCAGCCTTCTCGGTAAGCTTCGATGTGGTAGTCATCAGTAATACAATAATTATCTCTATTTTACCGAAATCGCGCCTGTTTCATTGATTTCATATTAATATTGTCCTGTTGCGTAGACACTTGAGATAAAAAACTACACCAATTTTATATCACAATATCCACTAGGAATCAATTTGCAAGAGTTAAAAAAGCCACTGAACTTCAATAAAAAAATTCTGCTAAAAACTCTCGACTAGTATCTTTGAATAGAAGAATAAAATTCATTAATAAATATTAATGAATTTTATTCTAAAAAGTCGATGCTTTGTTACAAGCCGATAATATGGTAACAATGTGAAAAACCAGACAAAAGTTTTGTTTCTATTCACCCCGTTTTACGGTAGCTTATGGTAACTTTGAGTTACCATAAGCTACCGTAAAACGGGCTAGCTCTATAAGTAGCTAGCTCTATAAGTAGGCATATAAAAAGTCTACTGTAAGAAAGTGAATAGCACAGTAAAATAATATCTACAATCTTAAGAGTTCGACCTGTAAATAAATAAAACTCACCTTGTTTTGCCTTTCAAATAAAGTGCAACGTAAACAAAGAAACAATAAACGCAAAGAAAGCCATTTTTGCAATCGCAATGAAACAAAAAAAAAACCCGTCCATAGATTACGATAAGGCGCGCAAATGCAAGCTCTACGAAAGCATAAATCAGTTCGTAGCGTTTAGTCGCAAGTTCAACACACTTGAACGTGGCCACGCCCCCTGGCTACGGGCACGATACGGCTACGAAACATTGCTACGAAGTAAATACATCTAAAGATACACAAAGACAAATTCATATTTTCTTTGGTTTGGTACTTTATATATTTTTTCTGGTTTTCGAAATCAGATATTTTGTAAAATCTTTTTTTTTTCATAAATTAATTTCTCATCCGTAAAAGCTGCTAAGCTAAGCTACGATTTTTTTTTACGAATATAGAATTAGGTATAATACTATTTTAACAGGTAATTAGAAAACTTTATAATACTTATGTACAAAAAACTGTTTCTAAAACGAAGTATTCCTTTTTTTTCAAACAAACGGGATGTTTTAATGTGACGTGCTTTTTCAAAAGCTAATAAAAACAAAAAAAAAATTACAAAAAGGAGCGATAGGCCCCAGCTGCGCACGGGTGTTACAAATCATTGAAATTCACGAAATTTATCTTATATAAATTTAAAATTAAATTTTAAATTAAAAAAAAATTATATAAAAAAAAGTAATCTATTTTTCTTTTATATAAGACATTTATAATACTCACGTATTATCGGTACGTCTAATCCTTTCTCAAAAATCACTCTGTCTATTGGTAAAAACTGCATGAAAATCCGACAGACCAAGGACACACTTTTGTAAATTGTGGTCTTACATCTAGACACGATTACAATGATTGTTCATGATAACCTAATATGTTGATTTCTTGAACACAAATAATAGGCACATTAATTGATTTAAAATCAAATTCTTAAACATAATGTAGGTACATTGTAGGTGTACCATACAGGTGATCTTTTTGTCGCTTTTTGATTTTGTTCCTAAGGTCTTATATATACATAGCATAGGTAGGATGACAAACTAGTTTGTCATCGACACGCTAAGAAGAGACGATAGGTAAGATGACATAGGTACCTATGACGAAAATATGCATCTTTAAGATAAGATAAAAAGATAGCTACATTGTATGAATCTGACAGCTGTCACCCGCACCACCTTATAACAATTGTAGTGTAGTTCTTAATCTTAATTTTGACAAGCTTATGACCGGAAAACATTTAAACTCAGTAATTAAACCTTCAAGTACCCACTCATAACGCGTCATAGAACCACGCAATTTTTCAAAATGGCTTCCAACTGTAATAAACTCCATGCTAACTAACCTTCAATCATTATTATAACCACGATTGATCTTAAGTAACACCTAGTTTATTACAAGAAAATAAAGAAAGAAAATATTATTTTTCTCGCTAGCAAAGTAATAATTCTTCATAATTGTCAAGTAACATCTTATCGGGTCACGCGACGACTTTTGAACATGGTTGGTACATTACGTGCAGGAAAAAAGCGTATCGCGTTCCAGGTAAAAATTTTGTATTTTAGAACTTAATCATGACAGCAGGACGAAAATAAAAAGTATAGATAGCTACATTGTATGAATTCGACTGCTATCACCTGCACCATTCTATAGCAATTGTAGTGTAGACCCATAGATATAAATAGTAGCTAAGTACATACTTAGACTCATTAAGGTGTAGTCGTCCTGGGAACGACTTTTTGGCGCGTGGCCAAGATCGGAACTAATTTCGCTATTTTGTTTTTTTTCTTCAACGCAATTTCCATAGACAATTTACAAATGTTTACCAACAGCGGCGCTGTCAGACAATATCATTCAATCGACAATTAAATAGATGCTTGTAGCACTATATGTAATTGTTTTTATCAGAACGCGCCCTTACTATTATATATTGACATTCATAATTCATAAGTACTTTTTCGTTATTATATGAAAAAAAATATTATGAAAGTTCGTTGAAAGCCTTCTCTACCTACATAATACGTCACACAGACCTATAAAGAGTGTCTGTGATACGTCCATAGCATTTAATTGGCGATTTGTCGATTACAGACTTTGCAAGAGGAACTCACAGGCGCTGCTTTCCATCCACTTGATGATAATTTGCTCATCACACATGGAAAGGGACACCTGGCATTCTGGAATCGCAGAAAAGATGGATTCTTCGAACGCACTGATATTATCAAACCGGTACGTTTTTAATCGTTTAAATTATTTTCTAAATAAGATTCTATTTGATATTTGAATTATGCTTAATATGTCCTACAACGCAGATAAGGAACGCGCGAGTCGTTTCCCGCGTAAGTTGTAGAGTGGAGTAGAATCAAATAAAAAAAACCGTAATTATTGAAATGTTTATAATTATTTATTTTTTTACAGCCGTCACGTACGCATGTCACAGCGTTACAATTTGAGCAAGACGGTGATGTTGTAACGGCTGATAGTGATGGCTTTATCACGATATATAGCGTTGATAGCGACGGAGCATACTTCGTGCGAATGGAGTTTGAGGTAAAACAAAATAACAGAAATTGTTAAAAATAATTTACTTGCATATAATATGTTTAATTTATTGTGTAAGAACTTATCAAATAATATAAAAATCATTTATTTACAAGTAACAAAACTCATAGTGTAACAATTCATTTACAACAATAAATGCATATCGACGGTGAAGTGCCAATAACTCCTAACTATCGAAGTCAAAAATCTTCTGTCTTAAAAACGTCAGGAGGTAAAACTATGAATTGACATGCTGGTTTAGTTAAGAGGTGTTTCCACAATTTAATTTGATGCAGTAGCAACTAATATTCGCTTCAAGAGATTTCACAAAAACATGCAGAAACACACATTTGAATTAAGAGCTCTTAAAAGTAATTATCTCGAAAAATGTCAGTTAGAAGGTATTGGCACTTCACCGTCGATATTACTGTTGAATTTTTCAGGCACACATCAAAGGTATTAGCTCTCTGGTGATGCTTTCTGAAGGAACGTTAATATCAGGAGGAGAAAAAGACAGGAAAATAGCAGCTTGGGATTCACTTCAAAATTATAAGAGAATTACTGAGACGAAGGTTCGTGATAGGCTATTAAGTATTTTGTGCAAAGACTTTATAGGAAGGTAGTACCTAAACTAAAAAATATTGTACTTTCAGTTACCTGAATCTGTTGGAGGGGTGCGTAGTATTTATCCTCAGAGGCCTGGCAGAAACGATGGCAACATTTACGTTGGTACGACTCGAAACAATATCATGGAAGGTTCTTTACAAAGAAGATTTAATCAGGTATAGCTTTGCGTTGATATTTTATATCAGAGGCTTTAGTGCGAGTTGGTTTTACGTTAAAGCGATCGAAAGGTTTATCGCGTTTGGATCTCTGATTGGTTAAGAGCTTGGAGCGGACCAATCGGAGCGCCGAACATCATAAACGTGTCGATCGAGTTAAATAATGCGAGTTTATTTAACTCGATCGACAGGCACTCTGAATCAATATTTTGTTTTTGAAAATATGTTTGCTGATGATCAGATTAATGTGTTAGCTTTGAGAGATTAAAATAAAATAAACTAAATTATACAGACTTTTATTAACAGGGTCAAAACTTACAATTTGATTACAATTTGCTACAGGTGGTGTTTGGACATCACAAACAACTTATGGGACTGGCTGTTCATCCTGACGACGAAATGTTTGCCACTGCAGGACATGACAAAAACATTGCTCTATGGAAGGGACATAAATTGGTGTTTGCCACTCAGGTAACATAAAAATCAGTTATATCCTAGGATATGCATAGACATGTAAATATGTGAATGCTAAATCATGAGGGTTCCGGTTTAATTTATGAAACTGTATTGTTATTTCCAGGTTGGATATGAGTGCGTGTCTCTGGCATGGCATCCAAGTGGAGGGGCACTGGCTGCTGGAAGCACAGAAGGTCATCTCGTAGTTTTGAACGCAGAAGCAGGTGCCCATGTAGCCACACTACGAGTTTGTGGCTCGCCTCTCACTTGTTTGGCCTATAATTCCGGTAAGTAAACTATATTGGCTTAATACTCCATCCGGAATGAGATTACACATTTAAACAAACGTTTTTTACTGTCCGTTCAACAGATTTTGACTTCTATTCCGTAGGCATACGGATGGTATTAAAAGGAAAAAAGTGGTTACAATCCCTACTATTTACTGCAGTTGCCATTTATAATGCCAGCAACGCAAAAAAAAAACAAAATCGGACAGTAAAAAAGATATTTTTAGTTGTCTAATCTTGTTTCGAATGGAGTATAGGTCCGTTGACAAAAACAAGCTAATGTTGAATCGTATTGTTGAAATCTCAATAAACTCTATATTAAAATTTTCAGCTGGAGATACCCTCGCCATAGGATCACAAAACGGCAGCATTTATTTGTTCCGTGTCTCCCGCGATGGGTTCTCATATAAAAAATCCAACAAAATCCGAGGAGCCCAACCACTCATGCAACTCGACTGGAGTCTAGACGGCAATTACTTGCAAACTGTTACTGCTGATTACGATCTGGCATTTTGTAAGTATACCTGCATTAAATAATTTAGCTTTTTGTTTGTGCATGAGGGAATGGACTTCCTCACGCCCCAGCCAGGATCCCAACCCCGATTTTCAATCACCGTATGTATGGATTTACGGATGACGACAGTGGGCAGCTCGCCATTCGGCCGTCCGATAACCATCCGGACCGAGTCCGAGTCGTCCGTCGACGACTCCACGAGTGCCTCAAAGAGATATAAGCAATACCTTAGGAGTCTAGCAGGTTCGAAACCTACTGGGGCCATGGGTTCACTTCTAAAAGGGAAACTCGGAGTTCTGGAAAGCAAGGCAAAGAAGGAACACAGGAGTGGGTTTTAGTCAGAAAAAGTCTGATACACCCTCCCGTTCCGCCCTAGAGCAGTAGAAGACATTTAATGATTTCCCACCAGAAAAAAAAACTTTTTGGTTGTAAACTGTTTCTAAAAAACTTTCTGTTTGTAAACTGTTTCTAAAAAACTATCTGTTTGCGAACTGTTTCTATAAAACTTTTTGTTTGTAAACTGTTTTTAAAAAACTTTCTGTTTGTAAACTGTTTCTAAGCCGTACAATTTCTTGCAGGGGATATTAAATCATTATCGCCAGAAAAGAGTCCGATCGCTATGAAAGACGTAAAATGGTCTACATATAACTCTACTGTAGGATTCCTTGTATCAGGTACGATGGTCTTTAAAAAAATCTATATTCATGCTAGACCGTAGAGTGGTGGAGTTAACTTCATTTGCATTTATTTTAGGAATTTGGAACAATCGATTCTACCCAATGACGACACTTATATCCACGGCAAGTCGCTCAGCTGCTCACGATCTTCTGGTTAGCGGTGACCTGGACGGATACGTGCGTTTGTTCAGGTAAAGATGCTGCTCATCTGATATGTTTGTAATATAAACCATATTGTTCCATTTAAATAAAACTAAACTCATACATGACTCTTTTGTATTTTCGTCAGGTATCCCTGTGCAAGTCCGAAAGCCGAGTACAACGAAATGAAAGTCTACAGCGGAGCGATATACTGCGCTCGCTTCCTGTTCAATGACCGCTGCATGATCAGCGCTGGAGGCACCGATGCCGCGCTCATGCTGTGGGACCTGATGGACGACTAGCATCCAGTAGCGCCGGGACTGCGGCCGCCGGCGGTTGTGGTAGCTCCGCCCACGCCGTCGCCGCCGCCCCTCGCGCTCATCTCCCATCCCACATTCAAAGTGCTGGATTTCGATGAACTTGATTGAAACAGTTTTTTGAAATTCTGAAGGTTTTGATGACATGGATTTAACGTGTACATAGCGTTAATCCTCTGAATTTAAACACGAAAATGAATTACGTATTTTTGAAATACGGTGACAGAAAACTAATTTTGTCTAAATATTCCTGACATGATATAGGACACGACACTTTTAACTACTTTTTATCACATAACATATATCGGTGATTGGAGAATTTGTCTATTATATTTTAGTTACGTAGGTTTACATGACACTGCCATTCTAAAGTTGCATATAATTATAGGTGCATAGTTAGTTATTAATCACGCTATGTGTTAAATATATTGGAAGATTATATATAGCGCAGTTAAGGTAAAAATGTTAAACATTTGACCTGCAAGAATGGAAGCATTTTAATATGTACTGGTTACCTTCTGGTGCTGATAAGTTAAGTGTTTATAATGAAATTGGAAATTTTATCTGTTCCTATTTTGTGCAATACATTTCCATATTTATGATACACCAAAAAAAATATTATTTCAGTTTCAGCCTAGCACCACTGCATAACAATTATTTAAGATTAACAAAATCTTATCGTTGTAGACTTATCAAGAGCACTATTTAAATTCTAGAATTAATATAGGTATTAAATCATAAAATAAATAAAACTAGATACACGAGGACTTCCGGAATGTGGCAGGCCACAAACAAAAATTTTGTATGTTATCCTCATTTTATTTGTCATTTTTACACTGAATATTGTACCAATTGAACTTCGTATTGCTAGAAAAGTTTATTTATCTAGACTTGGTACAAATTAATCAATAGATTTAATGAAATATTATGTATAGAAAAACATACACGTGTTTATTTTAATATTATAACGTATTTCTTATAATAGAGTAAATTAATCGTTATTGACACTACACCAACCCGATATTTTGTGGTAAGTAAAAATTTTTTATCATCACTTTTATATGATTGGTCGCCTGATCCTCCTACAAACAATATTTAGGTATCTATTAATTAAATTTATCTATAATATGTATTTATTTAGAGATATATAAGTATGTTTATCAGTTGTCTAGTACTAACACAAGCTCTGCTTAGCTTGAGACTAGATGGCGTTGTGTGATGATTGTGGAATATTATATTATATTATTTTATTATTCTAGTAATGAGTCTCATAAAGGAGTCATAATGTTTGAGTCACAGTACCCATATCAATTTAAATGATTAACATTAAAATAATGTTCACCGACATATTGGTGGTAATACCTATTTAGTATTTGTGCAGGTATCAGAATGGTGTAGTGTCGAAAACGGAACTTGCAACTTTATCTATCTAGTCATTCTTTAGTCTATAATTTTGATTGTCGTTCTAGTAAAACTAAGGTCTTATAACATAAATATATCACATTTCACAAAGAAAAGCTTCTAAATCACAAGAATATACCCATAATATTATAGTACATAATAGCTTTCATGAATTTATTAAATAACGTTTATTAAGTTTAAAAATGTTCATATATATTTATTTCTGAAAGAATAAAACGAAGATTAACAATTACCTAAGCAATTTTAGGCAGGTATTTTTATGGCTTTTAAATATCATATTTTTTACCCATCGATCAAAGTAGGTATTTATTTTAATAAAACTTGTTGAACCAAAAGTAATTTAAATTAAAAACAAAATATTCGTACCTACCTACTTCGTTTAATTTTCTTATATATTATATTTTTACAGTTAACAAACCATATTAAAAATTTTGCCGTATTGGAGGCATAAAACTGCAATGTCAATGCCCACGGGTACCAAACGACATTTTTCAACACACTTACTCGAAAACAATAAAAACTTTATTAAATAAAATATATAATATAATTTGTTATTAAATATTATGTTTAGGAAGTTTTTGTTGGTAACAATGACATTTTTTATGCTTTGTTTGTATGGGTCTCCCGGCGACCAGTGGAGCAGCCTGACACAACTAATACAATAAATTGTGAGCGGGTTTTCGAGTAAGTGTATATACAACGTACAATTTATTATAAAGCGAGTGCATATCTATTATTATGAATCCTGTTATTCTATTGTTTACAGTATATTTAAACATTAAATATAAAATATTTAGAAAACAACCTGTTTTTATATACATAATAATTGATGAATTAATAAATTAATGTCAGTTATCATTTAATGTGGTTTTATTTCCTTTTTGACTGTGTTCCTTGTTTTATCTAATACAAATTCAAATGTTAATTCAATTCAAAATGCCTATTCTTATAGGCCTACATAGATACTTTAAAATTTTAGAACCTAGTGTACGGTTCCAATTACTCGTTTCCTATAGAGAAGAAACGACTAGAAACTTCGGTTCGTTGTCACTAGTACCATTTAACAGTACCATGATGAAAACGCTAATGTTTTTTTAAATCCTTAGTTCCATTTTAAAAGAATCAGGAAGAAATGGAACTAATGTAACATTTTGTTATCACTAGTTAAACTTCATTATTTTAGGCACTTGTAAATTTTTTTAAGGGTTGAAAAACGCTAGGGGTAAAATCGCTTATTTTTTTTTTAAAGGTGATTAATATTGTAAATTTAAAATATTTCCATATTACAATAGAGAAAACTTAGATCAGTCAAAATTGTATCCAAAAACACAATAATAATAATAGTATTGTGAAGAAAAAAAACTGCACGATTGACATCTCGATGGGTCCTATGTATATGGGCCAAAATGCAAAATTACAACTTTACAGGAGAGGCTTCCAAAGTTTAAATTTACTATAACTTCAGATTGATGAAACTGAACTTTACGATTATTTGCTTATTTGCTAAGACAACTATCCTCCTCATTTATACTATAGTATTTTATATATACATATATTGGTTTTTTTTTTACGTCACATTGACCCTTCTACGTTAGTTTTTGTTTAAATTATTTTTCTTTAAAAACACCCTAAAAGGGCCAATGTGTCATATTGGCCATTATACGCGTATTACGCTAATTAGCATAAAGTATATATTTTTTACATTTTTTACCTATAAAATCAAGTAACAATTGAAGTAGTTGGTAATTAATTAATAAGAATATAAGCTATTTAGATATTTAGTTATTTATGTCACATTGACACTTATACGTTTTACAATCTGCTAACCTACGAACTGAGATTTCATTTAGATCATTTGATTAATAAAAAAACACGCAGTAGTTTTATTCATTTATTGAAATAAAAATTGAATTAGCCTTAAAACTTCACTCATGGACACGTATTCAGTCTTTTTGGTTTTTTCATGATAAAAAAACTAACAAAAAAAAAAGTAATAAGGAAACTGTAACTGGAGATCTTAGTTTGATTAACAAAATAATGTACTTCACATTATTATTTTCTTAATAAAATTACAAAAAAATAACAAAATTTTAAACCTATCTGGTGAAAAACAAAATTAAAAAAATCTTCGTAGTATAATCAAGTAAGTAATAAAATTACCAAAATCAACAGTACTAGAAATTCTTAATAAATAAATTAATGAAGACTTCATTAATTTTCTTCATTATTGCTTTCATATAATAATGTACTTCACATTATTATTTTCTTAATAAAATTACAAAAAAATAACAAAATTAAAAACGTATCTGGTGTAAACAAAATAAAAAAAATCTCTGAAGTATAATCAAGTAATAAAATTACCAAAAGCAACATTACTATAAATTGTTAATAAGTCTTCATTAATTTTCTTCATTATCGCTTTCATTAATTGACACAATGTCATTCGTTGCTACTAAATTTTCATAATAACTGTGGTATGCAGGTGGGATAATATTTTTTCGACATAAATCAAGCAAGTCTTTCTTTTTGGAAGGTTGTATTGGTAACAGCTGATTGTAACATAGTTGCAGAGGAATATCTGTAGGTCTATCGGCAATTTGCCTTCTTGTTCGTACTCGCTGATCTAAGATTTTAATATGATTTTCAATAGCATCTTCACTTAAATCATTTTTATAGTATAAAACGTATGGTTCATCTCGGCTTACACGAATTTGTTTTATTTTAGACCAAAAAATTTTTTGTCCTTCTGAGTTTTTAGTCCAGTTAAAGTGTGTATTTGTCTGCATCTTTTTGAAGTCATAAATCATATTTTGAGCTACGTCTATGACGTTATAAGGACTTCCTTTTGATTTTGCCCATCGAATCAATGAGCTCCATTCAGAGGGTGTGTAAATATTCTTATATTTTGAAGCTCTTTCAATAGTGGCGTGTATGGAGTCGCCTTCATTTTGAGTGTGGCCTACTTCAAGAAAAGTATGCTTTATATTCAAATTAAACTGTTTAGCAGCGTACAGATACATAAAAAAACATAATCCTGTTTCGGTTTTGGCCAGTACAATTGTCTGACCAAAATCTGAAGTCGTCACAACCTTCTTGACTTTTTAATTTAATTATATCATAGATACAGCTCGCTATTTCGTCATATGATGATCTGATCTGTAATGCCATCTTTTACTTACTAAACTAAGTTGTAACCCAAAAACACAACAATTACATTTTGTATTCATCACAGTGTGGCCGTTGCTTCGTTTAACGTGTAACGTATAATGTCAAATCAGCTGATTGGTCCAAACTACGAAACAAACGCGCGGGAACTCCCCACGTATAAGTCTCTAACTACTCTTAGGACCTTGTACGTTTAAATTCATGTTACTTATGCCGTTATACTATAATAAAAAATCGTGTTTCTATGCAGATTTTTTTTTTTTTAATAGCTCACTTAATTCATTACATCTATAAGATGCGTTTACCATAAAAAAGTCAAAATGCCCAAATTGTTAGTTTGGCCCATATACATAGGACCATAGATATAAGAAAGGAGGAGATATGTTAAGTAGTAAAAATTGTACCGGAACACGATGTCTCCAGTTTCCCTACCACCGCCGAAACTACTACATTTGCAGTAATATTTACGCAGTCGCGCACACATCCGCAAATCATAAATCAGTCCATACTACACAGTCAATTATAAACCTTACCTTCCTAAAAACAGCGTGTATTTTCCATGCACCGTACAACTTACGCATACATTAAATGTCGATGTGCTATGCAAAAGCAATTTATTTTACATTTACGCTAGTGATTGACTAAATAGAAAAGTTATCGATATTTCCATTTTTTTTTTGTTGTGCTATTTCTTTTGGATCCCAAAAACAAAATCATAAAATTTTAATAATAATAATAATAATTAGCTCGACTTAGCACACGAGGTTGTCGACATGTGGAATGTGGACACGGCTATCATTGTGCCGATTGTCGTGACCGCCAATGGCCTTATAGCCAAAAGCTTCGACGACCATCTGTCGAAGCTGTCGTTGCATGGTTGGATCAAGGGCCTGATACAGAAGGCAGTACTCCTAGATATGGCCCGCATTGTGAGGAGGTTCCTGTCTCTGGAGCCCTAACCACCGGTAGCTTGGACCCTGTTCCAGACACCGGCGGACAACTATTTTTTATATTTTTAAATGTTTTTTTTATTTATATGTTTTTTAAAGAAATATTTAAAAATGTAATAAATATGTAAAAAAAATAAATGAATGGAACAATAATAATAATTTAATAATAATAATAATTTCTCTGGAGCCCTGACCGCCGGTAGCTTGGACCCTGTTCCCGATACCGGTGGGGTATTTTTAAATGTTTTTTTTTTGTATCATTTTGTTTAAGAAAAATATTTAAAAATGTAATTAATATGTGTAACGCGCGGACCAGTGGTAGGTAGGTACCCGAGCGATCGGCGCGGCGTCCAGTCGCCCGAGCATACGCGAACCGTCCCCGAACTTCAACGAACACTACCGAAGTGAATAAAGAAAAATAATAATTAATTATTTATTAATTTGTTTTCATGAAACCCAAAAACTAACCATTTACCCGTATAAGGCCATTATATACGTCATTTCAGAACGTCAATATCAAATACTAAAAATCGGCCAAGTACATGTCCTGGTCCTCTAAAATACTGAAAAGTTTAATAACTTGTATTATGAATTATTGCATGAAAAAGCTTTCAGTTACTAAAAAAACTTTAACTCAGGTCTAGTCTTAATGTAAGGATTGCCCATTCAAAAAGACTGCGTTTTTTTTTAGAGGCTAAAGTATTTCTGCTTGAAAGTGGAATGAGCATATAGTACTATATTTTTTTAGGGAACCCATTAGGTGGCCTTCCATCAATCCATTGTTTTATGAAAATTGCGTCTTTCGGGAAACTGAAAACATAAAATAACATTGTAGTAATCATTTTACCTAACTTACTGCTAAACCTCACCATGTAAGCCTTTTGTTAGAAAAAAATTACTGTACTATTTTTTTTCTAACAAAATAAAGTTTTGAATTTTTTTTTCTATCTTGTTAAATAAAGAGAACAAATAAAGAGCTAGAACATGTTGCCTTATTTTAAGCAAAAGTCGTTATTAAATTCTGAATTATCTTTACAACTCTGTAAAATAATCAAAATAAATAAAAATATTTACATCCAACCAATCGATATTATGGTCGATAGTCTATATTAGTAGATCATACAGGCACATCATTAACTCGCCGCAACTAACAGCGGCTTTATTATGAAATACACCGCACTGATAAAGTATCGTTATGTTATTTTTACATTGCTTGTTCCGTTACTGAGCGTTAAAATTAAGTAGTGGTTAAAGAGCAATGTATGTACTGTAAGAGTAATACAGTCGCCTTGATATTTGAAAACAAAAATAACGTAGTAGCAGCAAGGGATATTATAAGATTTGTTGTTTTTACTGATTTTAAAGATAAATATAGTATTAAACTTGTACTTCCATATGGTAAGAGATTCCATGATGACCCAGGCTTCTTTTATCACTTCGGTTCTTGCATGAAACCACTGAACAACACGGCATTTTAAATTTGTTTACGATCACGTATCGCGTATCTCACAAGTTTGTAACTGACGGCCGTTTGCCCGATCGTGTGCATTTTGCGCAAGTCGCGCGGACATGCACACGCCTCCTTGCCACTTCTCTTGTTTTTTTAAATTTCTATGCATAGGACCCATCGATTATTCTGTCGGGCATGCCACCGTGAATCAATCTGCCACATTATTTTTGTTTGTTCTCGTTTAGCTAATGGGGAGTATTTGCATAGGCACAAACTTGTAGCCAGGATTATCTATCAGCATCTTGTTCTGATATAATATTTTCTTGTGGAAATGGAGGTACCGTATGGTATGGCTTAATAGCCAAAAACATCGACCAACACCTTAGGAGGCTCCGAGTCAGACGGCTGGATCAAGAGTTTGATTCAAAAAGCGGTACTCCTAGTTAACGCTCGTATAGTTAGAAGATTACGCCCGCTAATTATTTTTTAATTAATATACAACTTGACACTGACCAGAATAATGCAAAAAATATGAAATATTGTAATTTCGCGAGCTACCCTAAGAGCATAAATATTCTATTTCGGTTTACAGATTTTCGATTAAAGCCGGTTTAGCTATGTTCAAATATTAATTCATTTTTTGAACTGGAACACAATGTTCATATTAATATCACAATAATAATAATAATAATAATAATAATAATAATAATAATAATAATAATAATAATAATAATAATAATAATAATAATAATAATAATAATAATAATAATAATAATAAATTTATTGAAACATGTTACAAACGGAACCTTAAATTAAATAATCTTAATGTAATAAACATAGGTCTGTAGCTGATTGTGGGCTTCAAGTTTTGTGGTATACAGTGGTCCCCAAACTAGGCAGCGCCTGTATCTTGGGGACCGGAGTTGGATAGTAACAATAATACTATTTTTGCCACTGGAGAATATATCAAAATGTACATAAAAAGAATATAAAAAAATAAAATCTAAAATTTAAACAATTTAAAAGAAGATTAAAAACTAAAGCCTGAAAAATTGAAAAACAAAAATAAACAGTAGAACTGAAATTGTGCTGAACCTTGCACAGAACTTACAGTCTTAGTAAAAATTTTAAGTTAAAACTAAGGTGTGGCTGTGTGAGTGTGGTGTGTAGGTGTGAGTGTGTTATGTAGGTGTGAGTGTGGTGTGAAAGTGTTAGTGTCTGAGATGGGATTCCGAGTGTGAATTAAATGACGTGAGAAGGTTTTCTGAATCATCATAATTAAGTCCTAAAAGCCATTTTTTTACTGTTTTTTTACACATTGAGAGGGTGAGTGTTTTTATATCGCCGGGTAAACTACTAATGACCCTGTTGTAAATGAAGATGTGTAGGTAAGCGGGGCATCGTCTAGCTAGAAGAGAGGTTGTTCGTTGCAGCGGTATATGAAAGACACGTTTGGAAGTTAATGAGCGATAGTCTGGTCGGAGCTTTATGGTTTTATGAGTATGGAGAAATGCATTGAGTATGTACAATTGACGAACACGTAAAACTGGAAATTCACTGTACAAGGAGTCTGTAGGGAAGAAAAATGATTTTTTTAGTAGAACCTTTATAACAGCTCTCTGGGCCCTTTCGAGCTCAATTATTGTAGTCTTCCCAGCTCCACCCCAGATAGATATGCCATATTGTATAATGGTCTGGCATATAGAAAAATAAACCGTTCGCATTACGTCTATTGGAGTGCGGTCTCTCAATTTCTTAATTATGTGTATGAGTTTCCTTACTCGACCAGAAAGATGTTTGATGTGGGCTTTAAACGATAGATTCTCATCAATTAGTAGACCTAAATAACGAATTGACTGTGTTCGGTCAATATAATCGCATGTACAGTCTTCGTGTGAGGTGTTTGGATTGTTCGGACATGTATGAAATTTTAAGGTTAGGTTGGGAGGAGGGCTAGATGTAAGTGTTTTGTAAAATGGGATGTGTTTGGTTTTCTTTGTGTTGAGTGTTAGTAAATTTTGATTGAGAGTTTGTGCAATTGTTGTTAATCCTTCTTCCGCAAGGTAGTAAACCTGTTCCCAGTTCCTACCATAGAATGTGATAACAGTATCGTCTGCGTAAGAAATTAGTTCTGCATTTTTTAGCTTTAGGTTTAATATGTCGTTCATATAGATAATAAATAGTGTTGGGCCCAGCAAGCTACCCTGCGGAACTCCGAAATTTATAGGGAGTTGATCACTTAAGTGATCGTCCGATTTGACGTATTGTCGGCGGTTTGTTAGATAGCTGTGAAACCACTCAAGTGGTTTTCCTTTTATTCCAACTGAATCTAGTTTTTTAAGAAGAAGATCTATTGAGATTGTGTCGAATGCTTTAGCTAAGTCTAAAAAGACCGTCATGCAACGGTCACCCTTTTCTATGATTGATGATATGGAGTTAGTTAGTAGTAAAGCTGCGTCCTCAGTAGATTTGCCTTTTCTAAAACCAAATTGTCTCTCTGATATTAGATTGTGCTTTTCAAGGAAATTTACTAATCGGATATTTACAACCTTTTCCAGAATTTTAGATAGAATGCTAAGAAGGGCTATTGGTCTATAATTTTCAGGTTTGTCCTTTGGGCCACTTTTGTGTATCGGGCTTACTGCTGCCACTTTCCATTGTTCAGGGAATACTCCTGTTTCCAAGCTGAGGTTAATCAAGTGGGTTAGAGGTGTTATAATCAAAGTTAGGATTTTCTTTATAAGTTTTACGCCAATTTTGTCAGGACCTGGGGAGCTATCATTTTTCAACTGATTGATGAAGTTAGTGATTTCGGTTTCATCAGTAGGGTGTAGGAAGAAGGAGAACGGTGATGTTGTTGGTGATGAGTACTTGCTAGTGATGGATGTCTGAGTTTCTGATAATTTTGTCAATATGGTGTCAGCCAGGTTTTTGCCTACGGAAGTGAAGTAGAAGTTGCACTTGTTGAGAGACTCGACGGGGTCGATTGAACTTGACAGTAAGTTGGACGTATTGCACTTTCGGACACTGCAATAAAACCGTAAATTTAATTTCATTATTCGTTATTCACTAGCATAAAGTAAAATAATACTCTTTAGCGACACGTTATTAGTGGCTATTAATTTATAAAAGCGTCAAAAGCTGCTATCAAGAAACTTATTTATAGAAACTTTTGGTTCCGATTGACCGTGATTTTAACACTATCGATTTTTTGACGCACTAAAAGCAATTTTGACGTGATTCGGAACGCGACTTGACACACATAAGACGTTTTGAACTTTTGACTTTATGACCAGTCACTGAGTCACAGTTTGCGGCGGATAATCGTCAATAAAGTCGAATGTTTTCGTAAAACCACAGTACATTATTAATCATTGTGAAACAATGACGAAGCCTCGTCCGTGTGGTTGTAAAGGTTGTAGAACATGTTTAATATGTGAGACACAATATGGAGCCGAAACTTTCAAACTACAGCTGGAACTTGACAAAAGCAAAGGTTATGTTTTTTGTCCCTTTTGCAATAAAGCCTGGCGAGGCTGGGACTTAGATTCCTACAAACAGCATCCCAACCATGAAGGAGACTCAATAGACTACCCAGGTGTGTATATACAGATGGATTTCATATCAGAAGAGGAGGAACGATTTCTGATGAAAAACATTGATGAAGTGCCATGGGACGTGTCTCAGAGTGGCAGAAGAAAGCAGAACTATGGTCCCAAGACTAATTTTAAAAAGAAAAAAGTAGTGGTTGGCAAATTTGATGGGTTTCCAGGATTTTCTAAGTATTTACAGGAGAGATTTAACAGCATAGATTTGTTGAAGAACTATTATGTTATTGAGCAATGCTCCTTGGAGTATGATCCGAGTAAGGGGGCTTCTATCGACCCTCATATAGATGATTGCTGGATATGGGGTGAGAGGATAATCACCGTGAACTGTTTAAGTGACTCTGTACTGACTATGACTAAATTTAAAGGTGATTTAAAGAAATACAATCTGTATTGTGCTGAGCAGTATGGCCCAGTAGTGGCTGAGGATGGTAGCATCATTACAAGCAATCAAATGGAACAGTCAATGTTGGAAGCATGCAAATCTGTGATTGATGATGATGTTATAATTAGAATTCCTATGGTCAGGTAAGTTTCATTGTTAATCCTATATTTTATTAGTTTATTGAAATATTTTAGAGAAATTCTGTCTTTATAAATTGCCACATGTTTTGTCACACCAGTTTATGAATGTGCGAATTGCTAATTTTTTTCCAAGTTCAAAGTATTTCACAATGATAATGTTTCATGAAAATAATAAAACGTTGTGCAATCTCTAAAACTATGATTAAATATTTGTAGTTGATAGCAATCTTTGAACAGTACACAAGGTCAATGACTGAGTATTATTGTTTACACAAATCTGTACTATTTTATACTATACTTAATTGTAACCAGTACTCTTGTATATGTATAATCCTACTATTAATATTATAAATGCAAAAGTGTTCGGATGTATGGATGTTTGTTACTCTTTCACTTAAAAATGACCGAATGGATTTCAATGAAACTTGGTGCACTGGTAGACCATGTCATGACATAGGATACTACATAGGATAGGAAGTATGTTCCCTTGGGATAGTTTTTTACTAACATGCACATGAAGTGCATGTCGCACTGGTGGTCACACAGGTGTCGCTACTAGTCTAATAATAAATATTCATAGTACCTTTTTAATCATTCCAGGAGATCGCTGTTAATAATTTACGGAGAGGCAAGATACCACTGGGAACATAGCGTTCTTCGTGAAGACATTACATCAAGAAGAGTATGTATCGCATATAGGGAATTTACCCCACCATACCTATATGGTGACCAACAAGACATTGGCAACACTATCAGAGAAATTGGTAAAATCTTTTGGGATCATAAAGTTAAATATAATGAGACTGCAGAAGAAGAAAAAAGTAATGAACAGAAAGAAATAATGAATGGGTATCAAGGTGTACCTAATGATGGTATTAAATCTCCTGGGCTGAGCCTATCACCATTAATTGGACAAAACAAAAAGGTGGAAAACCAAATAGCTTAGTATTAGGACTTGGAAACTTAGTATTTGTTACCACTAGACAAAATACGGGACATGATTTAGATGTAATATTAATTTATATTATATTTAATTATGTAGTTTTTAGTTGATTTAGTTGTGTTGAGAAGATGAAAGAATGTGGATTATAAAAAGGAATTTATGAGAGGAATGTCAGTATGAAAAGCTGTGTGGCAATGCCTTAGGTGAATATACGCAAACCTTTTTGACCATCAAAAAGTCAGGTATATTACAGTTGGCACTAGTGTATGAAAGGTAGGATAACTGTAGATGAAGCAAAAGGGGTATGTAGTTTTCTAGTTTCTGCTTATTCTTATGGAAAAAAAGTGTGTATTGATTGTCTATTAGGTCATTAAAATGAGTACGTCGTTATTTTAAGTTTTGTATCAGAAATCAGATATGTTTATTTCAAATAGACCATTAACAGATACTTTTGAATTGTCAAAATGTCAGTTAGTAAAAAAAAAACAAGTGAAGCTAAATTGCTAGCTCCATAAATTCTTAAATTAATATGTAGGTTTTATGAAAGTATTACTTTATTAACTGGTCTGTTGATGTTGAGGTTATAAGCTCAGGGTCTCGGTTTCTAGGTCGGGCAAAACGTGGTAAATGTTGTTGTGTTTTTCCATTCGGAATTACTCTGTGGCCGGCCAAAGTTTTGCGGTGGTGTACTGCGCCTGATCTCTCCCTGATAGAATCTGATGGTTGTCCCATTGGAATATGAGAGTAAAAGGATAAAGCAGACCTGTGTTTGCAGTGTTGTACATACACTTAAGCACTATAATATCAACTGCTTACCTAGCTAATCTAAATTTAGATTCAACATTGTGACCAGAATCTGGTCAGGCAGGTAATATTCTAAATATTGGTTGAGTTTTTGTGAAAATTGCGAAAGGCAAACAAGAATAAGATAAGGGGGAATAAAACTTTTCCCATACATTGCTGGCATGTATTTTTTTTTCTTTTCACCATAAGAGAAACCTTGGCCATATTTTAAAGGACTGTAAGATAAATCAATAGCAAAAAGAATTATGTCCACCAACCGTAACCAAATGAAGTTAGATACTATTTAGTATATTGCTATGGTTTATTATCAGGCATTATTTTTCTTAAATAAAAATACTGTATGTCTGATATTTAAAAAAAAAACGTGTTGCGCCGACCCCAAATAACACGGGATAAGGGCAGGAAGATGATGATGTCTGATATTTTAAGTTTTCCATTATTAAATATAGCTTTACTTTCGGTTTTTATGGTGAGTACGCATTAAATAGTGTCAATCATTATCACAGCATTAACGCGTATCTTTTCAAATCGTTTATCATTTTTTTGTACTAGTTTTAGTGATGAAAAACTACGATTGTGAAAATATATTACAGTAATAATCAATTTAATCTATTTTATCAATCCTTAACCTTAACATATTACGTAATATATTTCCATTTCTTTATAATGTAACGAAAATAGTTAACGCCTGATAAAAATATACTAGCAATGCTTCTGTACGTATCTTCGTTCGGTTACGGTTTAAAGACCTGGTTCTTTTTGCTATTGATTCCTCGTATTGGCCTCTAACATATAACCTAGGTTTCATTTCTGGCGAAAAGAAAAAAGTAAATTATGCCAATAGTTTACATTGAACTTTGAAAGCCAGTTCTATTTATCTAAAGAATTTAACTACTCAATTTTGATGAGGACTATATTTATTTTCATCGTCATTAATTCAACTGTATAATATAGCTATTAATCTGTACGCAAAATTCCCACTTTGGATGTGTTAATGTAAAGACCTGCCCAACATAAATACAAATGGCTATTAGTTTATTTCTTATCTAAGATTTAAGGCATCGTTTCTTTAAATTATTGACAGAAGTAAAGTTTAAAATTCAAGGCTTTGTCTATAGTTATGACAGTATTTGACCATTGATACTTTGTAATTATTATTTATTTTAGATCACGACACACCCATTTTTATTAGGGTTCCGTACCTCAAAAGGAAAAAAGGTTGTTGCCCGTCTGTCTGTCTGTCTGTCAAGGCCCTTTATCTCGGGAACGCGTAGAGATATCGAGTTGATCTTAAAACAATATACTCAGGTCTACGGTCCCTTGAAATTGTAAAAAAAAATCAAAATTTTAAGTTAACGAAAGAAAAAGATACGGCCGTTTATATCGCAAAAAAGTCTCAAGGGAATCAAAATTCATAGGGTACTTCCCGTTGACCTAGAATCCTGAAATTTGGCATGAAGCAAGGTTTCATTTTCAGTTTTCAGATTTTTTCCTATACTTGTGCTAAGTATAGGAAAAAATCTGAAAACTGAAAATTTGTAATTACATCACCAACTTTTTTTTGCGATTCGGAAATATCTTCGTAACTCAATTCGGGAATTGAACTGTTTTTGTAGGTAAGTTTGTGCGGAACCCTCAGGGCGCGAGTCCGACTCGGACTTGCCCGGGTTTTTTTATTGTTGATAGGTTCGCGCTTGACCACCATCTCACCTATTTTAGGCCACTATTTCACCTGATGTCGATAATGTGGCCGACGGTGGAGCACGCTTGCGTTCTTGTCCTATTTTGTTTGCATCACGATATACTATTTCGTTTTTAAATCGAGTGACACTGTATTTATTTTTTACTAGTTGATATAATATTAGGTTAATATCCACTTTTGAGGATAAATTTTGTTATACCTTTAGAATGTAAATAAATTTTACTATGTCGTCACATCCCAGTTTATATTATGATCAATAATCATTAATTCAAATGATTAGATAAGACTATGGAAATGTATGTTATATATTGATCACATTCTTGAATAATTACTTATTTACATTTCTTGGTAACGAAGTGTTATATTTACGGTATACGTATATTTTGAAGGCAAGGGAGTGAAAAACGTAAATTATAAGTATTCAAAATTTTAATTTATAATGCAGGTTATGATTGCTAACATTGTACTAAACATAATATTTATTTAGCACAAATTAGCAAAATTATCTTTTATTAATTGCTTTGATCTTATCTTGGTCACATGTTTAAGAATAAGTACCTACACTGAATGTACTTATCAAAACACGCAAATTATTATAATGCTGTGATGGTAACCCAAATAATAAACAATGATTCAGGGCCTAGTGCTGTACCTCATTAGGACGCTAGGACAGAAATGAAAGTCAGATCGCGATGCCCACAAAAGTACATTTTGATTCAAGTCTGAAATTAATAATGCTTAAATCTGTGCAGCACTTTAAAGTACGCGCATTTGAAATACATTGCACTGTAACCCTAAATGCTGATCAATAAAAATCTGTTTACCAGTGAATATTATGAAAAAAATACCAGGCTATGTACCCACTATAGCTTAAACGAAATACGATGGTCTTACTTGAAAAACTGCCTCAACCCATAGAAATTCTTGAAGAAATTTTTAAAGAATTCTAAATAAAAAAGTTATAAAATCCCATATCGACGGTGAAGTGCCAATAACTCCTAATTGTCGAAGTCAAAAATCTTCTGTCTTAAAAACGTCAGGAGGTAATAGTGTAATACTATGAATTGACATGCTGGTTTAGTTAATAGGTGTTTCCACAATTTAATTTGATGCTGTAGCAACTAATATTCGCTTTATGAGATTTCCCAAAAACATGCAGAAACACACATTTGAATTAAGAGCGCTAAAAAGTAATTATCTCGAAAAATGACAGTTAGAAGGTATTGGCACTTCACCGTCGATATTAAATATTGATATCCTAAGAATTTTATTTGAATTTCTTGGAAAAAACTGGTTCATTTCCATGGACAGAAACAGGATCTAATAAAATTACTGCCCATGTCCGTCAAGCTACAACTTCACGGAAAACGACAGAATGCATTACATGCATTTTATTGGCACCACGACCTAGCCTTTCTACCACGTCACCGCAGACTGTATGTACTTATGCTGCACCGAGCCACTGATAACATTTTTATTTATTATAATTTACCTATTCGATAATCAACTCAATGTGTATAAAAAGTCAATAACGTCGTCGATCGATGTCCTCTAAATCATCCCAGTATTAAATAAAAGACTAAAGTGTTTTTATTATTTACATAATAACATATTTAAACTCACATTATGTTAGTATCGGCTCTTATCTGCGTTTCCTTGTATAATCACTTAATTAGTTTGAAATCTAGCAATAATTTTTATTATCATTTGTATTATGCATGGTTCGTTATTATAAAAAACTTTTTATTCATACTGATGTATTAACCTATAAAGGTTTATATATTTTAAAATATAAGTGTACTGGTATACCACACAAAATGAAAAAAAAATATGTTTCAACGAATCCAAACGAATCAATAAGAGCTAAACAATAAAATATCGCACAGATACCTACCTATTAATTTTTCAAATCATATTGTATGACGACGACGTTTTTATGAAAATACTGTTTAAAATATCCTAGTTAAAATGTACAGAGCTTCTCGAAAAGAAGCCCACAGCACCACACCCAGTTTTGGTTTTTGTCAACCTCTGGTCACCCTGTATTTATATTTTACATTGATGTCTGCATTGATTGCACCAGTGGGTTCCTACACTAAGTTATCTCATAGTTATTGGTAATATAGGTTTTTAAATAAATGCCAAATATTGCAATCCAACTTGTTAGTTTTATTTCTGTCAACCCCCCAACTTAGTATTTCATTTTAATTATCTAACAAGTTACAACTGCTGTTGTAATAATTATAATTTAAAAAAAGTGCTCTCTATAAATCACATAAAACACTTATATCAACTGTTTTATTTACAAAATGTAGGTACATCGGAAATAGACAAGTACATAATGATGTAACAATTATAATACATAATTAATTATTTTTTGGTAATAACAATAAAGACAAAATGATCGGTGTCATTGAACAATATTTGAGATACTTATCGTACCTAACTATATCTATGGGCTAATAAAAACTTCTTAAGGTGGGTCAACGCTATAGGAGCCGAGCACAAATTCGTGTAGTGTGGAACGACCACGGATATCGGAATGACATATGAACGAGCGAGCTTCGAGCGTTTGTTTCGTGCACCGCCTACTGCCGGTTTTTTGGCGTACAGTAAAGCTAGAACTACATTAGACCGGCGCACACGTGTGACACGCCTGATTTGTACGAAAACCGAAGTCGCATGGCGTGGATCAAGTGTAGCTCTACAAGTCTAGTTGCCATATAAGATGTATGGAGACCGACGCGCCCAGATCGGCGTGTGTGGTACACGTGTGCGCATAGTTCTAGCAAAGGGTTTCCCTTCCGCATCACGTTAGAAGCTCGTTGTACGTCCACACTTGATATGGCGAGTAAGGCGACTCGGCTTGTGCTCGGGTCCTCTAGCGTAGACCCACCTTTGGGAAGTAATCAAGTTACAAGTAAAGACAAAAACCAATTATGTAGTAGGTCATTGCCCTGTTTTGTCCACAAGAACTTATATACAAATGCAAAACAACATTTAGGTACCTACTTAAAATATAAGAGATTTGCATACATACGAGCGGCATGTTGCCAATGGCAGAGATGACTGCAGCCGTCGACCTTTATTGACACTTGACAAATGATGGCTACCGATGATCTTCAAAGTTAGAATGTCGACGGCCGACGTCGACGCGTTAATAGCTGCCGCCGATGTGTCGTCGGCTGCATTTACTTCTGTCGATGGCAACATGCCGCTCGTGTGTATGAGCTCCAAGGTGACATTTGTAATCTTTGACAAGATGATTACGCCTGACTGGTGGCCTGCTGCTCAATATAGACCTGGGCCTCACCCTTCTGCATCTCCTCTGCCTGTCTTTGCATAATCATATTCTCTTTCAGTTTCCATGTGATCAGGGCCCTTGCGCTCTTCAGTTTCCTGATGCAACGTGCCAGGAGCAGGGCGAATATTATACCGAGGAGCTGTAAAATAAATATTTTAATAAGAAATAAAGAAAAATATCTCACGAATAATTTATTCGATAAATGAAATATCCTAGTTTAAAAACCGACCAAGTGTGAGTCAGACTCTCGCACTAAGGGATCCGTACCATTATAAAAATATTTATATATATATATTATACATTAGACACCAATGATATTATATTAAAATATCATTGTTAGACACTGTATTATAACTATTATTAATATCGAGTAAAAAAATCACATTTGTTGTATGGCAGTCCAACTTAAATATTTACTTTAGTCTGTTTTTACTATTTGTTGTTAAAACGGCAACACAAATACAACACTGTGAAAACTTCAACAGTGTAGCTATCACGGTTCATAAGATACAGCCTGGTGTCAGACAGACACACAGTGGAGTCTTAGCAATAGGGTCCTGTTTTTACCCTTTGGGTATGGAATTCTAAAATTAAGTATCTGACTTTATGGATTTAAGTATTAGTTTTTTAGAGCGAATAAATAAAAAAATATGTGTTTTTCCAAATCTATTTATAAAATATTGGTCACTGACTGATATAAATTATATTAATTGGGTGTCTAAACAAAGTATAATTAGTTAAATTTTATACACAATCTTATCAGAATATCCACACAGTCTTAGGTAACCAGGGCACCTACCTACATTCTTACGTAGGAGATACTGATACGTAGGAGATATGATACAGATTAAAATAAATAAATAAATAAAAATACTGGGAAACTGGGATCGATGGAACAATATCCATTTTTAATTTTTAACATATCTGTTTTTTGTAGTGAAAAATTGGAAATTCCTCCTGGAGACTTTCATTTTTACGAAAAAAGTAGTTATAGTAAGTACCTACTATTACTTTTTTTTGCAAATTTTAGTGCAAGATGGAAAATTTAAAGTTGTTTTAAATTCCCTAGGCCCTGTGTGGCATAATGGAACGAGATTCTATAGAACAGTGTCCCTGGAAGGTTTGGAAATGAAAAATATTGAAGATACGCATATGACATTAGTTAGTAAGTAAGTATATGCGCCGGAGTGAAAAACTTGATAACATTTCTTTAGTTTTTCTTGAAACCTAATAAGGCAGTATCTATTCTGGACATAGAATTCGTGCAGCCATTCTAAGATTAGTAGGCAAGAATAAAGTAGCAAAGCTATATATCTAACCTGACCTAAGCAATAAATATATTTGAGTTATATATGTTTCCCATATGCCTACATTTCAGGCATGGAAGGATTAAAGAAATGTTGTGCAAAAACTTGTTCTTTTCCAGATTTAAAGTTACCTATTTATCTGATCTCATTTTCAGAAGCGTAGCGTGGACTAATTGAGACGTGGGCGAAGGCAAATCAGCGAGGCCTTTTTCTTTCATAAATTCGAAAACTAGCGCGGACTGTCGCAACCCAGTGTTCGACCACATCGTCGCTTACCATCAAATGAAATAGTGGTCAAACGCGAGCCTATCAATTATAAAACAAAACCCTCTTTCTTAAAGAGTCCTCGCTTGTGCAAAGCCCCTTTGAGTGCGAGGCCGTAGGCGACGGCCCACTTCGTCCACGACTTTCTAGGCTACTTCTCATTTTCGTAATGAACGACCGTTCTTGATTTTTCAAAGAAAATTTATAAAAAAGTATAGCACGGATTAAAAAGAAAAACAAAAATGCATTTTCGTTTCCAAAAAACTGTCCCTAACTTTGCAAACGAACAATGCAGCTATGTACTTCTGCTGTAATTTTTTATGATGTAAGTACAATAAAGAGCATATTAACTAGATATATCTATCTACCTATCGTTCTCTGTAATAAAGGTAGGATAATAATAGAAAGCATGATAGGATGATAGGATTTAGCAATCTGGGGCAAGATAACAAACAATCGGGAGGTACCTCTAAGCCAACGAATTTATATTAATACCTAGAGATAACTTTCATTCGGTCATTGGCTGTATATTAATACATGGAGCGTGCAATAATAATTGTAGCGACAAAATCCATTTTGACATCCGCTGCCGCTTATGAAATCATGCCATACAATCACACACGACTTCAACTGTCTAACTATCACGGTTAATGAGATACAGCCTGGTGACAGACGGACGGACAGCGGAATCTTAGTAATAGGGTCGTTTTACCCTTAAAAATTAAAGATGGAAAATAAAGCAAACTTACGTTAATAAACATCACAGAAACTTACATTAATAAACATCACAGAAACTTACGTTAATAAACATCACAGAAACGCCGAGAACACCAATGACTGTGGAATTCTGCACCAGCGCGTTTACTAATGCATTCTTGCAGCCCATGCCAAAGATTCTGTCGCAAGTCTCGCTGCTGCTGGAGACGCAGCAAGACCTGGGCAGTTTAATAGCTACGTTTTCGCCATCAACATTCACTATGGCCTGGGCGACATCTTGGTTGTTGGTGTAGTGGAAGTCCAAGTAATCCATGAAGGTGTTACTTCCACAGCAAGAGAACTGGAAAAAATATCATAATTAAACACATTTCGCCTTCTATAGGTAGGTAATTCGCTCATCCAATAGAATAATGACATAATTCCAGCAAAGTCAAAATTATTAGTTTCCATTATAATATTTATTATTATTATTATAATACGACAGACGTTGGCCGCTGCCTAAAGACTAACTTTTCGTCAGAAAAACAATTAAGAACCCGATTGCAGCGCCACCTATCAGGTTCAATTGTAAGTTTTGTTTTATAGAAGGGCTGTAAGCCGCTCTAATGGGCGCTTCACTCTCTATCAACTCTTTTTACCCGACTCCGGCAAAGCCAAAGGAGGGTTATGATTTTGACAGGCTATGTATGTGAGTATGTGAATCTGTTCAGCTCCTAATCTACTTATGACATTGGTATTTTGAATAATATGATATCAAGCCTTTACTTCTGATTACAGCAACATTTTATCAAAAGGGTGTTTTTGTATCGAGTTCTTATGTAGTATTATATATATTTTTTAGTCCAGGTATTATGTTTCCTTGGGATAATTTTCCAATTCCACATGGATGTTGCCACTGGCTGGATAGTATATCAAAGTTTGTATGTTTGCGATGGTATGTGTGTATGCGTGTGTGTTTGTAACTCCTTCATGGTCAAACGGCTGAACGGATTTGGATGAAAGACACATGAGTAGACCATATCCTGAAATAGCACATAGGATACTTATTCATTAAGGTAGTATGTTCCCTTGGGATATTTAACGACTTTCGCGTGGGCAAAGTCATTGTAAAAAGCTAGTAATTATTGGAGTTTTAATACAATACCTAATCTAGGTCTATACACAGGTATCTTTTTCCAAAAAGGCATCGCAAAACATTTACAGTTCGTTCTGCCTCAGATAAATTTGAAATAATGTACATTGGCCTTTTTGTAATATCTCTGTAGGTACCCGAAAAATAAACAGTCAACTGTTTTTCTTTACTAGTCGATTCAAGACAGCTTTATGTCTTTATTTCCCTTTATGAAGTAATAACGTCAATTAATGTAGGAGGGTCAATAATATACATTGATTATTACAATTACAACAAAGACCACATACACTTAATAAGTATTTATAGATTCAGATTGGTCAGTAAGTGAATTATACAGCATGGGTTCAGGTACCTACTGACAATGGAATCTTTGTATGAATGTCTTTAGGACTGACTTCAGTCATCATCTTCCTGCCCTTGTCCTATCTTATTTGGGGTCGGCGCAACACGTTTTTTTCTTCCATTCTATCCTGTCAACCGTCATACTATCACTAACTTCCTTTTCTTTCATATCACTGTTCACATAATCCATTCATCTTTTCTTTGGCCTCCCTCTCACTCTCCACCCATCCACATGTATACTCATAACTCTTTTAGTAACATGTGTTTCATCTCTCCTCTTTACATGAGCAGACCATCTTTCAGGACTGACTTCAGTATTGTACTTTATTCCTAATTTATCTGGTGCCTACCTTTGCAATCTACAAAAAAGATTGGGACTTAGACCATAAACCTCTTTGGTTACTCACAGTTGTTTGTAAAGCGTCAACTTCTTGCTGAATCTCGGGGTCGTTGTAGCCCCAAATCGGGACATCGATATAATGCATGAGTCTGTTGCCGTCCACTGTGAAGGCGAGGATCACAGTCACCAATTTTATGATGAACACTACCATCAAGATAACTGCGTACTGAAAAAAAAAAACTTAGTTAAATATAGTTTCGAGTAAAGTGGCTAAGGGCGGAATTCACCATTAAAACTAATCGCGTTTTAACGTTTGGCTCGCATAATCGCGTTTAGCCGCTGTCACTAGTGTCACTTGTAAAAATACAACAAAAGAAAAATACAGACAATTGACACTAGTGACAGCGGCTAAACGCGATTAGTTTTATTGGTGGATTCCGCCCTAAATGTCGTCTATACATATACATACACATTAGATTATGGCTAGAAAACTGAATGCAGATTATAGAAATGAAAAAAAAATCTAGTAACATGTTGTCAAGTCATAGGTCTAACTCCTCTATCTCCAGAAGACTGCGGAAACTTCCAATGGCAACTTTTTCCCTATAACAATTCTATCGTCAAGGTAAATAAGTCATGAACTAATGTAGATACTAACCATATTGACCATGCACGTGCTGAGCTTGAGACTGCCGAAGAAACCGAAGATGGAGACTATCAGAAGCGCCAGCCCGATGAACACGCTCATGGCTGACGGCGTCATGTAGCCGCTCATCTTGCCATCATAGAAGAAGGAGTAGCCGTGGTAGTGAGAGTATACTGAGATACCCAGCACTATCATGAGCGTTGCTATCACCTGTAATGGAGAAACAAGTAAGTAGGTTTTTTTTTTTATTGGGTGGGAAAATCATTCATTCATCTCCCCCGCTCGTGGGCGGAACGGGAGATAGTGTCAGACTTTTACTGACTAAAAACCCACTCCTGTTCCTTCGTTGCTTGCGTTCCAGGGCCCCGGGTTTCGCTTTCACACTACCCGTGGCCCCAGTACGCTTCGACCCTGCTGGGCCCCTACGATTTGCTGACATCTCCTTGAGGTGCGCGTGGAAAAGTACGCGCCGTCGACACTTGGGCTCGGTCCGGACGGTTACCGGACAAGTAAGTAGGTTGTATGAAGCACCTACGTAATAGATTTTTCAAGGTTTTTGTTTTGGCTAATGTGTGAAAAAGGGATTGAGAGGCCTTTGCTCCACATTAGGATGTCACGGACTTATTATATGTATAGATAGGTACGTGTAGTAGGCATCATCAGAAGTCACCCAAAGGGCAATTGAAAGGGCTATGCTCCAAGTTTCCTTGCATGATAGAATCAGAAATGAAGATATCCGCAAGAGAACCGAGGTTACCGATATAGCACTTAGAATTGCCGAACTTAAATGGTGATGGAATGGGGCCGAAAGGTTCTAGAGTCGCGACCGGGTACCGGAAGACGGAAAATTTGGAAGGCCTTCCATAGAGTGGACAGATGAGCTGGTGAGATGTGAGACATTTTAGGAAGGCCTAGGGCCAGCAGTGAGAATTGTAAAAAAACTGGGCAAATGCGAGTTCGACTCGCGTACTGAGGGTTCCTTACAAACTTACCTATGTAAAAGCTTCAATTCTCGAAGATTTTTTCGAATCGCAATTATTTTTTGGTCGTTACAACATATTTACTTTTTTCAGTATATTTGTACTATAAGACCTTGCTTTACGTCAAATTTCAAGATTCTGGGTCAGCAGAAAGTACCCTATGAATTTTGATTCCCGTAAGAGTGTCGAAATACACGTTTTTTACGACATAAGCGGGCGTTTTTTTTTTTTCGTGAACTCAGAAGTATGATTTTTTCACAGCTTCTAGGGACCGCAGACCTGAATATATGGTTTTAATTTTAACTCGACAGACAGACAGACGGACGGACAACAAAGTGATCCTATAAGGGTTCCGTTTTTCCTTTTGAGGTACGTAACCCTAACATGCCTAAAGTAACTAAAATATTCTTATAATAAACATCCTTTTTTTAAAGATGGGAAATTAAAAAAAAATGTCCGCTCTTGGTAGAGCGAGAGGGAGTGTTAGATTACTGACTAAAAACCACCCGTTTCTTTCAGTTACCCTTTGCGTTCCAGGGCCTCGCTGGCCTTTCAGGCACAATCCCTAGTGGGCCCCGTCAATCAGGCGTGCATTCCAGCCCCCCTAGCCAAGTTACGACAGTTTCGTTTCGATTCTCTTGCATCGAACGCCTCGAGTAGGCTACGCCTCCGATTCCTTTTGGGGCAGTTTATTTTTGAAGTCGTAACTAAGAGACCACCAAGAACTCTTAACGAGATCCATTTGCCAACCTAAACTGAACTGCTAAGCTTTAGAGGGTCTATAGCTCCATCCCTCTTTCGTGCTCGCTTGCGTGCTTACTTCTATATCGCTGGTGTAGCAAGCGCTAATTTAAAACAAGAAATTCTTTTTCTTGAGTGACAGGGCTCTGGGTAAAGCAAGAGGGAAGGTAAGACTTCCACTGGCTAAAACCCACCAGCATCCCACCCTTGAACCTTCAGTTACCCCTTCAGGCATCTGCCCTAGTGTCCCCATCAATCATGCAAGCATTCAAATTTATTTTTCTTTTCAATAACATTTGCTTCGCACAACACAATCTTAAATGAGTCATTTCCAGATAATTTTCCGTCCCAAGATAACGATATTTTTATAAATTATCTTTAAGATGATTTATATGATTGAATACTCAACAAACAACTTTACTTTCCTCTTCATTTGATAAGGATAAACTTAAATCCTGACAAAATTGAATACCATTGTATTTGTGAGGTTCTTGGTTTTTCTCAAATTCGTGTTATACTGTCAATGTTAGGTACCAAGCCAAGTCTATGTCATCAGAAGAGAAAAGACTCCGGGTTGCTACTGAAAAAACTAGTTGCAAAAACCGAATAACCGTTTGCTCGACTCAGGAAATGATCCCAGGACTTTATGTACGGGCAGCCAGGGGCGCCGACTCCGTGGGTGCTCTGGGGCTCGATCACCCATGAGAAATAAACAGTGAGTGCCGAGCACCCCTGAGAATATACATTAAGAAACAGATCAGTAATCGCCTTTTAGGTAACGTATAAATTATAATATTTCTTGATAATAAAAACTAGTTTCATTTTTATTATATAATGGTTTCATTTTATATTTTTATCATACAAAATTAGTAATTAAGTAAGCACTATGTAAGTAGGACATTTATTTATTTGTTGGTCGATCAGTGTGTATTTCTCTTCTCACATTTCGCTACTTTTTCAAGTCATTGAACGAGAAAGAGAAAGAGAAGAATGAGCTTGAGCACCCATGAGGTTTTCTAAAAGCCGGCGCCCCTGCGGGCTGCGGATTGTTCGTAAGACTTATCTCGGCTCTGGAATGAGATCAGAAGGAGTGAGATCCACCCAAGTAGGGTCGCTTAAACACCTAAGCTACTTCTAGAACTCGAGACCGGAATTCATTAGTTAGGTAGGCTAAGAGATTCAATGTAAACTACTTCTCACGTGGTTCTTTGTTTAAGCAAACCAGGAAATTATAACAAAGACATTAGGGTCAGTGATTAACTGATAAGATACAAGTAATTTTGTGTCCCGTTGACACAAAATACTCTTTTGCATTGCCTACTTTTATTTTGAACATGACGCAGTCTGGCCAATGAAAGCTGTCCCAACAAAAAGGAGGCCAAATTAAAAATATCTGAAGCTTCACCCTGGCTATACGCTGCTTGAACGGAGTTGATAATTTTGATTATTCATGACAATAATATAAGATACTTCTATCATGCATTTATTTGACAATTAGACGAAATTCCACCTGAAATTCGCCGTTCCAACGTGTCGACACTACCACCAGCCCCTCTAGCCAAGTTACAACCGTTTCGTTTCGATTCTCTTTTCGTCGATCACCTCGAGCCGGCCACGTCTCTGATGCCTTTGTTCTGACGTCATCTCAATGCTCAGTCACGTGGTCAGAACAAAGGAATAGGAGGCGTGGCCGACTCGAGACAATCAACGAAAAGAGAATCGAAACGAAACGATGTTAACTTGACTAGGGGGACAGGCCACGCTAAAAACCAGCGGCTTTATGCTGAGCGTTCAGCCGTTCTGCGCGGATGTAACTATCCCTATATACCTATAATGATTTCTCAGTTAAAGTAATATAATATTAATGCATTGCATTTGGGGAAGCAGTAAATTAATATATTTATAATCAAATAAGTACCTTTGTACAAATGTTTTATATTAAGATACCTGTCTTCTTCTGTATATTTGTGTGTACATAAATACTAAAATAAATAAATAATTAAGTTCAGCAAAGTCGTGAGTTCAGCCCATCTTGTTTTTCAATGCCATGAACTTTAATAGATATTCTATTTTTCAATACACCTACTCAGAAAACCACTTCTAACCCTATCGCTCTTAGGCACGCGCAGTCTACTGTTTTCCGCACTGGTGCGGAAAAGTGTGCCACCCCTGCCATGATTTATGACATTTATCGTATAAGGTTCGACGCTTATCGACCCCCACGAGTCGCCGGTCAACCCCATTTATTTATTTCTTCGTAAGTGTATTGAAAAACGTCGTTTGATACACGTGGAAATTTGTCACTGCAGCACTCGGCTTCACAACACCCTGGCCTGCAGCACGGGCGAATTCCGCGTCAATGACAAACTTTCTCTACTTGTATCAAAATGTACATTAGTATTAGACTATGTTATCTGTATTTTCTGTCTTGTGTAGATAGCAAAAAAATGGTTTAAACCAACTAATATTGTTACTACAAAATCGATAGGGCTTATCATTCATTTTTATCTCCGGTGACGTAGCCTGTATTTATTATGGGTGACAGGGAACTTACCGGTACACAAACATAATTAGATAGTAACCCCACCAAAATGCAATCTTTATTTTGTCAATACAATAATTTACATGATTGTTTTTTAATCAATAAAATGTATATGAAAAATCGCCCAAGTGCGAGTTGGACTCGCGCACGAGGGATTCCTTACTATTATCTATACAACATTAGAGACTATATTAGAAACTTTTATTATTATTATTTTTAAATAGTTTGTTTTATGGGAGCCCCACTAAAATATTTATTTTATTCCGTTTTTAGAAATACATCATCTGTCAAAATTTCGACTGTCTAGCTATCACGGTTCATGAGATACAGCCTGGTGACAGTCAGACGGACACCGGAGTCTTAGTAATAGCGACCCGTTTTTATCCTCTGGGCACGGAACCCTAAAAATGGTACCTATGACTGGTAGTAGGCCTGCGTGGTGTAATTAACACCTAGCCCCAGGGGGGCCGACTTTTAGAAAACCTCATGGGTGCTCATGCTCATTTGAAGACTCGAAAAAGTGGCGAAGTGTGAGAAAAGAAATGGACACTGAAAAGAAATCGATCGACAAATAACTAAATGTCCTACTTACATACTGTGTAGGAACTTAATTACTAATTATGTTTGATAAAAATATAATAATAAAATGAAAACAATAAATAAAAATTAAATTAGTTTATATTATCAAGAAATATTATAATTTATACGTAACCTAAAAGGCGATTACTGATCTGTTTCTTGATGTCTATTTTCAGGGGTGCTCGGAACCCACTGTTTATTTCCGTGGGTGCTCGAGCCCCCGAGCACCCACGGAGTCGGCACCCCTGCCTAGCTCCTCCCTCGCTCTCCCTCTTACACAAAGGAGGCCCAGGTGCACCCAGCAGCGGGAATTTTATATTATGGTTATATTATACACGTATGCTTGCTTTTTTTATGTACGATGTCCATCACAAGTTTAAGACTACCCTAGTCGATCATTCTTCAGTATGGTGATAACTTTATTGTTTGACGATGTAATAAAAAAAAAATATATATATCGTTTGGTTTCGTAATTATCTAACCCGGCACGGAAGTAAAACAGTAAAAAATATACATTTTAATTTGATTACACTAATTTGCGCATCCTTAGCCGTCTATAATTAACTTATGGAATATGGATGTGGCAAAACAGTTTTCATACTGGGATAGATTATTTGTTCAAAAATTCAATTAAACTTTTTTTTCATTATATCTAGACCCCCAAAAGTCTGTTCATAAATGTTTACGCGTTCTTTTCGTTATAAATCACTGTGTATAAGTTATGTGAGTGTGTAGGTATTCGTGCTCTAGCTTCCTATTGCTCATCAAAGCATTAAAATTCCTATTCAACTGTCGCATGATGTTAAATGAGTTAGCTAGCATGCATTTTAACGTCGTCGATCAACGAGTTCGAGTCACCGACTAGTGCGCCCTTAACTGCGCAGTGTAACGCCCGGAGATATCTTGCTGCTTGCACAACTTATACAGCACACAGATTACTAACAATACCTACATACCACGTAATACCTACTCAGGTAAATCACAGTAAATGAAAATAGACTTTGCGCAAGCCAACGTAGGTACAATTTTTTAGGAGATTGGAGGTGTGTGTTTAAAAAACAACATTAGTTTAGGGACTACATCAATTCTAACTAAAGGAACACGGGCGGGTTTTAGTCAGTAAAATTCTGACACTCCCTCTCGCTCTACCCAGAGCGGGAGAAGTTATTTAATGATAACGTGGTACTCACGCAAAAAATGGCGAAGAAAATTCGGGCATGATCAGGGCCTCAAGTCTACTATAACAAAAGTAATTTTGACCAGTTTGGTAATCTACTAATATTATGGCGACATTATGACTTTCCAATGGTCAACCACTGGCAGTCCATTCAAAGAAATTATGGTAATCTCGTACATAATGACAAATGAAAGTCTGACGTATGCGGTAATCTGCTAAAATGTTGACAGTTCCTTTGATCAGTGACCTACCATTAGATCGTCAATGTACTGTCGTTGCTTTTAATTTGTTATGAGACAGCTCTATATTGTCATTCTACCACAACTCTTTTACGAGACCATTGACCGATCAATGATCGATCATTAAAAATCGAAAGGTAATAAAGCGAAGACTATTATACCACCATTAAAAAAGTTGAAATATTCTTTTCGTCATACAAATAAACAAAATGTATTTCTTTTACCATATCCGCTAGTTGTGGAATAAACAAAACATGGTTGCGCATGCATTGCTCTGATCTAAGTGTATGATCTTATTGGTGTATATAGTGTCAAAATAAATTCAAAGATACTTACAATAAACATAGTTGTGATTGTCAACAATAGAAATCTAATAGACTTCATATTGTACTCCGTTTCCGTTTTCGTGAGATGTATCCCCGAATTATTTGTCCCTGCCCGAGCAGGACTCGTCTCGCCCGTCATTTTTTTTTCTTTTTTAAATTACCACTTTTTACGCGACTAAGCGATTCCTTAGCCGATACGATACAGCCCAGTATCTTAGCGATAACTAAAATGAAATCTGATAACGATTGTTTTACGGACACAGTGTGTTTTCCAACTACTTGCTCTGATTACGTAGAGCCTTTAAAATTCACTAATGCGTGTCTAACTTCAGTCGGAGCGTGTTTTTCTGTGGTTCATGACAAAAGAACTAATTATAAACAACGTTACAATATGTTGGTAATCACAAAGGTTTTATATTTTATTCAGCCAAGTGATTAGTATCCTAAGTCATCTTTCCATATCAGTAGTGAATGCACTGTTATTTTTTGGAAAGTTTATCTATATTCAATTTTGATATGCAATCACAATTTTGACTTTACGTCCTGTGTTTTTTTTTCTGAAAATACCCACTCTTAATTTTCACGATAGGTTCTACTAATCAGATCTACTAACTGTTATGGTTTATATCGATTACCTACGGGTTATATTTGACCTTCAGTCATTCAGTGCATTAAATATTAATTTAGTACGAACGTCATGTTTGTATTGACCGGTCTGCGTGGTACAGGTAGAAGAGAGTGACTGTCTGTTAGTGACGCTCATGTGTCAAATGGCGGAAATGGATCAATTTTAGATAATAGTCGAGCTTATCATGAGATATCAGGCAAATAAAATTTTTGATCCCATATAAGGTCGACGATGAGACACATTTTCATAGGCATTAACGGGTAATTAGGCTAAAGTAGGTTTTTTCATATGAATTTTGGAGAACCGTTCCATCCCCATAGCGTTTGAATTTTGGAAAATCCTTTTTAGCGCATGCCTACGTCATAATAACTATCTGCGTGCCAATTAAGCTGTATATTAATAGATCAGTCAGCCAATAACGTTTTTATAGATTTTGTACTAAACAATAAACCAATTTTAGCTTTTTTTATTATATATAATTAGTTCATTAAACTATGTATATATTATATTTAACTGTATTGTATTGTATCAGTGATTCATTTGTATATCTTTTTTATAGTACCCTTTTTTTCTCTCTCTTTTATTGCACTTACCACTATTCTTCTCTGCATCACCCAAAGGTTGATAGGTAGAAAATGCCTAAGGCATCTAAGTCCGCCTCTGTACCTTTATGTGCATGAAGTATAAATAAATAAATACAATAAGTAATGTTATTTTTTTAATTTTCATTAAAATTGGTAAAATATTAATATTATGAGGAAGACCGTGTTGGGATATCATTTAGTACACGCATAACATAATGGCGGTCAGTTTTCATTATCTGCATCCTTGTTCTATTACTTGACAGGTTCCCCCTTCTAATATATATTAATTAAAAAGTTTCTAACCTAGGTTGGTAGTACAAATTGAAAGGATTTAAAAAAAAATCTTTCTTTTAAATCAATATTAAACAGAAAACATTAGTGCAAATAAGTGAACTACTAGTGCAAATGAGCAGTGGTGGCCGAGTGGTAGCGGCCCCGACTTACGAATTGTAGGTCGCGGGTTCAAACCCAGCCAGGTGCATTACTTTGTGTAATTTTTTTCATCACCACTGCTCTCAAAACGGTGAAGGAAAACATCGTGAGGAAACCGGCATGTCCTAGAACCAAAACTTCGAAGACATGTGACATCCACCAACCCGCACTGGGCCTGCATGGTGGATTATGGGCCATTCCCTCTTCTAGAGAACTAGGCTGAATATATATATATATAAGTGAATTATTCTAATTATTCTAAAACTTCGCTACAGATATAAAACATCTATAAAAAAGCCTTAGCCGTAGTTGTAGTACATATATCGCACCTTCTATCTTACAGAGAATGATAAATTTCTAAAGTGTCTCATCATGATAAGAACATTTCCGCGTCATTTTTTCTGTAAGTAAATAGTCTTTATCTGAAAGTATATATATATATATTACTATGTAAGATATTTTTTGTCTTAGTCTTAGTGTCTACTGAAGAAGAGGTCTGCGAACCAAAAGGTGGACCATTGACCTCACGAGGGACGCTCGTTCGCTGAATGTGAGAAGCCCAGAGTCCCAGGTTGATCGCCTATGTCCAGCTGTAGATATCTAAATAAAAAATAAATAAAATAAAAAGCCTTTATTTCCCTTTACCCTTAACATAATATTTAAAAGTTTTTTTTTTACAATTTGTTAGTAGTTTTTCCTTATTATCTAAGATAGTACGTTAGTTGGGATATAGGCCCCTCCACGGGTGAAGGCCTCCTCCAGTTCTTTCCATTTGTACCTTTCACTTGCTATATTTGGCCACATCTGTAGACATCTATCAGCTGAAATTATGAATTTAATTAACTGAAGAAAAATTGATTGTCGTTCAGAAGCTCCATACTGGGGCTCCTTACTGGTATACGGCCATGGGAATTTGAAAAATGCTTCAAATTACCAGACGACGGAATTAGGTAGAATTAAAAATGTACTTACACCGATTTCATACAGCGAAAGAATAAAGTTGATATGCCTCAAATATCAAGATTAATTTTAAAGAGCAGACTTTTTTAAGACACTATCAGAAGTATAGCAGGAAAAATTTCCCCCTCGTAAATAAATAAATATATATATATATATTTCAGACTAATTTCAATGTCCAAATTATGTTAGTGACTGAAACTTAAAACTACGTTAGTATAATATTCAAAAGCATTGAATTAGTCAATTAGTTCATAAGAAATTAAATTAAAATAAATCATTTCAAAAAAACAATAATCATAATATTTGTCAAACATAATACGAAAACAAAATTAATGACGAGGAAAAGGAAGTATATAAAGTTAACCTTATCTCAGTTAAAGTAGAGAGATCTTTGTCAATGAAAAATAGTAATAAAAATTGCATGTTAAATTTTTGTTTTATTTGTCTTATCTATCTCTGAGGTTTTTATTAATATTAATTAGTAATATTGTTGGCCACACAGGATTTTGCATTAGAAATCCCGGGAAGATCCATATTAACATCAACATTTCGGTGGAAGTACATGAATAACTCTACCTAATTCCGACCCCTGCATATTACCTATATAACGAAACGAATGATGAAACGATCGATGACGTCTCATAAGTAAAAAAACAAACCTATCAGTAGGACATTATTTTGTATCGAACAAACAGGTACCAGTGAAATGTAAATATACCTACGTATCAACATATTTCAGGATGATAACGACATCCATTCGCTTATCGCTTAAGCCCTGTCGGTTGTCACTGATATCACGGTGTATTTTCATAGAAAAGTTGAGTAGATAATGTATCTACAGACATTAATACAGACATTACAGTATTTTATATTTTCCTTTGTTTTTTTTCAAATCAGGACATGCCATAGGTCACTGCCATAGACCTAGAATGGCCTTTTTTTGAGGTGCGATATCACCTTATGCCTTTCCGCTCTAGGGTGGAACGTTAGGGCAAGTCAGACTGACTAAAACCATACCTATGTTCCTTCAGTTTTGCGTTCCTAAGTCAAAGTCAAAAGTTTTTTATTTTACATAGGCCTACATGGTCACTTATAAAACGTCAGAAGCTAGTGCACGGTTTCAAATTGGTCGTTTTCTATGGAGAAAAACCTACAAAAAATCTCCATGGTTACTCTTTTAAAAAAATTGTTATTCTTACAATATTTCCATATTACAGTATAAGTAGACATAATGTAAGGACAATGTAGACCGGTCAATATTGTACTAAAAAGAAGAATACAAATAATCATAATAAAAAGTGAGTCGTAATAGGAAGTAACCTAAGAATTCGATTATAAAAAAGAGGCTATATAAAAAAGCAAGAAAAATAATTAATTATTACTAACGAATTTATGGTAGTTGGGGTCTAATAATATACTTAAGAAATATTGCAAAAGAAATTTGTTAGAAAAAAAAGAAAAGGTATATATTACAACAAATGTGGAGCAGTTAATAGATACATTTACACAATTTTATGAGTTACCAGGGAGCCACATGTGCAGAAGCAGTCTTTGCCAAACAAGCGTGTCTTCGACATAGTCTTTAACACACGCTTAATATGGGTTTTGAAGTTTCCCTCGCTAAGTCACCGCCTTTGGCAGCTTGTTATAAAAACATATGCTGTTTACTAAAAATTAATTGCTGGTCTGAGCTAATTTCCATTTGGGTAATACAATTTCGTGTTTACTACGCGTATTTGTGTTATAATAATCGCTTCTAATTTTAAAGAGTCCTAGGTTTTTACGAACATACAAAATATTTCTAAGATATAAAGAAAAGGCAGAGTCAGTATATCAATTTCATCGAATTTATTTCTCAGGGACTCGCGAGGACCCATTTTATTAATAGCCCGGATTGCTTTCTTTTGAAATATGAAAATTGAGTCTACATCAGCTGCAGATTCCCACAGTAAAATGCCATAAGACATAACACTGTGGAAATAATTAACTAAAAAAAAAAGGTTTTTTTTTTCCTAATATACAACAAAAATTGTGACAATTTACAATAAAATCAATTCACAGGATGTTCCGATAGAGTTTAGAGAAGTAATAGAAATAATAAACAAGCTAAAATCCGACAAAAGCCTAGGGTCAGATAAGATTACTAATGGTGCCTTAAAGACAGCCCATTTCATACTAGCTGCCCCATTAGCGAAATTGTTTAACATGATCTTAGAAACGTTCGAAACTCCTTCTCACTGGTCTGAATCCAACATTACTTTGATCTACAAAAAAGGTGATCCTAAAGACATAGGAAACTACAGGCCCATAAGTCTACTACCAACTATATATAAACTCTTCGCTACAATAATAGATCACAGAATAAGCGTAAGATTAGAACAAAAACAACCCATCGAACAAGCTGGTTTTTGGAAGGGGTTCTCAACTGTAGACCACATACATACTTTGGAGTTGATAATCGAAAAATATCAGGAATATCAAAGACCATTATACTGAGGAAATAAGCATAGTAAACTAACCGAGCTGTGGCTACATCTATCAATTGCCTTATTTTTCTTACTGCATATGCGGCTGAGCTTAATCTACCTGAAACAGTTCTAATATGAGCGCCCCACTGCAGTTTAGAATCGATATTTATACCTAAGAACACAGTTTCCGTAATAACATCAAGTTTGTTGCCGTCAAGAATTAGATTGACGCCAACTTGAGGGACATTCGGTAATGAGAACTTTATACATTAAGTTTTATTCGCATTTAATAAGAGATTATTAGCAGCGAACCATTTCGAACGTCGCTCCATTGATGGTTATTTTTTGCTGCCTGTAAGATAAATAGGAAAAAACAAGATCAGCAGATCTTCCACGAATTTCATAATGATGTAATTTACAGATTGGAGTATTATGGTCAATGCAGTCAAATGCTTTAGAGAGGTCACAGAATATGCCAATAGCATCCTGGGACTTCTCCCAGCCTCCCAGGGTTTCAAAATGTAACTGATGAGTTTCACTAATGCATCCGTCGTTGACCTTCCTTTCGTGAAGCCAAACTGACGACTATGCAATATCCCATTTGAATTCCACACACCGAACACCGACCTAGGTATATGAAAAAAATCATGCTCGACCAGATGTTATCTCATTTTAAATCTAGAGTGGCTATGAGTATATGGGATCTAGATTTTCCTCTCTTGACAATTAGGAAATTTGGCTTAGATAGATAAATAAAACACCAGAATATTGTATAAATAAAAATATTTCTTTCTTTACAATACTTTTTCTAATACTTAGTGATAAAATATAACTATAAGTTGGTAATTTAGAATATTTATCAATCTTAACAATAAAAAAGCAGTTAGAAGTGGCAAAAAGGTAAGAATAAAGTAATATAGAGAAATGGACGTAGGTACCTAATATATTTAAAATTAAAAGGCTATTTATAAAAGCTGAGAACAAATGGAATGTTATGTAACAAAATAACTTATCATCTGTAAGTACTAAGTAACAAGTAATTAGGTATTTTTATCACAAATGGATATGTATAGCGCCATGAGTGCAGCGACACGATTTTCCAGCTACTGGACAAACATTTTTGGTGTGGTTTTTCCTAAAATATAAACAAAATCCTGGTTCTGTAAAACATTTTAGTTTTTTACACGCTACAATTGACTTTGTATCGTACTTTAAATCTAGAACAAGTGCTATATCACAATAAACTAGTTCTATAAACCTAATTTTTAAACTTAGAACCAGGAGTGAGGCATAGTCCTTTCAGCCTCTTAGGCGGTCGTTTGTCCATGGAAAGGGACATAGACAACTGGTGCTTTTTTCTCGTCGTTGGGGTTGAGGGAAGTGTAGGCATTGATCATACGTTCCTGGATCTCCCAGCGTCGGCGTTCACGTTCAGATTTCGCTTTGCGGATGGAACTGGCCAGCGAGAATGAGAACACGATGCCGATAATCTGAAATTCGATAAGATAAACGTGAATATTTATGATACGGGAAATGGGTGTTTTTGGTGAGCTGATAAAATATTGATAAAACAATAGGGCCGATTTTAGTGCGTTTTAGCTGATAGGTATTTTTTTTTCGAACAATGGTGATGATGATGATAATAATAATATAATAATCAGACGCCCTACGCGAAACTAAAATAATAATAATATTATTATTATTTTAAATAATAATATTATTATTTTAGTTAAAATAATACTAACTAACTATCGCTAACTATCGCACAAGGCCGTCTAGTCCAAAGCTAAGCAGAGCTTGGGTTATGAGTCCTTGACAATTGATAAACATACTTATATACTTCTAAATACATACATATTATTGATAAATTACGTCCAGACTCAGAACAAATGGGCGTGCTCATCACACAAATATTTGTCCTGAGTGGCAATCGGAACTGAACTGTTAAAGGGATGGAGCTATATAAGGTGTATAGCTCCATCCCTCTTCTCGCTCGCTTGCCTGACAGTTTGACACGTCAAAATAAGGCCACTGATCACCGTTAACATGATGAATGATAGCTATTGATTTTCTAGCTTTAATGTCGTCGCGTTTTTGTTTGTTTTTCGAACAATAAGTACAAGATAAACGGTGTCCTAAATGCCCGTTGTTAAAAAAAGACAAATACAAATACTCATTAACTCAATTTCGACGCTTAACGCTTGAAAGGCAAAAATTACCAAGCGACATTGAGTAAATTTTACAGAGGAGCAATTTAAAATTATTTTTTTTAGAACAAAATGGTTTGTTAAAAAAAAAGTCGGACTAAGATACTATTCATCATCATCCTGCCCTTGTCCCATCTTATTTGGGGTCGGCGCAACACGTCTTTTTCTTCCATTCTATCCTGTCAACCGTCATGCTAACACTAACTTCCTTTTCTTTCATATCACTGTTCACACAATCCATCCATCTTTTCTTTGGTCTCCCTCTCCCTCTCCACCCATCCACATGTATATTCATAACTCTTTTAGTAATATGCGATTCATCTCTCCTGTTTATTGATTTGATTAAGATACTATTACCATGATGTTAATAATATCTAAATCCAAGTATTTCGTCATTTTTAATTATTTTTAACTAAAAATTTTAACTTTAATTTACTCTCCTGCAAACTTTACTCAATGTCACTTGGTAATTTTTGCCTTTCAAGAGTCGATTTGTATTCCAATGAGTGTTTAAGAGTAGTCGTTGCTAGAACATAAGGCCTAATTGTAATATTCCTCAAATATCCATGCATGTCACATGCTTACATATCATACGTGGGACAACAACGCAAACGAATATGACATCATACATGTTGTATGTATTTTAAGAACATCATTTAAATGCTAGTATGTTAATAGTTTTCCTTATGGGAAAATAACAATTAAGTCGGCCAATCGCAGACAGCTTAAGAGTACCTACATTAGATTGGATATTGGCCTCTTTTAAGATGAGCTACAAAACCTGGCTATTTTTAAGCTAAACTAGCTTTTGTCTGCGACTTCGCCCTTGTGAATGTCGGTTATTACGGATGTGATGTCGAAGCTAGACAAAAAGTAGCCTATCAATGATTTATTTCTTGCCGCTATGACACGACTTGAACTTAAATATCTGCTGTAGATACATACGCGTAGGTTTGTTACATAAGTACATCCATATGTTCTTATGTTTTTTTTTTAAGGACTGCCGGGGTCTGTGTTTCCTGATAGCTACAACCTAGGGCTCTTTAAGTCAAGAGTGAACAGGTTACTTCTGGGCAAGCGTGTTCCATCGTCGGCCACATCATCGCTTACTATCAGGTGAGATAGTGGTCAAACGCGAGCCTATCAATAATTAAAAAAAAAACCACTGAACCATTAACACAACATTTACATGAAACTGACCTGAATAAAAGCAATAGTCATAGCTCCAGCGCCTAACAGCCCAGCGCTCTGGTAAACCAAGTAGAACACTCTAGGAAGGCATCCATTGGCATATAGTTTTGTGCACGTATCGACTTCGAGGGTCCCGATGATCTGATAACTGGTCTCAGCACAGCAGGAGTTGGGGACGGTGATGTTGTTGGTGGAGATGCCGCTGACTCCTGGAGGAGGAGGCACTACGCTCCAGTCCATGTAGCTGTCCACACCGCAGCAGTTCAGCTGGAAAGTAGAGAGATTTGGGTTTAGTTTTTCATCATAAATATATGCTTCTTGATAGGCCATCAGGTGAGGTAGTGGGCAAACGTAAGCCTAATAACAATTATGCAAGTTGTCCTTGAAATCGACGCGCAAACGAATACCACGGATCCAGTACATGATTCTGGATCCCCCAGTAGTGGAATTTTTCGTCAGTTAATTATCAATTATTTATTTATGTCGAATTATCAAATTACACTACTGGTAATAAAATCCAGGACGTACATTAAATACTGTATCGTCTTAAAAACTTTTTGCCATCGAACACGAAGGCAATGCTTGTGCAGACCCTAATTTTTCCTATCATCGATTATGGCGATGTGTGTTACTATGACCTGAATGCAGATCTCCTCAATAAACTCGACCGTCTTCTAAATTACTGCATTCGATTTGTTTTCAATTTGCGAAAATATGATCATGTCTCTGCACATCGATCGCTTCTAAAGTGGTTGCCCATACGTCAGCGCAGAGAGCAACGGGCGCTCACTACGTTGTTTTCATTTCTTAATTCTCCCAATTCTCCTAGTTATGTAGCCCCTCACTTTCAATACATTTGCGCCAACCACAATAAAAATCTACGCTCATCTCATAACCGTCTTCTACTATGTCCTACTCATCGCACTGGCTTTCTTCACTGTTCTTTCTTTGTTCAAGCTATTTCTCTGTGGAATGCGCTCCCTCAAGAAGTCAGGATGGTTACAAACCGATTAAGATTCAAGATTGAGGTTCGCGAGCATATTCGTAAGTAGTTGGCAGTAGTATCATCACAACGTTAATGTTTCTCAGTTTGTCGATTTGGACCAATTTATGTTTTTTTTTTATTATATATATTTAGTTCATTAAATTAAGTATATATTATGTAATATATATTATATTTATTGTATTGTATCTGTGATTAATTTGTATATCTTTTTATAATAACTTTTTTTTTTTCTCTCTCTTTTATTGCACCTACCACTATTCTTCTCTGCATCACCCAAAGGTTGACTAGTAGAAAATGCCTAAGGCATTAAGTCCGCCTCTGCACCTTTATGTGCATGAAGTGTTAAATAAATAAAGCCTTTACACTTACTAACAAATTCCAGCCCCTACAGCTTGGCTTTGGTTCAAGAGGGGGCTGTGAAGCTGCCGTACATGCCCTCGCTACCTTCCTAAATTCGGATAAGTGTGAGGTCATCCTCAAGGTTGACGTTAAAAACGCCTTTAATTCTATTAATAGGGACACTTTGTTGGCTGAAGCAAAAAAAGAACTTCCAGAAATTTTTGGCTTTTTGTGGCAATGTTATAGGCATCCATCAAAATTATTATATAGAGACAATGTTTTGGAATCTGCAGTTGGATGCCAACAAGGTGACCCTCTCGGGCCAGTCATTTTCAGTTTAGCTATTCATCCTATCATCCAACAATTAAATTCAAAATTTAACGTGTGGTATTTAGATGATGGAACCCTGGGAGGTGACGTAAATACTGTTTTAAACGATTTCCAATTTCTGAAGGAGCAGTTTCGATCCATCGGCCTTGACCTCAATCATTCAAAATGTGAAATTTTTGTTTCTGACAATACTGACAGACAATCGACACTTCAGAAATTCAATACAATAGCACCAGAGATCAAAATTTTTGAAAAATGTTCACTGCACCTCCTAGGTTCTCCAATTTTGGAAGACAGTTTTTCTTTATTCGTTGACGATAAAATTAATCGTTTCAACGATATTTCGGATAGGCTTTCAAAAATTAACTTACATTCGGCTTTTACCCTCATTAAATATTGCTGTTTTGCTCCAAATTTTATGTATTTTCTTCGCTCTTCCTCTTTATGGAAACAGCCACAACTCTTGGACAAAATTGATCAAACCATTCAATCCGCTTTAACGTCCATCTTAAATGTGGCCCTGGATGACCGAGCGTGGGTACAAGCCACGCTACCCATCCGTTTTGGCGGGCTCGGCATCCGCAAAATTTCTAGTATAAGTCTACCGGCGTTTCTGTCTTCGGTTCACAGCACTCAACAGTTAGTTGAAAGCATCTTAACTCCATCATTGGTTGACCGTGAGGTGCCGTGCTTGACCGACGCCGTGAACGCCTGGAAAGTGGCTTGCCCGGACAAGGCGTTGCCCGAGAATCCATCTTTCCAGAGACAGTGGGATGAGCCGCTCTGCAGGTTGGTACGGAATAATCTTATCAATACGTCCACCAATACTGCTGAGCGCGCCCGCCTTCTGGCTGTGGGTGAATGGGAGTCGGGCCTCTGGCTACAGGCTCTACCGTCACCTAACATAGGAACTATGCTGAGTGACACCACCTTCCGGATCGCTACATGCTTGCGTCTGGGTGCTCCTAGTGGAGCTCCACATCGATGTCAGTGCGGCGAAGCAGTCGACCGCCTCGGACACCATGGCCTATCATGCAGTAGAAGCGCTGGTCGGATAGCACGACATGCCAGTATTAATGACATCATCCGCCGAGCTCTTGTCACCGCCGGGGTGCCAGCTGTTTTAGAACCCAATGGCTTGGTACGTGACGATGGGAAGAGGCCAGACGGGATGACTATAATGCCTTGGAAATTGGGTAGGCCTTTGGTGTGGGATGCAACATGTGTCGACACCCTTGCGCCATCCCATCTTCTGAGTACGGCAGGTTGTGCTGGGGCGGCTGCTGCAGGTGCAGAAAACCTCAAACGGCGTAAATATAATAACCTCATCGGAGGTTATATATTTGAGCCGTTCGGGGTTGAAACACTGGGGCCATGGGGTCCGAGCGCTCATCGAGTTGTTCGGGATATCAGCAAACAGCTGGTCGACTCTTCGCGTGACCAGAGGGCTGGGCTTTTCTTTGGTCAACGAATTAGCATTGCCATCCAGCGTGGCAATGCTGCCAGCGTTCTGGGCACTTTTCCCATTGACATCGATGTGGACGAATTTTTTGATGCCCTATGAGTTCTTTTTCTACCAGTTTGTACATAATATTATTTTCAATTTGTTTAAATATTTATTAAGTTATAATATTTATTAGTTAAGATGTATATAACATTTATAATAGTAATTAATAATGTCAATGTTTCTATAATAAATGCCGTATTCCTGAGAAAAAAAAATAAATAAAATAAATAAATAAATAAATACATTTGTTGATTGAGTATGTTAAAAATAAGAATGAAAGAGAAAAATTGGAAAGAGAGTATGGTTTGTATAGGTTAGATATTGGTTTAATTCAGACGATATTATCATACCCTAAGTCTGATCTAGCAAAAAAACTTTGTAGTATGGCTGTAATCTCAGATCCTTATGTTATATTTAATTCATATATAAAAGTATTTTAAACGAATTTATATTATTTAAGTTACAATGGGGGTTGATGTAACCTTGTGAATAAAAACCCTCAAACTAATAAGAAAGAATCAAAACTAGTTTTCATTGAAAATCATTGTTTTCATAGCAAGCCTTTTTAGCAGAGCATATACCTATATAATTAATACTCATTAAGGACATTCCAAAAAGCTCAAACATGATAGGGTTATCTGAGTTCCTATGGCCACCTTCCGGTTCCATCATCATATCAGCTCCATTTCATAATAATTTTGCATTGTCACCTAATTTACACATGCATGCAAAATTTCAACTCAATCGGTAACCCGGAAGTTCATCAATTTTAATTTTCAAGATTTGATTCAGATATACAAACATCGGGATAGGCGAAAGTAAATAAACGCTTGTAAAAAAAACAATTATATGTATAAAATACCGGGCAAATGCCAGTCGGACTCGCGAACTAAAGGTTCCGTACAAAACGTTTACCTATGTAAATTAGTTCAATTCCCGAATCGAGTCTCGAAGATTTTTCCGAATTGCAAAAAAAATGTATTTATTTTGTGACGTTACTACAAATTTGCTGTTTTCAGATTTTCTCCCATACTTTACAATGCTACGAGACCTTGGTTCATGCCAAATTTCAGAATTGTAGGTCAACGAGAAGTACCTACTCTATAGGTTATGATTTCCTACCGAGTGTCAAAATATGTACTTACGGAGGATATACGGCCTTATCTTTAGAATGACTTAGAAGTTTTTTGTTTTGTAGGCGCAAAAATCATCTAATGACAAATGTCGCTCTTAGGCGGAGCGAGAGATAGTGTCAGACATTTACTGACTAAAAACCCACTCCTATTCCTTCTTTGCCTTCGGCCCCGGGTTTCACTTTTACCCTACCCGTGGTGACTTAGAAGTTAGATTTTTCCACTGCTGGGGTAACAGACCTAAGTATTTGACAAAAAGGGTCTTGACAGACGGACTACACAGACACCCTAAAAAACACCGCAATAACAATCTTTCTTTGTATTAGAATATACTATTGTAATATAACAAATTCTAAAAACAAGAGTTTGATGACATATTTGTTAAGTTACAACCGTTTTTGACCGTTCAATTTTATCAATTCTCATACTTCAGCCGTTGTGGTTGATCGAGCACTATTATAATAAACTATTTTAACTGGAAAATACCAACTAATTAACATTTAACTGCTTAATAATAATGATTTCACACAATTATTACAGCCAGTTAAAACCAAAGTATTACATAATATTTTCGTTTCAAGGGAAAATACCTACACTGCGCGGGCGCAGGCAATCGTTATCAAAACTACTTGGACGCATTAAAAAATGTGGTATGCAATATAAGTATAATACAATAATTGTTCTAGCACAAAGCTAATGGAGATAATTTTGAACGAGCGTCATATATTTTTAATATTATAATGTTGATAAGTATAAACTTGTACAGTATCCTAAAAAGGTCTTAAGGGTCTGTTACACTACGCGATATTCAGCACACGATATTCAGACTCTTATTTTTTGTTCCGAGTAAGACCGGTCTAACCCTTAGTACACTACGCGACATCGACAAAGACCTGTACTATGACGTTTAAAGCAAGATTGTTGCATTCTTATTTCAGTGTGGGTGAGAGACAGAGCTATACAGGTTGTCTAGCGCCATCTCTTACCCACACTGGAAATAAGAATGAAACAATCTTACTTTGAACGACATGATAAACCCGCAGGACTGTTTGAATATCGAGTAGTGTAATAGGCCCTTGAGGACTTCAAGACATTTATGATACAAATCAAAGAAAAACGCCGAGCCCAGAACGATTAATTTTAAAACCGCCTTAACAACGTATTGATTAAGCTAAACTTATTGGCTAAATGACTGAATGATTGAGCCCAATGTATTTGACAGTTGCTGTCATTTTTTTATGTATTTTGATATATATATTTTTTTTGTAGATATTTTCAATATTTTAATAGTTATTCTGTTATTCGGGGCGGAGACGAATCTAATAAAGCAAACATCATTAAAATCGGTCTAGCTGTTTTTGAGTTATAAATGGTGTAACTGACATGACTTTGTTTTATATAAATAGAAATACGAGGTCATGAAACCGTGGAAAATCTTAACACCGCAATTCAACGAACGGTCAAAAATGTACGAAAGTACCCATTGCGTTACTATGGACTAAATACATTAAAAAAAGAAACTACACATATAAACTAACACATATTAAAGTAGTTAGGTACCTAATTTTTTTTTTATGCTATAGTAAAAAAGATTTATCGTTGTAACAATATCTATGGCTAGACTAAGTAGGTACACATAATGTAAAATTAACAATATAGGTACCTATTGTCGACCCATCTACTAATGTAATAAAAACCTCAATTCAATAATTATCCTCAATTATTATTATCGGGTTCAGTTGTAAATTCTGAATTTCCCTAAACAATGTTTAATAATAAATATCCTTTACTGAGGATATTCCATTACATTATGTCGAGTCTAAATATAAATTGGACAATTGACTCAATGCTATATGCACACATTCCATATTTTATACAATTAATAGGTACATTGCAGATGCCACGGGTAGTGTGAAAGCGAAACCCGGGGCCCTGGGACGAAGGCAACGAAGGAACAGGAGTGGGTTTTTAGTCAGTAAAAGTCTGACACTATCTCCCGCTCCGCCCAAGAGCGGGTTTTGTCATAAGATGATTTTACCACCCAATAAAAAAAAAAAAATTGCAAATCATAAATCATTAGAGTTTTACCTGCTGCGCTTTTTGGTTGTATTACTCGAAATACTATAACATACATGTATAGATACATGTATACTGCTCAGCTTTATCAAGCTTTTTTTTCTTGTGGGCAACGTATTCGCGAAGAACCCTCGACGCCTTGCGCGTCCAATACAACCACGCCTTTAGGATGTTATTGCGGCTAACACGGTTTCGCAGCGCATCTGGAATGTTCATGGAGGCGCGTACAGATGGATTCGCAGCCAGCGGCAATGGCATTCTGGCGGTTGTTGTTGATAAATTTTGCTGCCCTATACTGAAGCATCAAATTAGGGTGCTAATGTAATAGGGTTGAAATAATTATAATGTGAAATTTTTAATCTTTTAATTTACTAACACCTAGATGATAAGTTTTCTACTAACCATTGGATCAATGATGTCTGAATGAATAAAATTATTATTATTATTTATTGTAAACGTAACCAAGTAACCTACATTGTGTTCACCACAAAACAAAGTAAACATAAGTACCTATTATGTAATGTTTATTATCTAGGTATGTAGGTATATGTAAGCTATACTTAATGGCGACACACTGTAAGACTCCTCACATGTTCATTGGGCAAGATAAAAATTGGTCAATGAGCACGCACTCGCATTAGCCGGCCCGTGGGATGCACAATGTATCCCTGATTCTACGATTTAGCAATAGATATAATTCTTAAGAAACGTAACGGCAAATGGAGATCCTTTCAACTTGTATGTAAGAACGACAAAAATAAAAATAAATAAATAGAGAGAGTTTTTAGGGTTCCGTACCTCGAAAGGAAAAAACTTAACCTTATGAACCTTATAGGAGCACTTTGTTGTCCGTCTGTCTGTCTGTCAAGACCCTTTATCTCTGGAACGCGTGGAGGTATAGAGTTGAAATTAAAACCATATACTCAGGTGTACGGTCCCTTGCAGTTGTGAAATCGTAACCAAATTTCTAAGTTAACGAAAAAAAAATACGGCCGTTTATGTTGCAAAAAACGTGTATTTCGACACTCTGAAGAGAATCAATCAATATTCATAGGCTTCTTCTCGTTGACTTAGTATCCTGAAATTTGGCATGAAGCAAGGCCTCACAGCACAAGTATAGGAAAAAATCTGAAAACTGTAAATTTTTATTTATGTCATAACGGAAAAATCTTCGTAACTCAATTCGGGAATTGAACTGTTTTCATAGGTAATTTTGTGCGGAACCCTCAGTGCGCGAATCTGACTCGGACTTGCTTTGTTTTTTTCTCCTAAAGACAAGAATTATACTCCCATACACAAGACACCCAGACCTGGGCCACCCATCTTTAGACCATACAAATATTTGTTTCTTGCGCGAATCGAACTCACAACACGAAGCGCAGAAGCCCATAGTTCAACCACTACACTAGCCGTAGACAGACAAATCATTCTTTTGATGTTACAAAATGTTTACTAAGGGTACTTTCAAAATACCATCCTCCTTTGTTGTCTTTTTTGTTTCCTGATAGCTACAACCCGGTAATCTTTAAGTCAAGAGGGAATAGGTTACTTCTAGGTAAGCGCGTTCCATCGTCGACCGCATCATCGCTTTCCATCAGGTGAGATGGCGGTCAAGCGCGAACCTATAGAGAATAAAAAAAAAACCATCTTGCTCTCTCTAAAAAATGCTGCATAAACAGACACAAACAATCGTCCATATCTCTATCAAAAATCTATACCTACAGCGGTGTTCCCGTCCAATTATAATTTAAGTGTCTTCAAGGCTAGAGTGAATAGGGTCTTAATAAAATAGTGCGATTCACCATCACCTTCATGTGGGATCACAGTCAAGCACTAGATTATATCATTAAAAAATAGGTCAGCATTACTCACCCTGCTCTGGATGAAGTCAAAGGCATCTTCGACTTCTTCATTTTCGTAGTAGTAAGGCAGTGTAACCCTCAAATTCTCATCCAGCATGCCCGTGACCTGCGAGCGGAGGCTGTACGCGGCGATGGCGGCTGCGATCTCCAGGATGAAGACCAGACTGAGGATGACTGCAAACTGGTGAGAGAAGATATAGATTAAAACACAGTTTTCTTTAAAGATAGAATAGAAAAGAATAAAGGTGAAAAAGTATAACAGCTTATACACAAACTTAAATCTATGGGTGCAATGGCGGTCTAATCGCTGATAGAGATATCTACTAGCCAACATTAGGATGGATCCTTAAAATTATACAGGGGTTAGTTTGCGATGTACTACTAACGAATTTATCAAAATAATGTGTTAGGTGTTTTTATCTCACAGGAAAGAACGAACATTTCTAAATGAAGAGCGAAAATAAAAGAACAAGACTCTATTAGTCCAACGACTTGAAAAAGTATAGTACAAATATTTTTGTCATTGACTGATTAATATAAGGACATAAATATGACGCATCAAACTATACAAAAAACTGTGGAGCGTTGCCTAAGTGCAGTCTTTTTGTAATGTTTTGTGTCATATTCATGCCTTGTTCTAACACTATCATTATTTCAGCCAGAATACTGCTCCTGCTGCTGCTGTTCCTAACTACATTAAAGAACTTCCAATGTTCCGCTTCAAAAGGGCTTTAACTTTAACAGGTGATTAATTAAGAATACCTTTTATATGATGAGAGAATTCCTTCAGTTTAAACCTAAGTGATCTAATTCGGCCTGTACCAAAAATTTACATGTCATTATGGGAAATCTCCGGCAGATACTGCGAAGGTAAAATGCTGATATTCAGCTGTATCCTGTTAGACTAGAAGCCTAACTCAACATAGTAGAATAGAATAGAATATAATAGAATATAATAGAATAGAATAGAATAGAATAGAATAGAATAGAATAGAATAGAATAGAATAGAATAGAATAGAATAGAATAGAATAGAATAGAATAGAATAGAATAGAATAGAATAGAATAGAATAGAATAGAATATAAATACTTTTATTCGGAACAGACACAGAACAACGGTTATAAACACAAAGTATAAAATAACAAAGTATAAAGAGATGAGCGTGCCCGCACCGAAAGGGTGACCACCTCAGAATTTGCTGGGCAATAGACACCCAGCGCTGGTTTTCAGTTCGTTGGTAGTCGAGAACAGGCTAGACAGGCTGATTGACTATGAAGTTAAATGTTGGTCTACTTACAATGTTGACCAAGCAGGTGCTCTCCTTCAGTGCGCCAACACACCCGAAGAGAGACACGAACAGCATGATGACGCCGATGACGATGACGAAGGTGGCCGGAGAGAAGAACTTGTCGTCGAGGAAGAAGGACACGTCATGGTAGATCGCGTAGATCGTCGTGCCCACTGAGATTATTAATGCTGAAGTTAGCTGAAAAGAGAGGAAAAGTACATTAATAAAGCCTAAGCTTGCTTGGGTGCTTAAGCAACCCTAGTGGTGTAGTGCGACTGGCATGTTCGTTGAGAACACAGTTACTGATTTTCACGGGCTCTTCACTCAAGGCATCTTTCCTGACTCAACTGACCCGGTGTGAGAATAGGTTAGTATCTGAAGTGTTCCATGGTGTGTACCAGCTTAGACGTTGTTAATTTTGTTGATTTATTGATGCTATTCAAAGGCCATAATAATAATTTACAATAATTATATTTCTTTATTAATGTAATTAATTCATCACTATCAAGGTTTTATATTTTTATTTTTTGTAATTTAATTTTTAATGTTTTCTTTCTCTTAATGTACTTTTACTATACTGTTATTATTTTCAACTGCAACTTTTTCACTCGCCTATCGCCAACATCATTATTCATTTATAGTTAAGAATTTAGAATGCATTTAATAGCGTCCAGTAGAGTTGCTCAAATGGCCATCCGACGCAACCTGATAGCCAATAAGTAATTCAGACAACCAGGGTCACCAAGACGCATTGTGTTACCCAATTACGTGGTTATAGAGCTTATATAGACAGTACTGCTTCCTGTAAGATACTTAGAGCCAAACCCAACATGATTAGGAAAAGGCTAAGACTAAACAATGATTTTTTTTTTCTGTTTGAAGTATGTGTTATTTGTTTGTTGTGAAAACCTACCACAGTGTTGTCTTTATAACCCAAAGGTTGACTGGTAGTGAATGCCTTATTGCATTAAGTCCGCCTATGTACCACTGTACATGAAGTTTAAATAAATAAATAAACAACGATAATGGCTAATTATATGTAGGTTTATAAAATGGCATGACCTGTATCTGCCTAATTGATTCGAACTATCTACTTATCCTTACATTAAAGGTGAACGCACACTTTTTCGTACCGAACTCGTCGAACGAATCGAAATAAAAGAATTTTAGAATTCTTTATAAGAAATTCTATGAAACCTCGCTCACCTAACCGCGTTGATTCGTTCGACGCGTTCGGCTCGGATAAGTGTGTTCATCCTCCCGACCAATTCGAACACGGTGGCCAATCTCAACAGAGATAAGCCGAGTACTTTGGAGATATTGTATAGCACATGTGTGTGTGTAAACACAGGTCTACTTTCCGTTCCTTTACTTTCATAGTAGTAGTAGATGGGACGGCAATCCGACACGACCGGAGAGATCAGGCCCAGGACCAACGCTTTACGTGCTTTCCGAGGCTCGAAGGTGAATCACACCACCAAATTCCGAACTCCGGGGTGCCATAGTAATTCATAATGGAAAAACAGAATAGCACTTTTTATTCAAACCGGGAATCGAACCCCACATTCAGCAGTCGCGCTTGCGATTATGAGACAAACGAGGCAGTCCAACCTAGGACCCCACATTCAGCAGTCGTATTTGCAACCATGAAACAAACGAGGCAGTCCTTATATCATATAAACTCAAAAACCGCTAAATAGATTTTCATCTGGTTTTCACTAAAAGTCAGAGAGATTCATGAGGAAAAGACCGCCTTAGTACCAAACTGTCAAACCAACGTGTAGTATGTTTATCGCTTTGTGTACAATAAAGAGTTAAGAGAGTCCTTTTCCACTCGCTATAGTTAACATCGAGCATGGTTTAAAAGCTTGTTACTTCATCTAACGCAATCCAACGCGATGTTTGACGAAAAGGCAACGCGAAAACAGAGATAACGCTTGAAAACTCTGTTAGCATTCGGTAATTCCGTGATTTACTCGAATATTTTACAAAACTTGTTTCAGGAAATACGTGTTTTTTTAAACCCTTAAATTTTTTTGAAAATATTGTCGTTATTCAAAATCTTGATTAAATTTGTAAGGCTTCTATTATTATTATTTATTACTTTTTTAATTTTTGAGTAAATTAGGAAGTGTCATTGTTCATACAAAATAACAGATTTTCAGAGGTCTTTACTGGATTAGTTTTGCACAAATTTATTTCAATAGAAGCCTAGATAATATCCACAAGATACTGTGTTTCCAAAATATCTGATGAAAAATGTGTAATAACGTCATAATCGCGTAAGAGCGGTGGTATGAAAAACGGTGAAAATGTATTTCAAATTTATTTGGATGATTAGATTAGATTAGATTAGAAGATTTAGTGTAATACATGGGTGCATATTGTAGCAGAGACAAACTGAGAATTACATAGATTAAACAATTCTTGTCTAAGTCTAGAGTCTTTGGAATTCGCAGTTTTTATTCTTTGAAATTCTCAGTTTTTCTCACACCCGTGCGGCTCTCACACCTGTTGGCTTGCAAAAATGATGTATATGATATCTACGTTTAAAGTTCTTTCTTGGTTGGTTTTTTTTGAGACAGTAAACGATCAATACTTGTAAATAAAATTGTTATGATCAGAAGTTGTTTACCATGCACGCCGCTGACAGTAGACACCTTTACAACTGGATATTACTGTGTCCGAGAAGTAAATTGAGAGCAATTAAATAAATATATGAGTCACTAAAACAAAGTCTTCAGCGTAGTCTACTGGATAAATGTTTTATGCGACTAATGGTAGTGGACGTTTTTGTTTTTTAAAGAGTTACTCTAAGTTTTGTAGGATTACCGAATTGTTCTAGGGAGTTCTGGCGACCCTAGAACGCAATAGGCTAAGAGCTAGTAAAAGTCTGTCACTCACTTTCGCTTCACCTAGAGAAGGACACGCCTTTTGATGATTTTCCACAAAAAAAAACTAAGTTTACGAAATTAAGAACAACTTTTCAGATATCGTGTAAATGACCACAGTGTCATTTGGTAGTAAGGAACTTGACAGATGTGTATATTATCAAGATTTCAACAAGTAAATATATAAATAAAACACTCGTCCATCACAAGCCAAGTTTTCAGATTTATTGCGTCGTTATTTAAAATACTGAGGCACTAACAGTTTTACGTACTATTGCACCATTTGTTTAGGTAGTTAACTAAACGTAAACAATCTTGATACTTTTGTATTTTTATTTTTTTTAAATCGTATAAAAGACATACAAAGTTTATTTAAATTTAGTTTATTACCAAACATCGGTATAGGTAAATAACAAATTGTAAACATTTTTATATAAATTTTTTAGACAACTTTTAGATAAAAGACATGTCAAGATTGTTTACATTTAGTTAATTACCTAAACAGATGGAGTAAAGTACATTATAATGTTCTTAAACGCGACTAATTTTCTAGTCTCTTTCATCTCTCCTAAAGCAGTAAAATTCGTAAACAAAACTTATTTTTTTTACTAATTTTATTTTTAAAATCTAAATTAATTCAGTTAGTTTCGGTTATTCTGCCAGTGTGACGTTGCTAAACACTTCGTCGATTCCACCGTGTGAGATCGCGCTCTCGTTCTCTTTCTCTTTCTAATAAATGGACGGTTCTAAGTGACACAAAAGGATAGTAGGAAGGAAGTATATGAAGTGCGATTTGGAGCGTTAATTAGGCTATTCGGCATTTCAGATTCTCAACGTACCTAGTCTATTTTGCACTAGAGCAAAAAGTGCAGCATCTAGCCCCAACCACAACATTATATTGATCGTATCAGGCCGGTTGATAGACTACCCCCAAGGTACAAGAAAAAAAATCTGCGAATCCTTTGTTACAATAAATGAGGAATTTACTTGTTATTTTCGCGTCAGTGCACAGTGTGGTGAAAAACGTCGTTTGATACACGTGGGCAAACTGTCATGGAAGTTACTCGGCTCCAAAACGGCCTTGCTTTGAGCTCGGGCGTCTATTCTACCTCAGCTGCAATGTCACAGTTTACCCACTTGTATCAAAATATAGATCATTAAATCTCTTTTTTTTACAGTTCTCATAGATTTTTTTTATTTCCTGCGTTACGTGGGAATCTAAACGTGTCCCCGTCGCGACAGTTTCCCATACTAGGTATATTTACTAAACATATAACTAAAAAATGTTATGCATATGAAACTCCATAACATTGATTGGATCATGTATAAAGTGGCCACGATCGAGCGAGGACCTTGACATTTGAGTGGACGCTGAAAATCGATACGCTCGTGACCGACCGCTTAAGTCATTGTGCAGAGGTCGAATAATTTCTTTCAGTTTATTTTATAAGTAAAAAATACCATATCTATCAACATACAAAAAAAAAAAACACAATGGGCCTTATTTATAAAAATCAACATGCCTACCTATTGGCTAATGCTTTCGCGAAACTAAAAAAAAAACATACCTACCTAAATGTCAAATTTGAATTTCGAATATGTTTAAAGAATTTGAATTATAGTTCGAGATTTTAATAAATAAGGGTTATGAATACTGATGATAAAACCCTATGTACCATTGCCACTTTTCTTCTTTTTTAGACATTTTAGTATTGGTAAAGTGCAACTGCAATTTTGATCCCTGACTGTACATTGGGCTAGTTACCTTTGTGGCAGTGGCGTAGCTAGGCGACCAACGGTACCAGGGCAAAAAAAAATGGATCTCTTTTTTTCATAGAAAATCATCAAATAACCTCTCCTACTCTCAGTCTTTTACTGACTAAAACGAGTCGCCATGATTAAAGTAGTATTGCGACCGATTTTATTTAGATTTCGAAGGTGGAAGACTTTTTCGGTATTTCATCATCGTCATCATCATTTCAGCCGAAAGACGTCCACTATTGGAAATATTCCTCCCCTAAATGACGCCATAATGACCGGTCCTGTGCGTCTCGCATCCATCGGATTCCCGCGACCCTCACCAGGTCATCGGTCCACCTTGTGGGAGGCCTTTCAACGCTGCGTCTTCCGGTACGTGGTCGCCATTCCAGAACCTTTCGTCCCCATCGACCATCTGTTCTGCGAACAATGTTCCCTGCCCACTGCCACTTAAATTTGGCGATTCTTCAGGCTATGTCCGTAACCTTGGTTCTCCTGCGGATATCCTCATTTCTGTCGAGATCATGCAAGGAAACTCCGAGCATAGCCCTTTTCATTGCCCTTTGAGTGACTTAATGACTTTAAGCCTTCTGATGAGGCCTATTGTAAGCGACCACGTTTCCGAGCCATACGTCATCACTGGCAACACGCACTGGTCATAGACTTTTGTCTTGAGACACTGTGCTATATTGGATGAGAAGACACTGCAGCTTCTCGAACACTGCCCAGCCGAGTCGGATTCTTGGTATTTCAGTAAGAGCTAATTAGGTATTGGGGGCCCTGGAGCTTAAGGGCCCCGGGGCACTACCCCACCTAGCCCTTCGTTAGTTAAACCAGTACTTTGTGGCATAGATTCCCCGGTACTCCGGAAGTAGGTAGAATGTGTATCCATATTATTTGGAGTTTATTATCAGTACCTACGTTTTTATATAAGTATGTAATTTCCTGTTAATACTCCTGATTATTTTCAATAACATCCCTAAATCATTACATTTATGTACAGTATTAGTGCCTAACTTTGTTTGCCCAGTACCATTAATTATTTTAACTATTTACCATATACTACGGATAAAAATTAGAAAATAACATGTCAATTAAAAACCAGAGTACAACAGGAAATGTATGAATGTTATTCTTTAATAACATCACATAAATTTCAGTGACGTATAAAGTATATATATTTCGTGGCCAGATCGTAGAATTGATTACTTCATGATATGGCCAACTGAAACTGGCCAACCCCCCTAGCCAACCAAGTGCCAAGGTGCCAAGTTACAATCGTTTCGTTTGTATCGAACGCCTCGAGTAGGCCACGCCTCCGATTCCTTTGTTGGGACGTCATCTCAACGCTCAGTTACGTGGTTAGAACAAAGGAATCGGAGGCGTGGCCTACTCGAGGCGTTCGACGCAAACAAAATGATTGTAACTTGGCTAGGGGGGCAGATCGTTTAAGCGTTAACATTTGATGATTATGTCAATCCACGTTCGGTCACAACAAAAACAATTAATTTTTTTTCCAAGGTTTATACGGAACTGGCTGTCCCCTGCGTCTTTAGTTATTGCTCCGGTCCTATTAGTCGTAGCGTGATGTTACTCCTTAACCCTATAGTCCTCCTCCTAAAGTTATATCAATCAAAATTTACAACATGTTACCCGAAGCAATAAGAGAAGAAAAAAAACTTCATTTATTTACAAATAAATTAAAAAAAGCTATTAATAAGAAAATGTTACTATAGTGTCAACGAATATTTAAATGATAAATCATTAAAACACATCTGAATGGAATAACCATTACTATTAAATTACTTCTTCCTTTATTTGACTTATTTGCGTATAATTTAGATTTTAAATATTGACATAATTAATTATTATTATTACAAATTACGTTTTGAACATTGACATTATTAATTACTAATATAAATTACATTTGAAATATTGACATTATTAATTATTATTACGATTAAAAATTCTCATCATTATTATTAATAAATTATTTCATAATAATGTATACTAATGTGACTAAGTTAGATTTTATAAGAAGCGTAAATTAATTCCTCCTCTCCGCTTATCTTTCCTCCTATCCTTCTTTTGCTGTGCCCGCCAGGGTCCATGATTGTTTCTATTTGTCAAATATTTACTACCTATGTCTACATTGTGAAATGCATTAAAGAATTGAGTATTGAATAAAGTCGTTGCTTACAGCTTTCCTCGATAAATGGGCTATATCACATTAAAATATTTTTCTATTGTTTCTGAAATGATCGCGGTGAATACATATGAGTATACTATAAATAAACTGCGTGTTAAAAATGAGACAACTCAAAACAGAAGACAAGGTATATCCTTGTGAATAGTCATTGTATTTTGTTCTAATGACTAAATATTCCGAGCCATTGTATTTTCTAATAGAACTATAATGCCTGAAAACATTCATGCAACAACAGGCTTAAAGAGTTACTATATAAAGGTGTTAATGGCATAAATGTCACGTGGAATGTCACCGATAGATAAGTAAGTATACATAGGTATAAATAGTTTGAAATCAATAATGCTGATAAACTGCTGAAAACAATGACAGGACGGCCTCGCTCGAGTTTTGAATATAGTTTATTTTATTATGCAGCGTTATATTGAGGCATTGAGGCTTCTTTTATTTTACCTTTTTAGTAAAATTGACGCTTATATTTTCCTCTGTTGGATTTTTTACTCTCGGCCCTGAGTCGAGCGTCGAAAATTTAACAACGCACTCAAACATCATCATCATCTTCCTGCCCTTGTCCCATCTTATTTGGGGTCGGCGCAACACGTTTTTTTCTTCCATTCTATCCTGTCAAAAGTCATACTATCACTAACTTCCTTTTCTTTCATATCACTGTTCACACAATCCATCCATCTTTTCTTTGGCCTCCCTCTCCCTCTCCACCCATCCACATGTAAACTCATAACTCTTTTAGTAACATGTGTTTCATCTCTCCTCTTTACATGACCATACCAAGACAAACGATTCCCCTTTAACTTTTCAGTCACTGGCGCCACTTTAAAAAAAAAACAAACAACGCACTCAAACGCAAAGCGATTATATCTAAATTAGATCATTTACAGGCATTTGTCAAGGAGTCTGTTTGTCAAACAAATGAAGCTGTGATTAGGGGCCTTACCTTGATGTGATAAAATGTCAGTGCGAGCGAGAAAGAGGGACGAAGCTATATACCGTTTATAGCTCCATCCCTTTAACAGTTCAGTTTAGGTCGTCAAATAGATCGCGTTAGGAGCTCATGGCCATACCACGAACTCTAAACGAACCTCTAAACGAAAGGACATACGAGTCAACCTTCAAAATAAACGTCAACTTCGCAATAGATTTTTCAGGAGGTAAACCGAATTAAGAGGATCCTTTTCCACTCGCCTATCGTCAACCATCGTGACCAGTGCGTGTTGCCAGTAATGACATATGGCTCTGAAACGTGGTCGCTTACAATGGGCCTCATCAGAAAACTCAAAGTCACCCCAAGGGCAATGGAAAGGGCTATGCTCGGAGTTTCCTTGCGTGATCGAATCAGGAATTAGGACATCCGCAGGAGAACCAAGGTCACCGACATAGCACAAAGAACCGCCAAACTTAAGTGGCAATGGGCAGGCACAGTTGCTCGCAGAACGGATGGCCGTTGGGGCCGAAAGGTTCTGGAATGGCGACCACGTACCGGAAGACGTAGCGTTGGAAGGCCTCCTGCAAGGTGGACCGATGACCTGGTAACGGTTGCGGGAGTACGATGGATGCGAGACGCACAGGACCGTTCATTGTGGCGACACTTGGGGGAGGCCTATGTCCAGCAGTGGACGTCTTTCGGCTGAAATGATGATGATGATGATGATGATCGTCAACATCGAGCATGGTTTAAAAGGTTGTTACTTCATCTAACGTAATCTAACGCGATGTTTGACGAAAAGGCAACGCGAAAAAAGAGGGATAACGCCTGAAAACTCTGGTAGCATTCGGTAAATCCGTAATTTTGTTGAATATTTCACAAAACTTGTTCCAGGAAATACGAGTTTTTTTTTTAAACCCTTAAAAGTTTTTTAGAAAAATGGTCGTCATTCAGAATCTCGATTCATTTTGCAAGACTTCTATTGATGTATTTTTTTATATTTTTAATATATGAGTGCATTATGGAGTGCCAAATTTCACGTAAATTAGCAGATTTTCAGAGGTCTTTACTGGTAAACGCCCGCCGCGTTTCCGGTGAGGATCTGCGTCATGCGGAAGGTGAAGCCTCTCCAGCCACTCCTCAAAGAAAGGACTTACCGCCAAAATTATGGCGTGCCCAACGCTCGAACAGCAGAACGGACTTCGATAAAACTTAGTACACATCTACCCGTGTCCTGATCTACACTATCTCCTGGAATATATATATATACTTTTTATCCCGGAATCGCGGGAGTATATTCCCTTTTTTCTACCACACGGGTGAAATCGTTGGTACCGTCTAGTAGAAGTATAGATTACATTCAAGTATCTATACTTAAGAGTAATAACATTTTATAAGATGCCATAACTGCAGACTATGACTAAATTCCGATCACGTGGAAGTCAAGAACAATATACAACACGGTTCATTGTTTCTATAGCACGGCCATTGAAATGTAAGTAAACATGGCGATATACATTTGCGGCAGTAATATTAGAAATAATCTCAGTTCACGTTCACATTATATTGCTTAGAATATGCCTTCAAAAGATCTGCTTCCAGAGTTTTGCTAGCATTTATTTATCCTTGGCACGTTAGAGTTTTGTCGGCATTTATTTGACACTAGCACAAGTTTTTAGAGTTTTACTGTCATTTATTTAACACTGGCACTACTTTTTTGAGTTCTGCTGTCATTCATTTAACACTGGCACAAATTAGAGTTTTACTGGCATATATTTAACGCTAGCACTAATCTCTAGAGTTTTGCTGGCATTTAATTCTGGCACTTTTTAGAGTTTTGCTGGCATTTATTAATCACTGGCACAAATTTTTAGAGTTTTATTGGCATTTATTTAACACTGGCACTACTTTTTTGAGTTCTGCTGCCATTCATTTAACACTGGCACAAATTAGAGTTTTACTGGCATATATTTAACGCTAGCACAAATGTCTAGAGTTTTGCTGGCATTTATATAACACTAGCTTTAACAGCTTCTGAAAGCGGCTTCGCCCGCTTACAAGAAGAATATTTTGGAGTTACCAGCCGGAGTCTATGTTTCCTGATAGCTACAACCTAGGAGTCTTTCAAGACTGAATGGTTAGCGTTAGTTCTAGGCAAGCGTACTCCATAGTCGACTTAATCATTATTTACCATTAGGTTAGATAGTTGTCAAACGCGAGCCTATCAATAAAATAATAAAAATATTATTGGGTAAATACTCCTGGGAAAAATCCTATGTACTATTCTAGGACATAGTCCACCTGTGCGCTCAATAAAATCCATTCGGCCGTTTAAGCGTAAAGGAGTAACAAACATACATACAAACTTTCAGCTTTATAATACTAGTGGGATTATTCTGGAGTGATGACTGCTCAATGGGTGAAATAACGTTGGAAGGTGACCTGATGACCTGGTGAGTGACGTAGGGGAAATACAATGGATCTGAGTCGCACAGAACCAGTCTTTGTGGCAACAATTAGAGAAGGCTTATGTCTAGTCTTTCGTCTGAAATAGCGGTGGAAAGCCTCTCACAAGGTGGACCGATGATCTGGTGAGGGTCATCAGGACGAACGGATGTGAGAAGCACAGGACTGGTCGTTGTGGGGGCATTTGGGGGAGGTTAATCTTCAGTATTTCGTCTGAAATGACGATGATGATAATGAGTGTTTTTAAGACGAATTTGTACTGCTAAAAATTCAAGTTGATGCCTCGTTGTACCGCTTTCATACAGTTGGCTTTTACAAATCCCGTTGCCGGAAAAAACGTGTCCGATATTTATGAAACGTATTGACGTAGACGAAATATTCTGGAATGGCGACCACGCACCGGAAGCCGCAGCGTTTGAAGGCCTCCCACAAGGTGTTCCGATGACCTGGTGAGGGTCGCGGGAATCCGATGAATGCGAGACGCAGAAGACCGGTCATCGTGGCGACACTTGGGGGAGGCCTATGTCCACAAGTGGGCATCTTTCGGCTAAAATGATGAAGATTGGCGTAGAAGAAAATAAGAACTCAAATATTACCTATTTCATAAGTATTTCCAATACTGGACAATAACGTATCGGTCACCGTAAAATTGTAGATATCGTTAGATTACAATCTATCTCGCGAGATTGTAAACTGTAGAAAAATTGTGAACCATAACATACTGATTACAATTTAACGCTTTATTTATCGATAGATTATAATCTAACGTAGCGAAAAGCTGTTAAATTGCCACAGCATATGATCTATTTGCAATCACTTCAACCTTAGTAGGTATCAATAAAAACATTATGGATATTCCCATCCCTTAAGCAAATTGACCAATAACTATGATAGGATATGGTGTTTACACTATAGATACCTATTTATAGATAGATCATACAAAGAATTTACTTAATCCGGCAAATGGATGGTAAACATGTAAAGTATGCTGTATCCATTGTGTTTGACGTCATTGTCTTATCTTGTAGTGAGGCAAAAGATAATTTGAAAAACGCAGCGATTAAATGAATCTTTCATCCTTATATATGATTAATTATGACTTTATTAGTTACTAGCTTTTGCCCGCGACTTCGTCCGCGTAGAAGTCGAAAATGGTTTTATTAGGTTTTTTGAGATACGAAAATATGAAATATTATTTATTATCTTCGTCGTGTGTGATAGTCCATTGAATTGTATGGCGAGTGATGTTGTATCTTAAGATAAAATATTATAGTATCTTAGCCGTGTGCAGCGCCCCTTAGTGAACTCCACTGTGGGTGACGTAACCTACGAGAAACTTATTATTTTCGGTTGGTACAGTACTTTTATTAATCACATTTTTGGGTTCGGTGTCGGTCTAGTAATACCCCCTGCCATTTATTTTTTTGATATTTTCAATGTACAGAATTTTCACTTCTACAGATTTATTATAAGTATAGATTATTTTTTTTTATTTTCATTATACAGGCATCTTTGTGGTTGTTTCTATAGGTATAGTATTAAATTAATTGTAGATAATTGTTTTGAACACACTATCTATAAAAAAATATGTAACATATATATTGTTTTATTTTGTTTACTGCAGTTGATCATATACTTTTGATTTTTTTATTAATTGATATAAACCAGTGCTTGACTGCGATCCCACCTGATGGTAAGCAGAGATGCAATCATTGATGGTGAGGCGCACTAGTTTATTAAGAGCCTATTCACTCTAGCCTTGAAGTTAAATCTAGCTTAAATTATAGTTGGACGGGAAGACCGCAGCAGGCAAATTTTATTTATTTTTATTTATTTATCTTTATTCCAAAAGGTAAGTAATTTATAAGATAAGCCCCACAAAACCGTTGCAATGGTTTGACTGTGGGGTCGGTGAGTCTCTAGACATACTTAAATGTACTTAAAACATTTCTAAATAATATAATTTTAATTTGCGTCTAAATCTATTTGTGTTTGTTCCGGTCCTTCGATGTACGTATGTATGCACATTATAAAACTCTCGATTAGCTCCTGTAAATAATAAATAATCATCCTCCTCCTAATGCACACAACCAATCTCCATCCCTCGTGACTAATTGGACGTAACCTTGAAAGATATTAGAAGTTAGTTACCAAGCTTATTTATCGATGGTATGGATGACGTCAGTCTTTCAGCAATCACTTATGCTAAAAAATCCGGCAAAAACATAAGAATGGCTCCTTAAACCAAACCCTTAAACACTTTAACCATTCAATTATTTGAATTAAACAACACTTTTGAATTGGTGACTTTTTTGTGTGTGGAAAATCATCCAATGAGAGGGAGAAAAGTCTGGCTTTATGTCCAATTCATACGCTGTTTCCACCATAAAACTCTGGAATGTGCTTCCCCTTGACATCAAAAAAGCTGAAAGTAAGTTTTCCTTTAAACGTAAAATTCGGAACTACTACTTGAAGTCCTCTCAACTTTAGTTTGGTCTTCGTCAGAATTATTATTAAGTTCTCTTAATGATTTGATATTTTTCATAGTATTTATTAGTTTATAATTTTAGCATATATATGTATTTTATTATTATAAATAACTTGTATTTTATTTATTTTTTTCTGTTTGAATTATCTGTTATTTGTTTATTGTGCAAGCCTACCACAGTGTTGTCTTTTTAACCCAAAAGTTGACTGGTAGAGAATGCCTTGTTGCATTAAATCCGCCTATGTACCACTACTGTACATGAAGTTTAAATAAATAAATAAAAGTTAAGTACATACATAAGGTCAACTTCTGTACCTATCTATTTTGTGCCTTTACTGACTGAAACCTACCCGTGTTCCTTCAATTGTCCTTAAGTTCAAGGGTCGAAGTAACTATTTCGAGCAAGCGACCATGAAAAAGATAATATGAAAAACTACATAATGTTTATTTACTTAAATATGTGCTCATGGCGGCAACTGACGTAACCGTAGGTAACTCTTATAGATGTGTTTGAGACATGAAAAAAATGCGGTTAGTTGTAGTAAACATTGTTGGACGGGGGCCTCCTAATTCATGGAGTTGACCATGAATCTTCGAGTTGGTGACGATTCGAACTCAATATATCGAACATAGTTTTCGAATTGCCAATTTTTATTTTTTATTTTTTTTCGCTGTCATTTCGGACACACTCTGTTTAGTATAGTCAGATAAAAATTGGTCCTGAAACGCAAATGGCAACTGAAGGACGCAGGTGAGTTTTAGACAGTAAAAATCTGATACGCCCTTCCGCCCCGCCCAAGGGTGGGAGATATTATTAGACAATTTCCCACCAAAAAAAAGGTACTACATTCCTGCAGGATAATTTTCTACATTCAAGTAAGCGAACACGCGGTCCAAAGCCAGTCTAGTATAAAATTATACTCCTAATACATAAATATATGTTAATTTATTGTTGACGTGGACTGTACTAAAAAGGCATAATACTAAGTCGCAGTTTGTAAGTGTGTGGGCGAGAAATCGATATCTATAATAAGCCTCTACTGATAGCGATAAGTTTCTTCAAAAACGTATGACTAGCTGCAGTCTGGTACACCGGTGCTTTGTTTAGTTTTCCTTACATTGTTGATTAATCCTATGTTCTATAAACCTGTTTTTTAGTAAGGGGATTTACAATTAAATCCCACTTTTTATTTACCTTTTTCCCCTCTGCGCATAGTTTTTCATCATCCATTAACTTACTATCTACTAAATTATGCATAACCATAAAATTCCCATTAAAGATTTTTTTCAAGGCGAATAAGTCATTACAATCAATTTGAACTAAGAATGGTCAACGAGGGTCATTGTTAACCGCCAACATGTAACATGATCGATATCCGAAATGCAAAGCTGAATGATGCCTTAAAAATGTTGCCAGCCTTCAAATGATAAGCCGCTTAAATGTATCGCTGGCAACACTTTGTGTCGTACAGAGTGTAGGTACATACCCAACTTATCGCCGCACTGACTAAAAGAGCGAGCATCACTGTTAATTGGCCTTCAACGTTATAGTTTTGCGTTAATTATACCACTTTGAAACGTTATCATCAACTTAATACAGTGCAGTTTTATTATTTCAGTTTCCTTTGAAAAAACAAATACAGATAGCAAAGCGTCCTGAGTAGTTGCTTTTAATTCCTTTAGCAATATTTTTCTGTTTCTTATCTATTTAAAACACTTATTTGCATTGCATACATTGGTATCTTTAACAAAAACAGCTCAAAAGTAAAAATAATTTGAAGTCGATATTTGCCATCTCTATTATTTATCTACATACATTTTATTTACTAACAGCAATTTAGTACAAATAACATAATAAGTATAACAACCTTTATATCCAAAACCCTTAAAATGAATTTAAAAAAAGGTAACGTCACCGATCCATCATAGTTGATTCACATATAAAATACATAGATAAGGACCTTGCGCAAATAATATGGCGCAATTACACGAATGACGGAACAAAACACCATAAAATTCAAAAACTCACCACAAATATAGCTGTTATACACAACAGCATGTATTTGATGCACTTCATTCCTACTTCTAGACTGTTTCGCGTCATTTTCGAAGCACAATATTCTCGAAGAGTCTTTCCAACTCGATTATTGAAACTGTACTGAAAATTTTCACTGGTTCTTATCAAGTTGATAAAATATATCGCTCGCGCGCTGCGTTCGACGCTGACTGTTTTGCGGACTATGCAGTAGACAGAGGCAGGAAAATACGACGTTTTTCTTTTAGCCAATTAGGTTCTCCGTTTTGAATGAGCGTTAATGTAATAGCAAATAGGAGACGTCATGCTATCGACGGCGCTTAATGTTATGTGATCTAGTAGACGAGTGTTTTGTAAAGTTTAATTTCGTTTATTATTTGTAACTGATTTGATTTGTCATCTTTCCCCATGCTTCTTCAGGAAAATGGACGACGTATCCATAAAGTTGTTTTATATACGTTCGTAACTACAAAATAACTTTTACGTTCCAATTAGGTTGTTTCAATTTGAAACATTGTGGTTTTGATACTTGAGAATTAAAGTAAAAAAATAATAACTTTATTGTTGAGAGGTACATGGCAACCGAATACTCTTTTATAGCTATGAACTTTCTTAGGTATTATACTTCTTCCGGGGTTTTTTCTCAAAATTTTACCTAAATAATTTGTTTTTTTTTTGTTAGGTTTATTTACTGTCCTTGCCCGTTTTATTTATGCCAAGTTCCTACAGTAATTGCTCTCCCACATATGGTAGAGCAATTATCATCAGTAAACCATTACCTTTACGAATTTTATAGTTAACTAGCTTCTGACAGCGGCTTCGCCCGCGTAACAATAGGTTTTTCCATACAAATTTTGGACACCCATTTCATCCCTTTAGGGGTGGAGTTTTGTAAAATCTACAGCCTACAAGGAACTTACCTGCCAAATTTTAAGTTTGTAGGTGTTATAGTTTCTGAGATTTCATGATTAATCAGTGAGTGGTATTTCGCTTTTATATATATAGTTAAAAATAACATTAAAAATAAATCTTTTTCTGAATATATTATCAAAATTGGTTAATAAATAAAGCAGCATATAGCATTCCATATACTTATTGGAACGAGGAAGAGTGGGAACGACATGGAAACATAATAAAAAACCTAATAGCGGTGACGTCACACTTCAGTTTGCGCATCTTTTAATGGACTATACACCTTAAGACTTAAGGTGTATAGTCCCTAGAACATCTGGTAGGAGTTAAATTCACACATACTCGTACTGCTCCCTGTGACCGCATAGAGCCTCGTTGACCTTTAAAACCATTTATTTTGCGAAATATTGATTGATTTATATTTGCTGTGTACAATCTGAAGAACACTTAACCAACAATTTTTTTGTGTAAACATATTTCTAAAGATCAAAGCTGTTTGAAAGGAGTAGGGAAAACTAGCGAAAAAATATCATGTTGTTAATTTTTTTTTGGCAAAAGTATTAGTTATACGAAAAAATCATATGTTGTTAATGTTCTATCTTTCTATAATTTTTTTTTTAATGATATAAACCAGTGCTTGACTGCGATCCCACCCGATGGTAAGCGGAGATGCAATCATTGATGGTCAGGCGCACTAGTTTATTAAGAGCCTATTCACTCTAGCTTTGAAGACACCTAAATTATAGTTGGACGGGAAGACCGCAGCAGGCAAATTGTTCCAGTCCTTCGATTTACGCGGTATAAACGACGAAGCGAAACGCTTAGTCCGGACCGTTGAAGTTTCAACAACGTAAGGGTGGATACTCGCTATATATATATATATATAATTTAGATAGATATAACATTATAGCTACTGTAACATCCCCGATACATCAACGCTACGAAATTGCCACGTCATCGCTAAGCTGGCTCTAGCTATTGTTAGACTTAATGCGTTTTTGTTTTTCTGGCTTCGCGAAAGCATTAGCCAATTTTTGTGTATTTCAAATAAGAATCATGTTGTGACGTCATACCTGTCAAATCGAATAAATTGGGTAGGGTCAGCAAAACAAAATATTTTTTGAATAACATTTATTTACGAATCATAAACGAAGCATTTTTAATCACAATTTAGTTTTGTTTTTAAATTGATATAAAATAGTGCTTGACTGCGATCCCACCTGCTGGTAAGCAGCGATGCAGTAGTTGATGGTGAGGCGCACTACACAGCTGTTTTAAATGAAAATAGGCATTGTTACCTGCATTTCTGATAAAATTCAATCAGAATCTAGCTCTTTAATAACGCTCATCTCTTACGCTAAACAAAAAAAAAATTGTTTATAGTTACGCAAATAAGTTTTCTTTGCAAACCTTATCGATCTATATTTGACAGGTAGAAGTCATTGACGTTCCTATTCTTTTATTTGATTTGCATTGTACGTCCACGCTACCACAACGCTACGAAACTACTACGCCGTCGCTAAGATGGCGCTAGCTACTGTTATGTTTACGCAACCACAATGCTACAAAACTGCTACGCTAACACTAAGCTGGCTCTGCCTGTTGTTACGTCCACGCTACCACAACGCTACGAAACTGCTACACCGTCACTAAAATGGCGCAAGCTATTGTTACGTACACGCTAACACAATGCTACGAAACTATTACGCTAATACTAAGCTGGCTCTGGCTATTGTTACGTCCACGCTACCACAACGCTACGAAACTGCTACGCCGTCTCTAAGATGGCGCTAGCTACTGTTACGTTCACGCTACCACAACGCTACAAAATTGCTACGCTAACACTAAGCTAGTTCTGGCTATTGTTACGTCCACGCTACCACAACGCTACGAAACTGCTACGCCGTCGTTAATATGGCGCTAGCTATTGTTACGTCCACGCTACCACAACGCTACGAAACTGCTACGCCGTCTCTAAGATGGCGCTAGCTACTGTTACGTTCACGCTACCACAACGCTACGAAACTGCTACGCTAACACTAAGCTAGTTCTGGCTATTGTTACGTCCACGCTACCACAACGCTACGAAACTGCTACGCCGTCCCAAGATGGCGCTAAATATTGTTACGTTCACGCTACACACAATGCTACGAAACTGCTACGCTAACACTAAGCTGGCTCTGGCTATTGTTATGTCCACGCTACCACAACGCTACGAAACTGCTACGCCGTCTCTAAGATGGCGCTAGCTACTGTTACGTTCACGCTACCACAATGCTACGAAACTGCTACGCTAACACTAAGCTAGTTCTGGCTATTGTTACGTCCACGCTACCACAACGCTACGAAACTGCTACGCCGTCCCAAGATGGCGCTAAATATTGTTACGTTCACGCTACACACAATGCTACGAAACTGCTACGCTAACACTAAACTGGCTCTGGCTATTGTTATGTCCACGCTACCACAACGCTACGAAACTGCTACGCCGTCGCTAATATGGCGCTAGCTATTGTTACGTCCACGCCACCACAACGCTACGAAACTGCTACGCCGTCGCTAAGATGGCACTAGCTATTGTTACGCCCACGCTACCACAACGCACAGTGTGTTATTTCACCTGAGTTACGGACATGCCCATTTTATATGCTTTTTGGAAAGATACATTTCAAAGAAAACTCTTATTAAAACTCTTGTGACTCCATCTATCATAGTTTACGAGATATTGAGAAAATCGAGAAAAGTCCATAGAAACCAAAAAAACTTTGTATCTCTATTCCTGGTGTTTCTTTTACATTAAATGTTTTATAGTATGATAGAAATTCACCAAAAGAACCTATAAATCTACTAATACTAGTTTGATCAAGCTTTTACAGACCACAAAAAAATGTTTTAAGTGATTTCGTTTTTATTTTTTTTCTAGCAAATTACTACGTTATAGCATAAGTTTTTAAGTACTTTATATTTGTTATACTAATAAGTATCATCATTAAAAATTCCAGATGCGTCAGACGCCTTATACTTGAGATATTGATTTTTTAAGTTTCAGCTTAGGGTTGTCAACTAAAATGTTTTTAAGTTTAATACAAAAATTTTGCTTTTTAAAAAGATACATTTCAAAGAAAACTCTAATAAAACTCGTGCCTTCATTTATGATATTTTTCTAGATCTATAGAAAATCGGAGATAGTTCATAGAAACCAAAAAATGTATCTTTTCTTCTTGTTTTTTTTCTTTTAAATTAAATGTTTTGTAGTATGATAGGAAGTCACCAATAGAATCTATAAATCCACAAATTATTGTTTGATCAAGATTTTACAGACCTCAAAAAATGTCAAGTTTTTTTCTGAAACAATTATGACATGGTCGCATGTGTTTTGAATTCCTATGATTTATTATACTAATAAGTCATCATAAAAAAACCAGATGGCGCATTATACCAGACATATTGAATTTCCTTTTTATTTATAATATTTTTTTGTGATTTTGGGTACAATATTGACTAGTCTACATTGTCCTCTTATAACTATTAATATTGTAAAATTAGTAATTTTTTAAAAGTTTACGAGTTCCTTCTCGGTTCTTATCCATAGAAAACGACCAATTGGAACCCTGCACTAAATTCAGACGTTTTTAAGTTGCCCATTATTATTATAACTAACCCGTATTGTCCCACTGCAGGTCTCCCTCCAATCTTTACAGCGATCACGATTTTTCGCGTCCTTTTTCCTATTCTTAAGGAACACATCCAGGTCGTCCCGTCACCTCCTACGGGGTTTGCCATGACCCCGTATTGTTGTTCCTTAGCACCAATCCTGAGTTTTAGAACGTTTTTTTTTGTTACGTCTAGTTGATAACCCTATTTCCATAGAAAAGTCATAAATACTTAGAAACGCTGTATCTCTGATATAAGGCGATTGTCGGGTATGAAATTTTAGGATATACTCAACAATATTATTGCGCAAGTTATTTATTAAAAATAACATGCTACAACAGTAACACTTAATTTAAAAAAAATGTTTTGTTGTAATCGGGAAAAAGCCCATATTTCTTAAAATATGAAAGCTACAAGGCTATTTTTTTTTATAGTAGTAGATAATGAGCTGTTACTTTATTTTTGTAATAAATAAAATTAATAAGTTTACTAGTTTTGGAATCATAATTAAATATAATTTTTCTAAAGGTCATTCAACTCTCACAAAAAAATAATAACTCAATAAGTATAGATAATTATACGGTTGGTATTTTTGTTGAACACTTATTAAACCTAGACCTATCGTATAGACACATTAACCAAACATGTCCGCAACTTAGGTAAAATAACACACTGTACAACGTTAGGAAACTGCTATACTATCGCTGCACTGATACATTTACACTACGAGAGTGGTACAAAAGTGATATGCTTGCTCAAGCTAGCTCTTTTTTTGCAAGTATCGACCCTAGCGGCTCCCGTCAATGTTTTTTAAGTCGGTTTTTTTTTTAATGTAAAATTCTTTTTTAGTTTTTACATTTTAGTGGTGGTATCCCCTCGCTAAAATGAAATAGTGTACAAGTTCGTAGTAAGGTACGTACAGGATTGAGAAAATTCAATTTACACATTGCTTTGGGATTGGCAATTTAATAAAATAAGTAATGAAATCACCCCGGAATCATAATTTAACCCAAAACAAAAAGAATCGTCAAAATCGGTGCATAAACATAAAAGTTGTGGGCGAATTGATAACCCCAGAAACATAATTATTGAAATGAGAGTAAAACAGTCTGAACTTCACATAATATCTGTGGTACCCCTTTAGAACATACCTGCGTGAAGTTATGTTATGAAATGGTTTTAACAATAAACAGACATGTGATCCCGGAAGATTTGTTATCATCTACACTAATACTTTAAAGAGATAAAGTTTGTTTTTATGTTTTTTTTTGTTTATAGGACGTAATCTCTGAAAGTACTGGTCCGATTGCTAAAATTTTTCACCGATAGATAGCTCCTTTATTCCTGACTGACATGGGCTATATTTTATATACACTTGCGAAACCGAAGGCAAAAGCTATTTATTTATATTTGTACCAAGTATTCATCATCTACCCTCACTACTCGAAATAAGTTGTATTTTTTTTAATAATCTTAAATTATATAAACACTTTTTTACACATTTGAAATTCAAAATATGTTTTCGCCACATTGGATAACGATCGTCATTGTCCGACAATTCTACAAATATGTCAGTATGACATGACAATTTTCTTTTTTAGAAGACAGATTTGACAAGGTTTTCATGACAAATTGTCACCTGTCTCCTGATTATCGCAACAATGTGATATATTTGTGATGTTTCCACCGTGACAATTTTGTCGCCTGTACGTTTCATTAAACAGAAAAATTATGGAATTATCATCTTTATATATATAAAAGGGGAAATTGACTGACTGACATATCAACGCACAACCAAAACTACTGGGACTAGGAACGTGAAATTTTCAACAAGGTTTCCTTTTATGATGTAGGAGAGCACTAAGAGAGGATTTCTCAAAATTCACCCCGTAAGAGGATGAAACGGGGTCCAAAGTTTTTACGGAGAAACCTATTTTCATGCAAGCGAAGCCGCTGGTAGAAGCTAGTTTTAAGATATCCTAAAAGTCCAACATATTATGTCGGACTGTCAGCTTTATTAAACCGAACCCTAGCAGACAAACTCTTTAATCAAAAAGCGGTTCTGATTTGGCAAAGATATCGCTGAACACACTAAATACAAAAAAAAACATTCAGACGACGTGGAAAACCTCCTTTTTTGGAGGTCGATTAATAAAAATCCTTTATTTTAAAACATTTATTTTCCTAATAAAAATGCACAATACACTTACTTTAATATCAACTAAGTAAAATAAAATATAAATATCAAATAAATAAACAACATAATAATTTATTTTACTATTTTCTATAAAAGCTGACAATCTTTGATTATTATAATTATGATAATCCAAACATTTTGTTCAATATTTGTAAAATTAATATCAAATTTGATTGTTTCGAATATAACATTGCATTGGCATTGACGTACTGTAAATCAATTCTGTTCGGTTTTCATGTATCACATCGTTTGGCTGGAGTACTTATAAAAATATATCTAATTATAATGATTAAGTAGCTGCAGATGGCATGGTTTTATATATGCCTATGCTATATAGATACATATATTTAAATATATAAGTTACATCTTACCAACAAATAAGTGATTAAATACGAGAAATAGGTATTGGTGTCTCTTTTCTATGCAATAAATAAATATGTAATGGTAAGTAAATGAAAATTAGTACACACCTACTTTTAAAACAATAACGTAATATTCATAACAAAATAAAATATAGGTACCTAAAAATTATTTACATAAATCATCTTCTTATAAATAAAAAAATATTGCTGTTCGTTAGTCTCGAAAAATCTCAAAAACGATCAAGTCAATCTGACTTAATGTTGATTTTGTTGTATTCGCTCTAATACAGATTAAAGAGAAAAAATATAGGGAAAATAGAAACTCACTTTAGTACTCGGTTCCATAACACCCTCGCCTGCGGCTCGGGCGGAATTCCGCCTCGGTCGCAATGACAAAGTTTCTCCTCTTGTATCGAAATGTACTATTTTCATGCATATTCCCTATTCCTAGTTTGGATAAAAGTGGTTTAAGAGAAAAAGTCACTTAAATTTTTAGAGTTTAATTAATCACTGATTTTACTTATAGGCTAGATAAACTTTATGCGCAAGAAATGATTACTTACTAAAATAAATATTTTAAAAGCTGAATTTATTGCTTATTTTATGTTGACAAGAGTTAGGTACCGCCATTTTTTTAAACTTACTGACTTTTGTACTACGTACTTTATATGCGTTTACACTTAATAATAAATCTACCTAGTAGGGAGATCCCTATATGTTGTGCTCACTTTTACCACATTTTACTTAAGTAGTTACTCATTTTCTTCTAATATGATGATTTATGAAGGTATACGAGTAACTACCTACCTAAGTAAAATGTCACACATCACACTTAACATTATATTTTATTAATATTACAAAGACGAAACTTTGTATTCATGTAGGTATGTGTGTAGGTGTGTTTATGCGCGTGTGTATGTTTGTCACTCCTTTGCACTCAAACGCCTGAACAAATTTGGATGAAATTTGGCACATGGGTAGCTCATATCCTGGAATAGGACAGGATTATGCTCCCTTGGGATAATTTAAAGCCGCTGGCCGAAATTATTTCTACTTACTCCATTTGCAATAAGATTAGACATTTAAACAAACTTTTTCACAGTCTGTTCAACCGATTTTGACTTCTATTCCATAGGCATAAGGATGGCATTCAGAGCAAAAAAGTTTGTATTGTAACATTTTTTTTTGTTTTATTGCCATTCTTTGTTTAAATTTCTTTTTGTAAGGTTTATTTAAAGGCCAATGCAAACCATTGGCATGATTTACTTTTTTCTTTTCGCCAGAAATGAAACCTAGGTTATATGTAAGGGGCCAATACGAGAAATCAATAGCAAAAAGATCCAAGTCTTTAAACCGTAACCGAACGAAGATATGTATAAAAGCATTGCTAGTATATTTTTATCAGGCGTTACCTATTTTCGTTATATTATTATGAAATGGAAATATAATACGTAATATTTTGAGGTTTCCATTGATAAAATAGATTAAATTGGTTATTACTGTTATATTTTTTTTCACATTAGCAGTTTTTCATCACTAAAACTAGTAAAAAAAAGTGATAATCGAATCGAAAAGATGCGCGTAAGTTTTGTGATAGTGATTGACACTATTTAATGCGTACTCTCCATAAAAACCGAAACTAAAACTATATTTAACAATGGGAAACTTAAAAAATCACACATATAGTATTTTTATTTAAGAAAAATAACGCCTGATAAAAGTCTATAGCAATATACTAAATTGTCTCTAACTTCGTTTGGTTACGGTTCGTAGACATAATTCTTTTTGCTATTGATTTATCATACAGTCCTTTAAGATATGGCCTAGGATTCACTTGTGGCGAAAAGAAAAAAAACTACATGCCAACAATGTATGGGAAAACTTTCATTCCCCTTTCTAATCTTATTGCGAATGAAATATAATTATCCTAATAATAATAGATTTAACTAGGTAATTACGCTTTATACTTTTTCATATAACGTATGTTATCCCACCGCTGGACAGCCATAGCCTTTTAATGCTGTTTGAATTTGGTTATTAGTATTCAAGAAAATCTCTAGTCGTAAGGTGTTAAAACATCATGTAATAATAGTTTAAACAATTTAATAAATAGATCGTTTACTTACAAATTCTTTGCTATAATTACAAGAAATACGTACTACGTACTTAAGTTTTACATCTTTTTAAGTTTTCATAATTTGTTCTGAATCAACAAATGTCACAGATTGTGTGTGGACCAACACTTCTTTTCTTAACATAAATGACTCAGGACGGTATTCACCAATAAAACTAATCGCGTTTTAACGTTAGCCTCGCATAATCTCGTTTAGCCGCTGTCACTAGTGTCACTGGTCTGTATTTTTCTTTTGTTGTATTTTGACAAGTGACATTAGTGACAGCGGCTAAACGCGATTATGCGAGCCAAACGTTAACCTTTTGAGTAGCGTAATTATAAAGAGACACAATAGAAAAACAATGACCGAGCGAACGCCGGCTTCGCTCGGGGTTTAATGAACTAAAACGCGATTAGTTTTATTGGTGAATTCCGCCCTAAGTATATTAATATCAAACTTAAGGGTAAGCTCCTCAGTTAAGGGTAGGCACCTCGCTCTTCTCTAGATATTTTTGCCATCCATAATGCTCCCGCTACTGCCAACGCCTGAAAAAGAAAAGAAAACATGAGAAAATCTATTGAAATAGTTTATAATGTGATATTTGTACTGGCTATAAATTAAACTTAGAATTATTTAACTAGGAACCGTTCCACGGTTTGTCTGTTCTATATTAAGAAGTTTAGTCGATCAAAAACAGTTGTCATGTAACTGTAAGGACATCAATAAAATTTCTTGAGTAAGTATTGTGATATCGAAAATAGATCGCATGAGTTAGGTTAAAGAACTGGCATGTAATATATACTTTTAAGGATTTTGTTGTTCTAGAAAAGGTTTGAAAATTGAGTAGAACAAACAAATGTCTAGTTTTTTTCAGTTCGGTCATAACCATTGTAGCGTGATGTGCTAATATTGAATTCTTGAAGAAAAGTATAGTAAATTTATAAAGCTTCCCAAGTATTTCATTAAAGTAAAAGTCCGATACCCCAAATAAACCGTCGTAGAGTGCGACAGTATGTTATTCTGGTCTATCGGCTCTCTCTGTGTAATTATCTACGTAAGTCTAGGTTTTACCCCCACAAAATCTTTACATTATTATCAAACAATTAATAAACAAATTTCCGCTCAGCGTCTGTCTGTGCACGCGATAAACTCAAAAAACTAACACGAATTTTTGCCAACAGACCGAGTGATTGTTGAAGAAGGTTTAGGTGTATATACATACATATTACATTACAGAAAAAATTATAATTTAAAAAATTTCGTGGAATGCCAGTAAATAGTAAATTACGTATAACAAGCAAGCACCGCTGCACCGCCCAAGCAGCCCATCAGTATTGGTAACAGAATCCGAGCTACTGCTACTACATAGAGAGGAACGCTTCAAGGCTCCTAAGAACCGAACCACCTAACAATACAAGCCGTGTCCAGAAGAACCGCTTTCTTAATAAAGATAAAACTGCTTAGCGAGAACCTCCTAAGGTGTGGGTCGAAGATTCGATCGTTAGTTCTTAGAGAATCCCCAGCGTAGAGGATCGTAGTGGAACATTGAGTGCTGTGTAGTCCCCTAGGGGACTGGTTTAGGGGATCTTAGTGGAACCAGTTTGTGGGCTTTAATTAGTTAAGAGCGGCCAACCCACAATGAGAATGTAATAATGATTTGTATTAAGTGATTTATGTTTTTTGTTTTGTTTCGACTATTAATGCAGGGAGTACCTGTCATAAAATAAATAAATAACCCAAAGTACATTTTCATACAACCGCTCTTACGTGATTATAATGTTATTACACATCTTTCTCCAGATATTTTGGTTATACAGATATCTTGTGGATATTATCTAGGCTTCTATAGGAATCAAAACATAAATTTGTGTTAAACTTATCCAGTAAATACCTCTGAAAATCTGCTATTTTACGTTAACCCTCCATAATGTATTCATATATTAATGAAGGTAATGTAAAAAAACTACATCTATAGAAACCTTTCAAAAACCGAAATTCTGAATAACGACAATTTTTCTCTAACAGTTTTAAGGGCTTTAAAAAAACACGTAATTCCTGGAAAATGTTTTGTGAAATATTTGAGTAAATAACGGAATTACCGAATGTGAACAGAGTTATCAGGCTTTATCTCTCTTTTTTCGCATTGCCTCTTCATCGAACATCGCGCTGGATTGCGTTAGATCAAGCAAGCTTTTATACCATGCTCGACGTTGACGATAGGTGAGTGAGAACGGCCCTCTTAAGTGTTTGTATTTTTCTTGGTTTGGTTACCTAGCTTTCTCTCAAACAAGAACAATTCCGTACTATCAAATCTTCTCACCTGCATTAAAACTAAGAAAATGCCAGCTATGCCGATCCCCGCCGCATGGGACTGCACCCAATGTCCGAAGGACTCAGAACAGCCCGTCTTGTGCGCTTCTTTTAACGTGCAATTGAAGATGCCCACATCTCCTGGATTGTGATTGCAGCAGCTGACGGGCAGGCCCTGGGTGCTAATCGTGCCAAGAGGCTGGAACCAGTCGCTGGCGTTGTTGACACCGCAGCATTGGAACTAGGGAATATAAAACAACTTTTTTGTTATAAAGAAAAAAATGGAGTTTCTTGCCGGTTCTTTTTCATAGGAAATGAAAGGCGTAAAGGTTAAAACCTCGTCAGTGCCCATAACGCATAAAATATTTAGAATTTGAACTTTAATTTTTTAGATTCTTTATTGTACACAAACTTTTAAATATAGATAATAAAAATAAGGACAGCTGATGTACCCAATATTGGGTTTTCTTAGGTACAGCAAGCCTTAGTATTAAACCTTTCACTTTTGACTGGCCTGTTGATCTAGTGGTTAGTGGCTGACCTGACTGCTATGCCGGAGATCGTGGGTTCGATTCCCACCCAGGACAAATGTTTGTTTGATGAGTACAATCATTTATTCTGCGTCTGGATGTAATTTATCTATAATATTTACATATTTTAACACAAGCTCGGCTTAGCTTGGGACTAGACGGCGTTTTGTGAATATATATTATATTATTTGTACAGAAACAGGCTTGAAGATAACTCGTACAAATGCGCAACAAAACTAAATTAAATTATACTTAAAACTAAAAATAAACTACACAAATAATAGTTTCTTTAATAATATGCTATGCTATGCTAATAGTTTCTTTGAATAGTTTGATTGATTCAGTACGTCTGCTGTTGGAGCACCACTTTTAATAACTGATTTTGATGTGGTCGTGAGTGTGCGCGGTCATAAAAGAAAGTGTCAGGTGACATTTTGGACAGGTGAGTGGATACTCGTAGGAACTAAAATTCAAAATCCTGCATCGCTTAAAGTTTTCTGCGCGATTTGAACATACATAACAGCCCGAAATCATCTAACGGGCAGATGGCCCAACCCAGACATAATACCCTCCACCACCTGGTCGGTAGATACTCCCTTTTCATCGGAGTTTTGCGGCACTTAACACTCTGTTCCGCATACCTCTAAAGGTTTTGACGTCTCCGCCCAAACCTCGACTGCGCCGGTCCGACAGAGCCCTTGTGGTCCGCGGTGGGCGCTGAGGCAGTTGGACCGGGAGCTCCTCCTGGAAGCCGCGACGGTACAGGCCTGGGTGCAAGCACCGGACAGGCCTGTCGACATAGACGTCGAGGCAGAGTGGTTCCGGGAGGCCATGTCGCAAATCTGCGACACGGCAATGCCCCGAGTCCCTCCAGGACGTGCTCGGCGCCAGGTACACTGGTGGTCGCTGGAGATTGCGGCACTGCGCAACGCGTGCAATGCCGCGCGACGCCGGTATGCCAGATACCGCAGGCGCCGCATCCGTCCACCGGATGCGGAGGCCAGAGAGGCGGAGCTGTACGAGGGATACAGAGAGGCAAAGCGCACCCTCCGAACGGAGATAAGGCGGGCCAAACTCGAGGCCCGCAACGTGTGGCTGGGTACTCTGAATGGTGACCCATGGGGACGCCCATACAAGATGGTGCGGGACAAACTCCGCCCCTGGGCTCCCCCGCTGACGCAGAGTCTCCGGCCCCAGCTTGTAGAGGGTGTGGTGAGCACTCTGTTCCCTACGCGAGGGGTACACTCTCCCCCGCCCATGGCTCCGCCACCAGCGGTGTCCGACGCGGTCCACGATGGCGACGACGACGACAATGCTCCAGAGGTGACCGAGGTAGAGATGAGAGTGGCGGTACGAAGGCTGAGTGCCAAAAATACCGCCCCAGGACCCGACGGCTTGCCTGGGAAGGCCTGGGTTCTGGCCATGGAGGCTCTCGGGCCTCGACTAAGAGGGCTCTTCAGCGCATGCATGGAGAGGGGCCAGTTCTCACTTCGCTGGAAGACGGGGAAACTGGTCCTCATCGCGAAGTCGGGGCGCCCTGCGGACTCTCCGTCCGCGTACCGGCCCATTGTGCTGCTCGACGAGGTGGGCAAGCTCTTTGAAAGAGTAATTGCAGACCGCCTCGTCGCGCACCTAACACGGGTGGGGCCGGATCTGGCGGACGGCCAGTTCGGCTTTCGCAGGAGGCGCTCCACGGTGGACGCCATCATGCGCGTGCGAGCTCTCACGACGGGGGATGCAGTGGCCCAGGGCAGGTGTGTCGTGGCGGTGTCTCTAGACATCGCCAACGCCTTCAACTCCCTGCCTTGGAGTAGCATTGGGAGGGCACTCCGGTATCACCGGACGCCCGACTACCTCTGTCGTGTGGTCGAGGCGTACCTGTCAGACAGGTACATAACCTACCCTGGTCACCAAGGGGAGTGGGAACGTCGAGAGATGTCGTGCGGTGTTCCGCAGGGATCGGTACTAGGGCCGCCCTTGTGGAACATCGGTTACGACTACGTGCTGCGCGGCGACCTCCCTGACGGGGTCAGCGTGGTCTGCTACGCAGACGACACGCTGGTCCTAGCGCAAGGAGAGTCGTACCAGGCGGCGGTCGAACTAGCGACACGCGGGGTTGCGACAGTCGTTGGCAGGATCCAGGAGCTGGGACTCGAGGTGGCACTGCACAAGTCCGAGGCCATGTGCTTTCACGGCCCTCGGAACGCGCCACCACCGGGTTCCCAGCTAACGGTGGGAGGAGTCCACATCGGCGTCGGGTCAACGATGAAGTACCTGGGACTCGTTCTCGACAGCCGATGGGATTTCGAGGAGCACTTCCGACGTCTGGCCCCCAAACTAAATCGGACCGGGGCTGCCCTCGGGCGGCTCCTGCCCAACCTTGGGGGTCCAGACGCCTCCTGCCGGAGGCTCTACGCGGGGATCGTTCGGTCCATGGCCCTTTATGGCGCACCGGTGTGGGCGCCGGCGCTGCGGAAGCGGCCGGCGGCCCGGCTGAACGCGTGCCAGGGGGTCATGGCCATACGGATGGTGCGAGGATACCGGACGATTTCTCGCGAAGCGGCGAGCCTCCTTGCTGGCCAGCCACCATGGGATCTGGAGGCAACAGTCCTTGCACTCATGCACGATCTGCGCATGGAGATGCAACGCCGGGGCGAAACTCCGCTGCCGCGACAAGTCGCAGCATGGCGGACAGAACTCCGGCGAGTTCTCATGGAGAAATGGCGACAGCGACTGTCGCGACCCAGTACTGGGCACGCCACAATTATGGCGATAAGTCCCCTCTTTGAGGCGTGGTTGGAAAGACCTCACGGCGTCCTCACCTTCCGCATGACGCAGGTTCTCACCGGACACGGTAAGTTCGGGAGGTTCCTGCACCGGATTCGTGCGGAAACGACGCCCGGGTGTCGCCACTGTGTGGACCGCCCGGAGGACACGGTAGAGCACACGGTGGAGGTGTGCCCCGCTTGGGCAGAGCAACGCCGTGTCCTCGTGGGGGCAATCGGCGGCGGCGATCTCTCGCGCCGGGCCTTGGTTCAGGCCATGGTCCGGAGCGAGGAGGAGTGGCAGGCAGTCGCCTCCTTCTGCGAAGCAGTAATGCTAGCAAAGGAGGCGGCCGATCGCGTGAGGCAACGGTCCTTACGCCCTGTCCGCCGCCGGGATTCCGATCCCGATTTCCGGCCACCGTAGGCGCGGGCTTGCGGAGGGCGAGCAATGGGTAGCCCGCCGTCCGACCGTCCGGTAACCGTCCGGACCGAGCCCAAGTCGTCGACGGCGCGTATTGTTCCACGCGCGCCTCAGGGAGATGTCAGCAAATCGTAGGGGCCCAGCAGGGTCGAAGCCTACTGGGGCCATGGGTAGTGTGAAAACGAAACCCGGGGCCCTGGGACGAAGGCAACGAAGGAACAGGAGTGGGTTTTTAGTCAGTAAAAGTCTGACACTATCTCCCGCTCCGCCCAAGAGCGGGTTTTGTCATAAGATGATTTTCCCATCCAATAAAAAAAAAAAAAAAAAAAAAAAAATACCTCTAAAGGTTTTAGTCAGTGAAAGTCTTACACTCTCTTTCGCTCCATCCAGAGCGGTGATTTACCACCTTAAAAAATCCCCCAGTACCGGAACACAGATCTCTGTGCAATGGAGCAGACCAAAATGCAGGTACTCAAACAATTTTTCGTTCACTGTTTTGAGAGCATTGGTGATGACCTTTACAATTACAGTAATTTTTCTCAAATACACATCGACGCTTGAAAGGCAAAAATTACTGAGCGACATTGAGTAAACTTTACAGAGAGCCATTTAACAATTAATTTTTTTAGAAAAAAAAATGAAGTTAAATAAAAAGTCGGATTTAGATACTATTACCATGATGTTAATAATATCTAAATCCGACTACTTCGTAATTTTTAACAAATTATTGCTAAAAAATTTAATTTTATATCACTGTCCTGTAAAGTTTACTCAATGTCGCTTAGTAATTTTTGCCTTTCAAGCGTCGATATGTTTGTCTGCATTTTTTGGAAACTAAATTTTTGGAACTAACTAGTAATTGCGATCACAGAATAGATTGACATTATAATTAGACACATATTAAGTTTGCGTGAATACTAAGAATATTTCATATATTATGTTGCGTGCGCAAGGTGAGGGTCATGAGATAATAATGGTGGAGACCTCGTAGTTATTAATTAAAGGCTTCACTCGAAGGCTTGGCTTGATACACTAACCTACATATAACATTGAACGTATTATTTTTAGGTAAACACAAGTAAATAGAACACAAATGATGACATTAGAGTCTTCATGTGTTATCTTTACAGTATAATATAGATTCAATTATATTGTATTACACACGATGACTCTTCAACGTACGTCGTAAAAATATCTAATTATAGAAGATGCAGTTTTGAATCTGCACATAATTTCTGCCCCCCTAGCCAAGTTACAACCGTTTCGTTTCGATTCTTTTTTCGTTGATCACCTCGAGTCGACCACGCCTCCTATTCCTTTGTTCTGACCATGTGACTGAGCGTTGAGATGACGTCAGAACAAAGAAATCGGAGGCGTGGCCAATTCGAGTCGATCGACAAAAAGAGAATCGAAACGATAAGGTTGTAACTTGGCTAGGGGGGCAGAAATTATGTGCAGATTCAAAACTGCATCTTGTTTATTGAGATATTTTTACGCTGTACGTTAAAGAGCCATCGCGTGTAATACAATATATTTGAATCTATATTATACTGTAAAGATAACACATGAAGACTCTAATGTTGTCTAATCCATCTAATATATAGATATTAGTTGTTAAATACTCACATCCTCCTGAACCTGGTCCCACAGCTTAGTGACTTCAATGCTCTTGTTGACACCGTACAGGTCCATGGTCGAGATGAGCTTGCTCTGCACTAAAACCACTGTGTTGCCCTTCAGCGTGTACCCAGCGATGCATGCCGACAGTTGGAAGATGAAGATCACAATCATGGCGCCAGCGAACTGGAAAGTCAAGATGAGATTGTTAGATTTCTGACTGGCCTGTTGGTCTGGTGATTAGAGGCGATGCCGGTACCGGAGGTCGTGGGTTCGATTCCCACCCAGGAAAAATATTCGTGCGATGAGCACGATCATTTGGTCTGAGTCTGGGTGTAATTTATCTATAAATATATAGTGTGAAAGCGAAACCCGGGGTCCTGGGACGAAGGCAACGAAGGAACAGGAGTGGGTTTTTAGTCAGTAAAAGTCTGACACTATCTCCCGTACCGCCCAAGAAAAAAAAAACAAAAAAACTGTAATCTGTCAAAATATGGCACTCAAGTAGAGTTTGAAACATTATTTTAAGAATTTTTCAAACTGAACTTGAACTCGCGAAGTTCAAATTTTCTCAAGGCTTTCTTTTTTGCATTTTGCAGGACAGTGTCAAGTTGAGAAACTTAAGAAAGTTTGATATTCGTGGGCTACTATTTTACAAAACTTGTTCCAGGAAATACGTGTTTTTTTAACCCTTAAAAGTTTTTGAAAAATATTGAAGAATCTTTGCAAGGCTAATAAAATTATACTTTTTGACTTTTTTTTTTAATAAATTATAAAGTGTCGATTTTCAGAGGTCTTTACTGGATTAGTTTTACACATATTTATAAATTGATTTCAATAGAAGCCTAGATAACATCGACAAGATACTGTGTTTCCAAAATATCTAATGAAAAATGTGTCATAACGTCATAATCGCGTAAGAGCGATTGTATGAAAAGCAGTGATAATATATGTCGAGTTGCATCCCCTTAATGTTGCCAGCTACTGGGCTCAAGGCGTCTAACTAGTTTACCATCGATTAGAAAAGAAGAAAACCCTTGCGTTTTCACCTTAACTCAATAAACTCAATTTAAAAACCCGCCTATTGACTTTTAAAAAAATGATCAATACCTACTGCTGATAAATAGTGTACGTATTTAATTGTTGATAAACGAAAAACACCATTTCAAAAGATTGTTATCATAAAACAATACTGATAATTAAACATTTAAGTAATGATAGTACCAGCTGTACAAACTCTTTCTGTATACAATAGTGAAACAGCGCAGCTGTATTTTAGATATAGATTCTGCAAAAAAAAATTTTTCGTTCTTGGTAAAAATATTTACACGTATGTTTGTGGAAGTTCAGTGTGGTCTATCTTATCTATAGGTTCATTTTGTGTACATAAAGCAAACAGGAAGTCAGTATACCTAATATTTTGCAAAAAAAAATCATGACTATAAGCTGTTCCTCGCTGTTTCGCCTTCATCTTTGGTTACTGCTCCACTCCAGTGGGTCGTCACTTTATATATAGCTTTTCGCGACAAATAAGCTATCCAACACCATGAGAATTTTCCAATTCAAATCAGTAGTTCCTAAGATTAGCGCGTTCAAACAAACAAACTCTTCAGTTTTTTAATAGCATAAGCAGAGCATAATCAGCCTTTTAATGTTCCCACTGCTGAGACTCGTGCCTCCTCTCTCTAGGAGAGGGAATGGGCCGTAATCCACCACGCGGGCTCAGTGCGGATTGGTGGATGTCACATGTCTTCGAATTTTCTGGTTCTAGGTCAGGCCGTTTTCCTCACGATGTTTTCCTTCACTGTTTTGAGAGCAGTGGTGATGAAATAAATTACACCAATTAATACGCCCGATTTAGTTTGAATCCGCGACCCAACTCGTAAGTCGGCACGTTTTATAATATTAATAATTAGTATAGATTTAAGCTAAATGGCTATAGATAGAACCAGTATTGACAATAATAAATTTTATACGATCTACTTAAACATTATTTGAACTAAAAATGAAAAACTCAAATACTAAAAAACACAGCATCTTTCAGGCAGCAAAAATAACTTAAATTCGTCGAGCATGAAGATAACAATGAAAAGCAACGTATAACGGAAAATGTTTTATTGATGATTATGATTTGCAATACTTAGTTGGAAACCAAACCTTATGTTGATACGGCGCGTATTGTTCCACGCGCGCCCCAAGGAGAGGTCAGCAAATCGTAGGGGCCCATCAGGGTCGAAGCCTACTGGGGCCATGGGTAGCGTGAAAACGAAACCCGGGGCCCTAGGACGAAGCTAACGAAGGAACAGGAGTGGGTTTTTAGTCAGTAAAAGTCTGACACTATCTCTCGCACCGCCCATGAGCGAGATTTGTCATAAGATGATTTTCCCACCCAATAAAAAAAAAAACCTTATGTTGATTTATCTATTGTTGGGACATGGTAGCCCAGTGGTAACGGCCCCGACTTACGAGTTGCTTCGCGGGTTAAAACCCAGCCAAGCATATTGTGTATTTTTTTTTCTCTCAAAACATTGAATGAAAAACATTGTGAAAAAACCGACATTTCCTAGAACCAAAAATTCAAAGATATGACATTCACCAATCTGCACTGGCCCCGCATGTTGGATTACGGTCCATTCCTTCTTCTAGAGTCCTGGCCTAAGTCCCACCAGTGAGAACAGAATAAAGCTGATTATGCTTTATTATGCTATTATTATTAGGCGTGGGCAATCTGAATCACTGAAATGTTCCGGAACACTGATACCTGTGTATAATTTAAAACATTTGGAACATCGGTTTAAAAGATACAAACACGGACACTGACTCTTATGAATCGTGATCTGTTACGTCGCGTCATACATGATGTATCATTTGAAACATTTAGAACAACGTTTCAACGGAACATTTGGAACAACGGCTCAACGAAACATTTTAAACTGCGGCTCAAAAAAACATTTGGAACAGCGGCTCAACGTAATATTTGGAACACGGGCGTGATCTGTTACATCGCGTCATATACACTAACAGTTTTGTTTCATTGACTATAGATTTAAGAATAATTTTAAGTAGATGATTTTAGTTCAGGTCATAATTATATTTACACTATTTCCGTTTTAATTCGAATTTTAAAAAGACTATAGGTCATTTAAAGTAAAGAGTGTTTCAGTGTTCCAATTGTCTCAAATGATGTATTTAAAACATTACTGATGTTCCAATCTTTCGGAACACTAAAATGTATCGGAACTGTGAGTCGGTTCAGTAAAAAGTTACACACGCCTAATTGTTAGAAACACCAACGTTGTATTTACAAAAGATTTTCATTTAATTATAGGTAAAATAATTTAGTGTAGTTTAGTTGTGCAAATATTTAATTTAATAAGATATACCTAAATATTAATTAGATAATGCAAAGATTTTGCATAATTATTAAGAATGAATTAGACAAAAATATAATATAAATTCGATAAAAGAAGTCGAGTAAGTGATAATGATAATTTTGATTTATCTGTGCTTAAGGGAGGTCTGAATTTTTAACCGACTTCCAAATGGAAGTTTTCTAGTAGTCTATTTTTTTTTTATGAAGTCAATGTCGTCCTCAATTGTAACCCGCCTAAAAACCCCAACATACAACAAACCCTCGACAAATCTTTTGAGGAAATCAACCTTGATTGTCGTCATCCTTTCTCCCAGTTATACTTAGGGTGCCGAGCCCAGCATCGTGTCGTTTTTCTTGCATTATCAGCCTTTATCTCATTTCTTTGACTTTCCCCTTATTTCAAACTAAAAACTTTCCTCACAAAATCCGTATCTTTCTAAGTGTCTATAGATTGGATCAAAAAGATAACTCAATTTGCGCATAGGTAATGTCTGATGATTCATTTTTAGACAAGTGCTCATTTTCTTTATCAGTAAACATCTTCAGAAAGTACTCATATTTTTGAGTGTAGCTTCAACGCTATATCTCACAACGCAATAGTATTCCCTTACGATTCAAATAATAATCAAACATCACTGGGACAGCATTACTCCGACTCACAGAGGGCATCACCGCAGACAGTTCCGAGTCCGACTCACCGAGAACAATGTGGCTTTCAGATCCGAGGCACTGGAACCGACCTTCCACTGGCCTGGCATGCATCGCAATGCATAAAAACCAACGATCTCCGATCTCTGGAGAGGAGTGTATGTAGCGATCTATGACGCCACGTTAGAAACTAAAATTCGTAATTCTGCGTCGCTATATCAGTTCTCCTTGCGATTAGAACATAATTATACAACAGCCTATAATCAACTATCGGGGACTTGCCCGGACCAGACAATATCCGTCCGGTCGAGGATCCAGCCTTTTCAACGAACTGGAAACTGTGTGAATTTGGAACTTTCCTAAGATGTCTGATAGCATAATAGCATAGCATAATCAGCCTTTTAATTTTCCCACTTTTGGGCCTCAGGCCTCCTCTCTAGGTGAGAGAATGGGCCGTATTCACCACGCGGGCCCAGTGCGAATTGGTGGATGTCACATGTCTTTGAATTATTGGTTCTAGAACAAGCCGGTTTCCTCACGATGTTTTCCTTCACCGTTTTGAAAGCAGTGGTGATGAAATAAATTACACAAAGTAATGCACCTGGTTGGGTTTGAACCCGCGACCTACAACTCGTAATTCGGGGCCGTTACCACTCGGCCACCACTGCTCTTTAGATGCCTGATAATAAATGATTTATTATTTACACCCTGTCCCGTATACTTCTAAACCTACTTTCTTATCAGACACTTAACTTACATTTCTTTGCCACGAAGACTTTCTTTGGTTTGAGTACGCTAACTGTTATCAAGATGCAAAAATAAAAATTGATCATTGTCGAAAAAACTTTAATTTCGAGTAAGTTATGTAGGTTACCGTTATAACATATACCTAATAAACAAATCTGGATATTATGTATACTACCTAGAATTAAAAAAAGTTTTTTTTACCGTGACTGTTGATTCGAACGGCAAAGACAGGGTAATTGATTTTCACGTGTATAGATAGCGGCACAAATCTTGAGCGCTCGGCGAAAGAGCTGCCCCCTAACCAAGTTACAATCGTTTCGTTTGCGTCGAATGCCTCGAGTAGGCCTACTCGAGGCGTTCTAGGCATAGTGGACTTAGCTAGGGAAGCTGGAATCGTTTTGCGCATCGTACACATCTGCGAGCCAATCACTGTACAAGGATTGCATTCCCCGCCCCCGCATCTCTTTTCATATCACTAAAAAGTCCCGATATTTCACTTCTGCGTGCTTCTGCGCAAGTAGAATTGTAGAAGTTAGCGCTCAAGATCCGTGCTGGTATCTGTCCTTATATCTATTTATGTTATGGTATTTTTTATTCTCTCGAAACATTCCAACGGCTGGATGGATTTTGATCAATGATATACATAGAATAGTCTAAACCGTGCAATGGTTGTTAATATTGGCAAAATGGTGGCCGTAAGATACGAATTCGATCATTTGTATTTTACGGTCACCATTTTACAGTGCAAAAAATGTGTAATAAATAAAATAAAATCAAGATGATGTGATGTGTGATGATCCTAGACCATTTAACAGCCATAAGACTCAATTTAAGAAAAAAAATGGAGTCATTCATTTAAGAATTGCACATCCTGAAGTCGGTTTAGGAGGATCGTGAAGACGTATTTTTTCGCGACGTAGCTGTAGATTTATGTGTGATATCAAAACAAAATGATCGAGGAAGTGATTCTAAAAATTTCATCATCTTCATCATCATTTCAGCCGAAAGACGTCCACTGTTGGACATAGGCCTCCCCCAAATGTCGCCACAATGACCGGTCCTGTGCGTCTCGCATCCATCGGATCCCCGCGACCCTCACCAGGTCATCAGTCCACCTTGTGGGAGGCCTTCCAACGCTGCGTCTTCCGGTACGTGGTCGCCATTACAGAACCTTTCGTCCCCATCGACCATCTGTTCTGCGAGCAACGTGCCCTGCCCACTGCCACTTAAGTTTGGCGATTCTTCGGGCTATGTCCGTAACCTTGGTTCTAAGAATTTTAACTAACTAAAATATAGGAAAGAAAAACCGTAAACATTTTAGCTATAAAATTATAACTAAAGTGACTCGAGTGTTTGTGTTTGTAAACTGTATGCGCAATAAAGTATTATTTTTATAGTACAGTAACAGACAAAGCTAAATATTCTCTGTTAATCCATACTAATATTATAAATGTTATAGTAACTCTGTCTGTCTGTTATGCTTTCACGATGAAACTACTGAACCAATTTTGATAAAATTTGGAACGGTAATCGATGTATGAAAGTAAACAGAGGAAATAAACTATGTACCTAAAGATCGTGAATCTGCAATTTCTGACAACAAATTAAAAATGTATGACAATGTAGGCCTGTGTTTTCGTTAGTGGTTCTGAAAAATAAATAAAATAAATATTCCGCAACTATCACACAACGCCGTCTAGTACCAAGCTAAGCAGAGCTTGTGTTATGAGTACTAGACAAGTGATAAACATACTTATATATTTCTAAATACATACATATTACAGATAAATTACACCCCGACACATAACAAATGATCGTGCTCATCACACCAACGTTGGTCCTGGGTGGAAATCGAACCCAAGGTTCCGGCATAGCAGTTAGGGCCACCAACTACCATACCAACAGGCCAGTCAAAAAATGCAACACATGAAAAAAAAAGAGAGTTTGTGTACGACCAGGTACTGGTCTATGTTTTCATTAAAGAAGTAGGTAAACTGCAAAATAGTGTCCTTGTGTATCTGTGTTATTTTAACCTTAAAAAGTCACGACAGAGCCTACTGAACTAATCACACCTTATCAACTATTTAAGGTTAGTCAACCTCCTCAAACTAAACACAAAGTTTCTACTATTTAAAATCTAAATATTACACACAGTATCTATTTGCTTTCATTATCTGTGAAAGATTAAGTGCGTGGTAATTTGTTACTACTGACATTTCTTTGGGACGTTCCTTCTCGTCAATAAGTGGGGCATAGCCGCCCGGTCCATCATGCAAAAAGTAAACTAAAATCTAATTCCGTACAGCCCAGGCCAGCCCATGCGTCAACAACGGCTATTTTATGTCAAAAGGGCCATTCTACATTTAGAGGAACGATTGACGACCTTTGTTAATTTTTGTACTACAAAAAATAACACTAAAAATATCTCTTTTCTTTTAAATAGTATCAAAATTGGTTATTAATTGGTACGATAACAATGTTCCCACTGCTGGGACTCAGGCCTTCTCTCTAGAAGAGGGAATGTGGCGTAATCTACCACGCGGACCCAATGCGGATTGGTTGATGTCACAATGTCTTCAAATTTTTGATTCTAGGACATGCCGGTTTCTTCACAATGTTTTTCTTCATCATTTTGAGAGCAATGGTGGTGAAATGAATTACATAATGTGCCTGGCTGGGTTTGAACCCCTGACCTTAATACTCGTAAGTCGGGACCGTTACCACTAGGCCACAACTGCTCTCAAAAATGCTGCTCTTTTTAAATGTAATTATCATTTTAAATATTGGTATGTGGATAAGTGGGAGCGTGGTGGGAACGTCTCGCTATCTCTTTTGTACACACTTAGCCTAATGGCGGTGACGTCACATTTCTGTATGTGCATCCTGATTCGGAAACTTGACAATTTCCCCTTCCACTAGATTTGAAAGGTTGAAACTTAATGTTGAACGGATTTGAAAAATTATTTCTATTTGGGATTTTAAATAAAATTACTTTTTAATACAAATAATAAAAAAAATTACGGAATGGCTGATAAATTACTGCGTTATTAACAGAAAAGAACAGTGTTGTTGTCGTATCTAGTTAGTTAATTAATTAAATATCTCGTAATTATACGACAACAGATTCATCAAATTAATGACTAAACGTCTAAAGATTTTCATAAAAGTAAAACTTATTCATATATACTATATACTAGGTAACTAACATGTTTTCCACTCAGGAGCATGTTTGTGTCCGTTGAAAAGTAGAATAGCCCTAAAAATAATGTTCCGACAAAGAATGATGTAATTATCTCGTGAATATAGTCGCAATCACGATAGTTATGTTTACTTTCCAGCAGTGACGCAGCCTCACAGATGTTAGCACTGCTGTGATAATATGCCTCTAGAATAGAACGAAAGGTTCTGTTGACATTGGAATCTAGATTGTTTATGGCCTGTGATTAGAAACTAAATCACTGCGTAATTAGTAGCTCTCTCGATTTGTTTCAAATGTTTTAAACAAGTCTAGCTACACATCCGCATGATTTACTTAGCTTAAATATTTGCCTGCTAATGCTGTCATAATAGCATACTAGCCGCGGGTGGGTCCTGGTGACCTGTAATACAGGTTGTTGTACATACCTACATCAGGCACCAGTCCCTCACAAAGTTAGCTCTAAGATATCAGCAATGTTAAAAGCTAGCATAAGATAACTGTGTGAAGGGAAAATAAATAAATAAATTATAAAAAATTATTTACGCAAAGCACAACAGCTCACTGCGATGTAATTAATAGCGAAATTATCATGAATGAATCACTAAAAACACTACAGTTTGCACAAATTGGAACAGAACACAGACTATGAGATAACAGGATTTCACGGCCATCATTTAGATAACAAATGTTCCACTTACCACCATGTTCATGATGTAGTTCTCCATGAAGGCTCCATAGAAGCCGAAGAACGCGATCAGGAATATGATGACTCCAGTCGCGATGCAAAACGCCGGCAGAGAGAAGAATCTATCTGATAGAAACGGATGGTAACCATTGTACGCCGATTGTACAGACCCGCCGACCGATAGAATAATAATGCCAGTGATCTGAAATTAACATAAGCAACACTAATAACATCGAACTACCTCCATTACTAATTATAACATCATATAAACACAAACTACTTACCAAAAACAGAAAATTGACAGTCACTAATATGTACTTAACAGTTGTGAATAGCTTCGACCACATCTTGTTGTAATTTATTCAAATTGCTACGTGTACGCTCGCGTGACAGCTTCCACCGTTCGTCGTCTTAACTGGCTACAGATATTTTTATCACTATAGGTAGGTACATTAATCTTGATAAGGAAAACAAGCGGATTTATCTCATCGGAGGCGAACGTCGCTCACTCAGCCACGATACGTTTCAAATTGAACCACACACTGATACGAATTTTAAAATTGGAATTGTGCTCTATGAATAATGGATTTGATTCTCGATAGAAACGTCACTATTGAACTATTTAGTTCATAAAATCTTAAGAAACAGAGAGTAATTTAACACACGATAGCTTCGCTTGCAATTTACAGTCGATATGAGAAAATGTGTTAATTTTAACTCGCTTCGTGGTGCTCGTAAAGACTACGATGTTAGTACTTACAGGTTGCGATAAGAAAAACACATGCTGCATTCTACATTTGAAGTTTCCATTTTAATTCGAACATTTTATTCATACAACCGGCAGGAAATGACGTCACCTGTCATTTTCCTGTACAGTCGGGGGAGAACTCATGAATAGGGAAATCGTGCTAGTATTTTCCAGGACGGTACAATACTGCGATGTTCGGACTATTATTGGAAGATATTTCTTCAATAAATTGTACTTTATTGTATTGATTATATTCATTTATGAATTCTAGCGGCTTCCCAGCCGTCCTAATTGCATCTCACTTAAAACAATCTTTTTCTATCAAATTCAAAACCTATTTACCTTTACTTGCAAAATCCTTAAAAATATGCTTGTCTAACCAGCCCGCAAGTTAATACTTGTACTTAGTACATACCTAGATAGGTTACATATATGGGTAGATACGTTTAGGATTTTAGATGAGTGTTATAAGTTCACCATTACTTTGGTTTTTATTATTTAACGTGAAGGAGTAGCGAGCAATGAACGTTGAGGCTAACATTTTATTTAATTATTTATTTATTAAAACTTTATGCACTAGTAAGAAAAACACAAAGGTGGACTTAATGACTTAGGCATTTTCTACCAGTCGACCTTAGGGTGGTGCAGAAATATAACATAGTAGGTGCAATATAATGTTAAACTAGATTATAAATACAATAATAAATATATACTTAGATACATACGTCATATTAGCTTCAGGAAACTAACTACCTACGTATTTAGTAATATTACATAATGGTTAGTAACTGTAATTAAATATTGCCATATAACAAACATTCAGAATTTAAATAGGTAATTACATTTACATAGTAGGTAAAACAATGTTTTGAAAAATTATTGTTAGAAGAAATCTTATCACAAGTGTTGAATTTTCTTTGATAAGACAATAAAGTGAAATTCCAATTCCTATTTACTAGTTAGTATATTAATATATTAATGTTCTGGTAAAATGTTTAAAGTAAAACAATCAATTCTTATTATGACACTAATGAACAGGTACTAAATAAAACAAAAACCTATAAACAATGTTTATTTAAGAATTCAGCTCGACCCCTTCGAACTTCGACCTGTACGCTAAGTAACCACCCATTAGTGAGAGCAGCACCTGGAATAAAGAACAAATATATACTTAATTAATTGTCTAACTAGCATAGCATAGTCGGCCTTATAATGTTCCCACTGTTGGGACTCAGGCCTCCTCTCTAGGAGAGGGAATGGGCCGTAATCCACCACGCGAGCCCAGTGCGGGTTGGTGGATGTCACATGTCTTAGAATTTTTGGTTCTAGGACATGCCGGTTTCCGACTATGCTAATTGTCTAAACTTCTTTAAAAATAAAAAGCCCGTTTTGACATTTGAGAAATACGCAAGAATGTAAGTTGGAACGAAACTGAAAGAAATAATAGAATAATAATTAATTACATAAAGTGTTTTAAAAAAGTACATACATTTTTTGGGCGCGTTAAATAATATCATGGAATATATTGCGAGTGTTCTTTTTGCGTATTTAAGTATTCGTTTTGACAGATGTCAATGGGCCCTTTATTTTTTGACAACTTTAGTTCTGTCTATATCTATATGTCCTTACATGCCTACGAAATATTAAACAAAGTCCCCCACGGTGACTTTTCGTTTGTCTGTGATAAACTCAAAAACTAACTACGGAGAGCTATCACGAGCTCTTAACGCGAATCATTTTACGACCTAAACTGAACTGTCATGTTGAATGAATAACTCCATTCCACTTTTTGCTCGCATAGTTGATATTATAACACGTCATAGTAAGGCACCACAACCGATTTTCATACGGTTTTCACCATTAGACTACTGTCTGTCTAATGGTGAAAACCGTATGATTACAGTCACCCAAAGGGCAATAGAAAGGGCTATGCTCGAAGTTTCCTTGCTTGATCATATCAGGAATGAAGATATGATGGATCAGGATGAACCAAGGTCGCCGACATAGCCCGAAGAATCGCCAAACTTAAGTGGCAATGGGCAGGGCAAATTGCTCGCAGAACAGATGGCCGTTAGGGCCGAAACGTTCTGGAGTGGCGACCGCGTACCGGAAGACGCAGCGTTGGAAGGCCTCCTACAAAGTGGACCAATGACCTGGTAAGGATCACGGAAATCCGATGGATGCGAGACGCACATAACCGTTCATTGTGGCGACACTTGGGGGAGGCCTATATCCAGCAGTGGATCTTTCGGCTGAAATGATGATGATGATGACGATTAGTCGCTCTATAGATCCTTTACGAACTGGAATCAGTAAGAAAAACAAAAAGATGTGAAATACACTAACTTATCTTAAAAACATGGATACTGTAATCAGCCGTAATCTATGTACAGCAAACAAAACAAAACAATGACGTCATCTGGCCCGCTAGCTGAAACGTCAAACTATGGGAGATTCAAAGTACTATATTGGTGCGTGCTTGTAATTGACAACGGTCAAGGCTAAGTTGTTTTAGATGATCTTAATTAATTCAATTGTCATGACATGCGATACGGCGAATTAAGAGACACGTTAGCGATGATAAAAGATTATATTAGCCAAAGTACCTGATATGACTTTAAAAGTATTCGAGATACTCATTTCTACTCTACTAAGGGCGGAATTCACTAATAAAACTAATCGCGTTTTAACGTTTTTTATGCCATCGACAGAGCAAATGAGCCGTTCTAAAACTTATTGACAATGTCTCCTATTTTTAACAATTTCATAAAATTGAAACAAAATTATAAAATATTTGACTTAATACATCTTTAAGTACCTACTTTTAATGTTACGTTAAAATAAAAATAAGTATAATCTTTATAAATAATAACGCTGTTGAGTCCGCCTCGATTAATTTAATATTTTAATTTGTATTAGTGGATTTTGTATATTTTGCATATAATGTAAAGCTTCAGCACAAATATCATTTGACGACATGTTGATTTGGGAGGCTCATAGGTTGTAAGTATCCCCGAATCCCCCACTTGTTCCGTTGCATACATATAACAATAAAAGTACTTACTAGTTGTAGTTCATGTTTTTTTAATTATTTGAGTAAGTCATTCTTAATTGACCGTGGAGATCCACAAGCATGTAATTTTTAAAGTTCCTATTTTATTTTTTTTATTATTTATATTGTAACATTATGTTTTTGTATAACGCCAATATAGTTGATGAAATGATAAAATAAAGTGTATTATTATTAGTTTAGATTAATGTAAAATTTTGTTTTGGCAAAATAAATGGTCAATAATTTAACGTTTGACTCTTATAATCGCGTTTAGCCGCTGTCAGTAGTGTCACTTGTCTGTATTTTTCTTTTGTTGTATTTTTACAAGTGACACTAGTGACAGCGGCTACACGCGATTATGCGAGCCAAACGATAAAACGCGATTAGTTTTATTGGTGAATTCCGCCCTTAAGCTGTTACTTTAAATATCAGAGATTTCTCTAAAATAAAACAGGACAATAATCAGAAAATATTACTCAGTGTGATCACATTTTCTTTGCTCTTTGTGGCAGAGGTAGAATAGTCATCATAACCACCCCATTTTAGATTTCATTCTATGATTAGTTTGCGTTAATTTATTCTAGCTTCCTTAGGCTAATCATTTCAAAGTCTAGTATGTGTAAGTAGATGGGTATTTTTAGGGTTCTGTACCTCCAAAGGAAAAAACGGAATCCTTATAGGATCACCTCGTTGTCTGTCAGTTTAGACCCTTTATCTCGGGAACGTGTGGTGGTATCGAGTTGAAATTAAAACCATAAACTCACGTCATGCATCAAGTTTGTGATGACCTACAAGGGGTCCATGTGAGCAAATGAGTGTACACAACAGTCTATATCATGAAGGCGATTTTAATATCTAATTTCCATTAATCATTTAAGTTATATTTATTCATTTTATTTTAACTGGAAGAAAATATTTACTAACAAACTGGACTATTGGACATCATTATTTATTACTAAGGAGAATTTAAAATAAACCTGAAGGTTCAACTATAATTTAGGTGTATCCAAGGCTAGAGTGAATAGGCTCTTAATAAACTAGTGCGCCTCATCATCAATGATTGCATTGCTGCTTAACATCAGGTGGGATCGCAGTTAGGCACTGGTTTTGGTACCTATATCAATTAAAAATTAAAAAAGACCTAACTAAATTCATGTCAAATAGAGTTTATTGAAAGTCTATTATGAAAAACATGGCGTTTTGATAATAAACTTTCCATTAAAAAGCGTATATTTTTACTTATATTGATTTTATGTAATAATTTTATTTTGGTTTTTATTTATTATCGATTAAATCAATCAATTTAAAAAAATGTGTGTTTTTTCTCTACATCTCATCTCACTACTGTCAAACATTTCGCATCAGTCAAAACACGTTAGAAGTTGATGAATTTTCAAAAATGCAAATTAAGTTAAGCAGAAGGATCTACTCAACAGCGGCATAGTTTGAAAGAGTAAGAGCTAACACGCACTGGTGACTTTTGTCAGGTTGACAATATTTTTTTGTCATTTTTTACCCAACTGTCACGTGTTCAATTGCGCACACCACATGTAGGGTTCATAAGCACGGTGACAGTAAACAAAGAGAAATGGTGACAAAAGTCAATAGTGCGCGCTAGCTCTTAGGTACCGACAACTGAAGTAACACAGTTTGGCTTTAGTCAGGAAAAGTCTGTCACGCCCTGTCACTCCACCCAGAGTGGGATGAGCTATTTGATGATTTCCCATTAAAAGAAAAGAGGTCCACACAAAATCGGAAACCATGGTAAGTGGTCTATAAGAAAAAAAGTTTGGGAACCTCTGGTTTAGATGAATACAACAGTTTTGCTGACCCGCAATGAGGGTTGGCCATTGGCTAATATGCTATTGATTATTTCTACAATCAGATCTAACACACGAAAAAACCATGAATTAAATGTTACTAACATTACTGACCTGCAAACATGTGGCAACCACTGCGCAGACGGCGATCACATAGGCGTTGTAGGACAATACCTCGCCTAGAAGAGATGCGCAGCCATCTCTGTAAGCATTGGCTGTCGTGCACTCAAACGGCGAGATGGTTCCAATGTTTATGAAGCAGCAGCTGATGGGGAGCATGATGGATTTCCAGTCGTTCCGCCCTGTGACCCCGCAACATTCAAACTACGAAAGAAACAAGACACTTTAACATTCATACTTGGTCGTTTTTAACCGCCTAAGTCGGATATATCCGACAAAAACTTTCGCATTTATTCCACCAAGGTCGCACATCCAAGTCCAAATACTCCATCTAGTCAGCTCTTCTATTACCTGTGGGCACGGTTGGGCAGTAGTTGAATTACTTGTAATTGAAATACAAATACGTATTTTATATTTCTGGAGAGGCTGGTAATCTGTCATACAGGTCTCCTAGTACAGAAACCAGTCTCTCATATAGATCACAACAATTATCGCTAATGTTTTGTATGCTTCTTTATATTGTTTGCACATTTCTATGTGAGAGAAGAACAATAAACTTATTATTATTATTATTTGTATTTCAAGTATTTCAAATACATGACGGCGAAGTATTTTGTAATTAGTATTTCAAAATACATTTTAACATTAAAATACATTTAACCTTCAAGAAAGATTGTTTCCTTTAGCAGGTATTATTCACTCTCCAACAAGAGGTGGTTTGTCTGACAGTACATTTAAAAATCTAGTGTTCATGAAAGGAAACTCTGGTTTTACTGATTAATTAATCTTGTTTTCCTCTACTTTTCAGCCCATGCTTTACATTTTGTATTTATATTTCAAATACAAATACTTAAAGATATTTTGTATTTCAATTAAAGCAAATCATGTATTTGGCCCAGCCCTGCCTGTGGGGATTGAAGAGCTAAACGAAGTAGTGGAGTACCTACCCAGTTGCAAACAAACGACCCTACCGAACAGAACACGAAAACACTCGTCGGACCTATGCGACGCAAGCGGCTAAAGGGTTAATGCAAATACTGATCAATAGAAACATTGCTCTCACTTTCTAACTAGGAGATTTAAAAAACCCGAATTTGTAAAAGAGCTTAAAATGCGAATCACACTGTATTTTTGTATTGTACAAGGAATTTTTGGCGCGTAAAATTGGAACTAGAGCCGCCATCTTGTTTTTTCAAGTCAACATTATTCATACCTTTTCAATACACTTACTCGAAAACTCGCTCTTTTCCCACCGCTGTTAGATAAGCAATAGGCCGTTTTCCGCACTAGTGCAGAAAAATGCGCGTGCTCTCCCTCGCCACATTTTTGTTACATTTATCGTATCAGACTAGGCTTTTTAAAATAAATAACAAATATATCAAAAACGATAATGGACAACTATTAACTGATGGTAATAAGATCAATGACCGATGGCACCTGTATTACAAACATCTATTGAATGAGAAATTCCCGAGTCAACCCTTGCAAACTATCTCAGGAGAAGCTGGACCGCTGAATAACACCGAGATTAAAGAGGTTGCAGACTCCCTTAAGAAAATGAAAAATCATAAAGCCGTAGGACCGGATAACGTTCCAGCTGATCTGTGGGAGCTACTGGGATCAATAGCGGTGAGATTGCTAACAAAGATCGCCCTCTAGTTACGTGGTGGACAATCGCATCCAAAGATCTGGAAAGAGACTATCCTGGCGCCTAAAAACGAGGAGAGCCGACCCCGTATGAAGGGATAAGGCAACGAAGAAGAAGCTGGACTCGCGTCGACCCCCACGAGTCGCTGGTCAACCGTTTATTCATTTATTCGTAAGTGTATTGAAAAAAATTGTTTGTAACATGTGCAAATTTGTCCCTGCAGCCCTCGGCTTTATAACACCACGAATTCCGCCTCGGTCGCATTGACAAACTCTCTGCACTTGTATAAAAAATGAACATCACATCACCTACTCGTACTCGTAAATTTTAAATAAAGTAAAGCAAGTCATGAATGCTCTATATGCAGCATGTCAGTAATACTAAAATATATATGGAATTTCATTACTGCCCCTAGGCAATAACGTGATTTGAATTTACAACGTTAAATAAAAATTAAGTAGTATAATTAATAAAGAGCTATCAAAAATAAGATCTTGTGTAAACTGACCTCTACAAGCGAACACAAATAAGAGAAAAATAGAAAACCTTTTTTTTTTAATGGCGCGTGTACCTAAACCATACAAATAAAAATATCTCTCTTTATAGTCTAAATCCTGTTAAAAAAATCAATTTTTCATATAATAAAATGATAACATACAAAAATTTCAAAAACGAATAGACAAATCTGTCACTTTACTGAAACCATAACCGAAACTAAATTATTTTCAGGGTGTAGTAAGAATAGTTATTCTGTTTAATAATTTTATTGCTTTTTACAAAAATATACCAATAGCATGTCGAGTGACGAGAATGATTTGACTCCGGCGTTTATTAGATCTGAAACTAGTCGGCATTGCAAACAATTTACTTCCGGAAAAATCAAAAGAAAAATCGATTTATATATTCATATTTAGCTCACTGTCTCAAGAAGTAAATAATACCCGATATTTACCCTCCTTTACGATTCAAGATGATCCCCAGCAGACGCATGCTTGGGACATTTCATTCGTCGTTTCTCTAGGATAATACTCAAATTAATTCCACCTCAACTTCAACAAATGTTCCAAATAAGAACATTAACTTAGTATTTCCTCAGCTGGTTTAATGTATTTTTAACTAAAAAAAATATTTTAGATATTAGTCAACTACCTAACTGTAGCTTTAAATTTATTTTAAGCTATGGTTTTGGTACTATTGGTTCTTGAATTTTCCTCTACTCGTGGGTAAAGATGCCTTCTTCTTGGGCTAGCTTAATTCCCTCGCTATACTCAGGACTCTTAGCTTAACTCTCTCGCTTTGCTTAGGAGTTAACACTTAAACTCCGCGCTACACTCGTGGCTTAACCGCCAGAATCCTTCGTGACACTCGGGTTTCAATATGCACGTGACATATAAGGCACTATTTTATACCCTTGATGAATAATCTTCAATTGCTTAAATGATCTGATTATTCTTTCCAAAGATATTGAGTACGTACGAATTCGAAAATGTCACTTTTTGCGAGCATGTTACTTTTAAATTTGCGAGACTGTCATTTGTTTTGTCATTGTTGCGTTATCGTCAGAATTAATTTAACTCGTGAACACTTTCGTTCAATGATTTTTTTATGATTTTTTATGTGACTTAGGTCAACAAGAGAGTTGCCAGAGACTTAAATTGGCATTTGATGATGAAGTACCATGTCGCAGCTCTGTGTATTCGTGGTTTTTAGAATTTCAACGTGTACGTGATCATCTCTATGACGAGGTACGTGAAGGTCGGCCGGCGACTGCGGTTAAAAACTCGAAAATTGACATCGTACGACAACTTAGTGAAACTGACAAAAAATTACTTGCCAACAAATTCGTACTTTGTTAGGCATTGGAATGAGCCAAGTGCAAAACATTTCACATGTGCATCTGAAGGTTCGGAAGCTTGGCAATCGATGGATACCACATGACATAACGAGGACCAGAAACGACTCCGTGTGTGTTGCCGTAAAATGATAATAAAAATAATGGAGGACAGTCATGGGCTGTCTATCATATCGTGACAGGTGACGAAACCTAGGTGTACTGCTTTGAACCCGAAAAAAAAAGCCAATCGACAGAGTGGGTGAAGACCCACAGACGAAAAGGAAAGCCTTTTGAAGATGATGATAGTAAAAAAAATATTGCTTCTTTTTTCGGCAAATCAGGACATTCTACTACAGTATCGCTTGAAGATCAGAGGACAGTGACTGTAGATCGGTACGTCAACACTTGCTTGCCCAGAGTCTTAGAAAAAGTTCGAGAAAAGCGTCCGTCGAAAAAAACAATCTAAAATCCTTGTGTAGAATACTATTTACTGACCTCTCTCTGCAGATCATCCCACATCTGGCTTATATCTATCCTGTTGTTATATTGCTGTAGCGTCTGCAACATCGGCAGCCGGAGCTCCCCAGTTGCGTCATTGCTTAGAGAGAAGGCAGCTATGATTATCGCGATCTCGAAGATCAGCGTCACCAGCAGAAGCACCACATACTGTAATATCGACTAGATTCATATTTTTAAGGAAGTAACATCGCTTTCAAGTTTAGCATTATTAAAATGCATCATACACGTACCGGAAAGGGCCTAGTTAAGAGTACGTAAAAATGTACGGAACAGCCGTATATTTTATCGAGTTATGCAAACAAAAAAGATGCTCTATGTACTTATGTACATACTTATAGATAGTTGGTATTATTACCAACCAACTCCAACCAACCAACCAACTCCCAACTCTCCTTTCGCAGGTGTGCTGGAAGAGATTTCTTTAGAAATAAGCACCACCTCTGTACCTATCTTTCTGTTTCCTTCTTCTATTCTTTTATTTTGTGTGTGTACATAAATCGTTAAATAAATAAATAATCAACAACGGCAGCCCATCTTTATTCGTGCCCTTGCTATCTTCAAAACAATACTTACACCAGCCACAAAGTAGAACTGTTGCGAGATGGCGCTGTAGAACCCAAGTCCGGAGCCCAGCAGTATTATGACCGCTGTAGCCACCAGAAGCCCAGTGACATTGAAGAAGCGCTTTGTGAGGAGAGGATTGTACTCCTTATATGTTACCAGGACCGTTACACCCACGATCAGGAAAAGGATGCCTGTGAGCTAGAGGAAAAAATAATTAGACTTTTCGTGATTTTACCGATTAATAGGAATTGCGTCTCAGTTCCAGTATATAGTCATCATACTCTTTTACTCTACTCTCTCTTTCTTCATTAGGATCTCTGCCTATCTGCGAGCCTCGTCCTTTACTGGAGAGTGAGGTGTAAACTCCCCAGACACGTCGTACAGAGGGTTGCGTAGAATACTACGAGCTGCCATTGACGGATGTCCTCGAATCCGTTAACCCCATACCTTATTGACCGGGCTGGAAGACGGCGTTATCCATCCTTCTCTGACACCTGGTCCACCTGGTGTAAAAAGTGAGTGTTCTTCTTTTCCACAGTCTCATTCTGCGAGATGACATTCTCACGAAAGGAAGTTAATGAATAAATTAATAGTAAATTAAGTAACTGTATTCAATGATGTCGGCTTAAAGGACTTAGTATCCAAACACATGGCGGCGGACAATAAGCGCGAATAGGGTTGCCAGGTCATAAAATCGAAAATCCGGATATACCAGCAAGTTTAACCGCACTTAATGTGGGTAAAAAGGCTGTAAACACTTTTTTCAAATTGCAAGACCTATTGTTTGCAATGGAAAACCAAAAGTTTATTTACCATAAAACTTCTTTTTTTTAAATAACAAAAATGAATTAGATTTCTTTTTTAATTATTATTAATTACTTACTATGTATTGTAATTTGCAAAGAAAAGAAAAGATGGATGGATTGTGTGAACAGTGATATGAAAGAAAAGGAAGTTAGTGATAGTATGACGGTTGACAGGATAGAATGGAAGAAAAAAACGTGTTGCGCCGACCCCAAATAAGATGGGACAAGGGCAGGAAGATGATGATATTGTAATTTGTAATGGAAAAGAAAATAAAACAAATCTCTAATTGAAATCTAGGTACATAGGCAGAGGATTATAAAATCATGATAATTCTACCTATTATTTTGTGGGCGAAAAATGATCAAACATAAGAAGCCTAACAAAGGCTGGGCAATCCTTACACCATACAATTTGATCATACACGTAAGCAAAAACTTAATAAACTGGTGCGCCTGACCATCAATGATTGCATCTCCGCTTACCATCAGGTGGGATCGCAGTCAAGCACTGGTTTATATCAATTAAAAAAAAAAAAAAAAAAAAACATTGATTTCATCTGAATTTATCCGGACGCCTAGCAACGCCTGGAGCGAGGGTTTTTTTACAAAAATACCAAAGAGAAAATCCGTAGGAAAAAAAAGACGGGTTGCACTCCGGGAGTGCCGGCAGAAGTGAAAACTTGATTATTAACGTTGAGCATGTTTGATATTTTGGAATGGTTAGGGAATAATTTTGCACCAATTGCTTTATCAGTATAAAAGTACTATCATTTATGTGGTAGAATACAATATTCATTTATTGCGCTATCGTACACAAACATGACAATTTCGATATTACACACATAAGTTTAGACTGCGGATTGTTGTGATACCGCAAGTTTAATTCATTCATTTAAAAACTAAAGTCTTAACTTCTTGCAGATTCAAGTAAAAATGTCAATTTATTTTTGTAATCCCAGTGATTACAAAAATAAATGAAGTAAATAAATGAATAAAAAGACTTAAAACATAACTTGCGAAATGTGGGTGTACTATTCGGTGCACCCCTGCCTGAGCCTTCGGGGATTACAGGATGTTATGTTATCATTGAATCCTGCCTAAAGAATTTGTAATTAAAAGTGTGGAAGTAATCTGTCGCACATAAAAATGTGTGCGATACATCTTTTCACAGGCGCTTAGTAAGCACGTAAGCAGGAACGTCACATTCGATCTTACTACAGAATTAGCTGAGAATTTATCGGTTTCCTATACCAATAACACTCGTGCTTTTTAACTTACTTGTAAATACTTGTAATCAAATTATTTTTAAAGCAGATTTAAATAAACTGAACTTTATTTTACCAAACAACAAACGCCTTAGTGAAAATGTTTAGCAATTTAATACTCGGAAGGTACTTATTGCGATTGAACGATTTCCTTTTTTATTTTATTATCATGATTGTGCTTGCATCTTAAAAGCCTTCACAAGTACTTTTAATAGCTACTAGATACTAAGAAAGCTGCAAACTCAAAGACAACACTGTCTTATTGATTTTAGAATCTCTTGTCATTATGCGTCAATCAATAAAATTGCAAGGAAATACGGAATTTTAGCTACACTAACATACCTACAGGTACGTAACGTTTGTAAATAGCACGTAAATTGCCTTCCCCCAAAGACCACGGTTCTATCACAATCTTAAGGACGATGAAGATAGCCAGAGGACTAGGTTTCGCGGCGCTGCGCCGGCGCGCGGCGGGTGGCAATTTATTTAATAGATTTGTCAGCTTTATCCAAAGACATTCAATATATACTACCAATAGACCGGACATAGCGAACAAAATCGTGATCCGATCCTTCAACTTCAACTTCAACTCTTCATTAATGGCATTTGTGGAAAAGACACCACAATTTTGCCAATAACACGTGCAAACTATTAATAGACCATCAAACGCTGGAGAGTATTTCGCGTGAATTAATAGTAAAATAAATATATATCTCTAAACATCAAAGTTCAAAATAAAAGAATTTCTTCGCAGACGCAGACAAACATTATGACCAGACCACAGACTATGACTATGTACATGAAAGAAACTCGTAAGAGTGGTGAAAAAGAGAAAAAAAAAGAAAAAAAAAAAAGGAAATAAGTAGTTACAATAGTTACAACTTAATTTTATTAATTTCAATAAATTTGCATAGTTTAAATATAAAACTAGTAAACACAAAAGGAAGAAGACATTTGACCGAGGTTGGACGAGGAATATGAGTAGGAATAATTTCATGAAAAGAGAAGCGCAATTTAGGACAGGAGAAAAATAAATGGTCCACGTTTCCTTCATCCAAACCGCATTCACAAAGAGAGTTATCCTTAATCCTAAGTTTGGCCAAGAAATGAGGGGTGCAACAATGATTTAAACGTAAACGACAAATAATTGAGGTAGTGATTTTTTTTTCCAATTGGTATTTGAAAAACCACGGTTTGCGGGGAATCTCGGGTTGTATATCTCCATAAAATTTACCCTTTATGGACTTAGAGATTTGCCATGCCTTGGACCAAGATTTAAACAAAATTAGAGGAAGAGTAGTACAAATGTCATGGGAATAAATCTCAGAGTGGGCAAGAGAGCCAGTGAGAACAGCATTTTTGGCGCATGAATCAGCTGACTCATTACCAAGAATACCGACATGACCGGGAATCCAAGCTATGACGACATTAAAACCAAGTTCATGACATTGAAATAGCAAATCTCTAATTTTTAAAATTATAGGGAATCTTGACTTAGATCTGAAAGGATTAGATAAAATGGCTTGAAGGCAACTTTTTGAGTCAGAGAAAATTATGGAGTTATTTAACTTATGAGACAAAACAAATGAAATGGCTTCGAAAATAGCAATTGATTCACCTGTAAAAACGGATGTAACAGATGGGCACTTATAGTTTAAAATAATTTTTGTATGAGGAATCCAAACAGCAACTCCTACAGGGCTATCATCGGAGACTTTGGAAGCATCAGTGAATATAATATTCCAATTATTATAATTCGAGGAAACTTTTTGGACAAACATCTTATGCGGTTCTAAGGTATTTTTGTGAATTCCAAAGTCCAAAATGATCTCCGGATGGAATACCAGGGCATTATAAGGCACCGAGTATAGATATAAAATAGGGCTTTGAAAAAGTGGGCTAGAAAGACGAGTGAATTGAAGGTATGCACGAAGAAGACAAGGAAGTTCAATATTAGAACGACGACTACAAGAGTCAAAGATGGATGATAATTGGTCCAGCTTACCAAGGAGGGGATGCTCAGAATTTTGCACAAGTTTAAAAATAAATCTATTTGCCAGAAATTGTCTTCGAATCGAGAGGGGAGGTTCAACACACTCAACTTGCATGGCATTTATTGGTGACGACTTCATCGCCCCAAGAATAATCCGTAAACACTTTGATTGGATTTTATCGAGTTTTTGAAGGCCAGATTTGTTACAAGGATCTAATAGGAACATACCATAATCAAAATGACTACGGACTATAGCATTGTAGATCAGTTTTTGAGAATATGGGTGAGCACCCCACCAAACACCAGAAAGAGAGCGAAGAACATTAACGTTTCTTTCGCATTTTTGTGAAACAAAGTCTGTGTGAGCAATACCTGATAATTTTTGATCTAACCAAACTCCTAAAAATTTAACAGTGTTTACCTGAGAGATATTTTCACCGTTAACTTTAATGTCAACAGGAGGAACAAACTTTTTTTTTGTAAACACAACTACAGAGCTTTTAGATGCTGATAGGGACAAACCGTGTTGTAGAAGCCAATCAGATAGATATCCGAGGGCGGAATTTAGACGGCTACTAGCCTCATCTAGAGATTTTCCAGAAAAGTATAAAGCTAAATCATCAGCATACTGCAATATTTGACAAAATGAATCAGTAGAAAAATGTAAATCATAAGTATAAAGACTGAATAGGAGAGGACTCAAAACTGAACCTTGTGGTAAGCCTTTCCAGATAGTCTTAGGGAGAAGAGAGGAATCTTGAGTTTTAATAGAGATGGTTCTCTCCATCAATAAATTACAAATGAAACGGACCAATTTTATAGGAAGGTTCAACTGATGCACAAGTTTATCCCTGAGCACCGGGAGCAAAACATTATCATACGCTGAGGCTATATCCAAAAAAGCTCCTACTAAAAACTGCTTACTTATCAAAGAAATACGAATATCAGAAATTAATATACTAAGACTATCCATTGTGCTCATACCTTTACGGAACCCAAACTGGGATGAGGGCAACAAGTTCCTATTTTCCACAAACCACTCAAGTCGATGCTTCATCATATGTTCTGCAACCTTGCACAAAACAGACGACAAAGCAATAGGTCTGTAGCTATTTGGGTCTGACGGGTTTTTGTTAGGTTTAATGACCGGAATTATTATTTGATGTTTCCACGGTTGGGGAACCAAACCGCACTCAAAAAAGGTATTAACGAGATCCAAGTAATATTGCTTTGTACTTCTTGAGGCGTTTTTCAAGAATGAGTAAGGAATCCCATCTGCACCAGGAGAGGAATCAACAAGACCGTCAAGTGCCATTCGAAGTTCAGAAAAAGAGAATGGGGCATCAAAATCATTTTCGGAAGTGAGAAAAGCAGGAGAAGAGGGAAAAGAGTCCAAATTTGGAACTGAAGGCGGAGCCAGTTTATCCGAGAAAGATTCGATCCAGGAAGAAGGATCGTTAGCTGAAATATCAAAAGTATTACAAGAGCCTCTATATCTTTTGATTTGCTTCCATACTAGGGAAGAAGGGGAACAGGGAGATAAACTTTGACAGTAGCGAAGCCAACCATCTTTTTTCTTTTTGGAAAGAAGTTTCTTAGCAGTGGCGGCTTTTCTTTGATACACTAAGAAATTTTGAAGAGTCATTGAATTAGAATAATTAACCTCTGCTATTTTCCTTTCCTTGACAGCTGAAGTGCATTCTGAATCCCACCAAGGAGTTGAAACTTTGAATCTGAAGGGTTTTTTAAGAGGAAAATTTACATCAGCACTAGAAATAATGGAGTCTACAAATTTGGAATAGCAATCAACAAGATTGTTTCTGTCAGGAGGGGGAAGAGATGGTAACTTATTTTCTAGAGAATCTGAAAAAGAAGACCAGTTTGCATCGTTTAATCTATACTTAAGAGAGGGATTAAAATTACGCATTGGTACTACTCTGTCAGAGATAGAGACAATAATAGGAAAATGGTCACTACCATAAGAATGAGACAAGATACTCCAGGAAAGAATGGAAGCAAGAGAGGCAGAGCAAGCTGTGATATCCACAGCTGAGTTAGGATTTTGAGAAGGACGAACTCTCCTAGTGGGGGAACCGTTGTTAATAACACATAGATCAACTTCATCAAAAATTTCAAGGAGGGCCCGACCAAAGTAATCATCATGGCTCGAGCCCCATGAGCGATGATGAGCATTTAAATCACCCATAAAAATTATTGGAGTGGGTACTGAGGAAAATATACATAAAAGGTCTGGAATTAACCTAGAATGAGGATGAGGGATGTATGCAGAGAGGAAAGTAATATTAAAAGCCCTAACAGCAACTATATTAATGTCAGGAGGAGTAGGGGGAAGAGGAATAAAAGAGAAAGGAAGGGAGCGCCTAACAAGAAGGGCACTACCTGCATACCCATCAGCCCTATCATCTCGAAGACAGGAGTAACCTGAGACCCGAAAGTGAGAACCAGGCACCAACCAAGTCTCCGAAACGGCAATGACTGAGGGGTGAAATTTATTTATTAAAAATAAAAGTTCAGGCTTCTTCGGCCGAATGCTTTGAATGTTCCACTGAAGTGTGGAGACTAGATCCATCATTATTATTAAAGAGAAGCAAAGAAAGTTTCTGGGCAACGTGGGGCGGTAAAGAGAAATTATCACGGGAAACTAAACTAATAATTAGAGACAAAAGTATTTCTAAGAGGCTATCCTCTTGAGGTGATTTTGGGGATGAAGAATTTTGAGAAAGAAGAGAGAAACCATTGGGAAAGGATGAAGGATCTTCAGCAACAATGGATCTATGGGCAGTTTTGTCATAAGACTTGCCTAGAGGAGCCCTAAGCTTAGGAGAGGAAAACACAGTTTTTTTATACGAGGTAGGAGGAGTAAGGCAAGTAGATTGGGAAGAGGAGTAAGAAGATTGGGTTGGTAAGTTTTGGGAGACTTCGGAATATAATTTTTTAACACCAGGAATGGATCGAGAAGCCTCTTCATATGAGAGATTTTCCTGAGACATTAATAGTTTGATCGATTTTTGTCTACCGTGCTCGGGACAGTTACCGTAGAAGGCAAAGTGACGGCCCAAGCAGTGGATGCAAGTGGCCTTGGCCTCAACCACGTCACAACTGTCAACAGTGTGAGGTTGTGAGCACCTAAAGCACCTTGCCTTGGACCGACACTGTGCCTTAACGTGCCCAAAGCGGCAGCAATTTTGGCATTGAATAGTGGGGTACTGATACACCTCCACTGGCAGAGATGTGTGATATAAAAATAACCTTTGGGGAAGAATCTGTCCCTTGAAGGTTACGACTATTGTCTGTGTAGGGATCCAGGAGGTCTTGCCCTCCTGTTTATTTTTTCTGTTTAATCTACGTGCTTTCAAAACGATTCCACACCCATCTGGAAGAATAACAGATTCTACAAATTCGTCCATCGACATATCGACCGGCACTTGACGGACGATACCCATTTTGGTAATGTTGTATGATGGAATCGAGACTGTGTATTTTGGTATTAAAACTGGGTTGGAAAGGAACTTATTGGCCGCCTCACCAGAGGTGAATTCGACAGAGATTTTGTTTCTGCCCACTTTTTTAATGCCGTCCCTACAAATATTTTTAATATTATTTTTATTTAAAAATTGCCCAAACTTAATCGGACGAATTATTGTCCCAGCAGCAAAATCAGGTTCGGATCGGGAAACGTGGACTAAAAAGGGACCTTTTTCTAACTGGCTATATGATCTTATGCCCTCTTTTAGAGAAGGGTGAATGTATAAAGTTTGGATGGCCGCAACAGCCATATCTTTATTGATAATAGTTTTTTTTGGTACAACCTCGATTGTTTCAGAGTCAATCTTGTGTCGTCGCTTACCAACCGTCGAGTTAGAGATTTTATATGAAATAGCGTCAGGAGGGTCAGGAGGATCTGGAGGCGGAGGAGGATGCCTATTAAAAAAAAATTAATAAGAGAATAAAAAACACTGAAAACTGCGAAGAAATATCAAACTAACTGTTATTTTGTTATAATATAGATTTGGAAAAAATTATCTCTCCAGCACGACTGACAGCTATCCGTCCTCGATCCGATCCTTATTCCACGTTGGTCATAAGTCAATCAGTATGACACACCTACACGTCAAGTCGTGTTTGTATCCGTTCTATGCACTAAAAGAAAATCATTTTCTGTGAAAATATGCCGCATACTACGCATTACACTATTGTAAATCTTGCTATGGTAAAATGACTAGACCTAACTTCGGTTTATTTTCGTAAATATTTTTGGTATTTACGAAACATTTAATTAGAATTCAATAATTTTTATAAATAGTTCCAGAACATTTTCGGATTTTGTGTTAACGCCATCTATTGCTGAAAAGCTTAACCTTTCCATTATCACACACCGAGGCTCTACCACGAGCTTATAACGTGATAAATTTTTCGAACTCAATCGGTCTGTTAAAAGGATGGAGCTATATAGGGTGTATAGCTCTATCACTCTCTTTCGCTCGTACGACTATCATTTTAACATTATCATGGTAAGGCCCCTGGCCACCTATCGAGCGATAGTTAAATCATTATAAATTTTGACAAATTTAATTCGCTTGTTTGCTATTCCAAGCCAGATGGCGTCACTGAGCCATAGGATGACAGTTTTTCTAAGACATTTTTTCTGATAGCCGCTCTATTGTATCTCTTTAAATCTCTTTGGCTTTATCCCTAAAGCATTAGGTTCAAAGTTGATTGGAAACATTTAAAAATTTCTTTAAATGATTTTAAACCATAAAATGTTGAAGGTTAAGTTCAAAATCGAATGAGAAAATTTGACTGGTGGCCGTCTTACGCTTTTTCGATCAGGTCACGTGTCCTGACGCGAGTTTAAGATTTTATACCCATTACAGAAAAAGTGCTCAACGCCGCTAAAGAAGTTTTCACTTCAAAAATCCTACAATAATACGCGAATCGGCTCGTTCAAGACCTTGAGCGGTAGCGGGGCACTGTTGGCACACCTTTTAGGTTCTTCATCTTTTTTTTTGTTTAATTCAGTGCGGTGTATGTTTCACAAATTTTCACAAATGAGACGCATGTTACTAAAAGAGTTATGAGTTTACATGTGGATGGATGGAGAGGGAGAGGGAGACCAAAGAAAAGATGGATGGATTGTGTGAAGAGTGATATGAAAGAAAAGGAAGTTAGTGATAGCATGACGAGTGACAGGGCAGAGTGGAAGAAAAAAACGTGTTGCGCCGACCCCAAATAACACGGGACAAGGGCAGGAAGATGATGATGTATGTTTCACAAATTTTCAAAACTGTAAATGCCCTTTTTAGACTCTTAAACAAAAGACTAATCTTGCTATTTGTAAATCTAATATATAAAATTCTCGCGTCACAGTTTTCGTTGCCATACTCCTCCGAAGCGGCTTGACCGATTTTGATGAAATTTTTTGTGCTTATCCGGTATCTATGAGAATCGGACAACATCTATTTTTTTTTATTTTAGTAATTTTTTTTTTATTTACATAGCAAAACAACGTTTGCCGGGTCAGCTAGTTACTTATAAAATTTTAAAATTCCATTATCCGTAACCAAAACTATCCAAAATTGCGGATAATCCGAAACGATTCCATATTCGTATAAACCGTATCAGAAACCAATATTAATAAATTATTCCTATTTTCAGCTCCATTAACGTCCCTGGTTAAATACAAAGCAAGCTTACGAAAGATTATATCTAGTGGTACCTAATTCGAATTTTGAATCACGATAGTCTTATCAAAAACCAGTTCTCAAAAACATAAGACAGCCTGTATCGAAAAAAAAACTAGTTATATTCATGAGTGAGATTGACAATGACATAATCCGAGGCCAACACTCTAAAACTCACCAAAAACACTCCGTTCACAGCTGCTAAAGAATACTTCACTGATTTCAGAACCTTCGGGACCTTGAATTTACAATCAAAATCGAAAGTCATTTTTTCAATATTTTTTTTTATCGTTTCTATATTATCTTCAACACTTAACCACTGAATACAATAAGTTGACTAAACAATGAGATGAAACATTCAATCATCCACAGCCAATATCTTCTTTATCTCGATATGGCGATCTAATCTTCGAATGAAACTGTAAAGGTAGAATTACACTGCGCACACGTAAGACACAAACACCGATCTGGCGCGTCGGTCTCCATACATTTTATATGGAAACTAGACTTGTAGAGCTACGCTTGACTCACGCCACGCCACGCGACGTCGGCCCAAGTCCGCTATATTTATAAATTCGTCATTCGAACTCGATCCCATTGTCATTTTGCTAAAAGTTCGTAATCAGATAATTCATAATGGTCGATCATTGATCTGTCAATGATCTTGTGGTAAAATGACAATATCGAGCTGTCTCGAAACAAATTAAAAGCAATTACTGTACAATGACGTTTTAATGATAGGATCAAAGGAACTTTCAAAATTTTGGCAGTTATCCGCATACGTCAAATATTTATTATGTACGAGATTACCATTCTATGCCATTTCTTTCAATGGAGTGTCAGTGGTTGACCATTGGAAACTCATAATGACGCCATTATATTAGTAGATTACCAAACTTGATCAAAATCAACAATTATGAAGTCTATGATAGACCATTCTGACACAATAGCAGACTTGAGACCTTGTGCGTCAGTCTGCAACACTGCGCACACGTGTGCCACACACGCCGCCGACCTGGGCGCGTCGGTTTCCATACATTTTATATGGAAACTAGAGTTATAGACACTTGATCCACGCCATGCGACGCTACGCGACGTCATTCTACGTACAAATCAGGCGTGATACACTTGTGCGTCGGTCTAATGTCTAGCTAGTCTTAACATTCGTGGTTCAACATAAATTACTAGCACTTTACCCGCGACGTCGTCCGCAGGTGAAAATACCTGATGTTCACCTGGAGAGAATTTGAAAAAGGTTGTTTTAGGGTACACTATGTAATAAAAGTACAATATATGTAAATTATGCCTTATTACAGTTAAGATTGATGCTGAATTTATTATAATCAACTTATACTATACATATTGTTATACTTAAATATCGTTACTTATATATTGTTATATTTATATTGTTATACTTTAATGAATTCATTGAATTCAAGTCGCCTAAGACAAAGACAGCTTTTTCCCCGTGTCTACTCTACTTTTCGCACCGTCTGTGAGATAATTAAAAGACAATTTATTAAAACAAATTATATATTAGAGAAATAAAAGTATTATATATAAGTTAATCTTAACTATCTCTCGACTTGTTTTGAGATTTGAAACAAACAATATTCACTAAGTACTCTAAGATTTTATAGTGTAATTTGTGTTAAAAGTGAATTTTCTATATCGCTCCCGCACTCTTACTTTTTTTAGGAACTTGTCAGTAACCACATTTTATTCGTTATTTTTTGTTAGTGGCCAGTTGGATTTTTGCATAAACATATTTGAGGAACGTGTTATTTTTTTTTTGGTTTTTGACGTTCCAAATTCAAATCTCATTATCCAGGGAGGGATCGCCCATGCTACATAATCTCCGGGCAGAATGACTTGCTTTAAAAGCGTCCTTTTCGAGGTACATTTTCAGACAACCGCTCTTACGTAATTGTGATGTTATTTCACATCTTTCTCTAGATATTTTGGATACACAGGCTACCTTGTGGATATTATCTAGACTTCTATAGAAATCAAAACATAAATTTGTGTAAAACTAATCTAGTAAAGGCCTCTGAAAATCTACCATTTTACGTGAACTTTGGCTCACCATAATTTACTCACATAATAAAAATATAAAAAAGTACATCAATAGAAAAAAGCTTTGCATATTTAATCAAGAATCTGAATGACGACAATTTCTCTGAAAAACTTTTAAGGGTTTAAAAACACGTATTTTCTGAAAGAAGTTTTGTGAAATATTAGAGCAAATCACGGAATTCCCTAATGCCAACAGAGTTTTCAGGCGTTATCTTTCTTTTTTTGCATTGCCTCCTCATCAAACATCGCGTTAGATTGCGTTAGATGAAGCAAAAAGCTTTTAAACCATGCTCGATGTTGACGATAGGCGAGTGGAAAAGGACCCTCTTAAGTGTTAGTTGTATGACATATAACAGGGTATCATCGAGCAGGTGGTGTAAAATGTCATTTAATAGGGTAAGACGAACTAAGAGGGTTGTGTCGATGATACTGATGATTATAATTCCGTAATTAGATACGTCTTACGCTCGTCAATTATATTTCAATCAAGATACCTAAAACTCTTTAGCTCTAGCTGGAACGCCCATACCGATCTGCTCTGACTTTCGGTACCTCGGGTCACTCATCCAACGGGATGGTGAGGTAGACCGGGACGTAACACATCGGATCAACGCAGGATGGATGAAATGGAGACAGGTCACGGGAACAACTTGTGACCCACGGATGCTCCTCAAGTTGAAGGGTAAAATCTACAAGTCCGTGATAAGGCCTGTCATACTGTATGGATCAGAATGTTGGGCTGTGAAAAAGACGGATGAAAAAAAATTGCATGTAGCGGAGATGAGAATGTTAAGATGGATGTGTGGTGTGACGAGAATGGATAAAGTGAGAAATGAATATATTAGGGGAAGTTTGAAAGTGGCGCCAGTGACTGTAAAGTTGAAAGGGAAGCGTTTGTCTTGGTATGGTCATGTGAAGAGGAGGGATGAAATGCATGTTACTAAAAGAGTTATGAGTTTACATGTGGATGGATGGAGAGGGAGAGGGAGACCAAAGAAAAGATGGATGGATTGTGTGAAGAGTGATATGAAAGAAAAGGAAGTTAATGATAGCATGACGAGTAACAGGGCAGAGTGGAATAAAAAAACTTGTTGCACCGACCTCAAATAACACGGGATAAGGGCAGGAAGATGATGATATACCTAAAATTTGACTCTGATCTGCAAAATTCAAAACTTAAAGGTGGGTCAACGCTAGAGGAGTCGAGCACGAGCGACACTAAACGAATTTGAACTCGGCTCGTATTCCACTGGTGATAGAAATTTACGAGGGATATTAAACAAACAAAGCAATGCCACTAGTTTTTTTCGGTCTATCTCAAGTGGCCCCGCTAGATCGAAACATATACGGTTATCAGACGCCATAATTATGGCGGTAAGTCCCCTCATTGAGGCGTGGTTGGAAAGACCTCACGGCGTCCTCACCTTCCACATGACACAGGTTCTCACCGAACACGGTAAGTTCGGGAAGTTCCTGCATCAGATTCGTGCGGAAGCGACGCCCGGTTGTTTTCACTGTGTGGACCGCCCGGAGCACACAGTAGAGTACACGGTGGAGGTGTACCCCGCTTGGGCAGAGCAACGCCGTGTCTTCGTGGGGGCGATCGACAGCTTCGATCTCTCGCGCCGGGCCTTGGTACAGGCCATGGTCGGCGAGCAATGGGTGGCTCGCCGTCCGACCGTTCGTTAACGGCCCGGACCGAGCCCCAGGTCGTCGATGGCGCGTACTGTTCCACGCGCGCCTCAGGGAAATGTTAGCAAATCGTAGGGGCCCAGCAGGGTCGAAGCCTACTGGGGCCACGGGTAGTGTGAAAGCGAAACCCGAAGCCCCGGGATGAAGGCAAAGAAGGAATAGGAGTGGGTTTTTTAGTCAGTAAAAGTCTGACACTATCTCCCGCTCCGCCCAAGAGCGCGATTTGTGAATAGAAAATTTTCCAACCTAAAAAAAAACCTTTATCAGACTTTTTTCCTTGTTCTATAAGACCTTACTATTGCCTTGCCAATGGCATGTACCCTATAGGTTTTGACGGCCGGCCTTGCGAATGTTAAAAATGCGCCATTAACGAAGCATACATTATCGGCCTTATCTTAAATTGCGTTGACTAAGAAGTTTGAATTTTTCACTGCTCCAAGAGATACCCGCTTAATATGTCTGAAGTTACTTCCGCATTCCTGAGAAAAATGATCTTGATTCACAGACGGACAGACGGATAATAAAGTCATCCAATATGGGTTTCGTTTTTGCCGGCTGAGGTACAGAACCTTAAAAATGTCGGGTTTACTTTGATGAGACCGTAAGTAGTGACAGTAAATAGTGAGTCCTGTGTAAATATACGGCAATAGGTATTCTTTTTAGGGTTCCGTACCTCAAAAGGAAAAAACGTAACCCTTATAGGATCATGATGACATGGGTCTTTGTTATCTGTCTGTCTGTCTGTCAAGACTCTTTATCTCGAGAACGCGTATATGTATCGAGTTGAAATTAAAACCATATACTGTGCTGTGAAAAAAAAACTTCTAAGTTAACGAAAAAAAAAGTTAAGTCGAAAAAAACGTATATTTCAACACTCTCAAGTTGACTTAGAATCGTAAAATATGGCATAAAGCAAGGTCTTATAGCACAGGTATAGGAATAAATATCAAAACAGCAAATTTGTTGCTACGTTCATTCGGGACTTGAATTGTTTACATAGGTAAGTTTGTACGGAACCCTCAGGGCGCGAGTCCGACTCACACTTACCCAGTTTTTTTTTATTATTTAAAAAATGTGCAAGAAACTCCATGGACACTCTTTTCAATCATGTTCTGTAATTACAAATATCTCTGTTACATGTTTCTTGTCGCTATCATGCTATATTCCTGAGTGACATAGGCTATATTTTATGTACACGGGCGAAGGTTAGTTAGTAATGAATAGACAGACACTAATGATTAGGCACAAAATAAAACAAAAACTTATAAACAATATTTATTTAAGACTCCAGCTCAACCTCTTCGAACTTCGCCCTGTACGCTAAGTAGCCACTCATCAATGAGAGCAGCACCTGGAATAAAGAACAAATATATACTTAAATAATTTTCTAAACACGTTTAAAAATAAAAAGCCTGTTTTGGCATTTGAGAAATACCCTAGAATGTAACTTGGAACGAAACTGAAAGAAATAATAGAATATTAATTAAGTATTATTACATAAAGTGTTTTAAAAAGTACATAATTTTTTTTAGCGCGTTGAATAATATGATGGAATATATTGCGAGTGTTCTTTTTGCGTATTTAAGTATTCATTTTGACAGATGTCAAAACAGGCTTTTAATTTTTTGACAACTTTACTTCTGTGTATAACTATATATAAGTCAATTATACATAATTCTAGGTTAAAAAAAAACAATTTTCTTTTAATCCTTAAATACTGATAAGTTAATTACAGTTATTCCTTGGGTACTAGCATATTTATTTATTTAAGATTTACTTGTATACTTAAATAGTAATCTCGATAACTATGTTTATAGGGTGTCTCTGACATCGACGCACAAACGAATAACACGGATCCAGTACATGATTCTGGACCCCCAAGTGGTGGAATTTTTCGTCGGCTTTTTCCTAATTAAAAATATATATCTGTACTTTTTTAAATTTAAACTGTGCAAAAATATATACACACTATACACTACACACACACTACACACTCTACTACACACTATATATTATTTCACTGTTTATTATTCAAGAGCGAAAATTTAGCAATAAGAAAACTTAGGAAATATATTGGTAGACACAGTACCTACGTTGTCAAATGGAAAAGAATTTATAAAATAAATAGTGCAGATCACACTCATTATTCTTTATCAAAAGCGAATAGTAATTTTCAAACGGAAGATAAAATGCATTGAAATACAATTACGACACAATGATGCGTTATTTGATATAAGCAATACGGGCCTGCGATCAATCTGCTGTTTTAATACAGTTATGGTGCATAGGATTTTAATTGCAATTGATTTTTTATTGAATACAGAGTTTTTAATTTTAAGCTTATGTTTGTTCTTACAAGAGAAGATAGTGTCCATAGAATTTATTACTCTGTACTTTATAAGTGACTGGCATTGGCTGTCAGTCCAACTTACTGTTCCTTATCTATTTTTTAGCTGTAAGTCTTCCATAATATTTAAATAAATAAATAAGAGAAATACATATTCTGTAATTTGAACACTTAGCTTACTGTTCCACGTGCACCTCAAGGAGATGTCAGCAAATCGTAGGGGCCCAGCAGGGTCGAAGCCTACTGGGGCCACGGGTAGTGTGAAAGCGAAACCCGGGACCCTGGGACGAAGGCAACGAAGGAACAGGAGTGGGTTTTTAGTCAGTAAAAGTCTGACACTATCTCCCGTTCCGCCCAAGAGCGGGATTTGTTATAAGATGATTTTCCCACCCAATAAAAAAAAAAACACTTAGCTTGGCTAACATGCGATTGAACATTCCTTAAATCATATCCTACACTCTAAAGAACCATAAAGTAAAAAAGTACTAACATTACTGACCTGCAAACATGTAGCTACCACTGCGCAGACGGCGATCACATAGGCGTTGTAGGACAACTTTTCGCCTAGAAGAAATGCACAGCCAACTCTATAAGCATTGGTATTCGTGCACTCAAACGGCGAGATGGTTCCATATTCTATGAAGCAGCAGCTGACCGGGAGCGAGTTAGGAATCCAGTTGGTAAAATCTTGAACTCCACAACATTCAAACTGTAAAAGAAACAAGAAACTTTAATATTCAGACTTGGTCGTTTAGACACGGTTTTTGATGCAGACTGTTCGATAGAAACATTGCTCTTATTTACTACCAGTGAGATTTAAAAACCTGAACCAGCAGAAAAGTCAAAAATAAATCAATTTTTGTATTGTACCAGGTACCTAGTAATTTTTTGGCGCGCAAAATCAGAACTTTTATTTTATTGTGGACTAGCTTTTGCCCGCGACTTCGTCCGCGTAGAAGTCGAAAATGGTTTTATTAGGTCTTTTTAGAGTCGAAAATGTGAAATATTATCTATTATCTTCGTCGCGTGTGATAGTCCATTGAATTGTATGGCGAGCGATGTTGTATCTTAAGATAAAATATTATAGTATCTTAGCCGTGTGCAGCGCCCCTTAGTGAACTCCACTGCGGGTGACGTAACCTACGACAAACTTATTATTTAAAAATTAAGTTTGTTTTTATTGTTATTTTGGATAAAAAGTACACAGTGTGGTGCCCAGGATATTAAAGAATAATTATACCAAGTTTCATCGTAATCGAACCGGTAGTTTTTGCGTGATGCCTGAACAAACAGACAGACAGACAGACAAATATTTTTTTAATCACATTTTTGGGTTCGGTATCGGTCTAGTAACATTCATTTTTTGATATTTTCAGTATACAGAATTTTTTCTTCTACAGATTTATTATAAGTATAGATAAGCTCGCGTTTGAACACTATTTCACCTGATAGTAAACGATGACGATGGAGCACGCTTGCCTAGAAGTTACCTATTCACTCTTGACTTTGAATTAATAAGTAGGACCCCTAGGTTGTGGATATCAACAGTAACAGCAACTTGACTTTCAAGGATTGTCAACACATAAGTTTACTAACAGCGCCTTCCAGACATTGCCATTAAATCGCCAACATCGCTGTGGCACTTTTTGGTAATATTGACCATTTTCTGACGTAAAAAAATAACAAATCAATCTTAGATTTTAACTAATCAACCTTAGTCAATCACTGTTTACTCACCCCTCTCTGTAGATCATCCCACATCTGGCTTATTTCCACCCTTTGGCCATATTGCTGTAGTGTCTCTAACATCGGCAGCTGAATCTCCTCAATTGCGTCATTGCTTAGAGAGAAGGCAGCTATCATTATCGCGATCTCGAAGATCAGCGTCACCAGCAGAAGCGCCACATACTGTAATATCGACTAGATTCTTTGAGGAAGTAGCAGCTCTTTCAAGGAATAGTAAAATGCATCATAGATATGCGGAACATGGGACCAAATGTTAAAAGTTGTTCATAAGTATGAGTAGGTACAATTAATTTGCCCTTTTCAGGTTTCGCGTCATTTCTATTGCACCCCGTGTGTAGATTTTCTTCATTTTGAACCTTTCTTTTGACAGTATTCTTTTGACAGTACCAGAATCTACAAGCTATTTCTCCAGCTATATAGAACCGCCAACTCTCCCGCAATAAAGCACACCGCAGACTACCTCCTTTTTTAGTTGAAGTTCTAACACTCCACCCTAAGGTTGTCTGGTAGATGGTCGCTGTCAGCGATAAGACCGAAATTGTGCCTATAGATTTAAGGTTCTGTAAAATTGATACTATTTTGGAGTCAATAAAGTTCATTCTATTCTATTCTACATAATCAACAATGACAATCCATATTTATTCGTTTTTTTTTCTATCTTCAAAACAATACTTACACCAGCCACAAAGTAGAACTGTTGCGAGATGGCGCTGTAGAACCCAAGTCCGGAGCCCAGCAGTATTATGACCGCTGTAGCCACTACAAGCCCAGTGACACTGAAGAAGCGCTTCGTGAGGAGAGGATCGTAATCCTTGAATGTTAGCAGGACCGTTATACCCACGATCAGGAAAAGGAAGCCAGTGAGCTAGAAACAATAATTTAATAATAACAATAATAAAAAAAAAACATTTATTTCAGGTAAAAACCCATATTAGTAATCATCCATAAAATAATTAGCTTAAAATACAAAATTCAATAAATTAAAACATTGCATTTCATTACACAAAAAAAAAAAAACATTAAATGCACTCAAATAATTAAAATCCTAATATTCATTATATAATAATTCTAAAAAATTCAATCGAAATCCAATAAATCAAAATTCAATTAACTAAAATGCAATAGATTGAAATTCAATTTATTAAAATCACAATAATTAGACTTTTGGTGATTTTACCTTTTAGTAAGAATTGCGTCTCAGTTCGAGTATATTGGTCATAATAATCTCTCTTTCTTTTTTCTGCGTAGGTAACCAATGATGTGATTCTACGTGTAGTCTCAAGAATTAAAGAAGAGGAGGAAGGGGAATTGGCTTTTCATCATATCGACAAAATGGTCAGGCGATGCTATGGTAACCTAACTGAATGACTATCGGCAGTGGCGGAACTATAGGGTGGCAAGCCTGACAAGTGCAATAGGCGGCCCATTGCATGGTCCAATGGGGCCGCCGGTCCGCAAAGCTCAGAAGAAATAACCCAAATTTTTTTACAAAACTGATTAAAATTGTCATAACAACAACACAATGTCAATTTTCCTGGTGCCCCATCCAATGAATTTGCCACCTCAGATGGTATCGTTGCGCCACTGGTTATAATCTGTTGTAGCTTTTCCAACTTAGTGGATTTTCCACAAGATCTAGTAGTTTAAACCTTCCTTTAAGTGGACAACTATTGGTTTTAGTGGTTAGTGGAATTTTCTACTGGCTTGGATTGCTTCAGTTAGTGGTAAGGTCTAGTAACGAGCCCGGGGGAATTAATCTTATTTTCCTTCTATCGAGCTATCGATGGCATCATTCGCATATTCTCCAAAAAACACGCAATCTTGTTACACTTGGACAATATTACGTTACGACTACATCAATGAATTGTTGATTGAAGTACGATACTTATACATATGTCGGTGCAGGATGCCAATCACCATCAAAGTGCTGTCCGGGGACTCTGTTTTATGGGCGATGACTGGATAACGAGCAATAAACAAACTATTCCAGATCGCAAAACTGATTTATTATGATGCAAGTTTTAGGTATTCACTTCACACAACGGTCAGTGAGACAGTCCCCGAGATTAGACGTTGTTTGCACGGCTGCCGACAGAGGAAAGAGCACCGCACCTCTGCGGTCGGCACCATTATCTGCTCGGTTCGTGCAAAAGTCAGCCCGAATTCTGTGATCCTTCAATTAAGTAACTCTTTTAAATATTTCCGCAGGACTTAGTTTCTGATTTTTATGCAATTTTGTGTAAATTGGTTAGTGACATAGGCAGGTAGAGGTTTTTAATTGAAAATGGACTTAGGTACAATATACATTTTTGGAGGTATGCGGAACAGAGAGTAAAGTCCCGCAAACCTCCGTTGAAAAGGGAGGATCCTCCGACCAGACGGGTGTTATGTCTGGTGGGCTGCAACTGCCCGATAGATGATTTTCGGGCTGTTCTATATGTTCTAATCGCGCGGAGAACTTTGATTGCGCGATTCAGGATTTTCTTATGTGAAGCGATAGATGTCGCTACATCACTCCCCTCCGGAGATCGGAGATCGATGGTTCTTGATGCTTCTTGATGCGAGCCAGGCCATTGGTAGGTTGGTTCCAGTGAGTCGGAACCGAATGCCGCATAGTTCTCGGTGAGTCGGAACTGTCTGCGGTGATGCCCCAGTGAGTCGGGGTGGTGCTGTAGGCTCCAGTGAGTCGGAGTAGTGCTGCTGGCTCCAGTGAGTCGGAGCGGTGCTGTGCGACGTAGTGGCTTGACTGCTTGCGTCGACCAGGAGAGGTTCTTCATTGCTCTTCATGTGACTGGCCAAAGGTGCAGTGTGCTTCGCCAAGGTCGCTGATGAGGCTGAGGGTGATGACCAGGTATGACCATGTAGGCATGCTGGTGGTCAGGATACCCTTTATAGCCGTGGGTGCTGGCTGTATGGCTCGCTGCTCGAAAGCTTGAGGAAGTGATGATGACGTCACGGAGTAGTAGCTGCACGAAGGCTGCGCTGACGTTCTTTGTCGAGGGTCACCAGTTTGGGGGTATGCGGAACAGAGAGTAAAGTCTCGCAAACCTCCGTTGAAAAGGGAGGATCCTCCGACCAGACGGGTGTTATGTCTGGTGGGCTGCAACTGCCCGATAGATGATTTTCGGGCTGTTCTATATGTTCTAATCGCGCGGAGAACTTTGATTGCGCGATTCAGGATTTTCTTATGTGAAGCGATAGATGTCGCTACACATTTACCAAAACAGAGCTCTCAAATGAAGTTGGTCTTTACGACTTGCGTCAGCTATTTTGTTGAAAGAATGGGTTTGAAATACGTGAAGATATACAACAGCCAAACTTCACCACTTTGGGCCGAAACTTTTTCCAGCAAACATGTTTACCAGACGATACTTAGGAACCTAATCTCCAAAAAGAAAGCAGGACGCGTAATCTCTTGTTTTTGTACGCTATAATCTTTTTATCAGTTGGTACCAAAATAATTTCTATAACAGTAAATATCTACGAGTATACTAATATTATAAAACGTTCCGATACACCACAGTGTCTCAAGACGAAAGTCTATGACCAGGGCTATGCTCTGAGTTTCCTTGCGTGATCGAATCAGAAATGAAGATATCCGCAGGACAACCAAGTTTGCCGACATAGCACGACGAATCGCCAAACTTAAGTGGTAATGGGTAGGGCACATTGCTCGCAGAACAGATGGCCATTGGGGCCGAAAGGTTCTGGAATGGCGACCGCGTACTGGAAGACGCAGTGTTGGAAGGCCCCCTATAAGGTGGACCGATAACCATTAACTGTGGCGACATTTGGGGGAGGCCTATGTCCAGCAGTCGATGTCTATCGGCTGAAATGATGATGATAATGATGATTATAAAACGGAATAGATGGTTTGTTTAATTGCATGCACAAATCTCAAAAACTACTAATTCGAATTAAACAATTCTTTAAGAGTTAGATAACCCGTTTATCGAGAAAGGATATTGGCTGAATAACATCACGCTAAGGCCAATAGCAGCGGAGCAGCAGCCAAAGACGCAGGCGAAACCACCGGGAACAGATTTTTTTTTAATTTATTAAAACTTTATGCATTAAATGAAACATTATACAAAGACGGACTTAATGCTTTAGCCATTTTCTAGCAGTCGACCTTACGATGATGCAGAGATATAGGTAACATGGCAGGTAAGGAAAAGTACAAAAATAAATCTATATATATATATAAAAGAAAGTCGTGTTAGTTACACTATTTATAACTCAAGAACTGCTCAACCGATTTTGCCATTTTATCGAGTAGGGTAGATTAGGGTAGAGTAGGATAGAGTAGGGTAGAGTTGGGTAGAGTTGGGTAGAGTAGGGTAGAGTAGGGTAGAGTAGGGTACAGTAGGGTAGAGTAGGGTAGAGTAGGGTAGAGTAGGGTAGAGTAGGGTAGAGTTGGGTAGAGTAGGGTAGAGTTGGGTAGAGTAGGGTAGGGTAGGGTAGAGTTGGGTAGAGTAGGGTAGAGTAGGGTAGAGTAGGGTAGAGTAGGGTAGAGTAGGGTAGAGTAGGGTAGAGTAGGGAAGAGTAGGGTAGAGTAGGGTAGAGTAGGGTAGAGTAGGGTAGAGTAGGGTAGAATAGGGTAGAGTAGGGTAGAGTAGGGTAGAGTAGGGTAGAGTAGGGTAGAGTAGGGTAGAGTAGGGTAGAGTAGGGTAGAGTTGGGTAGAGTAGGGTAGAGTAGTAGAATATAGACGGGAGCGAAGCCGCGGGCAAAAGCTAGTATATGTATAATACTTAGATACATACAGTGATATGAAAGAAAAGGAAGTTAATGATAGTATGACGGTTGACAGGATAGAATGGAAGAAAAATACGTGTTGCGCCGACCCTAAGTAAGATGGGACAAGGGCAGGAAGATGATGATGACTTAGATACATACAAATTAAAATGAAAAAATAAAGAATGATAGTGTGATAAAAACGAATCCAATCAATCAACAGTGTGACCATTCTATCGACTTCTTGTGAATGTTTCCTTGTGCATTTTACCAACTGCTGGCCATCCTGGTATTTAGAGGAAGCGCATTCCAACGAGAGATAGCCTGAACATTCTTTCACCCAGAGCGGTGTGAGGGACATCTTAGAAGACAATTATTTGTGGATCGATTTTTTCATATTTACCGTAAAATAAGAACATCGGGGTTACCATGACGTTCAAAGTAAGATTGTTTCATTCTTATTTCAGTGTGGGTAAGAGACAGAGCTATACAGGTTGTCTACCGCCACCTCTTACCCACACTGGAAATAACAATGAAACAATCTTACTTTAAACGTCCTGGTACAGGTCCATCTCACATCGCACCTGTATCTCAATAGGTTTTAAAGTACTTTGTCTTAGTACTAGAAACTTTCGAGTACTAGTCTTCAGGCTACTAATAAGAAACTTGTAACAGCTGTAACTCTTTCATTAAAACGAATTTTCAAAATTTTCCGAACTATCTAAGCGAATCGCCTGGGTTCCGCTCATATACTCCTTGAAGCACAGATGGCGCACATTTTAACGACTCGGTTACTGCAATGTTTGAGCTTTTACCTGCTGTACTTTGTCTCTATTGCGGGGTCAATTCCCGCACGGAAAAAATATTTGTATGGCCTCATCATTACAGGCGAAAAACGTCCACTGCTAGACTTAGGCTTCCCCGAAGCGTCGCCATGACGGCCGGTCCCGTGCGTCTCGCATCCATCTGATTCCTACAACCCTCACCAGGCCTTAATATCTGTCTACATTGTGGGAGGCCTTCCAACGCTGCGCTGTGTCTTCCGGTACACGGAGTTAATTCAGAACCTTTCGGCCCCATCGACCATCTGTTCTGCGAGTAAATTGCCCACCCCTCTACAAACAATAGTAGATTATGTGACCAGGGGATAAAACTGTGACTTTAAATCGCGGGCGGCATATTAAATTCCGAACGAAACGAAGGTTGCTAAAAATCCCGAACGCCAGAGACAGTTACTTATAGAATTAATTTAGAAACCTGAATGAAGTGAGGAATTCAAGTCGCCCAAGACAAATACAGATTTATCCCCGTGTTGGATACCATCTGTGAGATAATTGTTATTGTTTGTTTATTGTGCAAGCCTACCACAGTGTTGTCTTTTTTAACACAAACGTAGAGAATGTCTTGTTGCATTAAGTCCGCCTATGTACCACTGTTGGAACACACACATGAAGTTTATAAACAATATACTGAAACAAATTATATTAGAGAAATCTATCCAATAATTTACAAGTTAATGTTAACTATCACTCGACCTGTTTTGAGATTTGTAACAAACAAAATTCACTACTCTAAGATTGAACTATAGTTTTAATTTTCTATAATGCTGCCCCGCTCTTTCATTGCTTTTTTAGACTCGTCAGTAACCATTTTATTCCCTTTTTTGATAGTGACGTGGCCAGTTTGATTTTTGTTAGGAATAAATCCTGTATCGTGGGTGCGTTCAAAAACATGTAATTTCACATACACAAGAAACCCAGACCCGGGACACGTATCGATATCACAGCCATACAAATATTTGTTCTGTGCGGGAATCGAAACCGCGACACACAGCACAACAGCCAATCCCTTAACCACTACGCCAGACGTCTCGACAACCTAACGTTTGTGGTACATTACAAATCTACTTATTTCGAATTGAGAATCCAGTCCCGCAAAACCCTGGATGTTTGGTTTTTTTTTTCTGTTTACCCCTTAGGGAAGTCTATAGTCGTTCGACCATATCGCCTAGTCTTTCGTCCATGTTTTCTTTAGTAATAAGTCTTCCGTAATAGTTGTTTCTTTTTGTTTTACTTTAGAATGCGGGTGTAACACATTCTAATATTTTTTGAAGTATTTAGCAGCAAATGTATCGATTCAGCCTTCTCAGCAAACTTCGCTGAGGTGGCTAAAACTACAATAAAATTCTCAGCTCAATTTTACCGAGATCGTGCCTATTTCAATGATTCCACGTATTATTCCAGTTGCGCAGACACTTGAGATATAAAACTACACCATCACAATATCCACTAGGAATCATTAAAACAGCCACTGAACATCACTCGAAGAAATCGCGCCAAAAACTCTACAAGATGTTTAGGTACTTCAATAACAACTAGTAACAATCTTTTTTTTTCGGTGGAAAACTCTCTACCAGGAAACTCTTACCACTCCTCGCTTCGAACCAAGGCCTGTACCAAGGCCTGTACCAAGGCCCGGCGCGATAGCTCTTTGCCGCCGATCTCCCCCACGAGGAAACGGCGGTGCTCTGCCCAAGCAGGGCACACCTCTACCGTGTGCTCCACCATGTCCTCCGCGCGGTCCACACTGTGTTGACATTCGGGCGTTAGTTCCGCACGAATCCGGTGCAGGACCTTCCCGAACTGACCATGTTCGTGGTGGCCCGCTCCGAGGGCCGTGATAACACATGGCCTCGGACTTGTGCAGCGCCACCTCAACTAGTTATGGCCATGGATTTACAATACTATAATTCGAGCCGAACTCTTCAAAACTCACCAAAAACACTCCGTTTACAGCTGCTAAAGAATACCGCACTGATTTCAGAACCTTCGGAACCTTGAAATTATAATTTAAATCGAAACCCATTTTTGAAAAAATCAATGTTGTTCAAAAGCAACTTCAACACGTTTAGGTAGCTGTATCCACTGAAATGATAAGTTGACTGAAAAATGAGATGATGATGCATTATCAATCATACACAGCCAATATCTTCGTTATCTCGACATTTCGATCTAATCTCTGAATAAGAAACTGTAAGACTTGGCATTCGTGGTTCAATATAAATTATTATTGAACTAGATTAGACGAAGGACATCACAATAATGCTATAAATAAAGTAGCCCTACCACGAGCCTTAACGCAATCCATTTGACGACCTAAACTGAATTGTTAAAGGGATGGAGCTATTTATTTTTATTTATTTATTGAGTACTGCCACATTACAATACATTTAACCAGTGGCGCCGACTCCGTGGGTGCTCGGGGGCACCCATCAAGCACCACATCTCGAGCACCCATGAGAAATAAACAGTGGGTGCCGAGCACCCATGAGAATAGACATCAAGAAACAGATCAGTAATCGCCTTTTAGGTAACGTATAAATTATAATATTTCTTATAATAATAAAAACTAGTTTCATTTTATATTTTTATCAAACATAATTAGTAATTAAGTACGCAGTATGTAAGTAGCACATTTATTTATTTGTCGGTCGACCAGTGTGCATTTCTCTTCTCACATTTCGCCACTTTTTCAAGTCATCAACTGAGCATGAGCACCCATGAGGTTTGCTAAAAGCCGGCGCCCCTGCATTTAACATTAAAAAACAAAATAGACTCGATTTCATCGTAGTGGTCTGATGTATAATTATAACAAATAACGGCGTACATAACATTCTATACAACCTATTTTTTGGTTTGAAGGACAGATTCTGATCTATAATGACGCCCAGATACCTAGTGGTGTCCACTTTGTGATTGACATTGCAGTTACAACTGGTATCTGAGACAGATTCCCCCCTGCAGGACGTTATATTCACTGTGATGTATCTTTAGTGTTTCAAAGTTTGGTCTACTTAGTCGAGTCTGGTGGAAAGTCAAGTGAGTTTTTTGTTAGATTTAAATTAAGGAGGTTTTGCTCAAGCCATGCTGCAATGACTGCCATCCCGTTTTCAGCTGCATTCAGAGCCTCAGCCCAAGAAGCTTCATTAAAAATGATGGTAGTATCGTCAGCATAGCAGATGATAGTTGATTTGACGATGTTGAGTTTCAGGAGGTCATTCATATACAAAATAAAGAGAGTGAAACCCAAAATACTACCCTGGAGCACGCCGAAGGCAATTGGCAGTTTAGCACTGACATGTTCTCCTGAAGTTCCCGTGTCCACCTTCCACCTCCAGCATCAGATCACTTCGATGATATCTTATGACAATTTTAATAAGCCCAAACAAGGCTAAGATACATTGATTAATTACGGAGTTCCGGTGCCTATCTTCCGGCTCCATCATCATCAGATCAATTCGATGATACCATTTTCAACATTCAGTCACCAACAAACAAACATTCAAACATTCAGAACCATTCATTTATTTGCATTGTCTTAGTCGCTTTACTATCTTCATTGTGATATCTATGTGAGTATGAAGTTCCGTTGGACATTTCTGGTTTTTTTTCAATAGTTCCACTTTATCAAATATTACTTTTTGACTGTAAATGATTAAGTTCTCAATGAAAATATCAAAATCACAATATAGTTGTCTATAGCATTTGAGGAGTAACATCAATTCCTCATGGATCCCATAATCGCACTGGATTTTAAAAAAAATGGAATCAATCTGAAAGCATATCCTTTAAAAAGAAAAAAAAATTGCTAATCGGTCTATAAACGACGGAGTTCTGAGGTAACAAACATAAAAAAAAACATAACCGAATTGTTAAACTACTCCTTTTTTTTTAATTCGGTTAGTAAAAAAGTAATAATAAAAAGCTTACGCTAATTACAACTTTGGAGGTATGCGAAACAGAGTGTAAAGTCCCGCAAACCTCCGTTGAAAAGGGAGGATCCTCCGGCCAGACGGGATGTTATGTCTGGTAGGCAGCTGCCCAATAGATGATTTCGGGCTGTTCTATATGTTCTAATCGCGCGAAGAACTTTGATTGCGCGATGCAGGATTAGTTCCATTTTTTGACGCCAAATATTATTTTGATTTTAGTTGTGTAGCGACATCTATGGCGTCACATAAGAACTAATCCTGCATCGCGCAATCAAAGTGTAAATCAAATTCTATTTAAAATGTGTTATATATATTCAAAATGTAAATCGCAATCAAAATGTGCCCAAAAGACGCTGTATGGCAATGCTTATCCTCTGTCCATGGTAAAAGCCAGTTCTCGGGTCACACGAAGTGTCAACTGGACGTTTTGACAGATCTTTAAACGACTTGTGAGAACTGGGACCCCACGATCCGAGAGGTTTAACCTCAAACGGTTCGAAAATATAACTTCCAACAATGTTATTATATTTCCGCCTCTTGAGGTTCTCCGTAGCCGCAGCGGCAGCACCAGCACAACACGACGAGCTAGAAAGATGGGAAGGCGCAAGAGGATCGACACAAGTAGCGTCCCATACTAAAGGCCTACCCATCTTCTCTTACCATCGTCGCGTGCCAAGTTATGGGGTTCCAATACGGCTGGAACGCCGACAGAGACAAGAGCGCGTCTAATGATGTCATTGATATTTGCGTGTCATGCCTTCGGCTGCATGACAGACCTTGGTGTCCGAGGCTGTTGACGACTTCGCCATAGTGGCAGCGATGAGGAGACCAACAGGGAGCGCCTAGACGTAAGGAAGCAGCGAGGCGGAAAGTATTATATCATCGAGCAAGGTGCTTGTGTTCGACGACGGAAGTGCGTGAATCCAGAGACCCGACTCCCACTCTCAAGCAGATGCAGAGCAGTAGATCTTTCAATCAGGTTTCCCTGAACTACTTTACAGAGCTTCTCCCAATGTCCTTGGAAAGATGGTTCGTCGGGCAAAGCCTTGATGAAACACAATTAAATCAATCAGTGAGAGAGATATAATATTCCTGATTAATTTATCAGTGCCGTGATCCGAGGATATAAAGGCTGGTAAGTTATTACTAGTAATTTTTGTGTGTTATTCCATTTATGTAGGAACTTAAACCTAATACAACTACGAATCTTAAACAGGTACTTGCGTTTAGCCCCGACTGGGTCAAAGTTACTGAACTTCAACAACAAGCACCTACATGACCTTAGACTTAGTAATTAAAGTTTCACTAAATGAAACTGCGTGATTTACTTTATGTAGGTAATCATGCTTCGGGGCAAAATCTCCGACTTCTAGAAATAGCAAAATAATTTTAGTTTCGGACATCGTCGGTGACAAAAAACTAGGCTAGAAAATACCGACAGCAATTTTTGGTTTGGAAGTCAATTCCGTTAAGCTTATTATTCTGTTTAGTAGTGGTTCCTCACGGCTAAATAAAACAGTAGAGAAAAAAGGTATATAGCCACCTCATTTACTCATTGATGCTGTTTGTGAAATAATTAGTGAATACACAGATAGACATAAGATCGCGGTCTTTTGCTGTTAGTTAATGAAGATCTCCATTGCTTATCTCCGAAGACCTTCACTGAATAATTTAAATAACGAAAACCACACCTGGACGGTAGTTTTTGAGAAAATCGTGGACATGCAACATGCATACAATCATGGACACGTGCGTATTGAATACAGAACTTGCTTTTTTAAATCGTTTAAAATATCAAATATGACGAGCTCTGAACGCAAACTTAAACCTACTATTTAGAATTATTGGGTTTGAACACTAGCAACACTCGCTCATTTCAGAATAGTAGCCTTTTGTAAAGCTTTTGTGGCAACACAGACATTCGCTATTTTCGGCGTTGATTAGACGTCGCTCGTGTCGTATTGTTTTATCGCAAAAGATAAATTTTGGCGGTAAGCTTTGTTTTGATATTGTCGGTATATAAATAAACGAGAAGCGGTCTCGCTTTGCTATAATTAAAAATTTGAAAGAAGTGCAAATAGTTAGGAGTGATTCACCTGCTGGTGCCGTCAACAAGCAAAAACACCAATCGATGTTTACCTTGCGCGACCGTATGGAGAGAAAGGAATTAAAATATTGTTGTCTTTTGTTCCAGATCTAAAATTTTATAATTAGATTAGAAGACAAGATTTAAAAATGGCTATCGGTGCAGGAATGTCGTGTGTGAAATATCTGCTATTTTGCTTCAATCTTTTGTTTGCGGTAAGTAAGAGAGCATTTTTCCCTTGAAGGCTGTGTTGTTCACCTTCGGTTTTTTTTTATGTTATGCGCTTGAATTGGTAGTTTGTTCGTTATTGAAAGTAATCTAAATATTAAAATTGACTTTTGATGCAGAAATGCGCAGTTATAGAATGTGATTATAAATTAATGTGGTGTGAAAATAAAAAGACCACGCACTTAGCGCGATGTACCCTCTCACCGTTATGTTATGGTTACTGATGACTCATTAGCTACTAGGAAGTTGAGAAACATTGCACAACTTAATTAACTTGTCTTTTGAGATCTCCACACATGAACCTTTATTTGATAATCGGTTATTAACTTGTACTTTTTCGTAAATAGACCAAACCACTAGGAATATCTTTGTAAATAAATTTTATATGCCTTTATTCAATAGGCTACAACAATAAATTCCACTTCAATAATTTATTTTTTTAAAACTTACTAGCTTTGTCTGCATGAAAGTAGAATCAGTAAGGATCATAAATTCGAGATAAAAAGTAGTAACTATGTGCCATTCTAGAGCCTGGTCTACTCATGTGCCAAATTTCATCCAAATTCGTTCAGCCATTTATGTGTGAAGTAGTAACAAACATCAACACATCATCTTTATTTTATATGCTTTTATAAGTGTAATGTTTGATTGATTTGTTAGCAGTACACTGCTGACTACCCATGTATTATTTTAAATTCTTACAATCCAATCCATAAGATACCTTTATACCTATAGATTTAAGTTTGTTTATAAGTTGTGTTACTTTTTTTAATGTACTATAATGCTTATTTTATTCTAACACCCACACAAAATTTTGCCATTAAAATATTAGTGTGTTATTTATATCCTCAAGCCATCTAAACCACATGTTTTTTTTTTTTCTAGATCACGGGACTCATCATCCTGATTGTAGGCATTAAGGCAGAGATCAACTCCTCTCCATACATCGACCTGACCGATGAGAACTTCTACACATCTGGACCCATCGTCCTGATCATTGTTGGAATAATTGTGTTCATAGTCGCTTTCTTCGGATGCTGTGGTGCTGTCAAGGAGAATCACTGTATGATAGTGACTGTGAGTATTTTATTTTTAATTTTAGCAATATATTTCAGTTTTTTATGCAATAATGCTCAGAAAAGTCATTCAAGCTTTACCAATTTTTTGTGAATGTCAAGGAATTGTCATCTAAAATAATTAGTATCTATGCCTTTGCCAGCAGTTTCCCCCAAAAGTAGAAAATTATGCCAAAGGAACAGACTCCCAGATCAAAAAGCTGTTATTTGAGGACATGGTTTAGCAATGTACCAATTTCCATGCGGCCAATTGAGCATGTAGGAGTAAGTAGCAGAGCATAGCATAGTCGGCCTTATAATGTTCCCACTGCTAGGACTCAGGCCTCCTCTCTAGGAGAGGGAATGGGCCGTAATCAACCACGCGGGCCCAGTGCGGGTTGGTGGTGGATGTCACATGTCTTCGAACTTTAGGTTCTAGGACATGCCGGTTTCCTCACGATGTTTTCCTTCACCGTTTTGAGAGCAGTGGTGATGAAAAAAATTGCACAAAGTAAATCGCCTGGCTGGGTTTGAACCCGCGACCTACTCGTAAGTCGGGGTCGTTACCACTCGGCCATCATTGCAAGAAACATACAGACATCAAAATGTTTGCCTACCTCAAAAAAAAAAAAAGCAGCGGCAGCAGTTGGTACTATTCTATAAAATCAAATCAATCAATAGGTAATTACCATACAAAAGAAATTATGTTTTTATGTCATCGTTGAAAGAACATTAATATTTCTATTAGAGACCGACCGAAGATTCGGTTTTGGTTTCGGCTTTGACCAAAAAGTGGCCGAATATTCGGCTCGACCGAAACTAGCGTTTTTAAGCTGACGTTTGTGTGTTAACAATTTTGTGTAATCGTTGATTTAGTCATTATTTTATGAAAGTTGTTTTTCTTTTTTTCTTTATCGAAATATAATTTTTTGACAGTTTTTCTGTTACCACGTCGGTTTCGGTTACGCTCGAATCTAGAAGAAGAGCCGATTATTTGGTTTCGGTTTTCGATTGCGCCTGCAAATCTTGTTTCGGTCGGACTCTACTTTTCAGTCCTAGTTGCATACTGCAGTCACAATGATGCAAGCATATTGCAAATATTTGTACCCTATCACCCCGCTTATCACTTTCTTTAAAACAACAAACAACTGAAGGTAATACATCCACTGCAGGGTTTCATGAGATAAGTCTCGATCTTTTAGCTCTGTCTTCATTTTAGTAGATTACTTTGGACACAAATTATTTACAAAGAAAGGAGTTTAAAACCTAGCTAACAGATCAGGGAATTCATTAGAAGTGCTTTCTATTTAACCTGATGGTAAGCGATGTTGTGGCCAACGATAGAGCACGCTGCCTAGAAGTAACTTATTTACTCTTGACTTAAAGGCCCCCCGGCTGTAGCCTATTAAGAAACATAAACTCTGGTAGGCAATTCGACTCCTTAGCTGTATGCATAATGAATGTATTCTCAAAACGTTACGTGCATAAACGCAACCGACAAAATGTCGATGTAGCTATTGATACAGTTCCGACTTACTTTACAAAGAACACAGACATACCTAATGTAATACAATACTAGCTTCTACCAGCGGCAACAATCGCGTGACAATAGAAAATTATCCCAAGGTTTACTCCTGAGATAAAAATAATCCTATGTTCAGTTCTAGAATGTGTTCTATCCGTGAGTCAAATTTCATCAAAATCCGTCTGACCGTTAAAGAGTAACAAACATATACACTCATTCGCAAACTTTCGCCTTTATTATATTAGTGATTATTTAATGAAAAGACTAGAGTTAATATTAACAGCAGAATAAGTTTAAAATAGTCCATTAACTAGTTACAAAACCGTAGCTCATCATCTTCTCTTTGCAAACCAACCAAGTCACACGTTACGCTAGCATATCGATCGCGCGGTACCATCGCGCCTATTGTTCTGTCACTCTCGTTACCGGAACGAATGGCGTGAAGGACTTGACAAGTACTTCCTACTCGTGTAACTGGATTCCGTGTTTACAACGTTTTCTCCGACGTGTCGATGACATATTGTAATCAATGCACACACCACAATGACGTCTTTTTTTTAACTCAAAGGTTGACTGGTACAGAATGCCTTGCTGAATTACGTTCACTCTAGTTTAATAAATATGTAGCGACATGTATGACGACAATCTACTCCAGAAATTGTGCTCCATCCGAAGCAAAATAGCGCAATTTTTGGTGTAAGCCCATCTACACCAAAAATTGCGCTACGACAAAAAAATACGACGCTAGGGGGCAAATTTTGGAAAATCCTCTCGTTCCTAGTGCCAGCAGTTTCCGCTGTGTGTTGATATGTCAGTCAGTCAATTTCTCTTTTATAAAGATTACCTATTCGAATAAATTTAAAATTCGAGGATGGCAATAATAAATGGGTAGTAAATATTTTAGTATTTATTCAATAAAAGATTGAAAGCATTTATCTCAAATAAACCATTTACTTTTGAATTGTCAAGAAGTCAGTCAGCCAGAAAAATGATGCTTATTACATTCAAAAACGTAGATCTGTACAGATAAGAAGTTGCAAGAAACTCCATGGACACTCTTTTAAATCATGTTATGATTTACAAAAATTCCTTCAGCGGACATTCCAAAAGGTTTTACAAAATTCCGTTCAGTAGTCCCGGGTTCCGAGGTATGAACCAGCAAAACAGCTTGATTGAATGTGTTTTTCTAATACTGTGCTAAGTCGATCAGCTCGAATCTGTTTTTGATGCCGCTAGATTAGATACAAATATCGCTTGAAAACTAGTTTAAAATCAAGATTCATCGTACTGGAATTTATAAACATTTTCACACCTTCTGAGTTTATACTGAATAGATTCCGAGGTTTCTTTGTTATGGTTCGGGAGATAGGTTTCTACCGTCAGAAACACTCAAACTACAAATGTAAGTTTTACGGCATTACGTTTTCTCATGTTCTTTTTTTATTGTCAATATTTCAATAAGCTTTTTTTACGTGAGAAATCATCAAATAGAGTTTCGAACTTTTACTGAATAAAACCCACCTGTGCACCTTCGATTGTTCATTCCAGGGCGATAGGAATAATCCATTTAATGGGCTGTTAACTGGGCTAGCAATTTATTTTCAAAAGTTCCTTATTTTTCCGCTGTCCGTAAAAGACCAACACCAATATTTAGTTAACTTAGCATTCAAGTCGTGATCCGTGGTTGTCACTCGTATATTAATCAAGCGGCGTCCTCGGGCAGTCTACGCCCACATTTCTTTGCGGAATATATTAGCATTTAGCGCTAAGGATCCGTTTTGCAAGTATAAGACTCAGTTGATTTAGTGCCTTAATTTTTTGCAAGTTTATAACTAGCGGTGTTTAACCTAACTGATGTAAGGACATAAGTATGAAATTGATGCTACATATTCTCTTAGTTAATCCGCTTAGGCGTTTCCAATTTTGGGGTCAGCTTCCAGTATCTAACCGGGTGCTGTTGAATACTAGTATATTACATGGAGCTCTCCATACAGCAAGACTGATTGTCGAAACTTTCATTGATCCAGAAATTGCAGCAAAGACCAAAAAATTAACACGGGATATGGAGGAATACCTAACTAAAATGATTAAATTTTAACGCAAAGAGATCATCATCATCATCGTTTCAGCCGAAAGACGTCCACTCCTAGACATAGGCACAATGACCGGTCTTATGCGTCTCGCATCCGTCGGAATCCTGCGTGTTCTGGTACCTTTGCAAAGAGATACGCATTCCAAAATGAAACGCTGTTTACAATAATGGAGCAATAAATGATAAGCTTGAAGTAACTAGTCATTATTGATTACTAATCACGAGGTTAAATGTGCAATGAGTAATGTGGAACTACAATGCGATACGTAATTGGTTAATCAACGACAGGCAAGTGCAGTGTCGTCCTGGAATGTACTTCACTAGCAAGCCAATTTGACCGCTATTGTACCCGCAAAATCCTACTTTCTACTAATGTTACTGGTACGGTCGGTAATCATTTACGGTTTAACGGCTAGGAATGATATTTTGATTCTGTTTACGTTCCTCGGGGTTACATTTTTGTCTACCGCGCAGGTGAAGCCACTGGCAAAAGGAAGTAATGTCATAAATTTTTAAATAACTAGCTGCGTAAAATAAAGTATACGTAGATATATTTTTTCCTTATCTATCAATCCTTACCATGAGACAAAAAAACAAAAGGCAATAACAAATTAAAAAAGTCCATAAATAAACAAGAGTTATTATCAATTAGGTAGGTACATGCTCACGAGAACAAAGAAAATATTTCATCATAAATATTGGATGCAGTGCTTAATTAAAACAAAACATTGTGCAAATGCCACGATGAAATTACAGATGATAAACTTTTCCGACTACATACATCATTAAAAAAAAAAACTTAATTATTCAAATCAAATAAATCGACGTTTTACGTAAAAATTATAACATACATACATAGACAAACGAATCGGTCAGTTTTGAGGTATTTATCACAACCGTCAACTCAAAGACGGTAGTTTCGGTCGAGCCGGATACTTTGCTTTTTTGGCCGAAATCGAAACTCCAGCCGAAACCAGTTTTTTGGCCGAATTCGGTCAAATTAAACTATTATCGTCTGCGATTTTGTCCTCGAGCGGCACACAGAACCTATTTGCTACTTTAGCATACATTCATAGCACAATAATATAAATTGCAGTTTTAGTCGACCTCACATGACTGTGTACAATAGATTAATTTGTTCGTAGACTAGTTTCTGCTAGCAGCTTCGCCCGCGTAAAAGTAGTTTTCTCCATACAAAGTTAACCCCCGTTTCATCACCTTCTGGGTGAATTTTGGAAAATCATATCTTTTTGCAAAATTTCACGCTTCTAGGCCCTGTAGTTTCGGCTATGCGTGTCAGACAGTTTCTCCTTTTATATAATATAGATGACCTGAAAATGTGGGCGTATTGATGACGTTTCTTATATAGGATACAACGTTATTTTTTTTTATTATTGATAGGCTCGCGATTGACCACTATGTCACCTGACGTTAAGCGATGATGTAATCGACGTTGGAGTACGCTTGAATAGAAGTAAAATATTAACTATTATTACAGGAAATACAGATCCTGTCAGGGAATTTCACTTCTTAGCTGTACGCACAATTAATAAGTTCTCAAAACCGTTTTGTGTTTGATGTTCATAATGTACTGGTGGCGCATCACCATACGTTCTAAGTTCGATGATGAACCAGGTTTGGCGGAATTAAGTTTTAAGGTTTAAAAACCAGATTTGTCACGCGATTATTTAAGTCGACCACGTCATCACGAAAAACCAAAAATCCCTATACGGTAACCGACCTACCTGCTGAGTTAAACACATTAATAGTTACAATTGAGCACAAAAACATCGTTGTATTTTAATAAATCGATTAAATTTTGCATAAATGTTTGTAACTATTGACTTTTAGTGACTACGTACGCCGTTTTTTTTGGAGATGGGAAATTTCAAATGACATCTTCCTCAAAGGTGGAGCGAAAGGGCGTGACTGACTTGCCGACTAAACCCACCTGTGTCCTTCATAACTGAAAGGCAGAGGATTGTGGAAGCAATCACTTTTTCGAACATTCGCAAAACTCAAATATGTATACCGCCGTGTAAATAGAGATAAAGCGAAACCTGGCTGCTTGAAATCCTTTGATAACCTTTTTTCCGATATCAATATCTAGTAATAAATAACAAGCAATTGAGCCATAAATAAACAAACACAGCCACTAATTTTTACGGCAGCCCTGCGGTCAATTGACTCAGATGAAGTCAACCTGCGACCTTTGACACGCAACTGTCGTCTCATCCACTCGACTAGTTAAATGGCCACATCCTTTTCTACTTATAAAGCAACTATTATATCGTTGTGTTCCTAATAGACTAAGATTTTTGACTAAATGATGTGGGTAGAACATAAAACTGGAGATTTTGTATTCGTAGGCGTTGGCATAATAGTCCAAAAGGTCAAATTACTTCTCTCGCTCTGAATGGAACGAAAGTGTCAGAATCTACTAAAATCCCACATAATGTTCCTTCAGTTAGCTTTAGCGAGGGCCATGGTAATTTTTCGTAACCATCCGCAACTCTGGCAGGCATCAGTCCTAACTGATCCCGTCAATCTTGCCACGGGTAGTGTGAAAGCGAATCCCGGGGCCCTGGGACGAAGCAACGAAGGAACAGGAGTGGGTTTTTAGTCAGTAAAAGCCTGACACTATCTCCCGTTCCACCCAAGAGCGGGGGATGTCATAAAATGATTTTCCCACCCAATAAAAAAAAAACCCGTCAATCTTGCTGACATCCATCTGAAGCGCGCATGGAATAAAACGCGGCGTGCTACCCATTGCCTTCCGCAAACCCTCACCTACAGTGACCGGGAATCGCCCTGCGACTCCTGACGTCAGCAAAAAAAGTCATATACCTAAATAAAGCTAACGTCAATCAGTTTATTAATAGTATCTTGTATTTACTTTAATTGATAGTTAATGAAGTTAATCTAAAGACTCGTTAATATTCCAATTTAGCTAATAGCTGCGTCAACCAATCTAACCATTTCACAGAGCCGAGAACCTGATCGTTGGTTCTGGGAAGTGACTCGACTGAGATTAGGTTCGGTGTCACGCTTCGCCAACGGATGTTAACTTTTGCGATAAGCTAATTCACGTTATCCGTGGCCAAGTCCTTTACAAACATGCCTCGCTTCATAGACTTCCTAAATATTTTGAACCAACTTTATTATTGAATTTTTTTTTATTGCTAAGACTCCGCTGTCCGTCCGTCTGTCACCAGGCTGTATCTCATGAACCGTGACAGCTAGACTGTTGAAATTTTCACAGATGATGTATTTATGTTGCCACTATAACAACAAATCCTAAAAACAGAATAAAATAAATATTTAAGTGGGGCTCAGACTTGTGGACAATGGGTAGCTCGCCGTCCGACCAACCCGGAACCATCCGGACCGAGCCCAAGTTGTCGACGGCGCGTATTGTTTCACGGGCGCCTCAAGGAGATGTCAGTAAAGCCGTAGGGGCCCAGCAGAATCGAAACCTAGAACCCTGGAGCCCTGGAACGATGGCAAAGAAGGAACAGAAGTGGGTATTTAATGAGTAAAAGTCTGACACTATTTCCCGCTCCGCCCAAGAGCGCGGGATGTCATTAGAGGATTGTCACACCGAAAAAAAAAAGTGGGGCTTCCATACAACAAACGTGATTTTTTTTGCTACGGACGGTAGTGAAGTCTGTGCGCGTGTCCGACTTGCACTTTGCCGGTTTTTTAAATACTTATTTTGCAAGAAGGCTAGGATCGTATACAGGTCATAAACAAAATCATTTAGCGATCACAATGAAGAGTTAACAAGTCAACAGCGCTAAGTGGTCGCGTTAGAAAAGTCTAGAATGTGGACAATGCCTCAGTTTATGTTCAGTTGAGTCACTACGAGCTGGTATGCTCGCTGGCAGTCTTTGATGGTATCTTATCTTCCTGTTGTATTTCCTGCACATTTGCTGTTACAAAAACCGAATCTAACACGGAACACATGTATTGTGCGTACAGCTAAGTAGTGGAATTCTCTGCTGGAGTCTGTGTTTACGACAACCTATTCAATTCATTTATTTAGTTCAGGCATCTAGGCCCATATAATTTTTACACATTTTACTCTCATGTGATACAATAAAAATCATAATAAATGAAAAAAAAAATTACAATAAAATAAAATTCATAATAGATGTCAAAAATAATTAAAAATACACTCCATTAACTTCTGCATTAGAAAACTGGTTCTTAGAAGCAGGTGTGCACATTTATTTTTCAAGGTAAATTCAAACAATTTTAATAAATAATGGTTTCAATATAAAATTTTAACATTGCCTACTTAGATAAATTTTATTGTTGTAAGGTAATAAGATATGAATTGTACAAAATACAAGGCAACAAGATAATTATTTAACATTAATACAAATAAAAATAACTAATATTATAATATAGTATTATGAAAAACGTTCCAGGTACTGACAACCTCTGCTTCTTTTAGGTTTTTAACATGGACACTAGTAGTACAAGTAAGAACTAAATAATTTATTTAATTAAAAGCCTCATAGATTCAGAAGATGGATAGTATAAATGACTTCATTTAAGTATAACAGTTGATATATAAGTTGATTATAATAAATTCAGCATCAATCTTAACTGTAACAGAAAACAAACTACATATAAGTATTGTACATTTATTAACGCTTAAAATAACTTTTTTTAACTTCTGTCTAATGCTATCGCGAAAAGAGTATAGGCATCTTTAAGTCAAGAGTGAATAGGTTACTACCAGGCATGTATGCTCGATCGTCGATCACATCATCGCTTACCGTCAGGTGAGATGTGGTCAAACACAAGCCTATCTATAAACAAAAAAAAAACTATTTACTAAACACGAAAAACCAAGAATAGCTAAATCAGACAAATAAAAAATTTATGATCATGAAAACTACATACAAAACAAAAAAAGTAATAAAATCATAACAAGCAAAATTTTCGCCAAATTCTTTTCAGAACAACGTAACAGTGAAAAAAAACACGATTAAACCTATTTTTAATCAAAACAATGTACGGACGTGATTCCAGATAAAGTAATTAGCAGTAGTTGTACAGTTAAACGTGCTCACAGCGGACATGTAGAATTTCCTGTTCATTATTAACACAATTAAACAAAAACTGCTGTAATGAATTGCTTTGCCGGGTGACGGTTTAGCTTAGTTTGTGTCATTACGAAGGGCTATGGATCGTGTGAGTAATGACATGAAAGAAAAGGGGCCATTAGCAAAGGAATATGGTAGAAGGACATGACAGACTATATGTAACAAGAAAATGATGAGTTGGCATGATAAAAAATGTGACTAGGAGAAGCCTTTGAAAGAAGCTTTCAGACCATTTTTCCGTATGCCTAAAACCCGTAATGGCTTGGAAATGTAAGTAAATAATACAATATTTGGCTGACGTTTTTCAACTGATCATTTCAGTTTAGACAAAGTTGTTCGGCAGACTCGATTAATTGTTATAGAAAGCATTGAAAGAAACTACGATTTTTTTAGGGAAAAGTAATGTAATGGTCTGTAATGGTTTGAAATATATCTAGCGCAAATTACAATAATTGGCTGACGATCTTCAACTGATCGTCTCAGTCGAGACAAACTTGATCGGCAGAACTTAGATGGCAGAACACAAATAAAATCCTACTTTCCACGGACGCGTAGCTTCATAGACACGTATTCATTACTATACGCTTGGTGTACGCCTGCGTGTTGCTTGTATACAAAACTATGAAACACGGTCGACAAAGCGGCAACGTCGCCGCGTCGCTCCGTCGTGTCCTAAAAACCATCCAAAAAGTATTATATCTTCGGCTAACCTGCATTTTCAAATCTCAACTCTTGTGTTCACCTGTCAAAACCAGAAAACTTGGCAAGGCTATTCGAAAATAAACTGTGCTTCGGAAAACGAAGCCTTTTATCTCTACTTAGTTTGACTGCCCTAGGTATCGATTTTCGACCCGCTTAATTTTACTCGGGATATTTCTGGACATAGCCTCCCCTACATGGCAGGTGGAAAAAAAAATTGCCGAAAATGTAGCAGTTCATGAGGGACACATGCATACACACAAACGTAGTGTAATTCTCTTTCACGAACCGTTGCATTGCATGTGTCAGCCTCATTAAATCGCCCTACTAATTCACTTATTTGTAAGGGTCCTACTTATCGCTGTTTACTTGTTGACTGCAATCCGACGGGTACTGACCGATAGCCATTATGTATTTCTACGGAGCAAAATGTCATTTTGTCTCATTTTATTTATAAATAAGTACAAAAATGACTCAGTGTTGTTTTTGCTTGGCGATAGTATCGTCATTGTATCTAGAGTTAGACGTGTTCCTATTACACTTGTTAGCGCATGAGGAAAATAAAGATTACATAAAAAGGTAGCACTCGCAGCGAACCTACGTAATAAAATAATTATGATTTATAAATATTATTGTACCTAAACCATCAAGACGCGAAGAGGAACTTCGAATGCGTATTGCGTATACGATGCGTTCCAAATAAGAATAGAATCGATTTTTACGCATAGTATTTTCGCGTACCTATGGGCATAGTTCATCATCATCATCATTTCAGCCGAAAGACGTCCACTGTTGGACATAGGCCTTCCCCAAGCGACGCCACAATGACCGATCCTGTACGTCTCGCATCCACCGCCCTCCCGCGACTCTCACCAGGTCGTCGGTCCACCTTGTGGGAGGCCTTCCAACGCTGCGTTTTCCGGTGCGCGGTCGCCACTCTAGAACTTTTCCGCCCCATCGTCCATCCGTTCTACGAGCAATGTGCCCTGCCCACTGCCACTTCAGTTTGGCGATTCTTCGGGCTATGTCGGCGACCTTGGTTCTCCTGCGGATATCTTATGGGCATAGTTCGGAACGCCTATATTCAGAGTAGGCCAACATTTTTTGACCGTACTGTACACTCAACCTATTATGTAAGCAAAAACACTTCAGTCATTAGTTTTAAAGAGAATTGAGGTGTCCACCCGGACGTTGAAAATCTCTCACTATTCTCGTATTAACATTACAAAACATTTTGTTTTAATATTGCCACATTATCGTAAATATTGTTTTATACCGTTTATCGCGTCGTGGTGAGTCAGGTTGGCATCAAAATACCTACCCGGCATTGAATCATTTAAAGCATTGTGATGGCACATTTATGACTTCAGTAATTTGCACATTGTATGACGTGCGTCGGTTAGTTACCGCAATTCAGACGAATTGTCTACTTCAGGGAACTATTCAGCAAATGTAACACTGCTAAGTTTAAAGACGAACAAAGAGATATCGGGAACAGGGGAATACCTTCCATAGTGGCATACCTATTCTATTATCCGGCTTATAGAGAAGTTACATGTTTTGAGGCTGGTTGTTTGTGCTTTATATTTAGAACAAACACTAATGACTCTCAAAACCGTTTAATTACGGTTTTCCTTAAACCATGGAGCATGGTAAAGTTAAAAAGCTTAGGCCCTTAATTTATAAATTAAAATTAAAGTGTAGTAGAAAGTGATCCATTCAAACCTGTAAAGGCTACTCACATGCCTAGCTGTGTGTATGCTATGTGCAGTTAGTTGTGAATGTTATAAACTAGTCTAATGTTAGGCAATCTGCGCCACAGCCTGCTACAGTGCTATGTAATATAATACTATCAGCCTCTTTAAATAAATAACAGGTCTTTACCTATGAATTTGCCGTTTTATAAAACGGGTTGCTTTGAAGTGTATATGTTTGGATTGACGTAGAATTATTAGTTCAAATAAACTTTATATTAAAGGTACCTAATTCTTTTTTCGAAATCAGGTATTTATTGGTTTCTTTGTGTTTTGTATTTTCTGTAATATCGCAGTACTTAATAACGTACCTTTAATTTAAAGTTTATTTGAACTTATAAACCAAGTCAATCCAAAGATTCAATATTGCAATTTCATAGGTAAAGACCTATTATTTAAATTCTTGTCTACGTTCAAGTAAATTAGTAGCTTACAAATCCATCACTTCACTTATTGGAACACTCGTCTTTCAATTATACTAGCTGTTACCGTTTCTCTGCAGAGCAAAGGTCGGTTCTCATGCAGAGAAGGTACGACCATCTATTACCATAAAAGTAGAATCTTATTAAACAAATAAAAAAAAACTCAAAGGAAATCATGGTGGACATTCCACCTATACGCACAAAACGTTTTGGGAACACATTCATTGTGCGTACGCTAAGGAGTGGAATTCTACAACCCGGGTATCTTTAAGTCAAGAGTGAATAGGTTACTTCTAGGTAAATTAAAAAAGAAACTTACTACTGAGATAAAAATAATCCTATGTGCTAATCTAGGACATAGACCTGGTTAATCCGACCAGCCATTTGAGCGTGAATGACTAACAAACATACATATTTTCCTCTTTACAAAACTTTAATGAGCTATTAACTTGACTCAAAAGTCAAAAGTTTTTTATTTCACATAGGCCTGCATGGGCATTTATAAAAGGTCAGAAGCTAGTGTACGGTTCCAAATTGGTCGTTTCCTACGGAGAAGAACCGGCAAGAAACTCCATGGCTACTCTTTTTATAAAAATGTTGTTCTTACAATATTTCCATATTACAGTATATGTAGATATTATATAAGGACAGTGTAGACCGGTCAATATTGTACCTACCAAGTTTCCTTACGTTATTTGCCTTCTCCAATACCAGATTGATGATCATCTTCTAAAAGGGAAAAATTGAGTACTGTCAATTGTCTGTCTGTCATGTAAACTCTTACTCCTTAGTTTAGAGTCATATACGAAACCTAGTTCTGCTGTTTGAAGGTCAGTACACTCTGAATCATGGCATACGCCTCTAATTATACATCCCTGAGAGATCGAACAACCATCTTGTTTACATTTACCAATACAATCCTTCGATCAAAGACTGGAAAAGCTGTCTATAATAAAGAAAATACTCAGCATCGAAGTAGGTCAACGTTAATGGAATTCTGCGCAATATAAACTAATTAATTTACATTAGCTATTACAGCCTAGATAGACACAAGTCTTCCATTATGGCCACAGCGGGGTCTCATAGCAATATGTGTTATTTTAGTTCTGGCCAATAAATAACACTATTTTGTAGTGACCTTGCAGTGGGCTGCGATAAAGCGCGCTCGTGGTCAAGGACTGACCGGTCATGCTCATGATGCGCATCAATTTTCATTTGGAATTTAGTATTGTTGTTTTATAATTACGTTTATGTATAAAGTAAACATGCATGGATTACGTAGGTATTTTCATTTTTAATTCTATCATCAAAAATTTTAGGTTCAAAATCATACACAAGTCCATCAATTATACCCTCTTATCCCTCTCTTGTGATGAGAAGTGGCTTTTATACTGAAGAGGGACGAATTATAGGCCCAAATTAATTAAGTCAAAGAGTATGTATATGTCCCCTACCCACCCTTAGCCATTCGGATGTACCTACGTCAATCAAATGCCTCAGGGTTTTATCTGGTATCACATCTGTACAACTTTTGTAAATCTTTTCTTTATGTACCTAACACTCGAATGTGTTGTTTGTTTTCCCCAATAAATAAAATAAAATACCGAGGTAACGGATCTTTTCAACCTCGTTTTTACGAACATAACTTTTAAGAACAACTTCAGAGAACTTTGCTAATATTAAAACTGGTTACTGGCACACGTTTACAAATACCAGTTCTTCGTTTTCCTCAATGGGTTTACCTGCTTAAATTATGCCATACATTCACTTTTTGCATTGCACGGGATTTTTGTTACGATAATAAACAAAGCTGTAAAAAAACTGACTAGATACCTATATAGAACTCACGTGAAAAGAAAGTTGGAATAAAATATCATGCAGCATCCCATCAAATACATGGAATTTGGAAGTTAAGTTTTTTATTGTAATATTAGTATTACTTAAATAGTAACCTTATCCAAAATTACAAATAAAAAGGATTTTTTAAATCCGTTCAATATTTAGTAGGTAAGTAAGAAACTGTTCAAATGTGGTGGAAGGGGAAACTGTCTAGTAACAGAATATTTATCCACATGCTGACGTCAACGACATTAGTCTGTTTACGTGTGTACAAAAGAGAATATCGAGATGTTCTCATCATGTCCCCATTCTGTTGTCATACCAATATCTATTATAATTATATAAAAATTAATTCCTATTTCCCTTGGTCACGCCATCGCGTGAACGGCTGGACATTTTTTTTTTTGTGTTGTTTGTTATTTTCAGGAGAAGGTTCTTATGAAAGAAAAATTTTAAAAAATTAGTAGTAGGGTGGGTAGATTAGGGTAGAGTAGTCAGTTGACGGAAGCGAAGCCGCGGGCAAAAGTTAGTTTGAAATACTAATTGCTGCTTCTTTTAACGTTAGCAGAGATTTCTTTTTATTGTACAAAAATAAGCACCTTACCATCAACATTTTTTATATGTATACTAACGTGTCTTATTTTATTTTTTAATTCTAAATATACCGATTGGCATTGTTTGTAAACAAATTGTAATACGTATAGGACGGGAACTGTCTCCAGCGATACAGGTTCACTACCTAGTTCAGGAGGCAGAGCATTTATGTAATTAGTCACACTTGTTTGCAAATTAAAATGATTATCATTATTATTATCAACGATTGCATCACTACTTACCATCAGGTGGAATCGCAGTCAAGCACCAGTTTATAACAATAAAAAAAAAACATGCAAATACCAAATTCCCACCAGTTTGGTCAGCCAACGTTCAGCCGTTAAGGCATGCCTGACTAATAAACATCCAGATTTTCACACTGTTTTAGAAGAAAAAAAATATAATAACTGTGTGGTTCACTGGTACATACAGTAATTTAGAGACAGGCTGAAAATTCGGTTGACGGTTGTAATAGAGGTCAAAAAACTAACTTTCTCGTAAGTCTGTGTGTTACCATTTTTATGTAATCGTCGATTCATTTATTTAGTCATCATCATCATCATCTTCCTGCCCTTGTCCCGTGTTATTTGGGGTCGGCGCAACACGTTTTTCTCGTCCACTCTGCCCTGTCACTCGTCATGCTATCACTAACTTCATTTATTTAGTGTTTTAGGAAAATAAATACCTATAAAATTAATCATGAATATATCGAAACATGACTAAGGAAAACAGTATCGAAATATTATTTTTAATTTTTATCACTTTTTATGTTATCACATCAGTTTCGGTTTTGTTTACGGCCGAAACTGAAAGAGGAGCCGAACTTTCGGTTTCGGCTGAAAACCCAAAACCGAAAGTTTTTTTTTTAATTGATATAAACCAGTGCTTGACTGCGATCCCACCTAATGGTAAGCGGAGATGCAATCATAACATAAAAAAAATAAAAATGCAAGATATTTAATAAATAAAAGCAAGTGCAAGTTCCGTAAGTTCTTTCGGTTTCTGAAAATAAATTATTTATCATTATTAAATCGTGTTTCTGTCGGTCACTTATCACCATACCTAACAGTTTTGAGTCACGTGATGAGGAAGTGTGAATAAAATATAAAACTCCCAGTCTCAGCAAACACATAAAACTGTTATAAAATTACTTTTATCGTCAAAATTAATGACTTTTAAAAATGGGCGATCTAGAAAAAAATATAAAATGGCTATTTTTCAGACAAAAGCTTCTGCTGTGAAGTATTTTTAGACGAAAAAGGTTATTGGGCCACTTTGGAAGCCCCTCGCGAAGTCTACGATGTAGGAATCAATAACCGATAAATATATTGTGGCGGAAACGGCTATAGATAACCCAGGTCACTGCTCGTAGGAAATAACTAATGCGTATACGTTGAGGAGTTGAGAGGAGAGTCCTTAAGAAACACGTCATACAATTTTCAAAATTTCTAAAAATACACCGCACTGAAGTACAAAGAATAGAAGAACCTAAATAGATGTGCCAACAGTTTCACCGCGAGATATTTGCAAACCTATCCGCCACGCTATCACTAACTCCCTTTTCTTTCATAACATTTCAGTCCTAACATAATCCATCCATCTTTTCTTTAACCTCCCTCTTCATCATCATCTACATGTCTACTCATAACTCTTAGTAATATGCCATTCATCCCTCTTCTTCACATGACCATACCAAGACAAACGATTCCTTTCATCTTTTCAGTCACTGGCGCCACTTTCAAACTTCCTCTAATATACTCATTTCTTACTTTATCCATTCTCGTCACACCACACATCCATCTCAATATTCTGATCTCCGCTGCATGTAATCTTTTTTCATCCATCAAAGCCCGACATTCCGTATAGCCGTATAGGTATGCCATTATTATTTCATTGAGTAGGTTTAGCGCAAAGTTTGAGATTTCTCGGCTCGCCTTCCGATACAGGCCTGGTTCGACAGTAGGTACGTCGTATTCCACGCGTACCTCTTAGAGATGTCAGCAAACAAACGGAACCACCTTGGGCCCATGCCTGCCAGGACTATGGGAAAACCAAAGAAACATTAGTGGATTTTAGTCATCAAGTCTGACTCGCTCCACCCAAACTGGCAAGGGAAAAAAGGCTTTGAGATTTCTGCATCATAGAATGTTATGTGGACGGAATAACACTCATAGTGGGGAAGAAATTCTTATAACAACGTATTTTTTGTTTGAGTTATTGTAGAATCATTTATTTTTTATGGAAGCCTGATTTTCCGCTCCTTGGCAAAAGTTCTGCCCCCATTCCTTTAGTTTCTATTTCTGCACAATATATTTTCTTGAATAACAAATCAAAATACAAGTAGAACAACAAAACCAACCGTGTTTCTAATCTCGTGTTAGCAATGAACAAGGTAAATAAATGTTTTAATCTTTTCCAGCACCTCTTCACAGCGTGTGTTTATTATTGTGTTAAAGTGTCTGTTACACTCTGTTTACGTGATTTTTTATAACGTTCCAATAACTTTAATTCACTATTATTTGTTTTCCGTTGCCTGTTCCACGTAGGAACTTTTTAACCTGAAAAGACGTTGGCACTCAGCTATGTGAAGCGTCGCGGGGATCCGATGGAGGATCGGTCGTTGTGGCGACAGTTGGAGTATGTCCAAAGTAGACGTCTTAAGGAAAAATCGGAACCCTTATAAGATCACTTTGTTGTCCGTCTATCTGTCAAGACTCTTTATCTATCGCGAGAACGCGTGGAGGTAACGAGTTGAAATTAAAACCATATACTAAGGTCTGCAGTCCCATGAAGCTGTGAAAAATCAAGAGTTGACGGGAAAAAAAAGATACGGCCGCTTATGTCGTATCGTCAAAAAACGTAAATTTAGACACTCTCAAGGGAATCAAAATTCATAGGGTACTTTCCGTTGACCTAGAATCCTGAAATTTGATATGAAGCAAGGTGTCATAGCACAAGTATAGGAAAAAAAATCTGAAAACTGTAAATTTGTAGTTACGTCACAAAAAAAAAAACTTTTTCGCGAATCGGAAAAATCTTCGTAACTCAATTCGGGAATTGAACTGTTTTCAACGGTAAATTTGTACGGAACCGTGCGCAAGTCCGACTCGCACATGCCCTGTTGTCCAAACTAAACTCTTGTTGGTTATTGATTTTTCACAAAGTTAAGCACAAAAGGCAGTATTCAAATTGTTTTCTAGATCGCTGACTTTTTTATGATTAATTTAACGCTGATGTAAAAGTTGCTGAACTGTAAATTATATAGGAACGGTCTACACGGGTTTATAATGACTTACGCAATTTTGCGCGCACGGTCCGTGAACAATTACCATAATTATTTTGTAAAAACCAACATTGAAAAAAAAACTGTCCAATTTATTTCTTGTCAAATTCCATGTGAACTCAGTTTGTTGTTTTAACTAAGCTAAAATTAGATTCAAGTAACTAACTACTTAGGTACGTGTCATCACGTCAAACATTGTGTTCGAAAGTTACAAACGCTGTGATGAGCAATAAGGAGCTAGTGCACACACGAATACTTACTATCTTACTCACATAATTATATTATACGAAGATAGCTAAAAAATCGCATAACAAGCCTTTAGACGTATATATATTATGAAATAACTGCTGAATATATCTTTGCGCCCAAACATACGTTAATATTATTTCATCATCATCATAGCCGATAGACGTCCACTGCTGGACATAGGCCTTCCCCAAATGTCGCCACAATGAACGGTCCTGTGCGTGTCGCATCCATCAGATCCCCACAACCTTCACCAGGTCATCGGCCCACCTTGTAGGGGGCCTACCAACACTGCGTCTTACCGGAAGACGCGGTCGCCACACCTGAACCTTTCGGCTCCAACGGCCATCTGTTCTGCGAGCAAAGTGCCCTGCCCATATAATATTATTTATTAGTGTCAAATGTAGAAGTTTCGACGCTCATTATTTCCAAAATTTACATCATATTTGGTTTTTAATTACACTGTCAAATAGTTAATTATTCGCCATACTACTTTGTATGGAACAATAACCCACTTCCTTGATAAGGCTTTCGACAGGTAATCAATTAAATATAACATGATGTCAGTATTCTCTAAAGTGGCAGGCAGGCTTTATACTGTGTATAGCCTGCAGCCACATTATTTTCTCCAGACTATAATCGATCAGTTTGTTTTATATGATTACTAGCGGATTCGCCCGCGGCCGCGTTTTAGAAGAGAATTATCAAGGAAACATACCCCTAGGGCCACCCACGGATAGTGTGAAAGTGAAACCCGGGGCCCTGGGACAAAGGCAAAGAAGGAACAGGAGTGTGATTTTAGTCAGTAAAAATCTGACACTATCTCCCGCTCCGCCCAAGAGCGGCTTTTGTCATAAGATGATTTTCCCACCCAAAAAAAACCCCTGAATCAAATTTCATCGAAATCCGTTCAAATTGTTTGAGCGTTAAAAATTAACAAACATACAAAAGTATACAAATAAACTTTCGCTTTTATAATATTAGTTTGATTTATTGTATGAAAATTACTACTAATTACAGATGCGTATCTATTCCATGCCATATTTATTACCGGAGTTCGGAATTAGGTAGAGTTATTCATGTACTCGCATCATTGATATTAGTATGGATCTTCCCTAGATTTCTAATGAAAAATCCCGTGTGGCCAACAATATTATAAATAATAATAAAAACCTCAGAAATAGATAGGACAAATAAAACAAAAATAATTCACATAAAATTTTTTATTAGTATTTTTCATTGAAAAAGATCTCTACGTCAACTGAGGTGACGCTAACAAATTTATACACTTCCTCCTTCTCGTCATTAATGCAAGAAGAATATTTTTTTGCTATATTTCTGACAGTGTCATAAAAAAATCAAATCTGTTCTTTAAAATTAATCTCGGGATTTGAGGCATACCCACTTTATTCTTTCGCTGTATTAGTACTTGAATAACTCTACCTAATTCCGACCTCTGCTTATTACGCATATAGTGTGAAAACACTACGTATTTTTCGTTCTCGTGTTAATTATCCTAAATAAGAATATGGGGCATTCAGCCAACTTCGGTTGCCAGAGGTGACGTCAATCTATACGAAACTCAACATTACTAAGTTTATACACATAGCATAGCATAGCATAGCATAGTCAGCCTTATAATGTTCCCACTGCTGGGACTCAGGCCTCCTCTCTAGGAGAGGGAATAGGCCATAATCCACCACGCGGACCCAGTACGGATTGGTGAATGTCACATGTCTTCGAATTTTTGGTTCTAGAACATGCCGGTTTCCTCACGATGTTTTCCTTCACCGTTTTATACACATGTACCTAACAAATTACTAACGAGATAAGTAAGATGTTCTAGATAAATAACGAACAAAGACCCGCAATTGTTACAACTAGGACAATCAGATATGCGATCATTTTGTGGATTCTGTCGTCATTTGCACACATGGCAATCAACACCACAGCAGTGTGTAATCAAATGTTATTTTTATCTCGACGTTTTTCCTAGAAGCCTTCAACATGCTTTTTATTTATACTGTGATGATAAAACCTTAAACATAGTTCCTATAAAAAACAAGAGTGTGGTAGGTACCTATACTCTTTAATACGGCAACGTTTGAAGCTGTGGTCATAAAGGGTAAATATAATAATATTTCACAACTATCACACAACGCCATCTAGTCCCAAACTAAGCAGAGTTTGTGCTGTGAGTACTAAACAACTGATATTTCTAAATACATACTTTTATATTTCTAAATACATACTTTTATATTTCTAAATACATACTTTTATATTTCTAAATACATACATTACATACTATAGATGAATTACACCCAGATACAGAACAAATGACCGTGCTTATCACACAAACTTGCGTGGGAATCGAACCCACAACCTCCGGCATAGCAGTCAGGGCCATTAACAACTAGACCTACAGGCCAATCAACAGAGGCGTAGCGTGGACTAATTTAGACGTGGGCTAAGACACATCAGCGAGGCCTTTTTTTTTTCATAAATTCGAAAATGAGACAGCGACTGTCGCAACCCAGTGTTCGAACGCATCGTCGCTTACCATCAGGTGTCAAACGCGAGCTTTTGTTTCGGTACAGTAGACAAGCCTGAGGACAAATTCTCAGGCTTGTCGACTGGAAAACACGGCCTTATCTATTTTAAATTAACGAAAAAATTGACGTGTAAAAGCGTTTTTAGGGTTCCGTACCTCAAAAGCAAAAAACGGAACTCTTATATGATCAGTTTGTTGTCCGTCCGTGCGGCTGCCTGTCTATCAAGACCTTCTATCTAGGAACCGCATGGAGGTATCGAGTTGAAATTAAAACCATATACTTAGGTCTGCGGTCCCTTCAACCAAACTTCTAAGTTAAGATACCATCGTTTATGTCGCAAAAAGCTTATATTTCGACACTCTCAAGGGAATCAAAATTCATACGGTACTTGCCGTTTACCCAGAGTCCCGAAATTTGGTATAAAGCAAGGTCTTCTAGCACAGATATAGGAATAAATCTGAAAACAATAAATTTGTTAATAGCATAGCATAGCATAGTCGGCCTTATAATGTTCCCACTGCTGGGACTCAGGCCTCCTCTCTAGGAGAGGAAAAAAGGAAAAAAGGATGGAATTTGTTAATAATACGTCACAATTTTTTTTTTATATTCGTTAAAATCTCCGAGACTCCATTCGGGAATTGAACTATTTATATAAGTTTGTACGGAACCCTCAGTGCGCAAGTCCGACTCGCACTTGCCCAGTTTTTTTTTTTTTTTAAATAAATATCTTTTATCCCGGGACTGTTCACTTCGGATAATTTTTTACTATTAAGCGGGAGAATCCACTGGCAACAACCAGTAATTAATATAAGCAGGAAACTCAAGCATAGTTAAAAAAAATCGTCATTTCGGGTAAGACACCCGCATTTGCATAATTCGACTAACATTTTACTTTTCAATTTTCCAGTTCTCAGTGTTCCTGCTGATCATCTTCGTAGCTGAGCTGGCCGTCGGCATCGCAGGCTACATGAAGCATCAGGACCTGGAGAACTCCATCGTGGATCACCTGAACAAGACCATCAAGGACTACCCCACTAACAAGGACGTTGCCAAGACCTTCGACATCGTTCAGACTGACGTGAGTACCTTTTTTTGTAGAGTCATGCGTGAACAATATTTAAACGACAGTAAATTGAAAACCAGTATTCAATTTATATCCTGACTATACCTTTGAGGATATGCGCAGGAGAACCAAGGTTACGGACATAGCCCGAAGAATCGTCAAACTTAAGTGGCAGTGGGCAGGTCACATTGCTCGCAGAACAGATGGTCGATGGGGACGAAAGGTTCTAGAATGGCGACCACGTACCGGAAGACGCAGCGTTGGAAGGCCTCCCACAAGGTGGACCGATGACCTGGTGAGGGTCGCGGGAATCGGATGGATGCGAGACGCACAGGACCGGTCATTGTGGCGGCATTTGGGGGAGGCCTATGTCCAACAGTGGACGTCTTTCGGCTGAAATGATGATGATAATGATGATACCTATTAACCAAACTCGACGCAACGGTAACAGAAAGTGCAAAGGCCATTCAAATAAAAGATGGTAACTTCGACTAAGTGGACTGTAATTCTTAATTAGTAAAATAGTACATTGGATAGTGCACCCCGACAATATTAGCGAGCGAACGCTCAACGTGGAGCCGAATCCGTTCTGTCTTGTCTCTCGGGCGCGCGTCGGCCCGTAAATTAACAATATTTTGCAAGAACAATAGACTCTTAGATTCAACATAAAGAGACTCGACGTAAAGGGAATCAATCGATAATAATAAAGATAGGAAGGTATAAAAATTATCTAGTACGTATGGGTACGAATATTTTCTGAACACTGACTCCATCTTAGTGTAAAGCTAGAACTACACTGCGCACACATGTGCCACACGCCGATCTGTGCGCGTCGTTCTCCAAACATTTTATATGGAAACTAGACTTGTAGAGCTACACTTGATCCACGCCACGCGACGTCGTTCTATGTACAAATCAGGCTTGTTACACGTGTGCGTCGGTCTAATGTAGTTCTAGCTTTAGGAAACGTGGAGTTTAATCTGGACTCTGTAGGAGTCTGTCATACCCTCCACTTGCCTGCGACTACGCATTTTCACTACTTAAAAAAGAGGTGTGATGTATGAGATAATGCCTTGATAAAAAAATTATGTTTGGCGACCTGTGGAGTTACCATGACGTTCAAAGTAAGATTGTTTCATTCTTATTTCAGTGTGGGTAAGAGACAGAGCTATACAGGTTGTCTAGCGCCATCTCTTACTCACACTGGAAATAAGAATGAAACAATATTACTTTAAACGTCATGGTACAGGTCTTGGTCAATCCATGTTCTTTTTTTTTGCTTTTCAATTTAAGATTTATGCATTTTGCCAGTGTCAAGTTTATGACGGCATGGTTGTATGCCTTTTTCCATTAAGATGCGGATGTAACATATTCTTCTGTTTTTGCAGTATTTGACAGCAAATGTCATGAGTCAGCCTTTTTGGCAAACTTAGCTGAGGTAGTCGGCACCTACTACACTAACATTATTCTCAGCTCCATTTTACTGAAATTATGCTTTCTATGATTCCAGTTATTGTCTCGCTGTGTAGACCTTTAAGATCCCAAACTCCATCAATTTTACGTTGTAATATCCACTAGGATTCAATTTGTTAATAGTTAAAACAGCCACTGCTCTTGTCTCGTAAAATCCTGCCAAAACCCTCAATGACTTGCCCCAACCTATGTTGTCTGCACTGCCCTCCTAATATTCGTATCCTCTATACCCGTATATAATAATATCATACGTCCAAAATGTTGCTATTTATTTGTTGGTTTATGGTGGGCAATCATCAATGTCTTTTCTCGCTCTAAGGCGGAGCGGGTGGTCGTGTCAGACTTTTACTGATAAAACCACATCTATGTACCTTCAATTGCCCTATGCGTCCCAGGACCAACGAGTAACCAATTCGATAAACTTCGGTCCTGCTGGGCTCCACGGTTGCTGGCATCTCTATGAAGACCGCGTGTTGCCATAAGTTTTAAAATAAATAAAACTAATCGGCGAAGTCAGACTACAGAAGCGTAACTAATTTCGTTTACATTATCCTTTCAACTTGAGTGTTTGCAGGGATTCCTTTGTCTGAATTCATTACGTATTCATTCGTGGTCGGGTAACAATTTCACGTGGCCATGTGGCGAGCACAAAACAATATGTTAATAGACATTGTACAGGATTGTAAAGAAGGAACATTGGTTATAAAATACTCACTTTTTCCTGCGGCGTCGCCCCCGTCAACTGACTATTCAACTCTACCGTACCTAGTTACCGACCATACCCTACGCTACCTACCTACTTACACCTTCGCTGTATGCTGGTGAACCAAACAAAAAGAATTATTAAAATTGGTCCAGCCGTTCCAAGTTATAGCGTAACCAGGAGAAATAATAGTTCATTTATATGTATGTGTATTTGTTTTTAACTCGTACAAGTAATTTCGTATTGCTCTCCACGAACTAACAGTCCCAGAATGGAAACAAGGATTCTTTATATTACAATTTTTTTGTGGGAGACTTACTCCCTCGTAATTGAAAAGCTTCGAATTGATATTTTGGCAATAGATCTTCTAATATATAACTAGCGGTTATGACCGCCATTATGACGTTTATGGTCCACCCTGTCCAAAAGCTAATTTTTCGTTAAAAAATTGAGAACCAGATAGCAGCGCCACTTACCCGAGTACAATTTAATTTTCAAACTATCCAGGGACCCACTCAAATATATAAATTTTCATTCAAATCGGTTAAGCCGTTTAGGAGATAGGTGACAACACACATACATTAGAATTTTAAAAGATAAAGATATCAGGGAACATTTATTTATAGACTTTGTTAACGCTTAAACTAATGCACCCCATTTTCTGTTTCCAGTTGCAATGCTGCGGTATCAAGGGCCCTGAAGACTGGGCCGCCAACAACATCACGCTGCCCAGCACCTGCTGCTCCGGCCAGGAGATCACTGGAGGAGTCCCGGCGCCCTGCACTGACAAGTCCGAACACTTCCACAAAGACGGCTGCTTGGACAAGCTCGTCAATTACTTCCAGGAGATCGCGATGGTGCTCGGAGGCGTTGGCATAGGTGTCGCGGTTGTTCAGGTACATATATCTCTTAGCGCTTTGTAGTAAATGGTGACAGATAAACATCTTGTAACAATAAGAGTTAAGTGTCAAGCTATTTTGAACCATATGTGGTATGCAACTATTATTGTTAAGGTGATTCACTCGTAAGCTGCGGGATTGTTCGTAAGAATTACCGTGGCCCTGGAATACAAAGGGCAATTGAAGGAACACAGGTGGGTTTGGTCAGTAAAATTGACATTCCCTTTCGCCCAACCCAGAGTGGGATAAATTTATTTTTTCCCACGTCAAAAAAGGTGACCTGACCACCCTTGTTGAAAGCGATATCGTTTATAATAAGCTTTAAGCTATGTAACGGAGTAATTACACTGTTACTCAGCTCAAATCAGCTTTTAATTCAATTTTTGTATGGAAATCCGTTTTATCAGGAAAACGGGCATAAAATGAGAAAAAATGTGTTTTTATCTTGCGCATGCCAACTGCTCACTGTTCCGCCGCGAATGCTGTGACGGCCATCCACAATTTTATGCGATGCTGTAAGAGGCAGAAGTGTTTAAGTAACCAAAATTGTCCAGTGAAACGCGAATTGAGATATGGACAAGTGAATTATAATACAATTACACTAATTATTAGAGCAGTGGTGGCCAAATGGTAAAGGCTCCGACTAACGAGTTGTAGGTCGCGGGTTCCAAACCAGCCAGGCGCATTACTTTGTGTAATTTATTTCATCACCACTGCTCTCAGAAACGGTGAAGGAAAACATCGTGAGGAAACCGGCATGTCCTGAAAAAACAAAAAAATCGAAGACATGCGACATTCACCAACCCGCACTGGGCCCGCGTGGTGGATTACGGCCGGCGGCCTATTCCCTCCTAGAGAGAGGCCCGAGTCCCACCATTGGGAACATTAAAAGGCTGATAATGCTATAAAAAAATGAATTATAATAATTACGAATAAATCAAGTCATAGAAGTTTAAAACCGTCCAGATATAATTGAGTTACGACCCTAAGCGCCAGAGTAGCCCGCGTAATTAAAATTTACAAGTTTTGTGTTATTTTTACTGAATCATTAAAGTTATCATTACAATTCTCCTCAGTTCAGCTACCAACCCTATTGAACGAGTTTTTCATGAAATAGCCATAAATGATATATTTTTTCCTTTTCAGCTGCTTGGCGTGATATTTGCGTGCTGTCTCGCTCGCTCCATTCGCAGTCAATACGAGACCGTATAAACACATGAAACGGTACCTTTCGTATAATCTTTAGATCTAGATGTTAATAGCAGTTTCCAATATTTTCCTCAAATATCTACATCATTTTTTTTCTAAGTTGTGATCAAATACACCTCTACAATGTCTATGTATATTTTGAAATAAGTTATTTTATTATTGTTATTCCAGATAATTTGTTCATTTTATTATAAGATTTAAATGTTTACGTAAGTACAACATTAGAAGTATCAGGAGGTACTGTATTGTCAATAAAATGTGTGTAATTTTAAACTTTGCCATATATATTTGCAAGTGAGGGAGTGAAAAAAGCACAATGCACAGATTTTCTTAAAGTTCACATTGAAGTGTGCTCAGTGTAGAAGACTGATTTTTCGAATAGAAATGGGATACCTTATGCCAAAAACTTTATCGGAATTTCCTACTTTTTATACTTACCTAAATCTCAATTCAATTTTCTAGTATTAAAATAATTATTCTACCTTTTACTATTCATATTTAACCAATGTAGAAGTGGTGCACATTTATTACTATCTACTTATATTATATATTTTAGATTTGTACGATTCGTTTGTTGATTAGACGCAATGTCACAAACAAGACGCGATCTCCTTTCGATTGCGAAGTCCATATGATATTTTGCTGAATTATAAGAATTGCATCTAATTTAAAAACGGAACAATTAGATCATTGTAACGTTTGGAAAGTGTTCTAGGTCGTGTATATTTATAATAAAATCTGCATTATCCAAACATGAGTTTTAATCTACACTAATATTATAAAGAGGTAGTATGTTTTTTTTATTTGTAAGAGGCTCTGGAAGTACTGGTCCGATTGCTAAAATTTTTTCACTGATAAAAAGCTGCTTTATTCTTGAGTGACAGGCTATATTTTATATGTACGCGGACGAAGACGGCAAAAGCTAGTCAGGAATATAATGAAACAGCATTCTGTGTCCTAGTTACACACATTTTTATTTTCCTATTTTATACCATGATATAAATTGTAATAACAAAGGATGGTTATTAGGTATCAGAGCATGAACGTTGAATTTTGAGGAACATCAGTCGCGTTAAATACAGCTGTTGTCTTGCAAGCAACACATTTCGAGTCATAGTATAAAATAATTAAAAAATCACAATGACAAAGTATACCAGTCCTGAATACAAGTCCGTATTCACCTGCTGTATGTCGCAAGCATCTGAATCTCACAGCACCAGTTCCGACACTCGCGATATCACCCAATTTATAAAATCTTCATTTTCACGACGGTATCACCAAAACATTCATATACGCGCGACATACATACACCTTTAGCTAAAATCATTACAACGCTAAAATTCTAATTAGTTCTAGGGTTAAGACATACATTATCTAGACAATAAAATAACTTACATCTAATACTGTTTACATACTAAACGGAATATTTTAGAAAAGTTGGAGATGTCAGACTGGAGCGGAGGCCAATGTGCCTTGAGTTTTGGCACTTCATCAAGATAATGGTAAAAGTAGTCTAAATTATTTCATAAAATAAATTCTAAATTTCACTTCTTCGTCCAGGTGTTTAGATTGATATGTGATAACGAGTAAAACATGCTATCAAATCCTTAGTCCGCTGCTTACATGACGACGCCGCATAATACATATTGTCGAATCACTTTACATCAAACAATCACAACGAAAACATATAACACAGCATGTCATATATACTTTCATATTATAAAAATAAATAGGTCATTAATTATTATATCCCAAACCTATTCTACTCAATGTTAAATCGTATATTATATAGTGAATAATGTAAAAATATAACTCAATTATTTCTTTTATATAAAACCACGTAAATTGCACAATTAAAAAGAAACAACTAATAAGTCCCCAAAAATCCTTTTGTTACGAAGTTCTAAAATTTCAAATAATTTGACTATCTAATCCTTAACAAAATGGACCAAGTTGTAAAACCTATCTAATGCAACTTTCCTTCGTTTTCAGTCAAATAAGGCTTTTTAGTGACATTCATTCGGCCTTCGGTAATAATAAAACCAAAACTAGATTCGATTAATAAATACAATACGCAATACTTCAAAGTACCAGCTAACCAATACCTTGACCCTCCGACACAAGCCATTCCTTTTTATACATTCACAAAACTACAAATTTTGCGTTTCTTCAGCCTGTGACATCTCGCTGGAAAATTAGCAACTGACTCACCTGCCTCGTCATGAAATAAGATTTCTTAATTATAATTACAAAGCATTGAAGTCTATAATGGATTGGTTTATTGTTCATGAATCTTTTAAAACCATCTTAGTTTGTACTTGTCAATGCTGCCAGTTCGGTCGCGATCTATGCAAGAATAATATAAGTACTAAATATTACGAATTACAAAAATTTTATTCACAACAGGATAAGAAAAATTACAACCATTCAGTAATTCATTTGAAGACTTAAGTGGCGGAGGTAGCAAATGTATGATTGACACAACGTGGAAGAAAAACGGTTATTTAAACTACACTTTCACTACGCGTCCTAATAATTTTTGTGTAGTGAAGAATACAGCCAGACTTACACAGATTATTTATCGATAAGAACTCGATTTGAAATCGGAGGGGGCAGGAAGTACTTTTTCTTTTCGAGTCAATGGAAGTACAGAGGGCAAGGCACTACAATAATCATGATGTCAGATGGATTTATAAAACCCCATTTAGACAAGCTTTGTTTGCAACAGCCTCCTTGAGTGCCAACAGCAACCGATTCGACTGCTTTACGTATGAGCTACGGCAAATCACAGTCAGCAGCACGGCACGGCGGTACGGCAGATCTTATTGAGGATCGAATTGAAGGGGTGGTGGTGGGTGCAGGTCTTACCATTAACTTCTCGCTTTAGGGCATTGGTCTTGGATGGCCAGTGTTCAGTGGAGTAAACGCTTCCAGCTCTTAAGCCTACCAGGCGGTTGTGTTCGCAAGGGCATGCCGAGAATCGGATTCTTGGTTAATTTATCTAAGTGCGCATGTGACATCCCTTCGTTCTAATTGTGGTGCAATAGCAACCGAATCCAGATGAAAGCATCCCATTATGTTGATACGATTTAAGTAGTAAGTCAGGGACATGCCGGTTGTGCGAAAAATATCCCCCCCCCCCCCCCTCCCCGTTGGTACAAAGAGTAAAACATTGTTTCAAGAAAAATTAGGAACATTTTATGGGACAATAATAGCGTTTGCTTTCCAAATAATTATGAATATGAGAAATTAAAATTGAGGGACACTGACAGCAGTAAAATATTGTTTGAAAAATATTAATCTAATTCCAATACGACATGCAAGTTTTACCCTGAAATTAGAAACGTTTAACGGGACAAAAATGGCGATTTATTCCCAAATAATTATAACATAGTAGGCATCGCAATAGTCCAGACATACTTACACATAAGTAGTAACAGTTGAAGAGTGTATGAGATCATTGCGTTATAGCGGCAAAATTGACTCAAATCACTGGTAAAACCTACGATACACTTCATTAGTAAAACTTATCACTGTATTTATATAACACAGAGCTAGAAACATTAACAGAAATTCATTCAATTCACAACTAAATCGTTCATCTTTCTAAAATTATTTCAGACCGTCATTATTTCTTAAGCATGTTGACATCACATTAATTGCAACTAAAAATTAATAAGCTGTATAAACATCGCGCGCTGGATGGGGCACATTTGTTAAGATTAATTGAGTCTGGATGTTAGCAAATGTGTCCCAGGGAGCGCGTAGTGATCGGATATAACATTATAAGCTTACATTTACGTGAAAAGGATGGATTTAGAACAGAATGGTATTGAGTATGATACTGCAGGTTGTTCCGTGGCGGCTGGCGGGGGCAGCGCAATCATGTCGCGTAGCGCTTGGTCCACAGGCGTGCGATGCGATCGTGCTCCTCTCTGTTCTGGAGATACTGCGTCGCAATGCTGCCTACTAGAGGATCAGCTGAAATTGAAAAAAAAAGACAATGTTAGTCAATGATATAAAAATTGATTAATAACTGTCCTACGTCTGGACAAAAAAAAAGGCTTATCTATTTTTAATGTTTATTCTATATTTATGTTTAGGCTTTACACTGTTGGGCAAGGGTCTCTCCCAAGTCCTTCCAGACATTCTTCTCAAGTGCCGCCGCGAACTTGCCCTCGTGGTACAAGTCCAAGTCATCTCATACTTCATCTAATACCTCAAGTAATACGTCTTTTCTGGGTTGGCCTCGACAGCGCCATCCATCTGCAGGGTATCACTATTTGGAGAATCTGGCTCAGCGATCTGCATACGGCTGAAGTAAGCCTATTTGAGCCTGGCTGCCTTTTTGCACACGTATATTATGCGGCAAAAATTACGCGCTATTTTTCGCCAATGATTGATATAAAAAAATCGTTGTACCCTGTACCCAAAAATAGCCAAAATCTTGTTACAATTTCTGTTTCCTCCTTGTTATCTCTCTAATGATTAGTTCCCGTCCCATCCAACATCGATTTTTAATATACGACGCATTAAAAACTAGTATCGATATAAATAAACACGCGCGATAGGATTGTGGCATGAACAAAACATCAGGAGGACATAGAGGACAAAAGGGCTTTGACCTCTCGAGACTGGAGCAAAAGGTTTGTTACAAACTATACATGCTACATACAACAAATATTATAGATTTGTCAATTAATGCTGGTCTTATCTCTCCAGGCTGTATTGTGATGTATCTTCACGACAATCACTAATTGGAATAGGCAGAGATGATTTTTTTTTATTTTATTCATTCTCTTGAAATAATTCTTCTTGGCTCATACTGTGGGTTGTGGGTTCGATTCCCACCCAGGACAAATGTTTGTGTGATGAGCATGAACATTTGTTCTGTGTCTGGGTGTAATTTTGTAATTTATCTATATTTGTATGTATTTAGAAATATATAAGTATGTTTATCAGTTGTCTAGTACTCATAACACAAGCTCTGCTTAGCTTGAGACTAGACGGCGTTGTGTGGTAGTTGTGGAATATTATATTATATTATTATTATATACTGATAAGGATTTAGAAAAATAGCTACCCTTATCTAAAAGGTAAGTTAACTTGTTATGGCAAGAATGCAAATAATAACATAATGACTGTACCAGCTATAAAAAATATTTATATGATATTAAAATTGCAATATTTGTCGTTTGTAAAGTACCAATGACTGAAAAGTTGAAGAGGGATCGTCTATCTTGGTAAAGTCATGTGAAGAGGAAGAGTTATGAATATACCATCATCACGTAGATGGATGGAGAGGGAGAGGGAGGTCAAAGAAAAGATGACTAGGTGGACTGTGTGAGGAGTGATATGAAAGAAAAGGGAGTTTAGTGTGTCGGGTGGGGTGCGTTACATAATTCAGAAACACGTTCCCGTAAGTTTACTAATCCGAAACACTTAACAACAAATGCACGTTACCACGAAAAACTTGACGCCGTAGCCATGCGATCTCGAATTACATGATTCAGAAAACTGTAATATCGAATAACACGACCCCGTATGTTTACTAATAGGAAACTCTTCACAAAGAATGCACGCTGCTACGATAGACCTTACGCCACGGTCATGGAATCTCGAATAGCCAAGTCTCTAATTCTGTAATCTCGTACATATTGACAAATGAACGCCTGACGTATAATACGGCCGTTCTAACTTGGCGCCCGTGAACATAGGCTCTGCGAACTTTAGCGCATGTACAGTCGTAAAAAAACTGTTATTGACGTTATTTTTATAAAACCTAAATACGAATAAAATTTTACTAATACAGGGACCAAGTACAAATAAAATAAGTATTAAAACACTTTGAGAAAGAAAGCTACAAAAATAACTTATGAATTAAAGAAACAAACCTAACACTACACAAAAAACTTAACAATGTATTAATAAAAACCAACGAAAACGTTTGTCACCGCCTGTGCTCAAGACAGAGACAGCGAAACGAACACGCCACCAATGCTAACGTGTGACTGAGACACATTACCGCGTCCCGAGCATTGCCGATTATGCACGAAGTTTTACGGAGTAAAGAAAAAGGGATGTCCAATATGCGTGTCTGAGGGTGTTGTTTAATCGATTATTTTTCAAATCGATTGAAATCTAATTATAAAAATATATTTTATTAAATTTTATAAGGAGGTTTAAAATTTTCTCAAACAGCCATTATTGTAGTAGTTGTTTATAATTAACTGTTATTTAACTAAATCATATCTTTCCACCAAGAAAATATAATATTATTAGTTTTTTTATTATTAAAGTCGAAATCTCGTTTACTAACGACAACATTTACTATGTTTGTAAATCTATTTCGTTCAATATGTCATTTAAACAAAAATCAATAAATTCCAAATCGATAAAAATCGATTGCGATATTTGATTGAATAAAGGGTCGATTGTGTTTACATAGAGTCAATCTCTAGCTTACACCTCCGCCCCGCGCACGTCGCCTCATGACACCATTTTGTTCCTAAAAAACGTTCATGCGCAGCCTTCTGCGCAAACTTCAGGGCCGCCAAATTAAAACGGCCGTATTATATGGGGTAATCTGCTAAATTTTTTACAGTTCCTTTGATCTGTGACCTAACATTAGAACGTCATTGTGCATTCATTGCTTTTAATAAGCTCGATATTGTCATTCTATCAAAACTCTATTACGGGACCATTGACCGATCAATGATCGATCATTATGAATAAGCAGATTACGAAGTTTTAGCAAAATGACAATAGGATCGTGTTGGAATGACGAATTTATAAAATTAGCAGACTAGGGCCCCAAGGGCAAAATTCTAATGATTTGTTTTATTCTCTGAAAGCCCCCTTACTTGATTATAACAATATTTTTAATGAGAGAAACAATTAACGCGTACCGCAAGGATTGCTTTGAGACAACGCGGAAAAAGAATGTCCGGAAGGACTTTGTCCGCCTCTGTACCTTTATGTACATGAAGTGTTAAATAAATAAATAAATAAGGACTTGGGGAGGTCTGTGCCCAGCAATGGAACAATAAAGGCTAGGAAAAAAAATGTAAAAGGCTGACCAACATACCTGGATTACAGTCGGTGAGCAGGGAACATATTGAAAGTAAAACTTTTGATATTGTCAGTGCTGGCGACCAGTTGTCTTTGAGAATGTCTAGACATATCACCCCCTGGCTATTGATGTTACAATGATATATCCTAGTCCGGAATGTCACCTGGAACAGATAACAAAACATAAATTAATTAACATATTTTATAAAGGACAATTTGTCTGTTTATAAGGCATTATCTTCTAGGGCTTTTTGTTTTTTTTTTTAGTCGGGAAAATCATCTAATGACAAATCCCGGTCTTGGGCGGAGCGGGAGATAGTATCAGACTTTTACTGACTAAAAACCCACTCCTGTTCCTTCTTTGCTTTCGTCCCAGGGCCCCAGGTTTCACTTTCACACTACCCGTGGCCCCAATAATTATCTTCTAGGGCTGCGGTATTGTTGGAAATAGTTACAGCAGCCCTGGAGCACAAAGGGGAAAAAGGCTAACTCCGAGTTGGACTCGCGCACGAAGGGTTCCGTACCATTATTTACCTGTTACGGTTATTAATATCGAGCAAAAAATCTAGTTTTTTGTATGAAAGCCCTACCACAGAATAAGTAATAGTACAAGTACAGAAATTTCACTCAGGATGAGTGACTGACAATGCTCCTAATATTTACAATACATTTCACGACAGAGACTTGACCTTCATTGTATTTGATTGCGAAAATTCTTCCGCTGTTAATAAGTAGTGGCTTTCTTGATTTTTTGCCATATAATGTTGCTTTTTTTGTTGGAAATATGGACGAATCCGATTAACCGCATGAAGATGCTACGCATGAGCGACATATGTTCGGAATCTGATAACCTCTTGTACTTCAAACACCACACCACTACAGCTCTAATGATTAAATATCTACTTTGTGTTGAGTGAGCGTAACATTTAATTGAGCTTTGACAGCACTCAATCTGTCACTAACTGGACATAGACAGAGATAGTATTATAGAAAAGTATATTATCATCTTTTGTTATCTACACATAATTATGTATAAATAATTTTTTGTTTAAAATGTGTAAATTTATAATATTTTTTATAATGTTCCCACTGTTGGAACTCAGGCCTCCTCTCTAGGAGAGGGATGCTATAATATTTTTTTATTATAACTTACTTACTTATAACAAAAATGGAATTCTTAAAAAAAAATCTGTCTGATTGTTTCGGTTAATCTCTGAAATGGCTAGAGCGATTTTGACATGACTTTTACTGATAGATAGCCGATGTTATAAGGAGTAACTTAGGCTACTTTTATTTTAGAAAAAGAAATAGGGTTCCATGGAAAAAAACTTTTTGTAATTGTAACCAAATAATATTTACTGCTTGACGAGTTTGACGCGGACGAAGCCGCGGGCACCAACTAGTAAATATTATATAGCTGCAGTTTTTTTTTTCTTTGGTTTAACGAGCTAGAGCTAATCTCCAGAACTAGATAATTCTTAAAGGTTTTTATAGGCTATATAACATCACACTACGACCAGCAGGAACGGAGTAGTAACCAAAGACGCGGAGACGGCTAGTAGGCTTATAAAATTAAAATACCGAGAATATTTTCGAGTCATAAAACTCCTTTGACATACAAAATGACTGGCTGAATGAAACGACTGACTGAATGAAATGACTGGCTGAATGAAGGGCTGTCTACATCTCATCCAACTCTCCTGTCGCAATTCTGATGGAAGAAATTTCATTTGAAATAAGCAACACCTTTGCGCTCTTCATCTGTATTTGTTCTTTTAATTTTAAGTGTTTGTGTGTACATAAATAAATAATTTAACAGTTTCCTATCCGAATCTGTCTTTTATCTCGGAGAAATCTAACAAACCCAATTTATAATCACTGTTCAACCAAAAATCTACAAAAATATATTTAATGTCACACGGTGTGAAACGACGATTTATCACGATACGCTTCGTCTATTTGAGATCCGTATCAATCTAGTCAGGATATTGCCCCAACGAAAAATAGCATGCCGAGTTCAATCACGCGAAACTTGTCAGCTTAATGACCAACTCACCGAGATACGTAAGAAAACAGAAAGCTACGGGGAAATCTTAAGATATGTTAGATATTTAAATCGAATTATTAAAATTCGAAAAACCGGCCAAGTGCGAGTTGAGCCAAACTGCAATAATAAAATCGAAAAAAAAAAACACCAAAACTTTCTTGCATGGGAACCTCCTTTAATTTTTTACTTTAATCTAATTTTATTATTGGCTGTCCTAGCAGCAAAAGGACTACAATTTTTACAAGACCGAATTTCAACTCTCTACCTCTTACAGTTTATGAGAGACAGCTCGCAGCTGACAGACACGACGGACGAACGGACGGACAGCGGAGACTTAGTAATAGGATCCCGTTGGCTCCCTCGGGTACGGAACCGTAAAAAGATTTCGAAAGAAAATAATGAAGAAACCACGATACAAAAAAAAATCCCAGTATATTAGTGAATCCTAAAGGAGTTTAGGCCTCCGCAGGACAAGGTGGAGCATACGGTAGAGGTGTGCCTCGCTTGGGCAGAGCACCGGCGTGTCCTCGTGGGTAATGTTAGCGAGGGAGCGAGCCTCACGCCCCAGCTGCCGGGATCCCGATCCCGATTTCCGGCGACTATAGGCGCGGGCTTGGACGGCGAGCAATGGGTAGGTCGCCGTTCGGGCATTGGGAAGTGTGAAAGTGAAACCCTGGGACCAACTCAAAGAAGGAACAGGAGGTTTTTAGTCAGTAAAAGTCTGACACGCTCTCCCGATCCGCCCAAGAGCGGGGAATTTAATTGTATGATTTTCCTACCTAAAAAAAGGAGTTTAGGCCCATAATCAGTACTATGTGTGACAAAATCTATATGTTATATCATATCAGCTGATAGTCTAACTGACAATAAAATTCGCATAAAGGAAGCTCCATCACGGAAAAGGATACAGGTACTTTTGGTGACGCCATCAGTTATTTATAGGAGGGACGAAAATGTATCTCGTCTCACGCCATTTGCAAGAGAATTAAGGGCAATGTGTTATAAAAATATGCAAACTGACTACCAACATATTGGATCAAGTCAATATGGTAAATCATTGCCATATTAATTAGTAGTAACTAGGTGTCCCCCGCGTCTTTGGTTCCTGCTCGGTTTCCGTCGGCCGGAGCGTAATGTTATGTAGTCTATATTATTCGTCACGAAACTGACTATCCCAAACAGAAAGCTTTTTTTCGTAGTTACAGAGATTAGCGCGTTTGCTCCTACACCCAGTAGTTTCGGCTGTGCGTTGATGTCAGTCAGTTTCTCCTTTTATATAGATAGATATTTATATAAATATACATGAATGGCTGTTCGTTAGTCTCGTTAAAACTCGAGAACGGCTGGACCGATTTGGCAAATTTTAGTCTTGAAATATTCGTGATAGTTCAGGGAAGGTTTAAACGGTGAGAAAAAATTGAAAAACATAACGTAAAAAAAAAAAATCCGGATACAATGCCATCTCTAATTAAAATGTCATTATGCTATTTAGGCGGTACGAAGTTCGCCGGGTCAGCTAGTAATAATATAATATGTAATTATATCTATATCATAAACAGGAAAGATTTGTATTTTTGTTCGTAATGAATAAACTCAAAAACGACTGGACCAGTTTCAAAAATCATTTACCAGTAGAATGCTACTTTATCACTAAATGACATAGACATATATTTCCTACTTTAACGCAAGCGAAGCCGCTGGCAGATACTAATTTACTATATTAGTTTTTAAATTATCTGAAAACCATTTGCATTTGTCGCTTGTGTCTGTAAAATATAAGCGTTAATCATGTGCCGCCAGAGCCCGTAACTCTACACTTTCCGAGGGTGGCTCGACATAACAATACTGTTAAAGAATGAAACCCTCTAAAGCTGTACAACACATACTCAACAGTAAACCCACATGGCGATAAATATTTAACGAAACTCTCGTTGCCAATTCTCTCGATGTATTTTTTGTGTTTATTATACCTGATTTAATACCCTTGTAACCGCAGAAAAAGTTGTTTGAAAGTCGAGGTGTAACCCAAAAGTATTTCTTAGAACCTTTTGTCTGTTCAGACATTACACAAAAACTAATAATTAGGATCCAATTTGGATAAGGTAAAGATACGTTCGAAATAACGAGGTAGCTACAAGATCCATTTTTTTTTTGTGCTGGGAATGATCCAATGACTTTGGAGGAGCAGGAGGGCAAAGCACACTTGTATCTTTCAGCTGCCCTTTATTCTAGGACGGGTTTCCTTTACAGATATTCCCCGTGGCTAGATGGTTGTGAAATTACGTTCAAAAGAGTCACTGCGGCCCCAAAAGGCAACTTAAATAAAAACAGGTAGATTTTAGTCAGTATAAGTCTGACATTCCCTCGAAGCTTCACCCTAAGCGGTAGGACTTATTTCATCATTTCACACCTCAACCAAAAAAAAAGAAGATACGAAATAAATACGAATGCTTACAAAAATCACGAAACTGTAAATTAGTAATTCTGTCTACACGGATATCTAAGTAGGTGTGATTGTACAATACATTTTGATGAGTCAAGAAAATAATGCGTGACATTGATTGATGTGATGCGCCCGCGATTTATTTTTAGAGGACTGCCCTCGTCCTACATTCTAGCAACTATTTTCATGCTTATGAAGTTCATTGGAAATGTTAATAGAGATTTGTAATTGATACAGAAAAATCAAAAGCCAATTTCCTGATAATTTTCTCGATTTTTATCTTCTTCTCTTACATGATATACTTATTTAGGGAATTGTATAGAAATATGAGGTACTAGGACATTGCTAGCGACTCGTTTGCGAGAATGTTTTTGTTTTCATAAAAGCGAGCGCCCCTTTTAGCCGTACTTTGAGGGTGTCTTTGAAAAACTAATAATGACAGCCTATAATACTCATTTTGATTACAATTTGTGCCAAGTCGAGTTTAATAATCCAAGAAATAAGATTTCTCCATATAATCTTTAAAATCCCTTAAATTGTTCAGTTGTGGATAGTTCTGAAAACTTTTATTATTTACTTAGGTTATGTACTACCTTTTAAGTATATTGGCACACGGAATGAGATATTGCATACAAACGAAATCCTCTCTTTGCAGGTTAAATTTCCAAAAACTCCTTTTTAGTGCTCGCCTATTTCATAAAAGGAGGCCTAGAGCAAAATTTCATGTTTCCAGTCCCATCACTTTCACCTGTGCGTTGATATCTCAATCAGTCAGTTTCACCTTTGATATTATATAGAATCCTCGATTGATTTGTCGGACAATGGCGAGTATAGAGGGATGCACTAATTAAATACTAGGGGCGTCTCGCGACCCCTCGCAGGGTTCGGACCTCAGTATAGGGCGTTGCTAGACACCGCCGGCTAGGGAGACTGAAATGATTTGATGTTATATTTATAGGTAAGTTAGTGCAAGGGGTGGAATGGATAAGCCATGATTGATATTGTTGTTTACTTTTTCGCTATATAGCATGACTAGCTTCTGCCAGCGGCTTCGCCCGCGTAAAATGTTTCTTCATACAAACTTTAGACCCCCGTTTCATCCCCTTAGGGGGTGAATTTTAGAAAACCCTCTCTTAGTGCTCGCCTACGTCATAAAAGTAAGTCTTGTGCAAAATTTCAAGCTCCTAGTCCCAGTTTCTCCTTTTATATGTATAGATTACATTTTTAGGGATTGGTATAAACTAACTTTTTTATTAAGAAATTACGTGTGGATCCATTAACATTGTAGTAATTTCGAAACCTTCAAACAAAAATCACGTATTTTTTTGAGATGGAAGTTTTGGTAATCTTACGAAAAACACTGTTTTGACCAGAAATGTAAAAAAAAAACAAAACTTATTTAAATTCGTTTAAAATTTATGCTTGCTTTAACATATTCAAAATTAATTAACTACTTTGCTTATTTAATAAATCACTCTTTTTTTCCACCTATTTAGTTCCATTATAAAAAAAAAAAAAAACATTTATGATGTCTGCCTAGCCAGCCATTTAAAAAAGAAAAAAAAAACCGTTCAAGTGCCAGTCGGACTTGCACACTGAGGGTTCCGTACAAACTTACCTATGAAAACAGTTCAATTCCCGAATTTAGTTACGAAGATTTTTCCGAAACGGTGATGTAACTAAAAATTTTATCCTGATTTTTTCCTATACTTGAGCTATGAGACTTCGTGATAAATTTCAGGATTCTAGGTCAACGGGAAGTATTCTAAAAATTTTGATTCCTTGACTGTCTAAAAAAAGATACGAGTAGGTAAGTACGAACGGCCGTATCTTTTTTTTCGTTAACTATTTTTTTACAGCCTCAAGAGACCGCAACTCGATACCTCCACGCGTCCCCGAGATAAAGGGTCTTGACAGACTGACGACAAAGTGATCTAAGGTATAAGGGTTTCGTTTTTTCCTTTTGAGGTATGGAACCCTAAAAATATTCAAATTATTATGACAGTTGTCAAGTTGTCATCTGTATCGATTCCTTCACATAAATTGGGTGTCAGTGAAGAAAACAGAGAAGTTAACATTGATCGCCTTACTAATTACTACTAGAACATTCCTACATTATTATATTTGTCACTAGGACCAAATGCAAAGAACTGCTTTAAAATAATTATCAAAATTTGCACGCAAATAAGACTGAGAAAAGAAGAGAGTTAGTTCTAACAGCATGAAAGAGATTTCAAATATAAAACGAAAATCAAAAATACATACCTTAGGAGGCTTGAATGGATATTCTGGTGAGAAGTGGATGTCTAGGAAGAAAACCCCTCCTTCGTACACCGAACCAGGTGGGCCTAAGATGGTGGACACCCATTCATAAAGATTGTCTCCTTTAGGCCCCGCACTGCAGTTTGGCGGTGGGTCTAGTGTAATCTCTGCAAGCTCTTTCTGGATCCTCTTGGCTGAAGTCCCAAGCGCCTTCGACATCTTAGGATTTGGTTTGTTTTCTTTTGTATCTGGTTTACTGTCTGCAACGGCCCCACTTGAGCCAGCACCGCCTCTGCCGCGACCCGTACCACTCCCTGATGAACCAGATGCACCGCTCATTATCTAAAAGCAGCAAACGTCTCATTCCGCTACACCAAAAAGCTGCTAATTAAAAAGCTTGCAAATGAGTGAAATGATTGATGAGAAAGCTTGCAACATTGACTGATGATCACATGCTATCTATAATTTTCAAAGGAATTACATTGACTACGAAAATTGTATGTATATTACAAAAATAACAACTCCAAAAATAAACAGGTTTGATGACACAACATTGTTATGTGCAAATAACTCTGAAAGTGCAATGACATGATAGTGAAAAATTATCCTCATTGATCATTGTAGAATCATTGATTGCGAGTCAAATAAATGCAGCTACAACTACATTGCAAGTCACTTTTAGTTAAAAAATCACAAAAGACGAACATGTTTTTTTATTTCAAGCAAGAACAAAATCACTAGAACAAAGACATTCCTAATCCCTACACTTTGAACACCAAACATCAGCATTTAAACAAACAAAAACTACTACGCTCTAGTTAAAATTGCCAAACTAATATACTCAAAATATCAATGCAAAACGTAATGGAAAAAGGTTTATTTGTACCTTACGAATAACAGTCGGCCATCTTGTGGGCTGGCGTTATCCGATAACTTACAATTTTTGATCCACCAGTGACCCAAACGAATGAAAAAGACGGCTCCCGATACGTAATAGTTAGTATACAACGAAATTCATCCCCGACATGTGCAAAATTTGTGCAACGCTATTAGTGTAATCTCCGTGTTAGATGCCCCGCACTGCAAAGCGTAAATAGGCAGCCTGTTACTTTCCGCACTAATACCGCTTCTTGATAAGAGATAGATGAACTAATTATACCTTATTCAAAGATAAAACTCGAACTTGGTGTGTTCCGGCAAGGTTTTCAAAGCTTCGATCCTCTTCTACCACATTTCATCCATTTGTCTGTCACCCTCACCAACACAAACAACCACTGAAATTCACGGAATGCACACAAGCTTAGTTATAAATCAAATACAAGTAAAAAGTACCATAGGCATTTCAATACTTACAGGTTTATAGTTATGACTAATTATACTAGTCTATTACTAGAAAAATAAGCAATACATAGACATTTAAATCAAGAAGTTATGAAAAATTACACGAAGCACAACCACATTCCGACATTTTCTAACTTTTTTTTTGGCCGGGGGATGTTGATAGTGTTGCCACAATAGCTTCATAAAAACTACTAGACGATTTTTTATTATTTTATTAAACCTTAAACTACTCACCCACCGCATCTACTTATTTCACTGAAATCAAAGGAAAAGGTAAAAATGAAAACCTATTAGTTACAAAATATGAAATTCAAAAGGTGTTACATACAGAAAAAGGGTTTACTGAAAAATTTAAAACAAACAAAAAAAAATATTTTACCATGCTCTAAATAAATATGCTGAAAATGCTAGTAATGCTTTCTGGGACTGGACCACATCTTCTGAAGGCCTGATCTAATGTCAATTTTGAGGTTGTCAAGGATTTGTTGTCAAAGTTGTCAAATTGTCAATTGGAAATATTGGTTTATTGGATGCTCTTTATATTTTGTGCTTCTCTGCCTGAAGTATAATAAATAAATAGAAACATTATTTTAAAAAGCGTGACAGAACAACAAATAAAATGGGTAAACGACAGCACCAGAAGGATAAAATGTAAGTTTTATGCTATTGCTCCTTCAGTGTTTTGCCTAATGTTGTTTAATAACAATTCATCTTTATCAATTATTAGGTACCTAACTTACACGGAGTGGACTACACTGTACGGAGGCAAAAGATCAGGCACTGCTAAGGAAGAGGACACTACATTCAAGCGCTTACCGTATGACCATTGCTGCCTATGTCTTCAGCCATTTGATGACCCTTATTGCGATGCAGACGGTAATATATTCGAATTACAAGCCATACTTGAGTTCGTGAAGAAGTTTAAAGTTAACCCTGTTACTGGGAAAGTAAGTATAATTTTCTATTTACCCATGTAAATATAAACTCTAAAACCCTACAGAGTTAAACTAAAAACCTTATTATTTTATTAACCCTCAAATTAACCTTCAAAATGGTTGAGCTAAGTGGTGCTAATATTCGCGTCATGTCCGTGAACGGGCGCTGTCACTCTGTCAGTTGAGACTGGTCATCTCTCAGCTGCCAGTTGCTATTTTAATATCTATATTTAGTTTTTATTTTTACTTTATTTACATTGTTCTCACATGATAGCGACAAGAAACATGTAACAGATATATTTGTAATTACAGAACATGATTGAAAAGAGTGTCCATGGAGTTTCTTGCACATTCTTCTCCATAGAGATTACGTACGCTTTGGAATGTGCAATTAGCATATTTTTTTCTGACTGACTTACTTCTTGACATTTCAAAAGTGCTTTTAGATGGTTTGTTTGAAATAAAATGCTTTGACTTTGACTAACTCAACTTCACATGAAAACCTTCTTTCCAGAAACAAGATGTTAAAACTCTGACAAAATTGAACTTCTTCAAGAATGCCGAAGAGGATTATCACTGCCCTGTTCTCTTCAAACCTTTCACAAAGAACTCTTACATTGTCGCCATCAAAACCAGTGGCAATGTGTACTCAAATGAGGCCGTGGAGCAGCTTAACATTAAAGGAAAGAATTGGAAGGACCTTATTAATGACACCCCATTTGTTAGAAGTGATATTATTGTCATACAGGATCCAAATAACTTGAATAAGTTCAATATTTCAACTTTCCATCATATCAAGAACAATTTGAGGGTGGAGACTGAAGGTACATCAAGATTTTAATTCTATAACCCCAAGCAAACACCGGCGGCATTCACTCTCTCATTGTCTTTCTATTGTGTATCTAATTACGGTATTCGAAAGGTTAATTTGATGAAGGATTACAAACTTATTGGTTTGTAATCCTTCGTCAAATTAAACTTAAATAGCAGGCACAGATTATACGTTTTCTAATTAGAACACAACAGCAAGTTGATGTTTGTTATTTTATTTATTTGACATGTTTTTTAATAGTGTAATGATGCAAGAGGGTAAACTTTGACATCATAGCTAGCCTGCCTTTGCTAGAGTAGTGGCTCCAGCCTTATAATATTTTCCACACATATTTACTCTAGAAAAACTGATAAATTTCCATAAAAATAATATTTTCAATAACAAGTTGTTTGAGAAATGGCTTGTGGTTTTTTTTTCAAATGTGCTCAGCTTTATTTTTGTGAGATTTACCTGGTGAATAAAATATAATTAATGAAATAGGCAGTAACTAGCAAGCGCACTTTTCAACACTAGTGCAAAATACACTTTATAAGCCTAAAAGCAGTAAGGTAGGAGTCAGATCTTGAGTAAGAGCATTGTGAAGATCTTTTGAATAATATAATGAATATTGTTTTCTATTGGACTAAGGGTAGACCGATAACCTGGGGAGGGTTGCAGGAATCCGATGGATGCGAGACACACAGAACCAGTCGTTATGGCGACACTTGAGGGATGCCTATGTCCAACAGTAGACATCTTTCGGCTGAAATGATTATAATTGGTCTAAAACAACTTTCACACTCCAATGAGACAACTAGAAAACTTAAATGTAATATTTTTTATTTTACAGAGGAAATAGCCATGAGGAAAGATCCTCACGCAAGACTGAAGACTGTGTCGGCTGAGACAAAAGACATCCTACAAGAACTAGAGAAGGAATACAAGGCCCCCGAAAAGAAAGAAGTTAAGAAAGAGGTTGGTATAAAACTTGTCATCAAGTATCTCTTAATTTGTAGTACCTTTAAGCATAGGCCTCCTCTAGATTTCTCCAGTGATGCCTAGCTAGACATGCTTTCCTCCTGCAAGAACCCAAAGTTTGCCTGTTATCATCCTACCATCTTCTTACCGCATTATGCCTGCCTTATTCCCTTTTACTGTCTCTCGGGTACCAGTTTGATACCAGCCAGGGCTCCACTCAAATATGCACACAAAATATCACCCAAATCTGTCACGCCGTTTAGGAATTACAAACACATATACCGAGGAAATCTCAACTTAGTATAGAACAAAGTCGCTTCCCGCTATCTGTCCCTATGTATGCGTAGATCTTTAAAACTAAGCAACGGATTTTGATGAGATTTTGTTTAGTCGAAAGAGTGATTCAAGAGGAAGGTTTATATATATAATACATGCATAATATAGTAGAGAAACACTGAATTTTAGAGTTCTCTAATGTGATGTCGTAAATATATATATATTTTTTTTTGCGCTTACTAGTAATGTAGTACAGTATTGTACACTTTAAAAAGGTCTCCAAAAAAATCTGCGATGGTATTACATGGAAAACACTCAAAAATCATTTTTTATCCTTTACTTTTTACGAGAAATTATGGCTTATTTACGAAGCTATTTTAAGCAATACAGCTTTAATCCTTATTCAATTAAGTACCCCTGTAGGCTGTTTAGTAATTATGGCCCTTTACAGCATGTAATTTAAGTGAACATTATCGAAGATATTAAGGATTTAAAATGCAGGGACATAGCGGTTGCGGCGGTATCAGCATGGCACCGCTGCAAAGCCGGGGTGGGTCGCTAGTTGTAAATTTAAAGAAGTTATCTTTTTAAAAAACCAAATTAAAAAGCATATTTTCCTACAAGGTTGCAGATAAGTTCAATGCTGCTCACTATTCCACTGGCATGGTAGCTGCCAGCTTCACTTCCACTGCAATGATGCCAGAAACAGTACATGAGGCAGCCATCATTTGTGAAGATGATGTTAAATACGATATGGTGAAGAAAAAAGGTTGGTAGCAAAACTCCACAATCTTTATACACTTTTCTGTTTGCAAAATCTTGCTAAGAATTTAGCAGGGCTTTATTGTAAGTGAATTCTTAGCAAGAGTTTTTGGACTATTATCTGATATCAAATAGAATCATGCGATAGTGTGCCCCGGGGCCCTGGAACATAGACAAAGAAAGAACAGAAGAGGGTTTTTAGTCAGAATAAGTCTGATACACCCTTCCAAGATCGGGAGAAATTATTGGATGATTTCCCAGCTAAAAAATAATAATAATAGCATAATCAGCCTTTTAATGTTCCCACTGCTGGGACTCTGGCCTCCTCTCTAGGGCCAATCCACCACGCGGGCCCAGTGCGGTTTGGTGGATGTCACATGTCTTCGAATTTTTGGTTCTAGGACATGCCGGTTTCCTCACGATGTTTTTCTTAAGCGTTTTGAGAGCAGTGGTGATGAAATAAATTACACAAAGTAATGTGCCTGGTTAGTTTTGAACCCGCGACCCACAACTCGTAAGTCGGGGCCGTTACCACTCAGCCAACGCTGCTCGGTATACCAAGTTACCAACAAGAAGAAAAACAGTTTATTCTCTTTTTAGGGTTCCATACCTCAAAAGGAAAAAACGGAACCCTTATAGGATCACTTTGTTGTCCGCCCGTCTGTCTGTCTGTCTGTCAAGACCCTTATCTCGGGAACGCGTGAAGTTATCGAGTTGAAATTAAAAAAATCATATACTCAAATCTACGGTCCCTTGAAGCTGTGAAAAAATCAAACTTCTGAGTTAATGAAAAAAAAAGAAACGGCCGTTTATGTCGCAAAAAAACGTATATTTCGACACTCTCAAAGGAATCAAAATTCATAGGGTACTTCCCGTTGACCTAGAACCTTGAAATTCGACATGAATCAAGGTGTTATAGTACAAATATAGGAATAAATCTAAAAACTGTAAATTAGTAGTTACGTCAGAAAAAAAAAACTGATTCGGAAAAATCTTCGAAACTCAATTCGGGAATTGAACTATTTACATAAGTTAGTTTGTACGGAACCCTCGGTGAGCGAGTCCGACTCGCACTTGCCCAGTTTTGTTTTATAAACACTACTCTACACTTAGAATTACTATCGGGTCTGGGTGTGTTGTGTTTGAGTTATTCCGAATGTGAGGCTAGAGTCTAGTGGTCGTCAGCACTCACTCAAGGACTCTAAACTGCAATCAAGTATGTATAAAAATGTTTGCTGAGACAAGAGGTGTACTGGATCAACTAAAAAATACCGCAGCCTTGGCAGGTATCGGTCTTATTGAGCCCCATCAATTTTGCTGACAGCTTTTTGACGCGAGGATCACAACGCGCCTGAAACCACGCTCAGGCTTTATAGGACGATCTGAAGACGAGCTACCACATTCTACCCGTCCGTAAGCCCGCGCCCCGGGCGTCTTCTGCAGCAGCTGGAGCGTCAGTATTACCAACATCTATAACACGAATTGGATAATTCAATACCCATTGGCAAGACAAGTTGTTGTCAGACTATTGAACTTCTGCTATCCGAAAACGCCTTTCATTTATTCTGGTCAGAATAATTTAATGTTATCTAACTTTTTTTTTAGGAGGTGGGATATCATCTGATAACTTCTCCCGATTTAGGGTGGATGTAGGACTTTTACTGATTGAAACGCACTTCTGTTCCTTCAGTTGCTAAAAATTCTCCATGGTCCTAGCGGGCATCCGGCCCCGGCCCCTACGGTTTTGCTACTACATGCCGTCGATGATTGTGCTCGATCCTTACCGGTCGGACGGACGGCGAGCTACCTATTGCTCACCGTCCGCAAGCCCGCGCCTACGGTGACAATAACTACCCTGGAATATTTTCTCTGAACCCTCGTTTAAGTTTCGCACGTCTCAACAAATTTCTACTCAACCATATCCAATAATAGTATCTCGTTATTTCCTCAGGATATGTCAGACTAGTAACAAACCTGGGTCCTCTAAACTTCGAGCTATACTGCGACTTGACGCCGAAAGCATGCGATAATTTCATAAGACACTGCAACAATGGGTACTACAATGGCACCAAATTCCATAGATCTATTCGGAATTTTATGGTAAGTAAATAATTTGCCCATACCTCAATTAATTACACCTCCCTCTTCTTTTTTGACTTATATTTGCTAACAGTACACCGCAGACTACCCCCTTTTTTAGTTTAAGCTCGTATAGTCTATCCTAAGGTTGTCTGGCAGTTATCGCTGTCAGCGATAAGACCGCCATTGTACCCATAAATTTAAGTTTCTATTCTCCCTAAACAGTCAGACTTTTTATAAATGTGATTAGCACAGGTCGGAATTAGGTAGAGTTAAACATGTACTTACACCGATTTCATACAGCGAAATAATAAAGTGGATATGCCTTAAATCCCATGATTAATTTTAAAGAGCAGAATTTTTTTATGCAATATCAGAAATATAGTAGAAAAAATTTCTACTTCTTCTTACGTAGCTGTGGATGCGTTTGATATCCACCAATGATAGTCATTGGTCTATCTAGTTAAGCACTGATTGAAACGGGTTCAACTAAACTATGTTTTTTATATGGATGTATGCAAGGGCGGATTAAGGGGGGGGGGGGGGGGGCATGGGGGCACATCTCTTCCAGATTCCAAATACAGGCTTTAATACCTAATAGATTTAAAAAATTCAGATACAAGGTGGCGATCCTACTGGTACGGGTTTGGGCGGCGAATCGGTGTGGAAGAAACCATTTGAAGATGAGGTCAAACCTAACTTACACCATACTGGCAGAGGAGTGTTGTCTATGGCGAACTCTGGACCGAACACCAATGGATCACAGTTGTTAGTAACTAGCTACATCGTTTTTTTTTTCTTCTATAATAGATAGAGAAAAAAGTAATTTATTCTGTACAAGTGACTCGCGTCGGCTTTGCACGAGTGCTAATATCGTGCTGTTTTGATCACGCATGCGGGTTATCCCCGCACGCGTAACCGATAGTATTCATTGTAATGCGTGGCATACGCACGTGGGACGTGGGGCGGGATCCTGGGGCCCCGCCAGCCCCGCTTGAGGCACCCGCGCATTTGTTGTATATTGTACAAAATCATAACGCACAGCAGCCCTCCGAAAGCTTGATACGTAAAAAGTACGCACAAATACGCTATAAAAAGCACTAGCTTTTGCACGCGGCTTCGCCCGCGTACATAAAATATAGCCTATGTCACTCAGGAATAAAGCAGCTTCCTATCGGTAAACAAAAATTTACTATCGGATCAGTATCTTTCCTCCTACAAATAAAAAAACAAACTTTACCTCTTTATAATATTAGTGTAGATATACCTTAACAAATATCATTATCTTGCCACTTTGCAAGTTTAAAAGAGCAATAGCAGCATGCGACCTCTTTTGATATCACAGTATCATTATTTTGTTCCATTCGCGCCGCATCGCTTTGTAATCGCGTTGCATCGCCTACGTGTGTCATTTCTATACTTTATAAATCAGGCTATTACAGATATCTTTTTAATCGTGATGCGTGAGCTTTTTAGTCGTGACGGTCCAGTGGTTAATTCACCCGCCTCTCCCTTGCATGAGAGACATTACGGGTTCGAAACCGGTCAAGTACCAATATGAATTTTTCAATTCATATGTACTTTTCTAAGTTTATCTAGTTTATTACTGACATCCTCGGAAAGCACTAAAAGCCGTTGGTCCCGGTTGTCATTCGTAGATCTTTGACAGTCGTTACAAAGTAGTTAGATGCCAGAAAGTCTGACCATCAATCTATCCAAGGAGTATCGTGTTGCCCAGTAACTGGGTTGTGGAGATCTGATATGGAGTCGCTCTATGTAAAAAATAGTTACATCGGCGAAATCGGGTTAGACTTGAAGCCGATCTCGAGGTAGTTAGGAAAAGGCTAGGGAGTTTTTTTTGTTATATTTGGGAACCATCCAATGATTTCTCTCGCTCTTGGGAGGAGCCGAAGGCGTGTCAGACTTTTGCTGACTAAAACCCACTCCTATGTTCCTTCTTTGCCTTCGATGCAGGGCCCGCGGTTCACTTTCACATGACCCATGGACCCTGCTGGGCCCTTACAGAAGCTAGGAAGATGATGACAGAAAGCATTTTAATTAAAATCTATTCTATTCCAGTTTCATAACTTTCCGTTCGTGCAAGCAACTGGACGGCAAGCACACGATCTTCGGCAAGCTTGTGGGCGGCATGGACACGCTCACCGCCATGGAGCAGATAGAAGTAGACAATAAGGACCGGCCCATTCAGGACATCGTGATAGACGTCGCGCAGGTCTTCGTGGATCCTTTCGCTGAGGCTGAGGAACAGGTACTCTTCATCATTTAAACTTTTTGATGACCAGATTGATGTATTTTTATAATATTCCACAACCATCACAAAACGCCGTATAGTCCTAAGCTAAGCAGAGCTTGTGTTATGAGTACTAACCAACTGATAAACATTCTTATATATTTCTAAATACATACTTATTATAGATAAATTACAACCAGACACAGAACAAACAATCAAACATTTGTCCTAGGTGGGAATTGAACCCACAACCTCTGGTGTAGCAGTCAGGGCCACTAACCACTAGACCAACAGGCCAGTTGCACATTTGTATGATACAGAAGTTTTTATTAATTTAGATAAAATAATAAATAATTGAAAACATTAAAAAAATGTTAGTTGATATATGAAATAAGTATTCCATAAGTACAATGCGGGAAGTTAGAATGTGTATCAGTAAACTATGCATAGTTTAGACCTTACAGTGAAGTCTAGCTATAAAATTAATTCTCTAAAATATTCTTTCAATAATAAATCATTTTTGTTTGCTTGTTACAGCTTGTCAAAGACAGAGCAGAGGAATTGAAAAGAAAAGCAGAAACAGAAGGATCTCAGGTGAGGCCGAAAAAAGCAAAACAGCCCCTGAAAGTGTTCAGGGATGGTGTCGGAAAATACCTTAATTTGCAAGAAGTGGCGCCCCCTGCAGCCCCAACCAGCAGTAAAGCTAGTAAGACTCAAGAAGGCCCTGCCAAAAAGGTTAAAAAAGATGGAAAAATTGGTTTTGGTGGTTTTGATAACTGGTAAAAACTAATATTACTAAATGAAATGTATGATAGTCATTTGTAAAGAAATAAAATGTATTATTATAATATTTACTTTTTTATTTATACCTTCTAAAATACTGACAACTTTAAATAAATTCATAACAATTTCTCATTTTACAATTACACAATTTGTTTACATAATAAATTCATCAATTAAGTACATCTAAAATGTTAATTTATTCTAACTAAATGAGTTAAATACTCATATTTAACTTTATACTAATATTAAAACATCAACACAATAATAAGTGCAATTATTATGTATATTTATTATTTATTTACCCCTTAAGTCTTTTTTTAATGAGTAGGTAACACAAAGTTGCTTCTGTTATTTAAAGCTAACAGAAAAGTTCCATTTACATGGGGAGACAAAACCTCTGCTTTTTTTTTAAATTGATATAAACTGACTGCGATCCCACCTGATGGCCCCTCAAGTGCCATATGAACTGCTAAAGACGGGTCTACACTAGAGGTGCCGAGCACAAGTAGAGCACGAGCCGAACTCAAATTAGTGTAGTGTTGGATGTTCTACTCCTCTAGAGTTGGTCCAGACTAGACGAATTTGAGCTTGACTTGTACTCAGCTCCTCTAGTGTAGACCCACCATTAGATTTATAAAAGACAACAGTTGAAATGTCAGATTCTTAAACATTAGGTTCAAAAATATCTCTTTTTTGTGTTTGGTCTATGGAGATAGGCAGTTGAGGGGTTAATGCATTTTTTTATAGTGCACAAAACGATTTCTTTATGAGTTAAATACAATATTTTGTGATATCAAATACCTTTGAGATGTGCCTCTAATTTATGTTACTAAGATTTTGGCATCATACCAAAGTTTTCCTTTTCTCCAAACCTGTGACATACTTTTAGCACATAGAAATAAACAGAGTTGATTAAAGAGAAAGTTTTCTTTCAATCTACGAAGTTAATTAGTTTTACATTGAGCTTACTGTTTTGAAACAATAAATGCAGCTTTTATAGTGTAGCATTCTGTGGTTTTAAAATTAAGCACTTGATCTGAAGTTTATTAGGCAATCTTTCAAGTGAGATTACATAAAGTATGATGTGCCATAAGCTTCTAATTCACACTTTATTATAAAACATCATTTATTATCATGGTGTTTTTTTTTTTAATTATTGATGTAGCACAGTACCATTTCTTTCCTCCTTGACAATTCTGTTTTATGTTAAAGCTGTCTCCTAAATAACCATGTCTTCTCATTTACCTATAGCCTTGTTGGCACCTTTGTCAAAACTTTCCATACATTTATTAATCATAGCTTGACTATGTAACATTGTCTGTCATTACAAGCTTAGTTGTAGTTAGTGCGTCGCCTTGCAGTTCTCTGCTTGTCAAATCTCATTTCCATCTCTTCTAATACTTTTGGAGTATATCTCACAACCAGCTTCACTGACCCAACAGCTTGCTTCAACAACTCTACAGCTTTCTCGTGGTTCTCACCTTCTACTGACACGCCATTGACTGATAACAGCTGGTCACCTCTTTTCAGTCCGCCATGGCGATCAGCGACCCCTCCAGGAATGATTCTCGATATGTAAATAGGAGAGTTTTGTTCTTTACCACCCATGACGTTGAAACCTAGACCTTCCTCTGTCTTCGGAAGCTCGACAACCCTTGGATGTGCGTGGCCTTCAGCCGCAGCGAATGCAGCCACTGTGGCCTTGGCAGTAGCGGAAGCTCTAATATCCGCCGAACCTTGAATGTCAACAGTTTCGTAAACATGCTCATACACCTCACGAACAGCATTCAAGAAATCACTTTGTAGCACTTTCTGTAGAGCTGCAAGCTTCGTTGCAGGAACTTCACCACTTTGTTGAAGTTTTTCGAGCAATTCTATAGCTCGTTTTATATCCCGAGCAAGGGTTAACTGCTCCCCTGTACTGCTCATGTTTTCTGAATTCGTTTTCTTACGAAAACACTGGAAATTAAAAGAAATTGGGCGTATTTTAAACACGAAAGCAACTGCGGTGAATCAATACAGCAAGTACTTCACATTCGAAAACTATATTTTTGGAATAAAAATTATGCACATTTTTTTTTAAAAACGACATTTTTATTACCGAAATTGGTCATTACAGTTTTCATGTTCATATTTTCTTTTGTAACTGTATAGTTATGTAACATTAAATTCAAGTATTTCATTTTCACTACCCGTTTTTAAACAATAATATTTGTTCCAGTTTCGGAACGTTTCTCGTTTGACATTACACCGGTTCAGTTGGTGCAACTGTTTTCGTTTAAAAACAAAAAAGAAAATATTGCTAGTTATACAGACAAATTAATAATCACTTTTATTCCCGCTTCTGCTAATGGTTTTCCATATTTTGAAATGAAAATACTATACCTTTAAGCCAACAAAAGTTTAAGAAAAATCTAAGTCGTATTTAATTTTCTCAATCATCATTCAAGCGTTAAGCGATTCATCAAGATTTGATTCTTTTCTTATTCGTTCAGGAAGAATACAAGTAAGAAATGTTTTGACAAGTTTTCAGCTACGCCAACATTTCGCCAAAAATGCTAAATATCTAAATTGCCATAATTGGGCTGTAATTTACAACTTTGATTTGCAGTATTATTATAGTATTTTGCAGCTTATATAATTTAGCGTAAGTTTAAGAATAGTGTAACGTAAAAAGTACAGTGTAAGTGAGTGGTAAGACTGTATTTTCTGCAGAAACAATGGATGATTTGGGTGAGTTTAGTCTTATCATAACCTGTTTGGGTTGTGGTGTAGAAATGACGTGTTCTGCTAAAATAACTTGTTAATTTGCATATTTGATCCTTGTCGGACCTTCTAGTCCAATCTATAGCACAGTAGCGAAGTGTAGCTGCGAACTCTTATGCTTATATTAGCTATAATACCAATAACTTGTCATTTCCTGACTCGAAATTTTTGTTTGTTTAACTTACACATATGGATCTGATGATTCAGATTATTCTATATGATGATTGTTACTACCAATGAGATAGATGAAAAGAGATTTCTTTGTAACTGTTTGAAGAAATCTTTATTTACTTTTCCTTATCAGAACATACTTACTAAAGATAAACATGGTTTGACACAATATTATGTCAGTGACCTGTTCACTTATCCAATATTATCACTTTTTTTTCTTTCAATGGCGTAGCAAGAGATATTCATACGTTTTTTTGATAGACTCTTGTGATACATGATTTATTAATACAAAAGCCAGGGACAACTGATGTTTGTGTCAAAATAAAGTATCATTATTTTTTATTGAAAAAATATCTAAGGTCCAAAGAGAGCTTAAAGAAGCTTTAAATCTCATCATAGGCGTGGTACAAAATTATGCTCAATGGGAAACAAAGACAAGGAGAGGTGACCCCAAATAAATAAAATAAGGTCTAAGCAAAAGAAGATTGAATTTAAATATTCAATTTAAACAGGCCAAATGTTATATTTAAGTTACAGCCAATATTGTATTTCATTCATAATGTAAAATAATTACCTTTTAGGTAGCTAAAGACCTTGTGGTCAGAATAAGTCACTAGGACAGTGATTCAGAATGACTCTTGTGATTTAAATTCAAGGAAATGTTGATATCAAAATCCTATATTTATATATTTTATTGCATTTGAGTTGCAACTGGTGGGGAGATGTAATTATGGGAGTTGAATAACATATTAAAAATATGATGATTAATTAATCAAATTGATCTCTTAAGATTTATTAATTACATTGATTTGGGGTTTGATTAACTATGCTTCAGTGGTAATTGCTTACTTTCATATTGTATGATGGCACATAATTTATTCTCTATTTATAAAGTTCTGTTAAAAAAATTTTCTTGCTATGTTTTATTTATCAAAGATATTCTATCCATATGGCTGTTTCTCGACTGCATTCATAGACTGTGAAACAACTAGATCATATCGACACTTGAAAGGCAAAAACTACCAAGGGACATTGAGTATTTTACAGAAGAGTGCTATAAAGTTAAATTGTTAGAAAAAAATTGTCAGTTAAAAAAACTCGGATTTAGATATTATTAACATGATGATAATAGTATCTCAGTTTCGTCAAAAAATCTAATAATTTCAACTTTAAATAACTCTCCTGTAAAGTTTACTCCATTTCGCTTAGTAATTTTTGCCTTTCAAGCGTTGATATAATAATAATAATATTCCACAACTATCAAACAGCAGAGCTTGTGCTATAAGTACTAGACAATTGATAAACATACTTATATTATTTCTAAATACATAGATATTATAGATAAATTACACCCAGACACAGAACAAATGATCATGCTCATCACACAAACATTTGTCTTGGGTGGGAATCTAACCCACAACCTCCGGCATAGCAGCCGGGACCATTAACCACTAGACCAACAGGCCAGTTTTACAGAATATGTACTTACTTATCACTTATCTCAATGGAAACTTTTTTATTGTTGCTGCAACATATGCTATGAATTTGCTGCATGGCATTCCATGGCTTGAAGATGTTAGAAAGTGCTGTGTACAACTGCTGTTGTGTAGAATACCTCAGGTTACTTTGTTTACCAGTCTTGATGCTCCAGTTTCTGAAATCAGAATTTGAAGTTCATATTTAGTATGTTTAGTATGCAGAGTTTGATAAGTTCTTAACATTTCTTTTTTTATATGATATGAACTAATGCTTGACTGCAATCCCACCTGATGGCAAGCAGTGATGCAGTCGTTGGAATGTGAAGCCACTAGTTTGAGCCTATTTACTCTAGCCTCGAAAACACCTTTTTTTTTCAGTGAAAGAATCATCCAATGAAATACCCCACTCTTGGGCAGAGTTGAAAGGTGTGTCAGATGACTAAAACCCACTCCTGTTCCTTCGTTGCCTTTCATACCAGGGCCGAGTCTTCCTTTCAGAAGCAGACCCTTGGCCCCAGTAGGCTTCGATCTTGCTGGGCCCCTACGGTTTACTGACATCTCCTTGAGGCGCGCATGGAACAGTACGCGCTGACGACTTGAACTCGGTCCGGACGGTTACCGGAAGGCCGGACAGCGAGCTACCCATTGCTCGCCGTCCACAAGCCCGCGCCTACGGTGGTCGGAAATCGGAATCGAGATCCCGGCGGCTGGGGCGTGAGGTTCCTCCCTCGTGCGTGCACGTGCGGCCTCCTCCTTTGCTAACATTACTGCGTCGCAAAAGGAGGCGCTCCTCCTCGCTTCGGACCATGGTAACCAAAATGGTCCCTGTTGGACCTCATGGCGTCCTCACCTTCCGCATGACGCAGGTTCTCACCGGACACGGTAAGTTCGGGAGGTTCCTGCACCGGATTTGTGCGGAAACGACGCCCGGGTGTCGCCACTGTGCGGACCGCCCGGAGGACACGGTAGAGCACACGGTGGAAGTGTGCCCCGTTTGGGCAGAGCAACGCCGTGACCTCGTGGGGGCGAATCGGTGGCGGCGATCTCTCGCGCCGGGCCTTGGTTCAGGCCATGATCCGGAGCGAGGAGGAGTGGCAGGCGGTCGCCTCCTTCTGCGAAGCAGTAATGCTAGCAAAGGAGGCGGCCGATCGCGTGAGGCAACGGTCCTTACGCTCCAACCGCCGCCGGGATTCCGATCCCGATTTCCACGGGTAGTGTGAAAGCGGAACCCGGGGCCCTGGGACGAAGGCAACGAAGGAACAGGAGTGGGTTTTTAGTCAGTAAGAGTCTGACACCATCTCCCGTTCCGCCCAAGAGCGGGGATGTCATAAGGATGATTATCCCAACCAATAAAAAAAAAAAAAAAAACCAAGTGTATAATGGCTGGGCACGAGTTTCATAGTTTTGTATGTAAGCTGTGAGTAGGCGTGCACCAAGCGTATAATGACTGGGCACGCCATAATTATGGCGGTAAGTCCCCTGTTTGAGGAGTGGCTGGAAAGACCTTACGGCGTCCTTACCTTCCGCATGACGCAGGTCTTCACTGGACATGATAAATTCGGGAGGTTCCTGCACCAGATTCGTGCGGAAGAAACTCCAGGGTGCCACCAAAGTGTGGACCGCCCGGAGAACACGGTGGAGCATACGGTAGAGGTGTGCCCCGCCTGGGCAGAGCACCGCCATGTCCTCGTGAGGGCGATCGGTGGCAGCGATCTCTCATGCCGGGCCTTGGTACAGGCCATGGTCCGGAGTGAGGAGGAGTGGCAGGCGGTCGCCTCCTTTTACGAAGCAGTAATGCTAGCAAAGGAGAAGGCCGCACGTGCACCCGCGAGACAATAGCCCTCGCGCCCCAGCTGCCGGGATTCCGATTCCGATTTCCGACCACCATAGGCGCGGGCTTGCGGACGGCGAACAATGAATAGCTCGCCGTTCGATCGTCCGGTAACCGTCCGGACCGAGCTCAAGTCGTCGACGGCGCGAGTGATGATGATGAGTGAGCGAGATGTCAGCAACCGTAGGGGCCCAGCAGGGTCGAAGCCTACTGGGGCCATGGGTGATGCGAAAGAGATACCCGGGGCCCTGGAAAAATGGCAAAGAAACGCCCACGAAAAAAAAAGGTGTATAATGACGAATACGCTTCTATGAAGCTACGCGTCCGTGTACAGTGCTCAGGGAGGAGCCAAAGGGCGTATCAGACTTATTCTGACCAAAATCCAGTTGTGTTTCTTCAGTCGCCCTTTGCATTAGGGCCACATTAACCCTTTCTAACATTCCCGTAGCCCTTTAGACCTTATACCTTATAATTTGGGCGCCACCGCCTTCCATTCGAACGATCAACGCCTAACCAATTTAATTCGTCACTAATCACTATAAATACGAATACCTACATGGCGCTAATCAGTAAGGTACATAAAATCTTCAAGGAACACGAAACACTCCCAAAACAGGTTTGTAGGAATGTGGCGCAGTAAGTCAATTTACGCAGATGCTATAAAATATTGAAAACACATCCTGGAAAAAAACATTTTCGAATAAATATCGATTTTTATGGGAGTTCCTTGACACTGCTAAACTCAAATATCAATAAAATTATATTTTTTTGAGATTTAATTTGATCGATTAAATTAATTTATCTGACGCTGTCGATGTATCAAAAACCAACACAATTAGCGATAGAGTGCGGAAAACGACACTATAAATTATGAGTTATGCGATTGACGCAGTGGTTGAGCGATGAGTTGCTGCACTGAGTGTGGCAGGTTCGATCTCTGCACGGAGCAATTGTTTAAATAGCCTACTGATAGTTGTTCTGGTTCTAGGTGTTTACATGTTTGTGAACGCATCCAAGTTAAGGAGCCATTCTCAGTGTGAAACTATGTTTTATTTTTATTAAAACAAAAGAAAGATAATAACGAAAGCTTCCTTCCAAATAATACTTAATAATCGGAGTTCTCTGAATTAATGGCTTCAAGCTGGAGCTATTCTACTACGCTGTAGGTACATAATTTCAGTCTCAAATTCGTTTTTTATATCACCTCTTTTTTGGAGATAAAACCCATTTGTATACAGCAGTCTATTTCAGACACTAATCTGCATAGTTCTTATATAATTTGTCCATAATGTTTGCTGCAAAAAAAAACATGGCCATAGCTAGCTATGGTTACGCACAGGATAGTAACTTTTATAAGATTGCAAGGTGGGGACCGACATCGCCGGTCATTAATCATCGCAAGGCGATGGGGTGTCATCAAGGAGTTATTTCTAAAGCCATTAACTAATCTTACTAACTATATAAGTTTTTGTATCTTGCCATAAATAAATAGAGTCCCGTGAAACTTTTTTGTTGGTCAAAGTGATGACACTGACGCATAGAATCCAGAAACGGCTTCAAATGGCGTTCTAAAAAATCAATTCATGATAAATCCTGATTGAAGGAGCTGGACAGTAAAAAAATTAATGTTAATTCTTAGTCCCACAGGTCACACAACCAATGCCTAAGAAAAAACTTAGATACAAAAATAATCTCACACATAACGCTTGAACGAACAACAAGACTATTAACCAACAACAGATGCAAATACAAGGGCGCTTTTATCACGAATAGGAGTGCAGATGGACACTACAAAGAGACCGATAAATGGCATGAGAAAGTTCTCAATAGTCCCATCGAATGTCCTTCCGTTGTATAATTAGATCACGACGATACAGTCGACTGCACCCACTAACTACAATATTAAAATGAGATATTACAGCTGTCCATCAGTATAGCTTATATAACACACACAATATGGCGCGCAATTTCCCATTAAAAACCAATCAACGTTAAGTGGTTCAGCCATATCTTAACAAGCTATGATGTACGTTAATTCCTCCATAGTCCCATACCTACACGTATATTCTAAAAATATACATGTAGGGATTAATCAGACACTCGAGAAGTATCCCAGAGGGGGAATGCAAGAAATCTGTTGCTTGTCAGTATGGAATGTCCATGCGAACTGACAGTCCAATAAATCGGATGCTTGAGTTGAAATCGAGATAAATGGCTGTAGAGCTACGACGAAAATAATCGATTAATTAGATGGCGTAACTTACTGAGATCTCAATATGTGTGTTGAAATTGTTAAGGTTGGCAGTGGATTAGCCGTCAATAACATGATTACCGAATGTGACGTTACTGTCAAAACACGTAAATCTCAAAAGCCTCGTCGGAAAATACTTAAGCACGTACTGATGAATAATTGCATATTCTCTGACCTTTGTCAAAGGACTGAATTATACTGAGACAGTTTCGGTCATGAGTCCAGTCTACAGATGAGACCACTTTTAACTAATTTATAATTAATTTTACTTATCGAAAGAAAAGAAACCGATTGTTCCTTTGCGCAGCGAAGACAATGGTCCTGTGCAGAAAACTTTAAACATGAATGGTTAAATTATTGTAATACAATAACTTCAATGGACTCCCAAGTCTCTACAACAATAACAGATGTTACTTGTTATATGTTTATGCAATTGTTTGTGCTCCTTATCAACATTATTACAGATATGTTATCGAACAACTGTGTAAAAATTTTTGTCTTTTGACTTTTCAAGGTTGTTTGTCTTTCCAAAGTCTGCTGCAAATCCGTAATCGGTTTATTAACATCAGTTAGTTGATCTGCGAGTGTTATTTAGCGGACTTCATATCATTAGGAGGTTACAATTGAATTATCTGTTAGTTGTCTTAGTTTATAGCTAATTTATCAACTGCAGACAATATTAAGAATTCGCAAAAGCCTTCGCACACTAACCACAAATTGCAAGGCATATAATGGAATATTATAAAATTGGCGTAGGATGTAGTTATGTAGATAAAAACGATTAAAGGAAAAATCTGACACGTTGACCTAATAAAGCTTCATAAATTGGATGTATGATAGTGCAAATCGCTACTGAAGCAGTTGACCTACTATGTAAAAAATTAAAAAGACGTTAGGTTTAGAAGCAATGTGACTGAGAGTGAATATGGCGAGAGCAATTGATGTAGTAGTTATAAACTATAAGTTCTAAAAAAATCTCTCAAAAAGAACAAAAATTTTAGCATAATGGCATTGAACACGATCCCTGCAGAGCGTCTAGAGTTTTAGACTTTCGAAAGGCCTTCGACACAGTAAACATAACTCCAAATTATAAAAAAAATGCGGTGTCATTACCATAGGTATCACATTTCCACATTTTACACGGACAGTTCACGCGATATCACGCTTAATGTACTTCGTTCCCGTTCTGCCTAATTAATTTCATTAGTGGTCGTCGTGGGGAATGTTGTAATAGGCGACACACCTATCTGATGTGATTAGAACCAAATAGCATTGGGCAGTCGATCGATATAGTGCGTTCATGATTTATACTGGTCAAGTGGTAGCATTTTTGTTTGGTGTATAGAAGCGAGGCATCGGTAGCATATACACACGACAGTTTAAAAAAATATTTGGGCAAGACTGTGACTGCTTTGCTACGACTTCCTTTTCCAACTGATTTAGTCCAATTCGTAATTCAAACTTTGAACAATATCGGTTTAATTTATTAACTGAATTCAGATTTAGTCGTGGCTTTTGGAGAATTGCTATATGTATAAATATATTACTTAGATATACATCTATCTAGTTCAAGAATTTCTCATAGAGTAAGTTTCCGTATTGACCGTGAATTTAAATTACATCACGTTTAATACAATGCATGAGTGATCTCAGAAACCTTGGTACCTTTATGATCTCAGAATTACTTGGAAATTACAATTTTATCCTTGAACTCAGTGCTAAAGATTCACAGCTGATGTTCTGTGGCGTCTGCCAATTTCAGTTTAATACTATTAACTTTCCCTGTCTGACCTAGATCGTATCTGTTTGTAGATAAGACTGTAAATATATAGTTTAGTGACGTCATCGCGCCGTCACTAACTTCGATGAGTTGCGTGTTACGCGTTCCCGACATCTGTCAGTCGCACGCGTGTACCCAGTCCTAACGTACTGGTTGGGGAAAAGTTCCTTTTGTAACGTTTTCTTTTTTTGTTAGTTTCAAAATTAACTCTAGAGTTTCGGAGTTGAGAGATTTTACTTTAAAATCAATTGTATTAAAATATTTTGTGTTATCGGCTAGAACCGTCGGTATTGTATTGGTTGAAATTGATCGTGTTTTATAAGAATAGATTGCGAAAAAACAATTATTTGAATATGTGACTGATTTCCTTGGGAGCTTTTCCGTATTCATGTCGATGTGATGTTTATTAATTTACACAATTCAATAGTAAAGTCTTATGAATGGGTTGTTTATGTGACTGTAAACTTTCATTAATGTTTTTTTTTACTATTTTTAAAATCAAAACCCTTGGCAGTTAAAACGATTGTTCTTGGCTACGTTTCAAAGTTTTAATCTCGTTTTGGACTGTAAGTTCAAGACCTATCAAGGTTAGATTGGTAGTAACTAACAATTGATAACAGATTGAATAATATATTAAGGGCAGAGAATATAGATGACGTCAATTTTTAAAATTTTAAATAGTAGATATAACAATGTGTCTAAACAAACAGCTTTAGAGGTAATAAAGTAAGTCATTGAAGCCTCGGCAAACAGCGGTTAATTCTTCGCACTGTACGATAGTTTGTTATGCAAGTGGGTTGAGTTAGCACCGGGCCAGTACCCAGTACCACTCAAATATTTACTTCCTTATTAGAGACCAGCTAGGGAACAATAGAACAGTTAACTTGATCGTAAAATGGACAAGTAGTAAAATGCACTCCACTGTACAAACTCTTATGTCCGTTTTAGGGAGGTATTCGCGTAAAAGCAATTTGCGGAAAGCTTGTAGTATGCATACTCTCACGACCGTATATGAACATACACGAAACAAGACTTAGTTAATTAACACGATTTTTATTAATCATTGTAAGCTGTTATTAAAGTTTATAGCTATTCTTTTCAAATAGATCAAAGTGGTAGTCTCTACTTCTTTAATGTCAATCGTAAACTTATGGTGAAGTGTGATGGAGTGGAATGCTGAGCCGGATGTCTTAAGTCAAGAGACTCGTGCGCATCGTATTGCTGCCGGATGTGGCTTGAGTGCGGTAAAATTTGGCGGGAACGAGCAACGAAATTAGAATCTTTCTCGCCGTGGGATCCATGATTGATCACCCTCGCTCTGGCTTGCTGACAACTCTACCTCCAAACTGAGAATTACAGGAATTCCAGGAGACGTATTGCTTCATTATCATTATTTAGACTGTCGTTAACAACTTATCGTTTCTTTTGATCTAGCCGAGCGTTTGGATGAATTTGCCACATCCCTGAAGTTAGTTTATGGCGTCAAAAGATCTAATATTCAAAGATACAGTGACTGTAAAGAGTTACCTAATAAAATAAATTCTAGTGCGTGATCTTAAAATGGTTTATGGTTCGCTTTGATTTCCCTCAATAAATTCCCTATAGGAGCCGGAAGAAACGGATCGATTAGGACAAATAAATTGATTTGTTGCCATCCCCGCGTATAAATAATACTGGAAGTGTAGCCGGTGTGGCTGCGCGCGCGCCGGCACCAACACACGACAGTTGTGACCGCGCCGCGTTGACGAATACTCTACTCGTAGCTCTGCGACCTCGCCCCCGTGACATTGCCTTATCACTTATCACAACGCTTATCGATAACAGGCCTAAAATCATCGATAAGACGATCAATACCACTAAACAGTGCCGATAGTGTTCAGTCGCATCGCGTCCCTGTGATAGCTCAATATCGTGTGTGCATAAATCATTAATTGTTTACACTAAAAACACTGATAGTAAATTGCAAGTGTTTTGCATTTCCTCGTGTAGGACGTCGTTTACGCGGATTCTGTGTAGGCTGTGATTATGGTGCGCTGACGCCGTTGTGGTTCCTGTGGGTGTTTTAATTCTCGAAAGACAGCTGTGATTGGCCGAAGATGGATCGAACAATGTATGGCAAGGTGCTGCCAGGCACTTACTATCCGTTCCGCTGCGCTATGAAGGAGAACGGAATATCGCCAGGCTGTGAGTATAAATCAATATTAAATTGGTTTAAAAATTGTGTAACGGATATTTATCGGTGTCTATCACTCAGCTGGTGTTTGTTTACCGTAATTACGAGTGTGTCTACAGCTGTGTGTTGGTAACCTTATAACTACGTCCACACTATAATTTCCCGGTGCTAGTGTTTATTTTCTTGTGTGAGTTCCTCGAGTGCATCCACATCGAATCGTGAGACTTCTCTCTCGATGTGTGTTTATTTACTACGGTGCGTGAACCGTACAGATGTACATTTCTCTTTTGTAATTCATGTGATGTTTGCCAGCCTGCTATTTTTGGAGTGTTTAGTTGAGCGTCTAACGGGCTGATGTGTCAACACGTTTGAGTATTCCTATGATTTGTTCGCACAGCAATTGTCTTAACTAAAACGTATGGCCGTAAAATTCAACTCAATTAAATTTTAAAAGCTGTGATGTTTAGAGTACTTGTAGTGAAGTCATCCTTGCTGTTTGTAGTCAGGTTAATTTGGTTTCATTAGCATTAGTTGACGGGTTTGCGGTTTTGTTCCGTTCTTTTATGACGGTGCTGTCTATTCCTGGAAGACCTCGTGGGTGGTGACCAAATTGTACGGAAACTTTTACACTCTCATCATCAGCTTTATAGTTTACTTTCAAAAGAAACCTTTCTGTAAACAATTTACGTGTTACGTTATTATCGTGTATGTTTTAATATGTGTATCGCGTGCACGTTTTATTCAGTTTTCTTAAGCACTTAGAATATAGGGCGAGTTGGTGTCTTGAGTGGTCGTGCAACTCGTTCCATATATAACAAAATGTTGTGTACATATATTATGGTCGGTGTTGAAGGCATTACCAAGTTATCATTGTGGCCAACCCACGTCTGCAATTTAGCGTTTAGCTGCTAAATGTTGTATTTCATCACAAAACGGAATGTAGTGCGGTGACATTGTAAGGTCGTGGTATGTCGGAAAATGTTCCACATTGGATTATGTTGTCAGAGGTCTGATAGAGGTTGTGTGAGCTAGATTGGTAATTAGAAAGGTTACCAAAACAATGCTTAGGATGAAAATGATTAATAGTTCCGTAAACCTGTTAAATATTCTTAGCATATATTAAATCCAATACCGTGCTTGTATATATGCCTATTCGTGGAAGATGTTAGGTCCTCTCTTGGTTATTATTGGTGGCTTGTTCCATATCATCGTCTTATTAATTGCTCTCTATAAAGGGCGTGAATTTGGTATGCCTGTGACAAGAAGCTATTTGTCGTATGTCTTTGATGTTTAATCTATAGAGTACAGTTTTATTCTTATTCCTATAAGATCCTTCTTGGACAGCATTTTAATTTGAAAACAGGTTGTACATTGCAACGCGAAGTGATAATATATAGATCGATTTGGTCTATCTACGTCTTATCTTAAAATTATAAAATGCAGCATTGATTTAATTGCTTGATGTGGGATTAAAAATAACATAATTAAAAATTGCTTAACACTTTTAACAAAATTTTAAGAATTGATATGTCTCGTTTTTATTTTTTATACATAATCAAAAATTCGAAATGTCTTCGGAAGTATCGTGAAGCATACCAAATCAAGTATTTTTGTTGATTTGATTTTCCGTGAACAATTGAAAATTGCTGAGGCCTTTAGGTGGTCTGCTAGGTCACTGCCCTTTGTTCAATAGGGTACCCAATTAATTATTACACAAATTAAAGTGTGAATCGTAGAGGTGGGTCTCTCAAGGCAGCCAAGACATGTGCCTTGAAGGACCCCTTGTGCTTCAAAATGTATTTGATGTTTTGGCTATTTCATGTTTTTATTTTTTTATATAGCTCAAGATTATTAGAACGCTGTCATCATTTTTAATTTTATGACCACACTTTAACCAAAGGCAAATAATTCATGAAACACTTCTCAAACATAACACACTAATGTGGCTTCCTTTCGACTATCGAGTATCGAGCACCAGTGAATCACTTTAGAAAAAGCCTCTGCATGTCATTGAACAAAATAGTTCATCCCTCACAATTTATATATGTTTTTTTGAAAAGGTTGAAAGCAGTCATCATAGTCAGCCTTATAATGTTCCCACTGTTGGAACTCAGGCCTCCTCTTTAGGAGAGGGAATGGGCCGTAATCCACCACGCGGGCCCAGTGCGGGTTGGTGGATGTCAAGTTTTCGAATTTTTGGTTCTAGGACATTCCGGTTTCCTCACGATGTTTTCCTTCACCGTTTTGAGAGCAGTGGTGATGAAATAAATTACACAAAGTAATGCGCCTGGCTGGGTTTGAACCCGCAACCTAAAACTCGTAAGTCGGGGCCGCTACCACTCGGCCACCACTGCTCTCGAAAGGATATTACGTTATTATTGTGTGTTGCAATCAATTAACAAACACGAAGCTTACCTATTTGTTTTTATCTGAATCATTTATCGTTATAATGATCTTTGTAATAACCTAATAATCGAAGTGATTGATATAAACGATATCGATTAGTTAAAGACATGATCAATAATTAACATCGCATATGTTTTATCATATCTGGTCATCCGTACAACTTTTGCCCACGTTTTTGAGATACAAAAATATGGAATATTATTTTATTTTTATTTATTTTTTAAATTGATATTAATCAGTGCTTGACTGCGATTCCACCTGATGGTAAGCGGAGATGCAATCATTGATGGCAAAATATAAAGATGTGATTTATTATCTTCGTCGTGTGTGATAGTCCATTAACTTGTATGGCGAGCGATATTGTATCTTAAGATAAAATATTATAGTATCTTAGCCGTGTGCAGCGCCCCTTATTGAACACTGCGGGTGACGTAACCTACGACAAACTTATTATTGTCGGTTGGTACAGTAATCGGGTCTAGGGATCGAACCGCAAAATTAAGTTTGTTTTTTATTGTATATACTTTTCTGTTACAGAATTTTCACTTCTACAGATTTATTATAAGTATCGATGTGTATTTTATCTTATTCATCAATTCTTTTAGATCTAGTTCTGTCTCTAACATAAACCAAATCTTCATCTAGATGTTTACGGTGCTCTAAAAATCTGTGACAAACATGTTTTGTCTCTAGTTTATAGACACTTAAACGATATTGAATTTGCCGTAGCACATATTTACTGTATTACTAATTAACGCAAGGTCACAACTTACAAAGATTACATAAAGCCGCGGACACCATGTGATTTACATATGTGTGTCATGATTTATGCGCGTACGCATATGCTTGTATTATTAGATAGATGTAATAATATATTATGTCATCTGTATCATTGTGGCAATGAATAGATTTATTTAGAGTATATGCTGGTACATCTGGTTCTTTTGGACGGTTTTTCAGGTTGTTTAATAAATACAGCGATTACATCCCTAAAAAGTTTACGTAATTTTCGTCTTCCATTATTAACGTATGAATGAAGCAAGAATAAATATAATTAAGCAGAATTACAACCTTGGCACACTCACCATATCGAAATCGGAAACACCATTCATCTTGAGGGAAACAAGTTTTCATTGAATCATTTATTTCTGTATGATATAAGATATAAAAGGTGGATAAAGTCGCCTCGACATCGACCTTTGCGAGGTCATGACATATAGTCGCTTGCGCAGATGGATATAATTAAGAATCAGGTCCTGAATGGCCAGTGGCACCTGGTTGCGAACAAGTACTGGCATTGTCTTCGGACAGAAAGGACGGTGCATCCTTGTATTCATTTGTTTTACTCAAAGAGCTATGAATAGTTTTAAAATGTTGAGGAAATAAATGAAGTGCCAACGTTTTTGGATTTATCACACTATTCTGTGCCAATATTTTGTAAGAACTCTAGAGAGTAGCGCTAATGGCACTAAATCTATTGGAAAGGTTGGGATGCCAATATTTGAAAAGCTTATTTTAATAATAGAAATAACAATAGATAATTATCAGTTCTATTCCTTTTTCACTGACAATACTGCGGTAATAGTAAGGTAACACGTATATGTAACTATCGACCATATGTTGTTTCAATGAATCTCTTGATTGTTTATTCATAAAACGTTTTCATATCTATTTCTATGTATATAGCAGTACCAAATCTATTTCTATGTATACAGCAGTCAGTACCAGAGACTGTCCATAGAGAATTCATTATCATTTTAATATTTATGTTAATGTTGTTCTTTTATAATCTGCCCTAAACCAAAGTCTAATTAAAACCTCGATACATAGATTGATCAGTTCAGAATGAATTGTCGTTTGCCTTCATTAGTTAATTCTAAATTACATGGATCAAAAATAAATAACTTACAAAAAAAAAAAACCGACTACACTAAAAAAAAAAAAAAAAGGATCAAAATAACTTTAATTTCGGAAATCGGTGTTTCTCGGTATTGTTTGTTTCATATTTACCACCGACTTCCGATATTACACACTATTTAGTTGCGATACACTTATAACCAGAGTACCTATTTCTCATGACAATTCGAATGAATCCAAACACTGCTAGGTTATATTGTTTTATTATGAAGTTCCTGTATTTACCTTCCACCTTTCGGCTCCATCATCAGATCTGTTCGATAGTAGGTACCTTATAGCCCAAGTGCATCTCCTGACAATTCTTATAAGCCCAAACACGGCTAGGTTACATTGATTAATTACGGAGTTCTAGTACCTTCCGGCTCCATCATCATCATCAGTTCACTTCGATGATACCATTTTCAACATAACTATTCAGAACCATTTATTTATTTGTATTGTCATAGTCAAGCGACTATGACAATACAAATAAATAAATGCATATAATATAAATAAATAATAAATGAATTATACTCACATAGATAATCATAATGCAGATAGTTAAGCAACTATCTTCATTATGATATCTATGTGAGTATGCCATTTTTGGTCTTCTTCACCAGTTCCACTCAAATGTTAGTTTTTCAGTCAAAAACTTACATGCTTAAGTTCTCGATGAAAATACCAAAATCACTATAATATTCGAGGAGTTCCCTGGACTCCACATGGATCCCATCATCAGAACTGGATTCTGAAAAAAATGGGACCAATCGGAAAGCAACTCCTCTAAGAGGAAAAAAAAATTTGCAAATCGGTCCATAAACGACGGAGTTCTGAGATAACCTCCTCCTTTTTTTTGAAGTCGGTGTAAAAACAACTATCCAAATATTACTTATCAGCTGGATAATTAAAATGCACTGTAATCAATTAAACTGAAACAATGTAAACCGAAACCACCTTGAAAAAACAAAAATGTACTGAAAATTAAGTCAAGGCTTTGCTAAATATTTTCACAGTGTTAAATCTGTTATAATTAGTAATTACAGTGAAGCAAAAGCATAGTTGTGATTAACATGACAATGTGGCACGTTGTCATGTTATCGCCGTTTTTGCGCCAAATACGGCGTCGTCAAGTTTTAAATTGCCGTAGACACGGAATGTTCATCCAGATTTCCTTTTTAGTGGCCAGTGTTACGACAATACACGTTTACAGCCGGCCTCTGACTCAGGTCTCTATGGAAGGTCAGACGAAAGCGTCCGAATATGGGCTTACATTAATGCTTCGTAAATCTTTCTCAAGTTTTGCATCACCTTCATTCCAAGAGAGGTCTGCTTTCAAGATCACTTGGTTAATTTATTTGTTAACAGAGTTTAATGACTTTCATTAACGTGGTTTGTGTTTTTTACTCTGCTGATTCATCTATCTGTCCAGTGGCCTTGTTTTACCTTTTTTATTTATATATTTTACTATTTATGTACACACAAAAAATAGAAGAAGAAAATACAAATTAGACAATAGTACAAAGGTACTGCTTATTTCCAAAGAAATTTCTTACAGCAGACCTGCGAAAGAAGAAATTAAAAGAAATGTAGACAATAGTGTGTAGGAAGCAAGAGAAGAAGAATGTGTCAAATCTTAATCTAAACTATAAAATTATACATAGGTATATGTAGGTAAATATAAAAATGAAATACTTGATATAACTAATTATATATTTATATATAGACATACCTAAATAACTATCACAGTTGAGATAAGATATAGTGCTCTTTTACTCTATTTTTAGAGAGTGAGATCGATTTTAAATCTCGAGGCGCAAGTGAGTTCCGCAACCTTACTGCACGGACTGAGAAAGAATAGGAGAAGTAACTGGATTTATGAAAGGATCTTAGGTGTGATCTGCACGGCGCGTCACTAGGACGAGCGTAAGACAAACGGTCACATAAGTAGAAGGGATAAGACGGGTTGTGCAAGATGTTAAAAAGGAGACAAAATCTGAGTGTTCCAGCGAAGACGGATTGGGAGCCACTTAGTTCTTTGCGAAAGTGAGAGAAGTGGTCATATTTTCGTAAACCAAAAATAAACTGAATGCATAAGTTTTATAGTCACTTATGCTTATTATTATTTATTAGTACGAGTAGCATCTAGGTAGCAGGCGTCGGCATAGTCTATAATCGAATGAAAAGAAAAATTTACTTTTCGATTGACCTCGTTGACCTACGCACACCAAAAAAGATTGGAGTCAATAAAAATACCCAGATCTTTGGCAGTTTCGGTATAGTTATTACGAACGCCATCAAGAAATAAAGGCGGTAAAGAAGAAACTGCAGCCGCATTCCGAATAGACAGTAAGGCAGTAGATTCTGCCTTACTGTCTATGATCATAGCCTGTGATTTTGTTGGGTTTATTTTGCCCAAGCACTGATCCAATCCAGATCATGATTCATAGCAAATATAAAAGAAACTGCGTCAGCAATAGCAAAATGTAAAGCTGCAAGAATTTTTGAGATTTTTTTTTCCATCTAAATGTAATCAAAATTTTCTCAGATAACGTTCGAGCTTCAGATTTATGTAATTTAAGCTAACTGCTAATATTTGTATCTCTATATTATATATCGAAGCTATTATTTTATCATTATTTTGTAATTATGCCTTGGGACATCTTTTTTGAAACATAATAAAAATGTTATTGTGAAGACGATTTTCTAAATTAACTTCCAAGATGATATCTTTATTTCTTCAAACTACCACAGTTGTTGCTTCAGCTACTTGAGAAACTGGGTTAATCCAATTCTTGGTTATTGTATCCAGACACTAATCGAGTCCAGTTAACACAAGTGCCTAGTCACTTGATACCAAAAGAATGAAAACTATAAAATTTTCATCGCATTCTGCTGTACTCACCAGATAAATCCTTATTATCAACGTAAGAGATGGTGCATTAACTGATAACGGAAAATAACTTAGAACTCAATTTACCTTTCATAATCATCGAATAGAGCATTTAAAAAAAATATGCGTGATAGGCATACATGTTTCTGTAACCGAAGACTCGTATTACGTGACGATTACAAATAACGGTAATCTTCGTGTAGTGTAAGTTTTCGAAAACATATTCACTTCATTCGATTATTGATTTTATTTGTTCTTTAATATGTGTCTGTTATACTACAGAACCAATGTCTGGTTTCTTGGCCTTTGCGATTTCGGCCCAGTCCTTTAAGGAGTCCAGCCAGCTTTCTGGGCCTATCGCGTTGTCGTTTCCTTGTGTTCGGTATCCACTAAGTGGTAATTTTTGACCATTGCTGATAGTTACCCAAAAATAATAATATTATTAAAGGTTCAAATGAGTAAGTTCAATGTTATTAAATGACTCACATGTTTGCTTAACATTAACCCATATTTAGTTTCATTTCCCAAACTTTGCGTGTTCAATGCCATATGTTGTGTTTCATCGGACAGTCGCCAGTGTATAATTATGGGTGGGTTATTAAAACATGGGCTCGTTTTGTTATATCATTAGTGATCTATAACATTTAAAGTAGACTGTTTAAATAGCCTTAATTAGTAGTTAGCTTGTGTTAAGAATTATTATTCTTAACGGTTGTAGCCAATTCGTTATGGCTTCTTCTTTCGTTTTTGTGATGTGTCTTTCTAAGGAATACAATATCTATTAAAACCTTTGTGGCTCGATTTTATGCTGAAATCTATATTTGGAGTACAAAGACTCCAAAATTAACAGCATATAAGAATCCATTTTTTTCACCTCCTCTTGACAAGTTCATTCAACTATCTGAGAATTTAGATCCATTAGTAGACTCTCCGTAAAAAGTTCAAACAGAAAATCATTTAGCATAGAAATTATCGTTTCATTTGCATATTAGATGTGTTGTTTAACATCTAATTCAGCTAATAAAGGCTTGATTCAATCTCTCGTTTGGTTCACATTTCCACACAATGTTTCTCTTCAGGAATTAATTAGTGCGTCTGAGTTACCGGCACTTGAACTTCTGGTATGCGAGCTTGTTTGCACCGAGCTATTTTAGCTCCAATTTGTACCTGAATCATGTTTCCTGATTCCATATTTGTTCCTGGGTTACGCTTTGATGTGGGTTTACTGCAAATTATATAACCCTAATCTATAATTCTGCTTGATATTTTTCATCATCGCTTTGATTACGGTCTGACCGTCACGGGCTCACAGCTAATAAAATTTAAATCAGAGACTGTCGACAACATGGATGGCGAATTTGAATTGGTTCCACAAGGTCTTAACAGATTGCAACTTCAATAAGTGCAGAGGGAAGCAAGCAATTTAAACATAAACGTTGCTCTACCATTTATCTCACCCCAGTTTTCCTCTGTGTGTTCTCGATTCGGCATCACTGCCTAAACATTTTCTATTGAAGATCTTCTTCATAGATTGAGGATCTATTTTCTCGCAAAGGAGATATACCTATACAACTCAAGAATCTTAATCACCAAACTTCAAAAGCTTGTCCCTAGCCGTAATTTATTTAAAATTCTGTTTATCAACATTGTTGATCCCTTCGATATTTACGAGTAAGATCATTGGAAGATAAATGTGTACAGAAATAAAGTAGTTTGTCCCGGTTCCTGTATCCATCTGGCCAGAAAAAAACACGTTGCACAAATTGCTATCTAACGTTAGCTTCACGATATTTACAGTATCGTTAATCGTATTTATGGATGGTATGTTGAAAGTCTCTCAGAGCCCGTGTAGACTCAATATTTATTGAAACCTGTCTGGAGAATTTTGAGAAATAGTATGTCCTTACTCAATATGATTTTTAAGCCAGCCATTTAGTTATATTGATAAATATGGTAGGAATATTAGACATAATATTGATTTAGATGCTTACAATCCATGATATTGATTTAGATGTTTAAAATCAAATCTATATAACATTAATACTAGAAGTTATAGAAAGTTCTATTTTCTGTTCATCGTTCCATCTAGCATTCTTGCTGTTTTGTAAAATGTAGTGAAAATTATGAAACTAAAAATTAAAATTTGAATTCATAATGAAGATCTTATGAAAACTTGTCAATGAAAGGTTCATTGGCATCGCCATCATGTATCTACGTGCGGCAATTAATTGTCACAATTGGCACAATGCCCATCGTGTTTGAATTTTAATCATTTGAATATTTTGCTATCTTGCAACATTAATGCTTGACGAGCCAAGCTGAACTATCCCAGTTTCAAAGACACTATTTTTTAAAATGATGATTCAGAAAGTTTATTCCGAATTTATGAGACATTGAACTGTGTTAAAAGGTTTCATCTCTTTCGTGTTATGAAACTCGAGCAGAAAATGTTTTGCTAATCGTATTTTTGAACAATTATGCTTTCATTTCTTTTAACTCATTAATTATCTTCACCACATAGTGCTTCTTTATATATCTTTCTTTATTTTAGTTGACTTTAACTAGTATTTCATTTCAAAACGTTGTTGATTTAAATTGAATCTTCATTAATATTCAGTTGCCAAAATGTAATGACTCCCTGTATCCGGCTGGTCGTCATATTCTAATCACGTATACCTAAAAAGGAAAGTAAATGGTTCAATAGTAAATAATCTGTCAGTGATCCGATACATTCTTGCATAATGATCACCGAATTTATTTGGAGTGTGGCTTTCATTTCTTCTATTTGTTTGTTACTTAATAATTGCTTTACTAGGTATTATAATATTCTTTTTTTATTACCCGATTACTATAAAGGAGGATCTGTTTTCAACCCGTGTATTTATATCTTTTTTATAGATTTTCTCAAATTACTGAGCCTATTAGGTCCTCGTTAGTTAATTTTTAACCAACAGCAAATCACCCGCTATTGCTGTGATCGTAGGTCTATATGTTGTTTACACCATTTCATAACATAACATCACCAGGTACGCTCTGAACACCTTCAGAGCATGCAGATGAGTACAGTTTAAGCTGGTAGTCTCGTATGGTCATTTTTTCATTACTTTAGATAACTTACCGTAGAACTTGCTTACTGCTAAGACAGTTTTGTTTGTGAGGAACAACAACTAAAAAGAGAAATATATCTTTTTTATTGTATTCTACTGCTTATCGCATCAACATCGTCCTTTGTTTGTTTTTCAAATATATTGCTTTAATAACATATAATTTACTGTAACAATGCGGATTTATTTCTTTGACCTTTGTTTCTTTCTTTAACATTTATCATTTCTATTTTATATATTCTTCTAATATAATCTCGCGTGCAAAGAAATAATTTCCCTGAGCTTCTACTACGCGTCTATATAAATTCTGCCATATTTTTGTAGATTCGCTATCAGTTCAGTGGTATCAAATCAGGTTAATATGCTTTTAGCTTTCAGCAGAACCCTGACCCAGCCCTGCCTTGGTAATTTAAATGAATGGCGTCGAGGGATCTATTATTTGCATTTGATAAATTGTCCATCTGTCCTCGACTAACCTTTGATTTGTTCAAGGCCGCATTTATTCGATAGAAAAAGTAATGTAGGGGTTATAAGGTTTTCATAGGTAGATTAGAACAAATTGTTAACTAATCCAATTTGTATTGTTTATTTAGGAATACAATATTTTCTACAGGCTAAATAAAATAACTACGATTACTTGTGCATCAAATCATCATGTCTCTGAATGAATGCGTGCTTTTGTTCTGGCATTTTTCAATCTTGTAGTCAAATTGTTATAAAAGCAATCGTACCGTATAGGTTTCTAGCATGTAGCATTCTTCTTTGAGTATGCTTGATTAAAATTGAACCAACTCATTCAGATGGCGATTAAAACGACGTTGTTCTGCCAATATTTATATTTATTGCACAGACTGTGACTATAGAATTAGATGATTCGGTGAATAACCTCATTTTGTTGTTGTTACTAGCCGAGCGTTTTCCGCTAGTCCCTTTATTTTTGTCACCACTTATTCGTACATCTATTATTGGCTTCGTAAAAAATACATAATTTGTCAATTTTCCAGACAACTTTTTCCGTTTTATATTTTCATCTTCAGCTGTTGTTTGTTGAGGAAAACTTTGAAAGGTCTATTAATTTACTCTCTTTTCAGTGTCCCTGACTAAATGATTACTAGCTTTTAATTCTTCAGCGCCAAAACCTACAATAAGTTTTTGTAGTTTCGTTTCATAAGCGACTTTGCCAAGAATATTCGCAGTATGTTTATTGACCGATGACTATTCTACAAAGCGCCATCTATATTAGCCTAGGAAAACTTCAAACTTTTCCCACAGCGCAGTCGAACGTGTGATTCGTAATATGAAGCCGTCAGCCAAGCGCGTTCTACTTCGGTCTTTATCAGCCAGGTGGCGCTTTAAACGTAAGATCATCCAAAAAAGCTTAATTAAAAATGAATTTTCCTTGTTATTTCTGCTAATTGCTTTTTATTTCGTTTTGATGTTCAGATTGTATTTAGGAGTATTTTTGTGTACGTCTTGTTTAGTTAATTCGTGATCGATCGTTATCACGGTGGCGCTTCATAATGTTACGGGTGCATTAACCCTTGCAGTGCCGCGTCGCGTCGCATGCACCCGCCCGCCCACGTCCCTGGGAAAACTGCAATGTCAGTCTCGGATCCTTGAACCCTAGCGGCTACACTGTGTAGTGTTTGCATCTCTCATCGCACACTAAGTTTAGGCTAAACAAAAGTTTATATACTGTATAGACTTTGGTACAAGTGTTTTCTGTAACAGGTTGTTTGCTTGAGTCAATTTGTTATTAACGTATGATCTACGGGAAGTTCCTTAGCTCCAGTAACCACCCACACGTTTCAATAAAGGATCGTACAGTACATGGTTACGCCCGGTTGCCAATACTAGTTATCCCGACTTATACGAAACATATGGCGGGAGCTCGCATTCCACCGCGAACATTCTGGAATAACGCAGTTCTGTTATAAACTTCGTGGAAAAGCCTGTGTTTGAAAGTATCAGTGTCTTTTGGAGTTTCTCTAAGGACTGTGTCTGTGACGTCATCAACGCCATAATGACGGGTAAGTAACTACCATTTTTGGTAAATAGGAATGTCGGGTCGTTGGATAATTATGCTAATTACCGTTTCATGTTTCCATTCATTTGATTATTTATTAGGAGTGCTGATGGGCTACTCGGCTTCTTATGGGTAGGCCTTGTAGCGTTTATGGGGTTTTAAATCGGCATCTGTTCTTGAAATATTTGTATGAATAGATTAGACCAATGTAATAAAATTATTGGATAGTTTCTCATAGGTTTCTGACGCAGACTACTTACAGTGTGCGTTTTATATGATGGTTGTATTCATGTTTTTCTTTATTGCTTTAATAGTTGGCTCTTTTTCACATTGAATCCTCTGTTTTTCCAATTGCCTTGTATATTTAGAAGTTATTTTTTACTGTTTTATCAATCTTAGAAACTAATTGCATATTTTTCGGAAGCAACAGCGATTGAACAAAATTGTTTTAAACACGAGAAAACGGACAATTTCAAAATTTGCTGTAGTTCTCAGACATGAAGAAAAGCCAATTAAAGCTTAATTAATCATACAAAGAATTGAAGTAAACCTGATGATAATTTGTAAACCTAGATGCCAATGCAAAGAGATTAATTAATAATAAAGAGTGAAAACATAAAAACTAAGTAACACAAAATATTCTTCACATGAAGGTCCATAACTCCATACAGCATAGACAGTACATCATTTGACTTGCAAGCCGTCCTTGATGTATAGGGTACATTAATACATTTCCTTCTACCCGCCAAAGGGCGAAAGATAAAACATAGTGCCGAGTCATAAAAGATAATGATCTACTAATAAATAAACGTCCACCTGTCAAGGCGGCGACTCGGCTTTGAGAAATAACAGCAATCAGTGTGTCAAACGTGTCAAATCGGTCCGCGGATCCGCTGTCCCTCCAAGTATGGGTGCGCAGACGCAAGCGGACTCGCGGGAAAATGCACTCATTACCTCGGCTAGATCGTGCCCTTTATTTTCTGGAGACGTGTTTCAATGCTTCCATTGTTTTGTGGTGCATTTTGATTGATTTTACATGAGGATGTTAAGAACAGAATGGGCATTTTAAGTAGTTTTTCGTCATATGATTAATTTAACTCTTAGATTAGTCAATCTTTCGCTTTCCCTAAATTTTGATTTTTCGTCAGTCGCCTGCATTGTTAGATTTAGCACTTAGTTAAATACTGCAATAATTTTGGAGCTTTGTTAAAATATATATTGTAACTTTTCTATTTTTCAGTATATTATTCCCATTTACGTAGTTAGTTGTTTTCTTTATTTTCTTTGATGTATTTCAGTTCTTATCTAGTTCCATTGATCTATCTTTATTATTATTATTTTTTTCATTTAAAATACCATTGTTCACGACCATGCCTAGAAAGTCGTAAACGTCGCTACTATTCCTAATCTCTAGTTTATTCGATACTACGAATCAGTTCAATTTCAAAGTCAATTCTATTTCAAGCACTTCTATTATTGATGCCTTTACTCTTTCTACCGTAGCAGCAACTTCATTGATTATATACATGTATATATTTTTATTTCTTGTTCAAAATTCTTCATTTGATATTGATTTATATACGAACGTCTAACAGGCTGTCCATGCCGAAGTGTGTTTTAAACCTTCAGTAATTCCTCATCTATTTTAATACAGTGCTATGTATGCTTACTATGCACAACCATATTCTGTCTAGGTCTATAATAATATAGAGTACATCTAACACATCTTGAGATTCAATGAGAAGTTGTATTCATAGTTGATCGTCGAGCTTATTCAAACAAATGCTTGGCACTGAAACATTATCTCTTACATCCCCCTCCTTCAAAAGACGGAAGATTCTCAATTTTCATAGTTTTGTCACACCTATTCTAAGGCTAACTCCAACCAATAATCAATGATTTTGTAAAGCACTCACTGCAATGTTTTGTGTATTCCTCTTGAATTCTACTTCATAAATTCCGATATTACAATGTATGCATGTGTCAATCTATGCTACCTACAGTCAATCAATAAGCACTCTCACAAGCATTTCTACTGTTTTCACCATTAGCATTAGAAAGAAGTCTACAACCATCGTCCCATGCGTCAGCGGGGGGTGAACTGCATACGGCATAGACAACACTCTTCCCGTGATATCAAACACGTATATGTTCTCAGCCAATTTGTACCGCTGGCTTTTAATTAGGTAAAAAAACTAACGTTACTTACCTGTTTTCATGCGATCGAGTAGTTTCTCATGGGACCAGCATGTGATCGTGATCATATTTGGAAGTCATTATTTTTTTTATTTATTTATAACATACATACGTATAAATACCGGTCGATTGAAAGTTTTGATAGAGTGGAAGCTTGAGCTGATTGCGTATTTTAAACTGATTATTAAGTTTATCGCTATATACGAATCTATTTATGTCATCATACATTACAATTTCTTCTGGAACTTTCTAAACCTCACGTTTTGTAAAATATTTAATTGAAAATTGGTTATGTTTTAAATGAAACACAGAGCACTTAAATCAGTACAGATTCTGTCTGCACTTGAATGCTTATCTGTTACATGTAAGTCAACTATTTTGATAAATGCTTCTAGTTCTCATTCAGTCAAACTCACTACTCACATTGATACATGTATAATGTATCCTGTCAAAGGAAGTCATAAGACCTTATGAACCTTTTGTCATTATAATAGAAATATTTATATGCATCTTTCAGAGAATAGGGATGCTCAAATTTTATTACTTCAGAATTAAGCCTCTGTCAATACAACTGTAGATTATAATTTTGTTTAGAGCGAGAAATGAATTTCTAAAAATTGCAACTTATCTGCAGGAAAATCAAATTATTGAATCGCAACCTCATTGTTCAGAGCAAATGTGACCTCAAAGTCTATGACAATTAACGTCATATCACCGAGTGCGTAATATAGTTCTAGTGTACTTAACCTGTCCTCTTGATAGTTTGTTGTAATAGACTTTGACGTCACACCAAGCGCGCCGAAATGGCGGACGTTTAAACTACCCGTGTCGGTTGGCTGACTTTTAATTACTTTTTGACGTTATTTATTTTTTACTATTACAAAATGATGTGGACTATCGAATAAAAAAAAGGTACATGATTCCCTATTGCTACCAATATCAGTTTTCAAAGAGGCTATAGTATCTAGCCTTTCAATATCTACGAGTATGTTCTTCACACGCAAGTTATCTGCGTTCTTCTAACAATCTTTTACTGCTTTGTCCTTCTCATACTTCTGATTTTGCCCATTCTTCCTTCTATATACATTCCATCCCTCTGTAGAATGCGCTTCCTCTCGATATCAGGACGGCAAAAAGTCGGTATGCATTTAAGCGGAAGTTGCGGAATCATTTTCTCCACCATTAGCAGAATCGTCTCAAAACTTCTTTACAGAAGTATATTAATATGTATTATATTAAATATAATTATGCTGTTTTGCTCTTGTTTTTTTTTATATAAAATTTTCTTTTTATGCACCATATTGTCTCTTCACCACCCTAAGTTTACTGGTGGCGAATGCCTAAGGCATTAAGTCCACCTTTCTACTTTGTGCAGTCGTCTACTTTATTTGCTGTTTCAGACGATAAATTGTTTCGCATTAATCGTATATCTGAGAACAATTGGTCATAAATTGTTGTATCTGTTAAATAATATATCCACGGTACGAATTGAATGGAGCTAACTAGTGGTGTCACTCAAGATAACGCTGTATATATTAATGACCTCACACTGTGCTGCTTCAATTAAAAGCTTAGTGCATCACTGTCTATGGTCAGATTGTTGTGTAAGATCTGCGACTGGCGCCTCTATTGATCTGTTAATAAAACTGTTTGTTTTCTTTCATTTACAATCTATCTTGGCTGTCTAGGATTGTTTATTTACTGATTTATTTTGGTTTGCGAATTTGATTTGGCACCTGAGGCCCAAGTCTGCTATTTTTACAACACGATCCCATTGTCATTTTGCTAAAGTTCGTAATCTGCTAATTCATAATGATCGATCATTGATCGGTCAATGGTCACGTCCTTACTAAAACGACTTTATTAAAAGCAAGACTGCACAATGACGTTCTAATGGTAAGTCACTGATCAAAGGAACTGTCAAAATTTTAGCAGATTACCGCATAAGTCAGATATTCATTTGTCAATATGTACGAGATTACCATTCTATGCCACTTCTTTCAATGGAGTGTCAGTGGTTGACCATTGGAAAGTCATAATGAAGCCATTATTATATAGTATTAGTGGATTAACAAACTTGTAAAAATCAACAATTATGAAATCAATGATAGACCATTCTGACACTATTGTAATAGCAGACTTGAGACCCTGATTCTTTGCTGTGTGTGTTGTCTGATTTGTGCTTTGCATTTTTTGTGTGATACGCTCAATTATTTGTAAAGTGTGTAATTTTAATTTTGAACCACTTGTAATTTCTAATTACCTATAGATTGGGTCTTCTACAGTTTCATGCTTTACCATTTGGACCCACTTGACCTCGGTATCATAGTAATGAACTAATAACTGACATATCTTAGAATTTCAAATATATAGTTTTATTGCTCTTAATGTTAGTCGATAAATTGAAGAAGCTTTTCAATTGACCGAAATTATCTGTTTCATAGTTAGATATCAACGAAGAAAGTGGTCGTAAAACTTATCAATACAAATGACTTGACGATTTTGAATTTTGGATGGGAATTACTTCTTTACCCATATACACAAACAGATTTTTATGACTCGTCAAACCAGTAATTCAATTCTTGCTAGATCTTTTGTTTTTAAGCTTAAAGGTGTATTTTTATTATTATTATTGACGGGTTCGCGCTTGACTATTATTTCTTCTGATAGTAAGTGATGATGTAGTCGACGAAGGGAGCACGCTTGCCTAGAAGTAACCTATATTCACTCATGACTTGAAGACCTCCAGGTTATTTCGTCACTAATTTCAGACATATAGGTATCTGCAATTATCTTCTTTCTACTTTATTCATCAATGGCTTTAATCATCACAGCAATAAAAACTTGTTAAAGTACAGTAACACGTACTTCTATAATAGCATTAGTAAGCACCGTACAAAAAAAGTGTTGATAACAATCTTAACTACGGCTGCCCTACAATTTGCTTGGCTGACCGAACGCAAGTTACCAAAAATAGTGGTCACCCACTCGCGCCCAACCAGGAAACGAATACACACATAATGGATAAGTAATGCTAATTGGATTTTCGGAATGTCTGTTCTTATTTTACTATGCTAGTTGTTCTTAGTGTTTTTAACATCATATTTCAAAATTAGACTAAAATCTAAAGCTAAATATATATTTTTTGAAAACCGTGGTCCAACTGAAGAACACATGTGTGCTTTGTCTGACGCGCCTTTTCGCTCTAACCTATCGCTCGCGGGCGAAGTCATGGGTTAATATACCATCGGGGAAAAAGGGAACATAGTCCAGGGATATAATAAGTATCCTACGTGCTATACCAGGACATGGTCTACCCGTGTGCTTGGCACGCCATAATTATAGCGGCCATGTTGCTTTTCCAGCCACTCCACAAAGAGGGGACTTTTTTAAGGAGTGGCTGGAAAAGCAACACGGCGTCCTTACCTTCCGCATGACGCAGATCCTCACCGGACATGGTAAGTTCGGGAGGTTCTTGCACCAGATTCATGCGGAAGAAAAGCCCAGAGGACATGGTGAAGCGTAGGGTAGAGGTGTGCCCCGCATGGGCAGAGCACCGCTGTGTCCTCGTAGGGGCGATCGGCGGCAGCAGTACAAGCCATGGTCCGGAGCGAGGAGTGGCAAGCGGTCGCCTCCTTCTGCGAAGCAGTAATGGAGGCGGCCGTACGCACGTGGCAATGACCCTCGCGCCCCAGCCACCGGGATTCCGATCCCAATATCCGGCCACCGTAGGCGCGGATTTACGGACGGCGAGCAATGGTAGCTCACCGTCCGTTAACCTTCTGGACCGAGTCCAAGTCGTTGATGGCGCTTAGTGTACCACGCGGGCCTCAAGGAGATGTCAGCAAATCGTAGGGGCCCAGCAGGTTCGAAGCCTACTGGGGCCATGGGTGATGCGAAAGAAATCCTCGGGGCCCTGAAACAATGGCAAAGAAGGAACAGGAGTGGGCTTTTTAGTCAGTAAAAATCTAGCACGCCCTCGCGCTCCGCCCAAGAGCGCGGGATGTCATTAGATGATTTTCCCACCCAAAAAAAAAACCCGTGTACCGTATTTCATCCAAATCCGTTCAGTCGTTTGAGCATGAAGATGTAACAAACACTCACTCACACAAATTTCCGCCTTCACAATATTTACTTACTTTTAATTTAATTTTGATTACAATGATCCATAATGGTTAGTAACAATTGGAACTTATAAACAATGTTAGTAGATACAAAATACATTTACAACAAACATTTAACTTCGTCCCAACCACAACGCAGTTGATTCTTACTGTTGTTGAGTCAGACACATTACTATCGATTCCATTTTTGCCATTACTAAGTTCTGCTCTATGATATTTTACTTTTTGTTTCTTGGTTACGCAAAGCGACCTTTCTTCTTTGGAACCTTTAGGTAACTTTTTTATGTACATTATCTAGGTCTTCGATCGGCAGTGTACTGTCTCGAAATTGGCGAAAAGCTAGATGTTTCATGCAGTCGGGTTTTCTAGAAACCATTATATTGCATTGGATTTTTGTTCTATATTTAATTTAAGAATTATATTGGCCTATCTTGTCATTGAGAAACTTCAAGACAATAACGTTTTGCCGTACTTAACGCTTTGTTGAGTTCACCATGAATGGCATTGACCACGCGATTCGTTATGGTATATACCTCGTCATCGTCGTTAGCGATCTTTGTTTGGTATTTCGATTTTCATTTTAACTATAACTTCCTAAGCTTGTTTTCTTTTTATGGTAAGCTCTTAGTGAACACGATTGTGAGTATTCTTTTTAGCCTTTCGTTTGTTGTTAAACTGGGCAGAAGCTTTACTTATAACGTACTAGCTTCTGCCAGCGGCTTCGCCCGCGTGAATGTAGGTTTCTTCATACAAACTTTGGATCCACCTTTCATGCCTTAGAGAGGGGCGGACTTTGGAAAATCCTCTCTTAGTGCTCGCCTACGTCATAAAAGGAAAACTTTTGAAAAATTTCACGCTCCTAGTCCCAATAGTTTTGACTTTGCGTTAATATGTCAGTCAGTTTCTCCTGTTATATATATAGGTGTAACTTTAATGAAAATATTTGTCATTGACTTTATAAATAGCTTCTACCAATCGTTATTCAAGCTAAGAATTAAGGACAAAGCTTTCTCTGCAATATTACGTTTCTGCAACAATTTTTCCACTAGCTAGGAAGCAATCTGCTCAAGCGGGTAGCATTCCTCTGATCGCCGACCGCGTCCTGCATTCCCATCCGTGGCGGCTTCTGAGAACATTGCGATCCGCTATGCCTTCTTACTAGGCAATCCCCTGCCTCCCTGGACACCAGTGCTGATACGTCCATCGCCCACATGTGCCCATTACAAGCTCAATTCCGCACCACAATGAAACTGAGATCATTAGACACCGACCCACAGTTGCGTCTTGAGCCCGCGACAGTTGTCAGTCGCTGCGACGACATCCATCCGATCAAACCGTTGCGACCGAGCGCGGAGCGTTCGTTGACGATCGACAGTTACGTACGAAACTAATGCCGTGTTTTTAATTTGGACGTTTTTCTCCGGTCCCTGTGAATCAATTGGTAACGGTTGACGTGCCTAGTGTGAGACTAATTCGGCGACTTGTGTTCGTTAGTGCGGTGTACCCTGTGAGCTGGCGGCCGTTCGACTAATAACCCTTTGATGTAACAAAGCAGTAATTAGAGCGTGGATTTAAAAATAACTGCACCCACTCGTTCTGTGCGTGCGTCTTTAACTTAACGCTAATTACGATTTAAAGATATTTGTCTTAATTTTATTTAAATATTTGGAAAAAGGAAATTCCAACAATCACCCAGTTTTTAGCAGTGTAGTTGAACCTTGTTTAAACATCGTATCCCAATATGTCAACAGTCAATCAATTGAACATGAAGCCGTAGTATTAGACGCCGCAAACATCAGTGTTAATTGCCTATAAATAAAACAGGGCCATCGTACTGGCCAATTTAGAGAGATCCCTGTTTGCTAATATAAATGAATAGTATCGTAGATATAGGACAACCAATAGAGATCGCGTTAGATTGGTAACAAGTATAAGTTACTGGAGTGTTTCCGGGATAGAGAAGTTTATAGATTACTTTGCTTACATCATGTCTTTTAGATTTTTTGTTAGGCTGGTTAGATCTAATTGAATCTAGTTCAGTATCTATCTAGTGTGATTATGTGCATCTAAGTCAATTTAAGTGCATTTAATTCAACCATTTCTCTCATTACCGTTATGGCTTCATTATCTTTAAAAGTGAGACTACCTTATTCATGTTTTTCATAAGTTACTGTGATATGTATTCCATGTCTATTATATGAAATATGCATAGCTCGATCTGTATGTCATTCATGCCCACGTGCTGCGATACTTGGAAAATGGAAACTTATGTTTGTCAACGACTCTGTTATGGCGTGAAATTTTGATGTCAAGCTGTCCGTTGATATGTTGCATTATTCATTCGTTGTATGTGCGTTTTCCATATTATTATTATGATAATCCAAGTTATTATTATAATGTTTATGATCTTTCACTTCTTTATTCCGTACGTTGCTCCATTTAAGCAATGTTCTATTCCACGGGCTCCATAGGTGTGCATTAAGTTCTTAATTGTGCTTATTATCTCTAACTTATGAAACTTCTAGTATACCATTTACTGGTTTTAAAAAAAAGGCTGTCTAGAACAGGTCCTTAGATTCTGTTTAAATTCAATACTACCTATAAAAGGTTGACACATTTGCCTTGTTATCAACAACTGCATCTATGTTTTAGTGCAACTCGCTTTAAAAGTCTTGTACTTGATTCCATGCCATAACTGTTAATGAATGCAATTAATATACTCATGTTATGTCTCAAACAGAATTAGTTAGAAGGTACTATAATTAATTAATTTCTCATACTAAGGCGCTTGCACGTCGAATGAAGAACAGAATGTTGAAATGATTGATTATGATTTTTTAAAGCGATCTTGTAACAACGTCTAGACAATGTTGTGGGTAGATGATCCGATTAAGATGCATTGCATTTGGTAAAAGAAACTACTATGAGCTATATGGCGGTGAAATCGTGTATAGAATTCCAGAAATTTAAAAATCATTTCTAACAATGTTATTCTTGACAGATTGAAAATATTTAACCAATCTAGGTTAATACACTTCTATCTAAGAACTCCGTTGTATCGTATTGAGCCATTAAACCGAACCTATTGGCCTCCACCGAAGTCATAATTCTGTCCAACACTTGGCCTTAGTCACAAACTTGATTCTCCTGCCAATATGTGAATTACGGTTTAATTGTTTACATGTGACAGTATCTCTAGCAATTTATTAATAGCAATTGTGAGTTTTCTTAGGAATGAAAATATAATAGAACAAATGAAAAATGCAATGAAATGCTGTCTGCAATTCTTTCATATATCATCATCAACATCATCATTGTCCATTTCAAGTCCTAGATTCCTTAATAATGTTATTGTTTAAGCTATCAGAATAGGAAATATAATAAAACTTTATTATATTTCCTATTCTGCCATTATTGATCTATTTTCGTTCAAATCAAATCTTATCTAAGCTTTATTGACACCACTGTTTGCTATCTCGTCGGCTCTGTTATCTTTACTTATTAGATTGTGTTATATTTAATGTAAGAAAATAACTACCTCCATATTATAGGTATGACTGTCTGTTTAATTTTTAGCAGTTCTTGTCGTTCTTTAATCATGTACGTATTAGATGATTGAAAAACATGATCTAAGCCTGTTTTAGTATCTTTTTACTAGTCTATTTCTGGCGAACATAATGTAATTTTATTGGCAGCTTCAGGTAGTTAGCTCATCTCGTAAAATACCACTTTACCTTGTGTAGCTATAAATCTATGAGTAATGTGATTGCCAAATACAATTATCATCCAATAAGAGCATTCCAGTAATTGCTAGTAATTGCAGTACTTGAGTCATGGACTCGTCTTTTGATGAGATGACCTACCTTTTCAACCCAATTTTTATGCCTATTATTGTTCATTTCATATTTGTCATTGGTACATGGTGAAAAACCGGTCACATCGCCTAATTTATCTTTTCCTCTATCCTTAACTGGCCTGATGCCCAAAGGTTCTTCTTCTGAATTGATTTTATTATGAATATTATATTATTAAGAAGATTTTTTCTCTTTCGATAAAGTACAAAAAGAAATTCACTAATCTCATAAATGCTTGACTGAAAATGCAATACAATTTTTGGTTTCAAATAGCTTAAAAAAAAATACCTGCGAAAAATGATTTTTGGATACGGTAGCGATTTACTATTTAAACCATGGTTCTTAAAGTAGCCATAGCACTCACGTAGGCGTGGTTTTATGACAAGACAAGATGAACAGTAATCATTGATAATCCCATACAAATCTTACATAATAATAAGATTTCTATTGAGGTAGTAGAGGCTACGCGTGGTAATTAAGTGTGGGATGCAAAGGTTTTATTATTATTAACAACTTAGTTATTAGTAGCTGGACAAGTTGCCCAGCGCCCACGATCACCATGGTCACCTATTTCCAATAATTTATTGTGAAAATTGTGATTTCTACTACCGTTGGAATTAGTACACCAAACGTTTATAAATAAGTTGAGAAGCATTGATCACAAAAATGAATTCTCGAAATTTCATTAGGAGTACTACAAGGCATTTTTATGTAGTTTGAAAGTAAAAAAAATCCATAGAGAAAATAGGATAAATAAGCAAATCCAGAGGTACTTGAAAAAGAAAATATTGGTATGGCCTATTTTGGTGCAGTCGTGAGGCACGCAACTATATTTTTTTTGCTACTGTTTTTTTTATATATTTTTTAGTGCTTAGTGTTATCTAATATTATTTTTGTGCCTTGTGCTGTAACAAATATTTTCTTTTTCTTTCTTTCTTTCTAAAATTGGTTACCATTTCATTAATAACACAGCCACGGACAAAATATACTCTGACCTTCTAAAGGTTTTTTTAATTATTGATAGGCATTGTTTGATTTCTGTCTCACCTGATGATAAGCAATGATGTGGTCAACGAAAGAACACGCTTGCCTAGAAGTAACATATTCTCTCTAGGTTCTAGCTACTACGATACTACCTATATGCAAAATCCCAGCTGCCTGCAAAGCAGTCTTTATAATTGCTAAGATGTTTATTGCTCGTATCTTTATCTAAGGTATCGCGACCTTCACTACTTCTGCTATGGTCCCACCCACGGATGGGCGTCACCCACACGCCAGAGACAATGGAAACAATATCGATACGTTTTATACAATTTCCTTTTAAACTTTAAAAATGGCGCGGTATTTATTTATCAGTACAAGATATTCTACATATATGGTAAAAAAAATCTGTGGCCGTTTCTGGTTAGTCAATGAATCATAGCTTCCAATAGTAGTTAGGTATTATTTATGTAATTTAACTATTCATTTTGTCTGTTTTTTTTTTGAAGCCTTGATACTTTTCGCGAATCTGATCTAATACGAATTTTGCCTTAGCCTTCCATATAGATATGGTTTCAACTTTCTTGCTATTGTATTTGTCACCCATACGCATGAAAAAAAATTGTTGTTATCTAACCAATTTAGCAATACGGCGCGTAGTATTCCACGCGCGCCTCTAGATGTCAGCAAAACCGTAGGGGCCCAGCAGGGTCGAAGCGTACTGGGGCCATGGGTTATGTGAAAGTGAACTCTGGGGCCCTGGGCCGAAGGCAAAGAAGGAACATAGGGGTGGGTTTTAGTCAGTAAAAGTCTGACACGCCCTCCCGCTCCGCCTAAGTGCGAGAGAAGTCATTGGATGATTTTCCACTTAAAAAAAACAATTTATCAATAAATATACAAAAATAGAATGAAAACTGAGAAAACAATATTGATATTGGCAGAAAAGCAAACGAGATATAACAATTAAATCTATATCGACGCTTTTTTGTGTGGTGGCCGTACGGGCGTGATGTACTTTGACGTCAAAGTTCATATCGGACTTCTCTTTCTTATTTGCAGTTTTGAAGCTTTATAACTCCGTTGTTTATTGATCAAAATGATTTAATTTATCAGATTTAAAAAAAAGACATCCATATTCCCTATGCTTGTTACTTTTATGTAATTGGATTGGAAATATATAAATTCACTTCTTAATGAATGACATTAGATTATTATTCCAATCAATTGCATGATACATTACTTCCTCCATTAGTTAGTAACTACGGACTTTCTCTCATCATTACTTTTATGCGGAGAAGCATTTGTTGATGGTAATGCTTCCATGACATGATTGACAGAATATTGTTTCGAAAACAGTTTCTTTTTAGCTCTACTTTATCAACGTGATTTACTCGTATTGATTTCATGTGAAAACAGAATAAAACTCCGTAACTTTTTTTATTGACTTGAGTCAAATATCAATGTTACCATTTATAGTACTTAATTCTTTCAAACAAAGCTTCTATTACAAACAGCCACAGTCCACGCCATTGTTTACGAAACAACAAACGTAAACGTTAGTAATGTTTGCCCCACTTCCAAGCGAGCTACTAATGTCTATACATCATTATATGTAATCTACTGTATAATAGCATAATTGCCTTCAATAGGCCCTTGTATTTCCGACGAATATCTGAGCTTTGTTACATTGGAAATATTCACTAAGCCAGCGGCCAATTCTGTTCTTTATCGTGAGAAAACAGGTTAAGATTGTTTACTCGCGGCCACCACGTGAGTTTCACGTAGATACAGTTGTAGGGCGCCGCCCGCCCACACAGCCGCCACACACAAACATGTCACTTACATAACATATCTGGCTCAGACACAACCCTACGCACATTCATTATATATTTTCACGCTTTTTACAAAGAGGTTAATGAAGTCGGTTCGCGATCAGTTGTGAAATACGTAACGGCGGAAATGACCACCTGACGGGAATAGAGCGTCGCGCAACTCTGTCGCCAGCTCACAGTGTGACCGCGCTATCACCCGGCGTCGCTCGCGCCGCAGATAACCCTGCATCACACCGAAAATAACCAGTCTACTCCTAGCCGCGGTCCAGCCACGAGTGTCGCCAATTTGTCCCATCCCGCCTTTTATACCGAGCTGAGGGATGGCATCCGTGCGCACGCGCTCTGCATCCCCAAAATCTGTTTCGTTCTCCCCGATTTTGGAGCGGAAGTACAGTGTGGAGCGAAGACCAGCGAGTCCTCCCGAACTGAAGTCGACGGACTGGAGGACGTACTTTACCGATTTCAGTGCATATCTTGGTGAGTGAAATGAAGGTATTTGGGGCTAATTCATGAGTGAGTCAGGTCGCTTTTATAGTACGGCCTTGCGCTATATCGGTTGCGTGTTAGTGGAGCGTTCGTTTCGGGACCGCTGCGTAAACAAAACTTGCGTAATCGCGTCTATTGGTTTTGTGAAGATGTCCGATTTTATCACGTCGCTCAAGTTATCGTCTTTGTTAGTCAAATACAAAAAATATTTTCCTTTGTGAACAGACAATATTTTATTCATAGCTTGTAAATGGATGACATTTGGCTCTAGAACCGATGTACATGTACTAGGCATTAATTTATTTTATTTTACTTCGAATATTACTTATAGCTCAAAGTATTTTTCCAAGTTAACAATGGTCGTGCTATGCGAAATGTATGAAAATTATGCTTGGAAACAAACGTTTCTAGATACCATTCAAAATATTATCTCGTGAGATAAGATAATAAAAGCTTCAGTTTTTGTTTTAATTTTTATTGACCACTCACACTTGACCACTATCTTACAATGTGATTGACGATGGAGCACGCTTGCCTAGAATTAATCTATTCAATCCTGACTTAAAGTCCCCTAGATTATGTAGCTATCAGGAAACACAGACTCCGGCAGGAAATTCCACTAATTAGCTCATTGTCATTTAGTCCACAAAAAAACCTGTCCTAGTTTTAGATTTTGAGTAATTTAAGTCCATGTAAGAGTACAATTGTGGTATCAGTGACCACGAGGTGTCAGTTAGCTTGCGATAACCTTGCGGGTTGTGATCAAATGTGGTCCGTACCGCAAAATGTTCTAGCGACACTGTATCGCATTGTTTACTACTTGTCCCTTACGGCACTGCTATTAATAGCTTTTCATCCAGATATGAAGTTGATTATTTTATCTTTCCGAGGTTTAAGCATGCGAAATCACGCATTGCGTAAGTCGGTTAATATTAAGGTGTTTTCATCACCCAGACTTATCTTTCTTACATCTGTTACGGCTTGGCCCATTTCTTCCTTTTTTTACGTTTCTCTTCACTAGGAGTTACTCCTGTATCGTAGGTGCGTTTAAAAACATGTAAACACAAGAAACACAGAACAGAATCACCTATCTGTAGGCTATACAAATATTTGTTCTGTCCGGTAATCGAACCTACGATACGCAATGCAGAAGCTAATCGCTCAACTACTACACCAGCCGTGTCGTCATTGGCTGTTAGCACCTGTAGGTTTGCGTCAGATTATCATATTGATCGTTTATTGTCTTTTTATTTAATTGTAAATAAATAAAAGGGATTGCGTCTGTCAACATCACCAATTTAGCAGAAAGTCTTCCCCCAAGCGACATCACTTGGAGCCATCTTACAGAATTGGTGATCTTGCCAAGGCCTTTCCTTCAAGAATCCTAACTTTTGCCCAGAATCATAAAGGTTTAAAGTATATGTCATTATTATCATCATCATTTCAGCCGAAATACTGTTGGACATAGGCTCCCCCAAATTTTGCCTTAACGACCGGTCCTGTACATCTCGAATCCATCGGATTCCCAAGACCGTCACTAGGTCATCGGTCCACCTTGTCGGAGGCCAATCAACGCTTCATCTTCCAGTATGCGGCTACCACTCCAGAAACTTTTGGCGCATCTGTTCTGTTAGTTATATGCCCTGCCCACACTGTTGCCCAGTATACCTACATATTTATTTATTTATTTATTTATACTTTATTGCATACGAAGTTACAAATTTACAAATTGAAATTGTAATACAACAAAAAACATACAATTGGCGGCCTTATCGCACTCGGCCATTTCTTCCAGGCAACCCAGAATGGATAGAGATTGCCTGGATACAAAATGGGGTTGCACATGGTGCAAATAAAAAAGTAAACAAAACTTAATACTAAAATAGATTATATATACATACATACAAAATATAAATATATAAGCAGGAGAATAAGTGATGAAACGAAGACATGATCACAGTGACAAGTAATGATCCTTCACAAGCCTTCAGTGTTTGCGCACGTTTTATTGCCACAGGCAATGCATTCCATAGACGAGCGGCCTGGACAGTAAAAGACTTATCCAGGAAAGTAGTCGTATGGATTGGCATTTTAATTTTCAAGTTATCCAATGACCTAAGAACTTTTATATGGGAATCGCAAAGAAATTGGAAACGTTCTTTGAGGTAACGAGGGGTAGAAGGGGAAAAGAGCACATTATAAAAGAGGGAAAGAATACATATACATATGTTCGCATATCTAATTTATTCTGAGCATCATGGATTTATGAGACACGTCAGGATTTTTTGTAATTGAAATAGGCCATCTTTTATCATCCAGAGAATCGTAAATATATGATTTTAGAACTGTAGTGAGGTAACACTGGTTACAGCATCTTCTCTTACCATATTCCTTTCAGCAACTATTCATTTCCTCAATACGTTTGCCAAGCGCGGTTTTTCAGCCACTAACCCTGAAGATTCATGCCAACACTGTTCCATCATCGAACAAGGTGACTGTTTCCTGGTGGACATCTCCCCCATACGCACAAATCACTTTGGAAATACTTTCATCGTAAAAACCGCTAAAACAGAGGATTCTTCCGGAGCCTGCGGTTCGTTTTTTACGTCGGAGAGTTAATAGATTACTTCTACACAAGCGTGCTCAAAGATAAACCACATCACCACACCACGTAGCATCAGATGAGAATTGAAATAGTGTTCAAATAACAATATTCAATATTCCACAACTTTCACACAACGCCATCTAGTCCCAAACTAAGCAGAGCTTGTGATATGAGTACTAGACAACTGATAAACATACTTATATATTTCTAAATACATACATATTATAGATTAATTACACCCAGACACAGAACAAATGATCGTGCTCATCACACAAACATTTGTCCTGGGTGGGAATCGAACCTACGACCTCCGGCAAGCAGTCAGGGCCACTGACAACTAGACCAACAGGCCAGTCTAAAAAAAAAGTCAGCATATCATACTTTTTTTTTTTAAAGTTGCCATTGAAAACCATATTATCACAACAAGATATTATCGCACAGTATAGTACTTATCTAGATCATTCCAAAGAATTCAAACATCATCATCATCATCATCTTCCTGCCCTTGTCCCGTGTTATTTGGGGTCGGCGCAACACGTTTTTTTCTTTCCGTCTACCCAATTCCAAAGAATTCAAACACGATGGGGTTATTTTGTCGCGCTCAGTAATTTCTATGTCAACTAGACTAGACCCATTATGTATGCTAGTTAACTGTCTGATCTAGCCTTTGAAGCCATATAGTCACAAAAAAGAGAGAAACAGAAGAAGCAACATATATTGGATACGGTTAATAGGGTTAGATGTAGTCTGAAGTGATGGTAAAATATGAAGGTGGTTGCGTAACTAATTAAGCCATTAATTTAATCTTAACGCATCTTAATTAGCGCGTTTTGCTTTAGGAAGAACCTTATTTCCTGTGATTAGTGATAGTTTTGATTCGATACACTCCGGTGATTTTCTTAATCATCTTTATTTGAAATTAATGTTGTGCTATTTATTATCTGGGATATTCTTATGTCTGAGCATTGGCTATGTTACTTTTTTTGATACTTTAAACTAGGATTTTATCCTGTATCGTATGTGTGTTCATAAATATGTAATGTTACATACTCAGGACAGTTGCTACGATACACTCGGAAGAAGCCATAAAAATATTTGTTTCATGCGGGAATCAAAACCGCGACACAAAGTGCTAGTGCGCAAACCATGTCGTCAAAACGTATTGTATTCGTGTTCTTTTGGTACAATAATTAGGAGGGTCCTTCCCCACTCGCCTATCGTCCACGTCGAGCATGTTTATTATTTATTTATCATTATTCCAAAAGGTAAGTAATTTATAAGATAAGCCCCACAAAACCGTTGCAATGGTTTGACTGTGGGGTCAGTGTGTGTCTCTAGACACACTTAAATTTACTTAAAACATTTCTAAATAATATAATTTTAATTTGCGTCTAAATCTTCATGTTTAAAAACCTAAATAAGTATGTTCATCTAACGCAATCCAACGCGATGTTTGATGAAGAGGCAACTCGAAAAAACAGAGATAACGAATAAAAACTCTGTTAGTTATTCGGTAATTCTGTGATTTACTCGAATATTTCACAAAACTTGTTGCAGCAAATACGTGTTTTTTTTTTAAACCATTAAAAGTTTTTGAGAAAAATTGTCGTCATTCAAAATCTCAATTAAAAGTGCAAAGCTTCTATAGACGTACTTTTTTATATTTTTAGTATATGAGTACATTATGGAGGGCCAAAGTTCACGAAAAATGGCAGATTTTCAGAACTGGATTAGTTTTACACAAATTTATATTTTGATAAACCTAGATAATATCCACAATATATCTGTGTATCCAAAATATCTGGAGAAAGATGTGTAATAACATATAGAAAATGTACCTTGGGTTGGCCGCTTTTAAGGTAGGTACATTTGCGGCTTTCTTAATTTGACGTACTGTCTCTGTTATCTTCATTATTTTCTTCCATTATTTCGTCTTCACCGTCACACAATCCTTCACAAAACGTCATTCATCACACAATCCATCCATTACCTATTTCTTTAGCCGTGCCTTATGATAACTTTGCAAATAACTTATGATTTTACGGCATGCTAATACAACTAATGCCATCTCGTGGTACAATTGCAAATCAAGACCAACAAAAAAGCTTTACCAAGCTCTAAGCAGCTGTTCGTAGATAGAACTGCAATCGCAATTTTTTTCGTTTTTGCTTATTTAGGTTTTTATTTATTGTAGATTTTCACGTCTCTTTAGTTAAACGATATCGTTTGTAAATCTACAAAATATCTATTTACGGCGGCGCGTGCGCAATATTGATACGCCTTTTAGTAAAATGATAGCAATGTTTTCAATGCACGCTTGTTGCTCTTGAAATTTAGTAAGGCGTTCTTACAATGTCGGTTTATTCAGCACTTAAAATATTGACTATTGACTTGGTAGGGCAAAAGGAGTGACGAATATTAATTTTCACATTCAACCAAATAATTTTGGTGATTTGGGGCGTAGAGTTCAGGTTTACTCACAAGACCTTCGTTCCGTGTAGTCTGTGATGTATAACATTAAACTAGAACACTGTTACTTGATTGTTTCAGAACTTTGTGTCTCTGCTGAATAGAAACGCTTTATACTCTTGTATCTTCTGGAAGACATTTCTTTTTAAATAATCAGTACCTTTGTGCTCCCTGACTCTTTATGAATATTTTCTTTTATAGTCGTTAGTGTGTAGGGTCGCCACGCCGATGGTTCCTTCCTGCAGACGGAAAGCACCGTCGAGTTCAGCCCAGAAATAGGTGATGAGAAGTATGTCTGGAAGGACTTGGGGAAGGCATTTGTCCAGTATTGAGACAGTAATAAATGTTAAAAATATATTAGAAGATGCAATTACCTTGTCACGTCGATTTTCACCTTGCTAGCCACTGTCACTTAGGCGTCTTATTTTATGTTGGGATCCCACAAAAAGTACCTTATCTATAATTTCGAACACTTTCAACGATTTAAAACTTTTTAGACCCTGAATTTGGTGCACGAACACTTCTCATTTTACCACTCTGCTAGTCTACTTCAGTATGAAATAAAGAACTGGTAGGTTAGGACTTGGTACGGATACGAGGAAATATTTGAAAAATTCTCTAGCCAATAGGACAATGTGACTAGATGCAAATTAATAGCGTTGCCTACAAAACAAGGATAACTGTAGTATTTTCATAAACAATATGTGTGTATTTTGCAAAACGTTAATTTCTAAACAATTATGAACAATATCAAGTAATTTAATCCTGAAGTAACTAAGATTATATACGATCCATTTAGACGCTACGATCTATAAATAACGGCTGTGCTGCATGCCTTTATTATCTCAGACTGACCGCAGGCCAAAGTTCAGTGCTTCCACGAAATTCGAAAAATACTTACTAATCGCTCTCTCTTTTCCCTCACAACTAAACGGAACTTCACGACTTGCCAGAGAGGGCTAGCAGACAAATTCCACCGAGAACGCGTCATCCTATGACGCCTCAACTCCGTATTATCAAAGCGGCGTCAGCGCGTTCATTGATGGACCTTACAATAAAGCACTTTCAGCGCTTCAAAACATTAGAACGCCTAACATCTGTTTTACTTTCTGTCTACCTCTATAAAGGTGCTGGTTTACATTGTCCTAACACACACAACTAACACGACCGAAATACTAATTCGTGACCTCATCTCTCCCAGCGCTTCCACTAACGCGCACGATTAAAGAATCGCAAATATTTATGTGAACAATATGTTAGGCTGTGAGCGATTTTTGCGGTCTGCGCTTGTGGAGGTGAATCAGTACTGCATTAGTCCATAAGAGAGTCGCCCGCGCCTCTTTGCTCGCACGAGGGCAAAGGAGATATATATTTAAATTTAGAATCCCTTCCTCGGCCCTTGAAGCGAAATCTTTTTTTTTTTACTTTTTATGGCGTTTCTTGCGAATTCGCCGCGGCCAGTTTCTTGTGAACCGTTTTAAGTGATACCAAAAAGTTATAATTTAAAATATTGAAAATGTCTCAGTATCATTATACGGTGAATGATGATATTTACGGGAAAATATTGAAAAAGAATCCTTCGCCAAAGAAAACACAATACGAGGAAGTTTATGAAGCTGTTGGTGGATTGGGTATAAACATTTTAATTCTTATTCCAAGTCTAAAGTATTAACTTCGTTCTTAGTTATTGACTTTGAATCGCTCATATTTGTTATTTACTTAACCTGGTTACGAGGTTACTCGTGTCACATTTGAGTTAACTACAAAAAGGTGCTTTGTATTGTTGGAGATATTCATAATTTTTATCAGGTCGCCTATAATTATTATCATAGAGGCTTCTTGTAGCAATACCTAGTGAAATACTGCTTATCTTATGGTGGTAGGCAATTTGCGTAACTTGACCGATAAGAGATTACGCCAGTATAGTTGTTGAGGCATTTTTAATGGAGAGTATTCTTTTTTAAAGGCTTAAGAAGGAAGCCATTGAACTCCGAAAAGCAAACTAGTTCCTGACAAACGGGTCTCGGGGTACTGTATCGGCCGGGTGCGCTTGCGCAGCGAAATGTATCAATTTTTAATTATGCAAAATACTGCTCGGGACCCTTTCTGTTATTTCGTTTTCCTTTCGTGTGTGATAAAATTGTGGAATTCGTGGGAATTATTCGTTGTTTAATTAATATTTTAGATTTTTTACTATTGTATTGAAACTGGCATTTTGCTGTACTGTGTTTTATTGTTCTTAGTGCAGGATTAAAATATATTATTAATTGATTATATGAACTACATAGTTCATATAATTAATTTTACTGTTATCGAACTATGAGGAAGCTTATAACTATTATAAAATTGAGGAAGGATAGTAATAGCCATCGCGATATAGACCATGGTATAAATACGTCAATTACTATGTGATATTTTCTCTTTATTTATTGAATCCTTGTCATGGTTTTCATTTCAACATAAAAAAATATATTCGAAAGGGAAACCAAATTACATAGCATAGCATAGTCGGCCTTATAATGTTCCCACTGTTGGGACTCAGGCCTCCTGTCTAGGAGAGGGAATGGGCCGTAATCCACCACGCGGGCCCAGTGCGGCTTGGTGAATTCCACGTCTTCGAATTTTTGGTTCTAGAACATGCCGGTTTCCTCACGATGTTTTACTTCACCGTTTTGAGAACAAACCAAATTACCCAGGACAAAAATAACACGGTACTGAAAAAGAAAACAGTTCAGTGTTTTTTTTTTACTCGAGATCGCTATGGATGGAAATTATAAGGAGACTTAACTTTTTCGAGGACTCTCGAGGAAACTTGCTCGTTCCTGCTTCTTCTTCTAGGATCGATGGCTTTTTTTTTTGTTCTCAAAGTATTTGGTGTAGCTGGCTGAACGAGCAGAATGTTAAAAAAATGTTCTTGGGTTGGCGACTTTTTCGAATACAATGTGTTATAGAAAAATGAGAAAGAATATGCGATCTGCAAACGAACGACGAGCAAAGGGTAGCTCGCCGACCCGTAACCGTCCTGACCGAGGCCAAGTTGTATTCGGCGCGTAGTCTTCCACGCGCGCCTTAAAGAGGTATCAGCAAACCCGCAGAGGCCCAGCAGGGCTTCAGCCCTGCTGGGGCCATGTGTTGACTTCCGAAAAGGAAACCCGTGGTCCTCGAACGCAAGGACAAAGAAGGAACATAGGTGTGGTTTTAGTCAGTAAAAGTCTGACACGCCCACCAGCTTCACCCTAGAGCGATAAAAATCATTGGATGATTTCCCACCTTAAAAAAAACTAAAACTTTCTTGGGCTGATCTTTAGAAAGCTTCCATCTGTAATCAGAAGGATTCGGTATACCGCGGTAGACACAATATATAAAATTCATTTAATAAAACTGTCGCTTAGGCCCCTCGCGCACGGCGATTTTTTGTAGCCATGCAGTAGCGCGTTCGCATTGATACAGTCGCGATGCTGTAGCGCGTTAATAGCGCGTTTGCATTTTTTCTCTAGCGCGTGCAAATGCGACTAACGCGCGCTAGTAGCGATGCAGTCGCGCGCTTATGAAACGCGCGACAGCATCGCTACAAAAAGTCGTCGTGGGCGAGGGGCTTTAGACTTATCTTGCAGACTTGTATTGATTTTGAATTATAGCCCATTTTATTCGAGATGGGAAGTCGTCGCACAACTTCTCACACTTACTCTTTGCGGGTCTCGGTAACTTTTTCGAACATTTTTGCCCATGTATTTCAGCCCACGAGGCTACCATTTGATGGTCACTTAACTCCTTCCATTTTGATTAGATAATTATCCCACTTTATTTAGGGTCGTTGCAACATCCCTCATTCTTCCATACTTCTTTGTTAGTCATCTTTTCAGTAATCATTTCCTTTCTAGCTATATTGTCTTTAACACATTCCATCCTTCGCTTCTTTGTTCTTCTCGTTAATCTTAAAGCTTAACTACATACATGTCTACTCAAAAGTATGCTCACGCATTTGGGTATTTGCCTGTGATTTTTTTTACAATATTTTATACTGAACAACAAATAATACTTAAAAGAAATCTTTTTCTGAAAACAACATCAAAATTGGTTTGTTAAATGAAGCAGCAATTAGCATTCCAAATATTGGTGTGAGGAAGAGTCCCCGCGTGGTGCGAATATCTCGCTATCTCTTTTGAGCACACGTAACCTAATGACGGTGACGTCACATTTCAGTATATGGATCCTTATAATGTTATTTGACAGTTGCCTCTTCCACCAGATTTGAAAGTTTTCAAACTTGATTAAAATTAAAAGACTTTAAAATTTTCTTTCTATTTGGGATTTTAAATACTTAACAATACTTTTTGATATAAACAATAAAAAAATTTAGTCAAGGACCTAATTTTCCACAGCTCTGGGCATTATAAGACTATGCATACCATAATATGACAAAATTCTGGTATGCACTTTTTCTGGCCACCGTAGGCGGGGGCTTGCGGACGGTGAACAATGGGTAGCTCGCCGTCCGACCGTCTGGTAACCGACCGGACCGAGCCCAAGTCGTTGACGGCGCGTACTGTTCCACGCGCGCCTCAAGGAGATCTCAGCAAACCGTAGGGGCCCAGCAGGGTCGAAGCCTACTGGGGCCAAGGGTCCGCTTCTGAAAGGAAGACTCGGCCCTGATACGAAAGGCAACGAAGGAACAGGAGTGGGTTTTTAGTCAGTAAAATTCTGACACTATCTTCCACTCCGCCCAAGAGCGAGGGATGTCATTAGATGATATTACCACCGAAAAAAAATATGCACTATTTTTAACTGGAAGCGGTTTTCAATTGTTGTGTTAATATAGTTGAAATATATTGCACTGCATCGTATGGTGCCATAATATTAATTCCGTTCAATTAGAAGGACCCCGTTCTGCTCTAACAAACGTGATGTCATTTGACAAAAGCGGCTCGCTTTATTTATGCTAATTGATTGGACAGTAAATACTTGGTATTAATAAATAATCATTAAATACTATTCAATAAAATGGAATATAATATTGGTCGGGTAATGACGTCTATGTAGTTACATTTATCTAGTTAGGTAGTAGGTAAACAAAAGGAGTAATTCTGTTATTTTCGGGGACGTTCGTAATACGTACGGTACGTTCGTGTGTTTTGTAAGTTTTACGAAAATTTGTTACCAACATAATTTTAATTCATCATCATCATCTTCCTGCCCTTGTCCCATCTTATTTGGGGTCGGCGCAACACGTTTTTTTCTTCCATTCTATCCTGTCAACCGTCATACTATCACTAACTTCCTTTTCTTTCATATCACTGTTCACACAATCCATCCATCTTTTCTTTGGCCTCCCTCTCCCTCTCCACCCATCCACCAATATAATTTTAATTATGCTAGTAATATAATATGGATCCTTTATCTGTTATAAATTTATAATAATAATACGATTAATTTCTCTACGTTTTGATAAGTTTTCGTCATTGCATTGAGAGTCTTGAGACTGACATGAAATTCAAATTCCTTTATTTTGTGAGAATATAGTACATAATTGTGGTCTTTAATTAAATTAATGGTCTTATTACATTCTGCCACGTGGGGTGTGTAAATATTTGGTACATAGATAATTTTAAGCTTTAGAAATTCAGCCTTTGATTTCTACATTTCCACCAAAGCAAAGCTCGTCATTTATATGCACGACTGCTGTGGCAAACAAACATAAATGTACTTTCTTAATTAGCATTACGATTAATTTATATTTCTGCATGCGGACGGGCCTTAAACTGACATTGTTTCGGATTAGACACAACAATCGGTAGTTACGTCTCAACAAGTTTCAATATCTGTAGTTTCTTCACTTTCTACTTATTCCCTGTTATTGATTTCTTCTCAGTCATGTCTCATTACAAGATTGGTTTAACCTGTTTCCGTCTCTTGTTTTTTTAAATTAAGCTTCTCATTCGGAGAAGATTCAAATAATTTATGCCATTAAGTATTACGAAAATGAAATAAAGTAAATATATGAATGGAGCAGAAAATATTTACTGAAATATTTTTACTTTCATATTTTCCTTTAGTATTTGTATCAAAAGGTCCTTTGGTCAGAATAAATCACTACGATGCATAGTTCTTAACACATATTTCTGTTATTTCACCGTCTATTTCAATTTTGTACTAAAGACACCATTTCCCTTGATTCCAGATGCGCTGCTCGCCGACCTCCAGAACTCCATTAACCCTGGCGCCAGGGTTGGCAGTCCGGGAGGTAGGAGTTCCCCTGGTGGAAGAACAGCATCTCCTGGTAGAACCAGCTCACCGCTTGGCAGAGGAAGCTCGCCTGGACGACTCAGCTCTCCGGGAGGCAGTTTGAATTCACCATCGTCTACGGGTTATGGATCGATAAATGGATCTAGAAATATATCTTCAGATTATACTAAACCTGCTTCGGTAAGTGACAGCATAACAGCATACGATTTAGATAAGCTTATATGATCATTGATAGTGTAATTTCGATGTGGATTGAACTTTGAGAAGATTTTCGGATAGGTACGCTTCGATTAGTTGATTTTCGATTTCAAAGACACAGGTGTAAGCAGGTTTACCCCTTCGATGTGGGACTTACAGCTTTGCGGAGGGATTTCAAGTTATAATATGTTGGATGAATTAGAAAAACGTCATCAGATGTGTTTTGACTATGAAGAAGGTGATCGCACTTAGATCGTTTTTTAATGAGGCAGACAGGTAGACCATGTCTTGGAATAAGACATAGGTTACTTTTTTATCCTCGGAGTTCCCTTGGGATAATTCTCTACTTTTATGCGGACAAAACCGATGACTGAAACTAATAGATAAATAAAATAAATAGAAAACAAAATTTCTTCTGGTAATTTTATTTCGTCTTTACATCTTGTATGTTGTCTTCGTTTGCCGACCCTTGAATACCATTCTGTGACTTTCTTGCTCCACTTCCCGTTTTTATTATGCACCGTATGGTCTACCCACCTCTATTCTCTGTTGATCGATTCGCATCAGTATGTCAAGGTGTTTTTCTATTGACCTTAGATCATTTTTCTAGTCCCCAGACGTTTATTTATGAAGGATTGGTATGGGAAGAACAGAGAAAAAAATAAAGATAAAATATGGTTTGATACTGTGATGACTAGTTATTAGGATGCGCCATCCCCAAATAAGTTGGTAGAAGATTAGGAAAACTATTGCAAATTGCAATTTGGTCAACGATTTTGATATAGAGCCTCAAAAAAAAAAAATCGGTATCTCGTTTTCATAATTTTTTTAATTTCTATTCAGGGAGTTCATAAAAACATCATAAATCCGATGTAAGAAAGGGACAGTGCCTAAATAGCTGCGTCTCTCTCTCTCGCACCGAAATTATGATGACTTTACTCCTCTTTTTATTATTTTTATTGTGCTTTTGGGTAAAATACTGATTGGTCTACACTGTCCTCTCATACCTATTAATATTGTAAAATGGAAATATTGTGAAATCAATCATTTTTTTAAAAGAGTAACCATGGAGTTTCTTGTCGGTTCTTCTCCATAGGACGATTATTTGGAACCGTGCACAAGTTTCTGACTTTTTATAAGTGCCTATGTAGGCGTGTTAATAAAAATATTTTGTAGAAGAAAAATTGAAACGTCGTGGTTAAGTTCCATAGTAAGGTCGTTAAACTAAACGACACCGTATAAGTTGACAATAACAAGCAGCTCAGCTAAGTTAAGTATTAGGGCGGCCATGCCCAACTGACCCAAATTACTACGTTTTACGAGATAGCCCATCATTTACACGATCATCATACAATATATCTTAAGTAAACATTTATATGAGGAATATATTCCTGTGTTGATTACATACTAATGATTTATTTTTTATATCAAATACTTATGTAATATGTAAGTCTTATACAAATTAGTATGTTACTATGTTACTGATTAGTTTATAGTTGTTTTGCCATACTCACTCAAATATCTCTGATGCGCATGATGGTGGCTCGTGTATTGGATCATCCAAAAACCCTAGCACGAGCTCTTAACGCGATCCAATTTACGACCTGAACTGAATTGTAAATTATGCAGGGTGTATAGCTCCATCCCTCTCCCTCGCTCGCACGACTGACACTTCAACACGGCATGGTAAGGGCCCAGTTTCTTTCAAAATGGTTAAGCTGTGTGGTGCTGATACACATGTCAGAGTGTCCATGGAGTTTCTTGCAAGTTCTTCACCATGGAGATCTAAGCTTTGGAATATAGATTAGCTTCATTTTTTTAACTGACCATCATCATCTTCCTGCCCTTGTCCCATATTATTTAGGGTCGGTGCAACACGTTTTTTTAACTGACCGATTTCTTGACAATTCAAAAGGCCTTGTAAATTGTTTTTTTTTAAATAAAGGCTTCGAGTTTGAGTTGTGGCAATTGCGTGAAAAATATAGTTTTATCTTGTATCTCAAAGCTATTGCCTAAAAACTGTAAAACTATAATTTTTAACGTAGTGTATTTTTCAGTGGCATCTTTATTGACGAAATAGCCATCATTATCGTGGTTCAGTCTTAATCAGCCTTGGACATGGGTATTCCCCATGCTGCTTCTAGTATTTATAATTTTTCAGTTTACCTTATTGAATATTATTTCTGTTAAAATACACTTGTTTCATAGTAATTGTCTCAAGGCTCTGATCTTGTTACTGGAGGAAACCCATCCGATCAAAATACTGACCATGCGCAGAATATATTATTATATTCCAATAAATTCGTATAAATTCATAGAATTTAGTCATCGAAGACATACTGATATGACTCCTTGACGAGTTTATGAGTATTATTGGAGTTACGGATAATAATAGTGTTCAAAGTCAATTCAATGTTTGTGTAGTAATCTGTGGTTTCTAGGAATCTATGGATACTACAGAAGCAGTTGCGATGATGAACTAAGAGCTATTTACAATAAATGCCAGGATAGTTCTTTGCGCAGAGATAAAAAGAAAAGTTTTGACCTATTTTAATTTATATAAATATATAAAAGGATAAACTGACTCACTGACAGAATATGAACGCACAGCTGAAACTATGGGGACTAGGAGCGTGAAATTATGCACAAGTCTTCTTTCTATGATTTAGGCGAGCACAAAAATTAATTCAAAAAAGAATTTTTAAAATTCACCGCCTAAGGGGATGAAACGGGGGTCCAAAGTTTGTATGGAGAAACCTACTTGCAAACGGGCGAAGCCGCTGGAAAAAGCTAGTTTAACCATATCTTTCTAATTTTCTTAAGTTCTTCTTTTGCCCTGTGTTTTCTGGTCATGATTTCTTCGCTAATTGTAGCAACCATTATCAATGTGAGTAGACGTCATGGTTTTTTATCATCATTCATTTATTGTCCCATCAAAAAGACGAAGGCTAGTCAGTACTTACAGAAAGTGTCAAGTGAAGAACATCAATCTACCACCATCCAACTTTTTGAAACAGCCATCTGGACGTCATTGCAGTAGCCTATATATAAAGCACTAAATTGATTGGGCATCCAGGTATGCCGCTGCAAACACGAATTGGCGAAACGGGGTTTCATAGACCCATCGGATACTCAATGTGTGTGCGGTGGGGTGTTCAGAACTTAAGCCAAAGTTAGAGTACCCCAAGTGCCCCTGCACTTTGGAAGACTTAATGAGTGCCATCAATGCTGCTGTTGATGTAGCTATCTAGTGGGCCCAGACAGTTTAACGAGTTTACCTACTATCGATTCGAAAAGAAGAAGAAGTTGGTTCTTCTAGAAGTTTATTTAAACCAGCTCCGTTGTTATCTTCCTGCACTATTCCTGATTTATATGGAGTCACTGCAGCATCAGTCTTCTTCCGTACAATTCCATTTACTGATATCTGATACCCTTTTAAACTAATTCATCATTCACGAAAACCGTCTTTCGTTCTAGTCTAACGCTATATGCCCTTTTTGTGTTTATTCTATTTTATTTTCTGCTATATATATTACACTAGTTTACAAAATTTAACTTTTTGTCTGTTGCTGCGAATTTTATGGTTGATAATGTTCACTTATGGCTTGTTTTTGTCAAATCTACCCTCAAAATTTTTTGAGCAGCTCGAGTTACTTTGTTTTTGATTTTTATCATTTAAGCCTAAATATTAATCGATAACAGACGTATTTTACTGTGTTCAGATTGGTATCTGAAGTTTTTGCGTCATGAGTAGTTCAAGGAGACGTTGTTTAAACAATCCAGATCATTTTTGCTATATATGCGGAGAATATGTGTTTAACGATTGTAGAAAAGTTGTATCAGAGTTGGTGAAAAATACCCATTTTGAGTATTTTGGGATGCTCTTGGATAAAAATGAGAAGTCTTGGGCTCCCAATTGTGTTTGTAAATCGTGTGTGGAATATTTAAGATTATGGAAAAGTGGTAAAAGAAGTGCCTTTAAATTTGGAACACCGACTATTTGGCGAGAACCACGAAATCATCTCGAAGACTGTTATTTTTGTAGCGTGAACGTAAACGGTTTAAACACTAAAAATCGAGCTAAATGGCAGTACCCAAGTTCTAGTTGTGTTCAACGTCCAGTGCAGCGTTCACCTGACTCTTCAGTGCCTAAAAATATATCTGAACCCTTAGAACAAGACATTGAAGGACCAAGCTCATCACAAAATGATGCTGATTTTGAAAGTATGTCAAATGAGCCAAAATGCTTTTCCCAAAATGAGTTAGATGATCTTGTAAGAGATTTAAATCTTTCTAAACAAGCTTCAGAATTATTAGCATCAAGACTGAAAGAAAAAAATTTGCTTTCCTCGGAAATTTCCCGGAAACAAAAAATCTGAAAATTATATTGAACTTGTAGAAGACCTTCGGCTACAATTAAAAAATATGGGGTGCAATATGAGCATAAAACTCCACTTCCTCCAAAGTCACCTGGACAGGTTTCCGGAAAATTTAGAAGATATGAGCGAAGAGCAGGGAGAGCGTATGCATCAGGACTTACGCGTCATGGAAGAGCGCTATCAGGGTTTCTGGGATACGAATATGATGTCTGACTATTGTTGGTCTCTGATACGTCATTTTCCAAAGTCTACACATCAGAGAAGAGCTTTAAAACGAAGTTTTTTAGAACTCAATGATAAATTATTTTTTTAAATAAAGTTTTTCTCAGTAAATACAGTTTTTTTTCTGTTTTATACCTACATAGCTGAAACTCAGAAACTAGAGCTGATAAAAATCATCTAATTATATTTTTGAAAATAGCATATCAGATGTAGTCAGCAACAGCTAAAATTACTTCGGCAACAGATGTACTGTAAACTAGTGTTATTTATCATCTTTTAGTCAATAGGTATATACAACGTTCCCTAAGTGTGTCCGCGTCGCATCACAATGGCCCTAGCAGAATACTAGTGCTTCGTTATTTATTGTTAAAAAAAATGCATTTTTGACCTTGCATAGATTTATATTTTTACGTTTTTATTTGTCATGTTTGTTTATTAGTTTTGATAAGTTCTTGTTTTGGGCCCAAATTTTTCTTACTTTATTTTATTCTTTATTCACATTTTTAATCCCATCCCTATGATTAGTTATTCCAACTTATTAACATTTGTTCATGTTATCAAGAATACCTTTTATAATATTATGCATGATTGTAATACATAGTTCGACCTACAAACAGTGGCCTACTGCACTAAAGTCAAGTACAACTGGTCCTCATTGAAGTCATGAGACATTCCTTGTTTGTATATTATTATGTTGATTATTTTATGATAACGGATGAACTGTTTTCCTTAGATATTTTATTGTATGCACGTTTCGTAACTGTCTTTATCTTATATGGATGGATTCTGACTCAGATAAATAGGGATATATGCGAACTGTGTTAAGGAATGTCTGGAGTACAGCGTTACCTTCGCCTGCAAAGATTGGACCGATGCAGATGTTGCAGAATCTGCTGCTTACAGGACAGTGATGAAGTCAAAATTTGGTGCCTGTTATATCTAATTTAATGCGTCGTATCGTCCCTTAGCTAACAACATCGCATAAGTCATTTTTACCAACTTTACAGGAAACGAAATAATCTGTGCGGTGTTGTGAGGCCAGCCGACTTACACGCTATTACTACTTTTCGAATTATGGCTTTTGATTGGCTGAAATCTATTTCATATGACCAATGCTTAGGCGCGCAATGAGCAGCTCTATCTAAAGGCATTATAATGTGAAAACCGCCAATTTTCGACTTGAGCGGTGTTGTAAGCTAAGGGACGATATATTCTCTTGAATTTTAAGATTTTGTCTGATAAATAAGTTTATCTAAGACATGACGGAAAGCACGTAAAGTTGTCATTCGTAGATCGTTGACAGTAGTTACAGGTAGTCAGACGCCAGAAAGTCTGACCATCAGTTCATCCAAGGTGTATCGTGTTATCCAGTTAATGAGTTGTGGAGGTCTGATAGGCAGTCGCTCCATGTAAAACATAGGTATTTCGCTGCATCTGGTTAGACTGGAAGCTGACCCAAGCTAGTTGGGAAAAGGCTAGGAAGATGAAGATAATGGTCTGATAAATAAATCGACACCCGCAACGAATAAGGTTGTAACATTAATTCAGTCATTTTTCAAAATGAACCTAAAAATAATAGTGCCATGTTTGAATTTTGTTTGGACTATTATCTGAGATACTGCTTTGTTCGATGCGAATGTAGAAATATTATCGTCTTGTTTTGTCAGTCATCTTAATATTTTTTTTATTGTTCAGTTAGAACCAAAACTTTTGGACGATTAAGGTCTAGTTTTTGGTCACTATAGTTTTTCTTGATATTCCTTATGCATTACGCTCACAATACCACATTCGAGAGGGCGTGTCAGACTTTTGGTTGACTAAAGCTCACTCCTTTTCCTTCTTTGCCATCGTTCCAGGGCCCCGAGGTACACTTTCGCATAACCCATGGAAAATGACAAACAGATGGATTTTTGCAAAATGTCATGTTCTCTTCCTATTCTGAAAACGCTCATCACATTAGCAAACAACCATTTTCGAAATACTGTTCTCAATTTTCTTCTGAAACGTCTGTATGTTTTTCTATTTTATAACAACTATTAATCTAGTTCAGTTCTACGAATACGTGAAGATGTTGTTATGACACAGATGACCTTACTAACAGACCGTGTTGCGGTTAGTATTAAAAACTATTAAATTATGACTCACGGTAGTAATATGGAGTCTAAACACGGCGGTTTAGTAATAAAATAAGGCTCTTTAATTACTACTACTACATGCTTTACTTCACGCATGCATTTTGTTCTGTCTAAGGACGATTTGATAGTAAAAAGGAAAGAAAGAAAGACAGAAAAATATTTTATTTGGCACACGTACACCAATACACAGAATGTTGAAACAACATGTAAATACTTAAGAAATAAAAAATTAAAAAAATAACTAACACTGTGTGTCTGTGTGTGTGGAAAACCATGACGTGTTAAAATGTCAGGTTTAGGAGCGACAAAGAGGGATGGAGCTATACACCCTATAAAGCCACCGTTCAGTTTAGGGCGTCAAATCGATCGCGTTAAGAGCTCATGGTAGGGAATCAGGTCCAAAGGGTAATTTTATTTCTTCCTGTGATCATGTCCTTTTTTCATGTATCTAATATATAAAAATCTCGTGTCACGGTGTTTGATAGCAAACTCTTCCAAAACGGCTTGACCGAATATATTTTTGTGTATATTTAGGTAGGTCTGAAAATAGGTCGTCTGCTATTTTTTATTCTTCTAACCCATCCCTCATTTTTTTATTTGATATTTTTTATGGCAGAACGTTTGCAGGGTCAGCTAGTTTCTCAATAATTTTCAATTCGAAAACATCTCGTCCTCAGTTGCGTACAACGCCATCTAGCTTTAAATGAGGTAAAATAATCAGTAGTCTTTATTTGAAATGGCTCCAAGAAGTCTTGTGTCGAGTATAGATGTCGCTACTAGTACTTCCTATGTTTAGAAACTCTCGTTTTCACTATAGCGCGGTTTTTCGACGTAATCCATCGTCCACATGGACGTGGTGTCCACCTACGCTAGTAGGTGATCATGTGGCTGTCCATTTTTAGTATTTATTTATTTATTGTGATCTCTTTCATCTTCCTGCTCTTATGCCATGTTTCTTGTTTACAGCACGTTTTCTTTATCAATTCTCCCCATTAACCGAGCTTTTGTTCACATCTTTCGTTTCGTTTTCTTCACACAATCCATCTATCTTTTTTTTAGCTTCCCTCTTTTTCTCCGTCCATCTACAATAATTTTCTATCTTATTCTAGTTAAGAGGATACAAATACACAAATAAATATAGTATAAACAAATCGAAAGATAAACCAACAGGTGATCTTAAGAGTTGGGCTTGCATAAAGGAATAAAAAAAATAGCTTTAAAAATTATAGCATAGCATAATCAACTTCTTTTAATGTTCCCACTGCTGGGACTCAGGCCTCCTATCTAGGAGAGAGAATGAGCCGTAATCCACCACGCGGGCCCGGTGCGGGTTAGTGAATGTCACTTGTCTTCGAATTAAAAATAAGTAAGAATTAACTGGAATAGTGAATAATAATAAAGTTTATCTGAAATGAATAAAGGCAAAAATCACAACTAGAAAGTAATTCATGAACATATTTATGAATACTTATCAAACTTATGTTTCCGTATATCAAAATCATAAATAACACTCGTCACGTCCACCTTCCATTTATTTTACGATGTTAGCACGAGACTATATGTTTTCCGTGATTTTAATTATCCGTGTAGAATTCTGACACTGAAGTCAATCGTAGTTTTACGTTTATTACAATTTACATAGTTTACATTTACGAGCAACAACATAGTAACTGCTGCTTGTAAGCTGCATTCTATATAATATATTCAGCCTATTAAAGTTCCCACTGCTGGGGCTCAGGCCCCCTCTCTGTAGGAGAGGGAATGGGCCGTATTCCACCACGCGGGCCCAGTGCGGGTTGGTGGATGACACATGTCTTCGAAGTTTTGGTTCTAGGACATGCCGGTTTCCTCACGATGTTTTCCTTCACCGTTTTGAGAGCAGTAATGATGAAATAAATTACACAAAGTAATGCGCCTGGCTGGGTTTGAACCCGCGACCTACGATTCATAAGTTGTGGCCGCTACCACTCGGCTACCACTGCGCCAGCTGCATTCCAGTCTTCACGAATCGCTTCGGTCGGTTTCCGGCATCACGAATAAGCTGGGTTCCCAAAAAGCTTCAGCACTGTAGAACCCATGCACATGCTGCGGCAGATTATACAGAAGGCCGAAGAGTCTTTAATCTGCCTCTTCGGTTAGCATTTGTGGACTACGAGAAAGCCTTCGATTCTTGGACTTGGGCTGTAATGCAGTATCTCCCATGCTGCCAGATTAACTATTGGTACATCGATGTGCCAAAGTATTTACGAAATCTGCTCTATGTCAGTCCGAATTCTGGACTGGACCTCGAAGAGCCATATGGCTCTTGAGACCTTACTCACAATGGGCGTTATCAGAATTCCTAAAGTCACCCAAAGGACAATGGTGAAGCTATTCACGGAGTTTCCTTGCGTGATCAAAACAGGCATGAAGATATCCGCAGGAGAACCAAGGTTACCGATACAATTCGAAGAATTCCCAAATTTAAATGGCAGTGGGCACATTGCTCGCAAAACAGACGGTCCGAAAGGTAGTAAAGGCACGTTGGTAGTCCTCCCACAACCGATGACGTGGTAACGGTCGCGGGAATCCGATGGATGCAAGACGCACAAGACCGGTCGTTTTGGCGACACTTTTGGTCTATGTCGAACAGTGTACGTCTTTCGGCTGAAATGATGATGATGATCACATAATAACAGACGTTTGTCTTGTAGTTTGCACTGTAAAATTCAAGAATAAAAGTTATTAATTTTATGTACATTCTTAAATTATTATTTACTCAATTCATGTATCATATATTGCAATTCACATTTGTATGTGTATTACTCCAACTGCATCACGCACGCCAAACACTTGATGACGGGGTCATTTATGCGTAATTTATTAATGTCCTTGCAACGGAGATTAGTTTTTAATTGTTTGTTTTACCGAAACTTTACAGAAACGTAACTGAAAGTTTAATTTGACAAGCGAAATAAATCAGACTGATCTTCGTACATTCTTACATAAAATCGTTCCTTTGTACCACTACCACAATTTTCCAAAGTATCTAGAAAACTCTAACGACTCATGTACACAAAGTACCTACTTACTCAGATTAGCTTTTTAGTTTACTAAACTATTATCCAACTATTATGTCATTGGTCGTTATTGTAACTCATGACTGCATCGCCAATTCATTGCACAGTCACACTGCATCAGCTGTGCCCAGTTTAGTCGCAAACAAATTATTGCATCTAGACTTCGTGGCCATAATATATTTTTCAGTGTACGTGTTACTGTCAATAACATTCCTTTTGGGGGTGACAATCAGGGTTTCTTAGGATCTCTCCACATTGGAAGTACGACTAGTGTCATGGTCAGTTTATATATGTTTCACTCAGTGACTGTAATTTATTCTAAGTTCATACCCTAGTGTTTTGTTATTCACCAGATAATTTATCTGTGTTTAAAGGCATCGGTATTACCCTTCAATGCTTTTACTATTTCTGATAATCACAAACTCTTTTTTGTCCACAGCCCACCTACCAAAATACATCACTGCTCAGAGAGAGTAAGAAAGTAGCGCCATTGGAATACAGCACAACACAGACTAGTTATAGTAGCCACTCCCCTGGCTACAACTCAGGACAGTCCACCTACAATGCCGGACAGAATAACTATAACTCACAGCCTGGCTACGGCAGGACTGGGTCGGACAGGAGTGGCCGCGGGAACCTGACCGAACTGGACACCCTTCTTGATGATCTGAGCAATGCAAGATATGGAAACTATGTGGACAAGACAACTACGTATAGTGAAAGAAATGGTGAGTTTCTAACGATTTTTTTAAACGAATTAGCTGTCACTACAGACTTTGTCTTAACTTAGTTATGAACTGTCAAACGTGTAAATTGTCTTATTTTTTCTTAACGTAAAATCCTTCTACAAAATATTTGAAGACAGAAAAACAAAAGATGAAAGAAATTGGTGATGTCGTTCTCAAGTTATGGCGTGACCAAGGGAAATAGGGTATCTTTTTAATATATTAAACGAATCGAATAAGAGGCTTTTGGCATGCTTTGGGTTCAATAGTTACTGAACGGTGTTAGTCGCCGCTGATTATCAAAATATTCACTAAGGAAAGTAATGACGATCACAAATGAACGAACAGTGACACTATGCTTGTTGATGTAAAATCATCCGTCATCATGAGAAAAATAATACTGCCTCATCATAGCTGCGTTATGATTATAAGCAAAATTCAACCTGCTACAAACAATATTATGAAAAATAACATATTATTAAACTGAATATAATCTAGACTAAAAGTACAAATCACTGCCACCAACGAGTAGTTACAAAAATATTAAACATTGCTTATAAAAATTAAAACAGAAATCACAAGGTTAGTAGATAGGTACAGAGAGATAGAGATATGAGAACTAAAAAACGTGGATGTACGAGTGTAATGAATTAAACATCATGCGGAAATAGTGCAGAGTCCAATTGAACAAAATAGAAATAGACATTCAAGAAAATAGAAAGGCTTTGTTGTATTGTACGATGACCTAGGCATAAGCAGTAGAAGTGTTCTTAAATGTCCAGATAGATAGAAAGAAAGAAAAAAATGTTTATTCGTGCCTCACACCGTCGTATAAACTAAAATTAAACAATAAAAAATAAAGAAAGGTATAATCAGTGCGAGGCCAAAAAGTCACTTAATTCAGCATATGCTGCGTTCTTTAAAACGATAAATAACGCAGCGCAGATTGTCTATCCATAACTATTAAACTTCTAGAAGTAGCCAAGAAAACTCGGAAATAAAACCGAGATATTGTTAAACAACCAGGAGTAAAAATACAAGCATTAGATGGACCATTTGATAAAACTAATTACCTAAATATGTATCTATATATAATTTTTTTTAGTAGTCCTTACTGTCCTACTGCTGGCCAAGGCCTCCCCCAAGACCTTTCATACTTTATTCGCCCGCGCCGTCTCTAACCAGTCCGCACGGCACGTGTCCAAATCATTATACCTGTACATATAACCACCAAAATACACCTTTACATTATCAAAATCAATTTGTTATTCCCGAAGTTGTGATACATTTATGATTTATTAAAACCAAGCGCTCCCATAATTCGTAGCTCGTGTAGGATGTGAAGATTATTTCATGTACGCCGAAACGATTCATTTGCGATAACCTCGGGTGTAACATTTCTGTAATATATTAGCCCTGTAACCTATATATATATATTTCGAACTAGAAAGTGTTACAGTTATAAAAAAAAAAACAACATTTTTACTTAGTTATTGAAGCGATGGCAGTTGATTTATCTCTCCATATCATCTTGCTGCTCTTGCCCCGTGTTATTTGGGGTCGACGCACCATTTGTGTTTTCTTTCACTTGTCATGCTATCACTAATTCCCTTTTCTTTCATATCACTCTTCACATAATCCACCCATCTTTTTTTTCCCTGTCGCTTTCCTTCCATTTGGCATCCACATGCATACTCATAACTGATTTATGTTTCTATGTGTACCTAATAACAACGTTATATATAAAATATTTGTCGACGTCCACTGCTAGACAGGGGCCCAGGCGTTGCTATATCAATGCATCTAACTTAATACTTGTCTGTCTTATACCTGTTATTACTAGTATTATATCCTGGACATTTTGTTAGATTACCGGTTCTAAATTTTCACATGGAACAGCAACACGTTGAAAATTATGTTCTTCAGCACACACAACCATTAAAATCCACTGAATTTCTCGACCACGTTACCAATTTCTTTAGCCAAAACCTTTTCACTGAGTCATACATCATCAAATACAACGGAATACCGTAATAAATAGTATGTTTATAGCTGTAAGTAATCGGCAAATGTCTACACCAAGGCCAGTCCTCGCCCCATCAGAAATAGAACTCTGTTCCAGATTGTTTGGTTTACAAACTAATGTTGTATTACTGGCTTCGAATATATAGTTTTCTTTTTTTAGTTCTCAATATCTGGTATAATGACATTGTACTTGTCACGTTTCATTATATATATGATAAGATAGTTTTGTTTTAGATCATGTTGTGTTGCGAAAAATGCGATCTTTAATGACTTATAGAATTCAATGACACATTTCGAATCCAGATTTCCACTTCTTGCTGTAGTTGAATAAAATCTTTAGCAGTTCCTTTTTTTGTTTCTAAAAGAACTTGTCCAATTTAATTTCTGCAAAATCTGTGTACTTGTTAAGAATGACACTCATTTGTCTCTTCAGAATTTTGTCGACCAACAAGTCGCTCTTATTAGAAGCTAGTAGCAATTAGTGGTTAGTATGACGTCTTCAATCTAATAAACTTGGATTATTCGCTCATTTAACGACATTTGGCATCACTCTGACACTTTTATTTAGACATTTGGATCCCATACTGTATACAAGACCATATTTTAAAGAAACCACTATTACTTTTCTTATTATGTTTTGGCAGGAACTCTAGAAATGTAGACTGCATTTAATATTTAGTTTAGATATTGCGCATTGCTATCTCCGTGCTTCCAGTGATCTAAAGATAGGAGCGCACATTTTCGACGCTTTTTACAGTTTCTGGATCTTGTAAATCATTCATCAGATCTGGTACCAATAGGATGTATATGTTGTCCACCAATAAGTCTAAAATATCAAATACACGTTATGTGTAAGCAATTATAACAGTAACTCTAATACTCCAGTTTCTTGTCTGCAATAGGCTGTTACAGTTTCTATAGTTGGCTGTGTTCCGCAGCAAAGTCGTTTTAGGACATCCGTCTTCTTTATCATCAAACTCAAGTAAATCATTTTGTACAGCCACTTCCATTCCATCCTCTTCAAAAGCCATTGATCATAACTGCCCGCAATTGTCTATCTTATTCTCTAGTCGTCTCTCACACCCCTGACTTTGATCTTCAAACATGCGAAACATTTCCTAACGTCATTTAGTTGTCATCACTTCATCTGTCGCTACCTTGCCCCCAAACTTGCGTTCTTACATCATGGCTAGATTGGCTTTCTAGCATTCCGTTTTCAATATACTGGTATATTTGAATCGTAGCTTTCAATTTCAGTAATACTTCATCTTCGTCAGTCCCTATCAGGCCAAATAGCATATCAATCACAATAATGCTTTTAGCAATTCATTAATTAATATTAAATGCAAGACTATCGATTTATCTTCAACTAAATAAATACACTTTTAGGACCACTTAACCCTAAAGTTCAACCGTTTAAGGGTTCAACATCTGCTTCTAATAGCCTAATAATTTCCCTGAGGCAATCATTATCATTTTTTATTACAAAAAACTTTGATAGATTCATAGCCAAAGGCAAGGAACTTTAGACGCCAGACATAGGTACTGGCAAGCGACCATTTTTCCACAAGGGCTTGCACTTGGCATTGAACGAATTCGTCAAGACCATCACACCTGTCTCGTTCCTTTTCACAAAACAAACGTTATTTTTGACCAAAATTAATGTTTAATATATTTTAGTTTTAATATTCGTAATTGTCAAAATTTTATGTAAACAAGCCATTAACTAGTGCGAACATTGTTAGTTAATCATAAACGTTTTGTTCTCAAAGCTAACGAACCTAGAATTATTGTTCCTAATGTTAGTTTCGTTGCCAGAAGTTCGGTATATTTTGTAGTTGGGTAGGTTTTGCTGATCATAAATAACTTTGCTGTTGCACATGATAAATCTGAAGTGTTGATTTGATTTGAGACTAAAGATTTTGGGTGAACATGCAAAATATGTTTGCGCGAATTTTTGGTTCATCTACGTCTCTTGAAAGTCATCGAATTTTTTATTATTGATAGGGTCGCGTTTTACCTCTATCTCACCTTATAGTAAGCGATGATGTGGCCGACGATGGAGCATGTTTGCCTAGAAGTAACCTATTCATTCTTGTCTTAAGACCCTAGGTGTAGCTATTGGGAAACACAGACTCTGGCAAGGTATTCCACTCCTTAGCTGTTAGCATAATGAATGTGTTGTCAAAACGCGAATTGCTTTCAACAAGAAATTATTGCTATTTGCCGATAACTGGCCAGACGAGTAAATTGCTTCCAATTATTACTTGTGTTTTATGATTAGACCTTAATGTTTCCATACGGCGTGTCTGTTGGTTTTTAAATCTTCGCACGTCTCCAAATTACCTGTTATTTATTTAGAACCTTAACTACCTACTATTTGTTGAACTGTTTGCGTAAAATGAATCAATTAAAAAGTTGAACAAACGTATAACTTGTATTTACGATTTCATTTGCGATAAAGACCGTGAAAGACGTAAAATGCGTAATAAAAAACGTTGCATTTGCAGAATTTATAGATTTCCTGCGTGTTGCATTTTTTAAGATACATTAAAAGATTGATACTTAGGTTCTAGCACTTTCAACATGCTTACTTTAAACTATTTATACACCTAGTTTACGCGGTGTTTTGCTAGTACATATTTTTCCAGTATGTGATGATGGAGACGATAGTAACTGTTAATTTACTACCTTTCAGATTCGTATTGAGCTTAAAGTTGAATATTTATCGCTTTATGTTAATGAATATCAACTGCAAATTTTGCTTTACCAAATCTTTCTCTTTCTGCAACATTCCAAGAAGAGAGGTTACGGTTAATTTTCCTTCCAGTCGATGTCATACATATGAATTTGATACAAATGGAGGTTAATGTAAATTAGAATTATCAATTAATAATAAATGACTAAATAATAATAATAAATGTTTTCCATAACAGCATCTGACGGGTATGCCCGCACCAACGGCACAGCTAGCCCGGCTTCCTCCAGGCCTACGGTGGACTCTCTCCTGGACCAGCTCAGCGCAGAAATTCCCAATGGGTAAGTCAAAATTAACATTTGTAACAGTACAAATAATTCAGACGTCATTCCAGAAATCTTCGTTAAAGCCTGCAGGCGCCACATCTTCAGTTTTTTTTTAGATATCAGAAATCAGAAACGTTTGTTTCAAATAGACCATTTACAGGCATTTTTAAATTGTCAAAATGTCGGTCAGTCAAAAAAAGTGATGCTAAATTGCACGTTCCAAAACGTAGATCTCTATGGAGAAGAACGTGCTAAAAGCACAAGAGGGGGCCCAAGTCGTCGACGGCGCGTATTGTTCCACGTGCGCCTCAGGGAGATGTCAGCAAATCGTAATAGCCCAGCAGGGCAGAAGTCTATTGGGGCCATGGGTAGTGTGAAAACGAAATCCGGGGCCCTGGGACGAAGGCAACGAAGGAACAGGAGTGAAAAGGAATGGGTTTTTATTCAGTAAACGTCTGACACTATCTCGCGCTCCGCCCAAGAGCGGGATTTGTCATTAGATGATTTTCACACCTAAAAAAAATACACCGTTAAATCTTGGTTACATATTTTTTGTCGCTTGTCCACCTAATGGTAAGCGATAATATGGTCAACGATGGAGCACGCTTGCTAAGAAGTAACCTATTCACTCTTGACTTCAAGAGCCTCAGGTTACAACTATCAAAGAACACAGATTCTGACAGGGAATTCCACTCCTTAGCTAACGAAAGAAAATATCGAAGTCTTTGTTATGATTTAATTACTGTTGAACCCTCTATCTTGGCTTTGTACATCAGATAGACTGATATTAGGTACAGCGGGTCATCACTAAAATTAGCTTGTACCCAGTGGCCGAACTGTTTAGAAACGGATATCTTCTGGCAAACACAAAATGGTGATCGATTTGCCATTGGTCATTTGTATTTCATAAACTTTCATACACCTTCAATAACATTTTATATCAGAGTGGGTGTTCTCTAGTCCAGTAGAGACAGACGGTCCTAAACGACTCCCTACCAACCTCAGGTGTTATGTATAGAACAGCTATATATATATAGATTATTTATTGCCAGCGTGTGGGCTTTCCAATGTTGATGTACTGAAAAAACACTATTCTATATGTCAGAAATATAGATCAGGTTGTGAGTGACAAACCGCTTTCCTGATGCCGCAGTTAAAATAGCATATTCATGAGATACAGCAGTTTAAAGAATTATCCTAGTTTCCGCTGAAGACAGATAATCTATATATATAAATGCGAAATACTACTCACTGATCTCAGAAACTATAAAACTTACAAACTCAAAATTTTGCACGTAGGGTCCTTATTGGGTGTAGACAGAACGGATTTTACGAAACTCCACCCCTAGGGGGGTAAGACGGGGGTTGGATGTTTTTATGGAGAAACTTTCACGCGGTCGAAGCCGCTGGCAGATGCTAGTCTAAATATAAAAGGAGAAACTGACTGACATATCAACGCACAGCCGAAACTACTGAGACTAGCGGGGTTACCATGACGTTCAAAGTAAGATTGTTTCATTCTTATTTCAGTGTGGGTAAGAGACAGAGCTATATAGGTTGTCTAACGCCATCTCTTACCCATTCTGGAAATAATAATGAAACAATCTTACTTTATACGTCATGGTACAGGTCTAGGAGCGTAGAATTTTTCACGAGGTTGCCTTTTATGACGTAGGTGAGCACTAAGAAAGGATTTTCCAATACTCATCTCAAAGAGATCAAAGTTTGTATGGAGAAATCAATTTTCACGCGGATGTAGCCGTTGACAGAAGCTAGTTACACACGTTGAAACAATTTCAATATCAGTTGCAATCATTTTTATTTTCATACAATTGATGTTGATCTTGCAAAATAATAAAATTATTTCACAATATCTCATCTACTGTATTCACGTACCTACTAAATTCTATTTATTTTAGACACACCCACAATTTTTTATATGCGCACTTCGCAATGCCAAAAAATATTATCATTCAACTAGCAAAAAGTCAACAAGAACGAAGAAAAAGTTTCCACAACTCGCTTATAGAATATAACTAATGCCAGAAATTGTTAATACCATAAATAAAGACCCACTAGAGCTGCCAAGTACTCCAATATATTTATTAATTCTACTAAAAAGAAAATCTGTGTAGTTTTAATTATGTTTTTATGCTGGTATTAAAATTATAGGTTTCTTTGATGCGTGTTAGCAACATAACGTGGTCTCATCGTATTAAATTTACAGTCATAAACAATAGTGGAGATGGTTACAAACTTGTTTTCATTTTGATTGTAAATATATTAAAATAAAAAGTTAGACGTAATAGTTATTTCCACAAATTTTCCGGCTGAATTTCAAGTACCTACTTCTTTACTTTACCCAAATTCAAACAATAACGAAGTTATTATGGAGGATTATATTAAAACAACTGAATAATTGTTAAGACCGTAATTACAGTTATTACTATTTTCACTATATATCCTCTTAATTATATGCAAAAAAAACCATGGTGTCTCTTTAAACCGCAATAATATATTGAAAATTTAAAACAATAATACACAAGCATAAAACATTTAAGCAACTTTAAAACAACGGCGTCAGGTACCTAGTAGTCATAGCTAAGATTATGATGGATCTCAGTACAATGCTGGAAGGCTTCAGTAGAGATTCGAAAGAGTGGGTCTAAAAATGAAGATGGACAAAACCGAGGCCATGGTAAATATCACGTAAATATCCATGTAGCACCCACTCCTATCATGGGCACGCCATAATCATGGCGGTAAGTCCCCTCTTTGAGGAGTGGCTGGAAAGACAACACGGTGTCCTTACCTTCCGCATGACGCAGGTCCTCACCGGACATGGTAAGTTCGGGAGGTTCCACCACCGGATCCGTGCGGAAGAAACGCCCGGGTGTCACCATTGCGTAGACCACCCGGAGGACACGGTGGAGCACACAGTGGAGGTGTGCCCCGCTTGGGCAGATCAACTCCGTGTCCTCTTAGGGGCAATCGGCGGCGGCGAACTCTCGCGCCGGGCCTTGGTACAGGCCATGGTCCGGAGCGAGGAAGAGTGGCAGGCGGTCGCCTCCTTCTGCGAAGCAGTAATGCTAGCAAAGGAGGCGGCAGATCGCGTGAGGCAACGGTCCTCACGCCCCAACCGTCGCCGGAACTCCGATCCCGACTTCCGGCCACCGTAGGCGCGGGCTTGCGGACGGCGAGCAATGGGTGGCTCGCCGTCCGACCGTCCGGTAACCGTCCAGACCGAGCCTAAGTTGTCGACGGCGCGTACTATTACACGCGCGCCTCAAGGAGATGTCAGCAAACGTAGAGGCCCAGCAGGGTCGAAGCCTACCGGGGCCAAGGGTCTGATTCTGAAAGAAAGACTCGGCCCCGGTATGAAAGGCAACGAAGGAACAGGAGTGGGTTTTTAATCAGTAAAAGTCTGACACTATCTCCCGCCCCGCCCAAGAGCGGGGGATGTCATAAGATGATTTTCCCACGGGAAAAAAAAAAAAACCCACTCCTATCAAGATCGGAAACTACTCTATTCGAAGTTGTAGACGATTACTAAATAGTTAGGTAGATCTAACTTAAGAAAGAAGTTAATCGTGAATAACGAAGGTATTAAGGTTAGGCAGATTTCAGAAAGCTGCGCGATATTTTCTCGTCCAACATAATATATATACATATACCACAGTGTCTGAAAACTAAAGTCTATGACCAGTGCGTGTCTATGCCAGTGATGACATATGTCACTGAAACGTGGTTGCTCACAGTGGTAGATGGCAAAGGGCAATGGAGAGGGTAATACGCAGAGTTTCCCTACATGATTGAAACATAAATGAAGATATCCGTAGGAGATGCAATGTTACCGACAGAGCCCGAAGAATTAAATGCAGTAGTAGGCAGGGCATATTACTCGCAGAATAGAGGGTCGATGGGTCCGAAAGTTTCTAGAGTGGCGACCGCGTACCGGCAGACAGGGCGTTGAACCTCCCACAAGGTGGACCGAAGTCTTGGTGAGGGTTGTGGAAATCCAATAAATGAGAAACGCACAGGAGCAGCCAGTGTGGTGGCACAGTAGAGGAGGCCTATGTCCAATAGTGAACGTCTTTCGGCTGAAATTATGATGACAAGCAAGTATGTACAAACAAATAGTCCATCTGTTAGAATATGTAATACGAAATGACATTTAATGGCGCTGCCAATTCTTGTACAAATTATTACGTCTCGCCTTCTAATAATAATTTGGTGTATCGGAGTTCGAACATATTACATTACTTACTTAGTAGACTTTCATGCTTTAATGTTTTACAGCCGATGTTAGTTCCTTATCATAAACAACAATATATTACAAATACCTATATATGCCAGTTTACCATAATTACAAGACAATGGTCTCTTCTATTTAAACCTGCTGCCAAAACCAATGTCATCCACACACTGCGACCTAGCTACCGAAAGTAATATCATCATTAGCCTATCATCAGGTCTGTCATCATCTTCCTTCACTTGTCCCATGTTACTTTTGGTTTGCGCAACGGATTTTCTTTTTGCGTTTTCCTCTGTCAACCATTACCCTATCATTATACATTTCCTTTTCTTTCATGTCGTTCTCCTCACACTTTCCATAATATTTTTCTTATAGCTGGTCAATACTGGATATAAACATTTCCACACACACTTTGACGTCAGCTGCTCAACTACTATCAGCCCTAAAATTAACCTTACGAAGATCAATCTACTTAGCCTAACCGATCCAAACAATGTTAAAATCATCATAGTCAAATTGTTGCTGTTTACTGTCACTTTAATTAAGAATTTTACATCTATCTACGTAACCATTGTTTATAGAATTGGCAGTCTCGTTATTACGGATATAAGATCTGGTAAATCGTGAATTTACTAATGAGCTCATGTGCTTTATATGCAATTCCTTTGCAATTGCAATAAGCGAATATTACATTGGCAATAAGCCCGCGGAAGACGAAGAAGAATTGTTATGTGCGATTGAATTTATTAGCTTTCACGTAGACCGTGTTTTAAAGTGTTAAAAACTAACGTCACATAATTTTGAATTTTAGTACATAAAGGTGGCTACAGATTTGCGATTTTGGCTGTTAAGCCAACTTAACCGTGATACATACAACCGCTTTTACGTGATTATGACGTTATAATCGCATCTTTCTCTGGATATTTTGAAACACATATCCTGTGGTTATTATCTAGGTTTGGTTTGAAAACAAAACACATATTTGTGTAAAATTAACCCAGTAAATCCTTTTGAAAATTTGTTATTTTGCACAAATTTTACGTGAAAATAGACCCTTCGTAATGCCCTTATAAATCTAAATATAAAGAAAATATATATATGGATACCTTGCAGATAAAACCGAACTTTTTGACAACAAAGTCAAAAACACTTTAAAGGTTTTAAAAAAAAAACACGTATTTCCTGGAACAAGTTTTGTGAAATATTCGAATGAGCGACGGAAGTTACCGAATGCCAAGCGAGCGTTCAGGCGCTATCTCTTTTTTCGCGTTGCCTTTTTATCAAACATTGCGTTGGATGAAACAACAAGCTTTTCAACCATGCTCGCGTTGAAGATAGACGGACTGTAAAAGGCCCTCTTAATCATGATATAGCATACTTTTCTTCCATCATCATATCTAACCAAGTTTCCATTAAAACTCTTGCAGAGCTGTAAGCTCTTAAAACTATAAAAACTTACTCAAATGCTCAACATTTGAATGTCATATGAGTTTAACTCGTGAGTGCTTTTAACCGGAAATTCCATTTTCATTACGACTTCATGATACAAATCTTTGAATTGAGACATTACATATAGCTGCGAATATTTCTGTTTCTTTTATCGATTCCTTCCTTACTGTTAGTACTTGAGTTGCCAGGTAATTGAGAAGCTAAGAGTTCCTTATTGTATTTTTATTATCATGAACTTGTACTGTTCCACTACAGGGTAAAGGCCTTCCTTCCCTCTTTCCACTTTTATCGCATTTCTGTGATTGAGTTCAGCACTTTGAGGAGTTTATCTCATCCCGCCATCTCTTTCTGGGTCTACCTTTCTTGATGTTTTATGGTGTTTGCATTGAATAACTTTTTAAATTTTATTTTTAGCTAGCTATTTCTGTTCTATCCCTGGACAATGGATCTACTCCTCCCATCTTTTGCAAGCCCGCGCTTCCTCCTTCCAGTTTTGGCAAAATCTATTCGGTTCAGTTAGTCCAGTCATTTCATTGGCGTACTGTCGCCCCTATTGCCTTCGTTTTGTTTAAGGTCTCCAACAAGGTGGACCGCGAAACGCACAAGACCGGTCTTTGTGGCGACACTTTGGGGAGGCCTGTGTCCAATAGTGGATTTCTTTCGGTTAAAATGATGATGATGACTGCCGCGTTACATTTTCATTATTTATTAAATTTTCCTATACGGAACCAGAAAAATAATCTCGACTAGATAGTATATCGCGCCGTGGGCCGTCGACTGGGCCGTGTGAAAACTTACCTATTTTTGTAACGGCACAAATAGCACGCAGTGACGTCACCGCAGTGTTTTGTTATTATAATCGCCCCTTCGGTGTGGCCACGCGGCAAAGTCTGAAGGAACTGTCTGATTCAGAAGGCAATTATGATTTTTCGTGTATTGAAGAAAAGTTTTTCATGCGCAAAATATGAAAGGTTTTCATGTTTTAACACCATTGATAAAGTCTTCGTCAGCAACATCATTTCAGTCAAATGACGTCCACTATTGTACATAGGTCTCCCCCAAGTGTCGCTTTAACGAAAGATCTTGTGCGTCTTGCATAAATCGGATTCCCGTGGCCCTCACCAGGTCATCGGTCTACCTTGTAGAAGGCCTTCCAACGCTGCGTCTTCCATACTGCGGTACGCGGTCGCCTCAGTTCTATCGACCATCTATTCTGCGAGCATGTGCCCTGCCCACTGCCACTTAACTTCGGCGATTCTTCGGGTTATGTCGGTAACCTTTGTTCCCCTGCAGATATCTTTATTTCTGATGCGATCGTGCAGGGAAACTCCGAGTATAGCCATTCCATTGTTCTTTAGGTGACTTTAAGCCTTCTGATGAAGTCTTCATCATCATCACCATTTCAGCCGAAAGACTTCTACTGTTGGACATACAATGAAGTCTTATCGTTTAATATTTATAAACTCAGGTCTAACGCATATCATTTTGTAGCAAATACTAGATATTTAAATATCTACATCAAAATAGTTTTCAGTTTTAGTTACTAAAATCTTTAAATCTTCGATCTTCATCTTGAATGAGTATTATGCATTCTTCCCTAGTTCTAATCTACACTAAATACTTGCGTTACTACAACCAGGTGAAAAATCGATGTTTTAAAGTGGATTCAGCACTTACCGTCATTGTATGTTAGCATTTATTTCAGACTGGTAGTCTTTTGTTAAAAATGTTGTAGCATTCAATACATTTAACTTTTATTTGCCCTCGGTAATAATTCAATGTGACGTTTCGTGTGCATAACGTTTAAAAGCAGAAACTAATTTAATGTATTGAAATTCTTGGTTTAGTCGGATCCGTAATCAGCGCCAACATAAATTCGAACCATGTTCGATTTATTTGTTTTACTCAGGAATGCAATCATTGTATGACTTCGGAATTTATACCCCAAGAGTAACAAAGTGAGGATCTTTATAGCTCTATGAAGATATTTGGATATAGGTCGACTACACATACAAAAAGGATGGGTCCAAAAAAAATGGAGAATTTTTTACGTGGGACATCACCAAATCTCTCTGGGTGGAGAGAGAGTATCAGACTTTTACTAAATAATACCCTCTTATGTTCCTTCGGTAGTTGCTCTTTGTGGTTCAGAGAGCAACAGTAACTCTTTCGAATAATTCCACAGCCAAGGTTACCCTATTCAAGTGATGAAGGGCGTTATGAAGCAAAAATATACTGTAAAATAAAATTATGTCACCTGTAATTCAGAACAAATTATATTGAGTAGGTGTAAGGATTTTTTACGAATCTAGACGACGACGGGATGCATAAATCTGCATTTTTTGCATATGATCACTGCTCAATTTAGACTCGAATGTGTTGCTTGGGTTATTTGATATTAAATTATTCATAGATTGCTCTATGGTGCTGTAAAGAGGAGGGATGAAACGCATGTTACTAAAAGAGTTATGTGGATGGATAGAGCTCTCTCCATCCATCCACATGTATACTCAGAGAGAGGCCAAAAAAAGATGGATGGATTGTGTGAAGAGTGATATGAAAGAGAAGGGAGTTAGTGATAGCATGACAGGTGACACGATAGAATGAAAGAAAAAACAAAACGTGTTATTTGGGATAACACGGGACTAGAGCAGGAAGATTTCGATGATGATATTGCTCCTAGTGTCAACCAACTGTACGTAAATACCTAACAGACCTTCCTAGGACAGATTCAACCGGCGTGAAAAGTAACGCAATTACAAAACGTCGAATTAACGCGTCTCTGCCTAAAGCTGTTGATGATAATGTTTGATCTAGTTTAGAAATATACGATCGTGTAGATCGTACCGAACATCTACTATATAAATATCTACCAGCCAAGAATATGTAGCTAACTAAGATAAACTTATCCTATCCTCAGCATCAACATGGAAATACTACATAATGTGCTGAAGCTAATATTGGACAACTGCACTAATTCTTATAATAACTTCCTAGAGGTATGTAACCTGGTGAAATGCAATTACTCCGACGCGATGAAAGCAATTGTTATTTCTTGTAGGAAGATTCATACATATCTTCAGCACTGCATTAAAGTTCTTCTAGTTGGTCTAATTGGTTGTGTAAAGAAAGGTTTTCTATTCTAATTAAAATTGCCGATGTAAAGACTTCTGGAATTAGACCTCCTCAAAGTATCGCTAACTACTCCTAAAACTTTGAAATAAAATTTGTGACATGAAAAACTCGGTTCTAACACTTGCAAACTATGTTGCTATAACCAAAAATACACCAATATTAGTTCTAGGCCATAGGCACCAAAAAAAAACAAAAAAGAGGATGAAAAAAAATAACAGCTTTAAAATCGATCAAGGTTTTATATCTGTTGATTTTAATGTTACCGTCGTAATATCATCGCAAAAGTTCTGATTCGAGGGCAACGCGTATTTTTTCAAGCAATTTTTCATCATCGAATTTTGGCAACGCTCCACTACATCCGTCGAACGTGGATATTTTTATATATCGACCGATATATACTAGAATCTAGTGTGTTGTAAATATTGTATTATTTTCAACAGGCGTGTTGATAGTGATCTGACTTCGTAGTTGCATCATGTAATGAATAGTTATTGGTAACTCGACGTGTTTCTGACAGGACGTAATTGTGTGACCTAATTTGCAGACATTTTTTTGTATTATTTTTCCAGAGTTCTTTATTAAACATCGTACTTCTTTGAAACTGCTAATTGAAATCAATAGGTCTTCGCCTAGGCTCACAGGTTATTGGTATTAATAAATCGAGCCAAAAATAGAAACCAATTAAAAACTGTTCTAATGAAACATTATATGTCTAAATGTCTATAGTTGTTGCGGTATGTTGGTCTCAGTTGGTTAGTGTTGTGGTGCTGCATCTGTTTATCTCACAACGAGTAGACCTACAAACTTGGGGGTTGACCGGATGCGGTTTTTGTTATAAGCGAAATTCACGAGAATGTACTGCCGACAAACTGCTATGCAGTTGATAAATAAATGTGTGATGTTATAAATAATTCTTAATGTACAAATTAATAAAAAAAGGAAATAAATAAAAAGAAGTGCTTAATTGTTGTAATTAGGTCACACTATTACGTTCTACCGGGAATACGTCGAGCTACCAGTAACTCTATATATTGTAGAATTATGATACGATCCAGACGTTATAGTAAGGAGAAACCGGTCATATAATTCAATTGATAGGAAGTTAATTGAACTCTGAACGGGAAAATAAATTTATAATGCATAGTAAAATTGGCATTTAAAGTCAATGCTCTGTCAGATACCTTATCCTAATGCAATGCTTTCATGAAGACATGTACAGCAGAATGTATTAAGTCTCCACAAGTATGAAACAAAATTCTGCATGTGTTTGATCCACATAGCACACACACAGGTTTTATAAGAAACTGAATGATTATGGAAGATCTATTCGATCCAATTAACGCAGCAGTCACTATGAAGTATATTGAACTAGTACGTCTCGAGGAAGAAAACATGCTGCGCCGACCCAAAATAAATTGAGATACAAACAGGAGGATTATGATTAAACTCGGAGACCTTACAAAGACAATATCATCATCTTTTAACACACATTTAACCTTGTAGTCGGTACTGTGTTTGCTCTCATTAATGTCATTACAGAGAGCTTTATTATCATCAACGTTACGCCAAATATAAGTCGTGTCTGCGTCTCGTAAATTTAAAAGAGACTGAGGGATTACATTAGTTGGATTAGCAGAAATTACCTTGACATTGATATCATTATAACTTTGTGTTTCGCAATCTGTTTCACAGACGTTCTGCTGAGTGGAATAAAATAATAGAATTTATATTACTCAAGCCTTGATTTTTGCGCCCTAATAAATAGTAGTGATATAACATCATATAATTAGGCAATATGAAACTGAGTTATCTACCTATTTATTTATTTCATATAGGTCTTTGAAATATCATTCGTTCAATATCCCTTAGAATATTTTAAAATCATCAGCTTAAAATAGGTAAAAATAAAATAAAGAAACTTTTATTAAAAATACCAAAGTAGCAAAGGGCCCAACTCTGGACCCTGTGGAGCACCAAAACAAAAAACCATAGATTAATAACCGATTAACATAACTGACTGATTTATTAGAAATCTCAAACCACTGAAACGGATAACTAATTTCATAGAAAGAATTGAGTGATTAACGCGATCAAATGCCTTTGCAAAATCTGTGTAAACGCTTCAATTTGATCTCTTGCTCAATAGCAAGGGGTCAAATCGTATTGCGGATTCTAAGATTCAAAGCATTTTATTTCAAACTAGCTGTTGCCCGCGACTTCGTCCGCGTTAAGTTCGTAAAACTGTACAATCACTCTGTGCTTGCAATTCATTCCGAAAGCATCGCAATTACTTATTGTACTTTAACATAAAACGGTTAAAGGTAAAAACGCAAATTACCTTCAGAAAATATGTTATGTACTCGTCCAGATCCAGATGTATGAACGTCAATGAATAGAAAGAGTATGTATGGGTCGTAGCAGTTGGCATTTCTGCTTACCCCAAGGGAAAAGGCATTAGTTTATGTATGTTTCTGGTTTATATTCTGGTAAAACAACATTGTATGATTTTAACCCCTCGCCACAGTGCAGCTACAATCGCAGCGGTAATACCTGTCTTTGAGAAGTGACTACAGAGGCATCACGGCATTCTCTCTTTGTGCAAGACTCACCGGATGTGGGTGTTTCGGAAGGTATAAGTATCGAATTCAGCGGGAAGAAACACTCGGGTCTCACCATTGTGCGGAGTCCCGCTTGGTCGGAGCGCCGGCGCCGCCGTTTCCTCATAGGAGCAATTGGTGGAGAGAATGACAACCAGTAGTCTCCTTCAGTGAAGCACTCCGATCAAAGAAGGTGGCTGAAACTATGAGGGATAGGACATCCTAACTCCTCAGCTGTCGCTGCAAGTAACGCTCCGGGTGTTAAAGCCGCAAGGCAATCCCCAGCCATCGCACACACGGGATTGCGGTGGTGCCGTCTGGCCGTCTGGTCAAAGCAATCCTGATTCGATGGCGCGTAGTATTATCCGCGCGACTCAAAGAGATGTCAGCAAATGGATAAGGCCCTCTGAGGCCGATGTCTGCTAGGGCTGCGAGAGTTCAAAAGAGTTACCTCCCATAACAATTTCCTCCTCAATAATATTTCACTGAAGAGTTTAAGCAGTTACACAGCTTTGGGGGAGGTAAACAAAGGAGCATAATCAGGATACCGACCTTCAGCTGGATAACGTGAACTGATAGTGCAAAGCTTTAAGTGAATCCAAAAACTACCATAATCATCAACTATCTTCTTCCACAACAGTACTTATGAAGAATTTGCGAGAGAATGCTTGCATTGATTATTGCAGCTTGATCATTTTGGGCGTTAAAATTACTTGTTCATTTACCTAGGATATTTTAGTGTGTATTTAACTAACGTCCCCGTATATCAGACAATTGTTTTTTTCAGAGTAGGAACTACTCTATGAAGAGTCTCCAACTTATGAATGAATTTCGGCGAAATCTTGTGTACGTGCATCCCTGTTCAATCAAACTCGCGTATTGATGGCCAAACCGAGAAATTACGACGCCGATTGCCTTTATGAGGACACGGCGGTTCACTCAAGATGGATTGGGCACGCCGTAATCACGGCGGTAAGTTCCCTCTTTGAGGAGTGGCTGGAGCGGCAACACAGCGTCCTGACCTTCCGCATGACGCAGGTCCTCACCGGACATGGCAAGTTCAGGAGGTTCCTGCATCGGATTCAGGCGGAAGAAACGCCCGGGTGTCACCATTGTGTGGACCGCCCGGAGGACACTTTGGAGCATACGGTGGAGGTGTGCCCCGCTTAGGCGGAGCACCGCCGGGTCCTCGTGGAGGCAATTGGCGGCAGCGACCTTTCGCGTCGGGCCCTGGTTCGGGCTATGATTCAGAGCGAGGAGTAATGGCAGGTGGTCGCTTCCTTCTGCGAAGTCGTAAATCTAGCGAAGGAGGAGACCACACGCGTGAGGGGGCGAAGGTCCTCACGCCGAGCCGAGATTCCGACCCCGACTGCCGGCCACGGTAGACGCGGGCTTGCGGATGTCGAGCAATGGGTAGCTCGCCGTCCGGCTGTTCGGTAATTAACCGGACCGAGCCCAGTCGTCAACTGCGCGTAGTGATCCACGCGCTTCTCAAAGAGAGGTCAGCAGACTGTAGGGGCCTAGTAGGTCCGATGCCCGCTAGCTAGGACCCGTAAAACCCGTAGTCCTAGAACGCAAAGGACACAGGTGTGGTTTTAGTCAGTAAAAGTCTGACATGCCCTCTCGCTCCACCCAGAGCGCGAGAAGTCATTTGGATGATTTCCCACCTTAAAAAAAAACCCAAGATGGTAATATATCACGTTACTTTCAACCGAACTCGGAACAAAAACCGTTCGAAACACCCACAATAGTCCTGAGCTTGTTTATCCATAAAACAATGAAATTACGGTAAACAAATGTAGCAGCCGATTAGTGTTATCCCTGAGACTGACCTCCCTCAGAGGGTTGTTCCAGTGTTGGTCACCACTCACTGCAAGGTTTTTTTTTTTTTTTTTTTTTGTTGGGTGGGAAAATCATCCTAATGACATCCCCGCTCTTGGGCGGAGCGGGAGATAGTGTCAGACTCTTACTGACTAAAAACCCACTCCTGTTCCTTCGTTGCCTTCGTCCCAGGGCCCCGGGTTCCGCTTTCACACTACCCGTGGCCCCAGTAGGCTTCGACCCTGCTGGGCCCCTACGATTTGCTGACATCTCCTTGAGGCGCACGTGGAACAAAACGCGCCGTCGACGACTTGGGCTCGGTCCGGACGGTTACCGGACGGTCAGACGGCGAGCCACCCATTGCTCGGCGTCTGCAAGCCCGCGCCTACGGTGGCCGGAACTGCAAGGAGGTAACGTCCAGATGTCGACGTAAGGCTGCAAGGAATCTGAGATACATCACACGTTGCCGAACTGTGATCAGGAAAATACATTTGATCCCGTTTTATATGAAGCAGTGACTGCAAATAATAAAACACACCATTATTAAGCCGCAGGGTGCCACCATCCCGGAGGACACAGTGGAGTAAACAGTGAAGATGTGCCCTGTAAGGGCGGAGCACCGCTGTGTCCTCGTGGAGGCAATCGGCGTCAGTGACCTCTCGCGCCAGGCTCTGGTTCGGGCTATGATCCAGAGCGAGGAGTAATGGCAGGCGGTCGCCTCTTTCTGCAAAGCCGTAATGCTAGCGAAGGAGGAGGCCGCACGCGTTTGGGAACGAACGTCTTCACGCCGAGCCGAGATTCCGACTCCGACTACCAGCCACGGTAGACGCAGGCTTGCGGACGTCGAGCAATAGGTAGCTAGCCCTCCGGCCGTCCACTAGTTGACCGGACCGAGCCCAGTCGTCAACAGCGCGTAGTGATCCAGGCGCTCCTCAAAGAGATGTCGCAAAGGGCAACTGAAGGACGCAGGTGTGGTTTTAGTACGTAAAAGATTGACACGCCCTCCCGCTCCAACCAGAGCGGGAGAAGTCATTGGATGATTTCTACTTGACTTGACACCACAATGCCATCTATCAAATTTAATATGAAGTTCAAATGTCATTGTCATCATTATTTCTACTTTGAGTCTTTAGATGGCGTTGCGAGTATCTGAATTGCGTGTAGTATTATATTTCACTAATTGAAAATTGTTTTTATTTCATAATGCGTTGTTTAATTGCGACGAAACAAAGCCTAAGTAATATATCAAGTTACACACAATTTTAATGTATAAAAGTTAGCTACATCGATTTCTAAAATTTTGCGGGATACGCACATAACTAAAAACTTCTACAGATATATTATATGCGTAGATTTATAAAAAAAAAATGTAAGCATGGAAAACTATATAAAAAATCTTATTTACGGTGAAAAATAAAACAAAAAATTTTCCAAAGAGAGCCATATGGGATTCGAACCACCTTTGTGTTACATGCGAGTCTAGATACGAAACCACTGCACTACGGTCTTCGACGATTGAATTCTAAAATAGACGTTCTTATATAAACGTCATAATTGACTGCATGGCTCCATAACGATGATAGCGTGATGATTTTCGTTTTAGCAGTTAAATTTGCAGCTAAATGGAATAATGTAACATTATAGTACGTGATTTTACTCGCCGCTTTGATTTTATTATGTGTTTTGATTAATTTTTACAAAATATTTAGAAGATATCGAATAGAAATGTCAATTTTATTTTAAAAAAATGATAAAAGTTATTTTATTACAAAAAAATAAGATAAAATAATGACAAAATGTTTTAACTGTAGATGGGAATCGAACTCGCGGCAAATGTCGTTCAATACCTACATTTTGGATTATTGCTCACCCCCCATAGCAAATAGCGTGATAATTTATAGCCTATAAGTTGCCCAGACCTATAAGGATTATGTATGCAAAATTTGAACAGGATCGGTTCAGTAGTTTTTGCGCCAATTAATACCATCACAAAATAATTTTACTGTTTTATTATATGTATAGATAAACCATTTACAGGCACTTTTGAAATGTCAAGAAGTCAGTCAGTCAGAAAAAAGAATGATGCTAATTGCACATTCCAAAACGTAAATCTCTATGGGGAAGAATGTGCAAGAAACTCCATGGATATTCTTTTCAATCATGCTATGTATTACAAATATCTCGGTTTCTTGTTTCTTGTCGCTACTATCATGTGAGAACAATGTAAATAAAGTAAAAAATATAAACTAAATATAGATATTAAGTCGTGCGTGGTAATCTGTCTTTTTCGTCCAGGGTTTTCATACAAATAAAAAAACACTTCATTTGAACTTTTCTTCAGATCAGCTTTAACTGACATCTTTGACATTTTACACATCGAATCTCGCACAAGTATAAATCAAACTTCTTCAAAACCGGCAGCAAAGGATGACAATGTAAAATAATTGTTTTTGGCATGGCCGAGTGACTCTGGCGCACGTTTCCTCTCGCTAATTAATATTTATGTGCTAAGAGATGGTAATCGCACCTGCCGTGGAGTTTGTACCAAGTGTATGTGTTGTATTATTTACTAGAATTCATTAAGTGGAGACAGGGACGGCCTGAGAAGATAAATTTAAGGATAAAAAGCCATTGAAAGGTGTTCCACCAAAAAAACATGCTTGTATGTTCAACCGCACGTTCCTTGCATAAATTTCACCTGAACAGCGTCTTTATTTCTTAGCAATTATTTCGGTACCGGCAGTTTTCGTAGTTCTACTAAAGTGCTGTTGACCGTATCTTTTCGCACATGAAAGACTACATCTTTATCTTCATATCATTGTATTCAAAAGTAAAAACGATCAATCGTCAGGGTCGTCAGGATTGAAATGTTTGTAAACCTCATTAGACTTGCTAAAAGCTCTTAGCTATTCTGGACACTATTATTGCTTTTAGTCTTTTTTCAATTTGGAAATTGATATCCTGTTCTCTATTAAACATAGATGCTAGTTTAAATTTAACTGACATAGTCTTCTATCTTTTTCTATTCAGTTGCAATAACTTTACTGAAGAGTAGTCGACTATTGAGTTTTTATTTAGATGTGTTTTGTGAAGCAAAAGCATTGTCAAAAGTATAAAATTAGACTGTTTGAGATAAAACAAGCTTAAAAGAGAAACTGATTATAAATCCATCCGTTTACTATGCAATACCATACTCAAATCCAAAAGACAATTAAACGATTCTTAATTCGATTATTTGAATTATTAGAGTTATGAATGTAATGAATGGAAAAAAAATGTTAATGTGAAAATGTTATGAATATATGTGGATGGTAGGAAGAGATAGGAGCTAAGGAAAATATGCATGGATTGTGTGAGGATATGAAAGAAAAGGGAGTCCGTGATAGCGTGATGGCTGACAGGACAGAATGGAAGAAAAAAACGTGTTGCGTCAACCCCAAGTGACATAGGACAAGGGCAGGAAGATGATTATAATGAATCCCGTTTATTTGCCTCTGTCAAGCCAGTCCCTGTACATGCAATAGTAACGAATGCACACATGACACAGATTAATTACTAAATAAATAATCGTTTTGGAAGGACAATCGGCTATTTAGGGAATTAAGACGCAATGCTCGCGCCGGCCAAACTCTTAATAGGTCTTCACATACATACGTTCCTACTGGAGTAATTTATAACTGGTTTCAGTAAACAAGAGCATTACATAGGAACCAATCACGAGCCAGTAATGGTCGTCATTTCAATTTATAGGAAAGTTTTGATTTATAAAACTTGTTGATCAGATCTGATATAATTTATTAGAATAGCTTAGCATAGTCGGCCTTATAATGTTCCCACTGTTGGGACTCAAGCCTCCTCTCTAGGAGAGGGAATGGGCCGTAATCCACCACGCGGGCCCAGTGCGGGTTAGTGGATGTCACATGTCTTCGAATTTTTGGTTCTAGGACATGCCGGTTTCCTCACCTCACTTTCACCGTTTTGAGAGCAGCGGTGATGAAATAAATTACACAAAGTAATGCGCCTGACTGGGTTTGAACCCGTGACCTATGACTCGTAAGTCGGGGCCGTTACCACTCGGCCACAACTGCACTGCTGCTTATTAGAATGCTGAATTGAATTTGAGAGCTATATTTTTTTAAATAAATTAAATAATGCCAAACTAATCACAATTTCACATCACTCTAAAAATACTGGGAGTGGAATTCACTGACGGGGGGCAATCTGTGTTTCCTTATAGGTACACTTTGGGGACCTTTAAATCAAGAGTGAATAGGCTACTTCTAGGCAAATGTGCTCCATCATCGACCACGTCGTCGCTTTCCATCAGGCGAGATAGTGGTTAGCACAAGCTTATAAAACCAACAATAGAGATTATAGAACCTGTTTGATATAGACGAAATTATAGACCTTATAGGCCCAATAGTTTTGAAAGCATGTTTGTACATCAGACAGCTAAATCAATTGTATCCCCTAACGCAATAAAAATAAAACAAAAAAGAGATAATCCAGTTGGTAACGCGGGTCGTACACCATAGGACAATTTCATAGTACTCTTTGCGAATACATAACTAACTACATCTTTTGACCAAACCTTTTCTATTGTCCCCAGTCGTGCCTCAACTTCTCCGGTCCCATCATCTCAAGGAGGCACCCTGCCGCGACCTGGCACAAAACAAGTGACTGTCACGGTCCAGGAGACGGTGGTAGAGCCAGCTCAGTCACAACAGCAGCCGCCGCAGGTCCAGGCTCCAGCCGTGCGTCATCATCACCATGCTTCGAATGCTACGAAGGAGTTGGATGACTTGATGGCTTCGCTCTCTGATTTTAAAGTAAGTATTAGATGACGGTTTTGATTTTTTATAGCGTAATGCCGTCTTGCTAAGAAATTTCTTTTTAGGATCATTAGATGATCAGAAGCTAGCTGATTTTTTCATCGTCATCATCTCTTTTGCAAGTAGGATTGTAACTCAAAAACCATTTTAATACCGCAGCAGATGCCTAGCCTTATAGCGAAATCGAAAATAAAATATATGGCGAGAAAAACCTATAAATTTCTGTAAAAGGAGTTTTGAGACTGCCACAAACATCAGTAATCCTAATACAAGTGTTATCATTACAATAAAACCCCTTAACCATAATGTTCAATCATCATAATGAATTTATGAGTTTACGCAAATTCTCAAATGTGTATATCATTTTACGTAAATTGTTGAATGTTTATTCCTAAAGATTTCGGATTCAGTTAGGAGGGCTTTTGAAGTTTGATGGACGCTCATAATTCAAGTGTTATGTTAATCTATTACAGCATCTTCATTATTCCCTAAGGATTTCCGTCGAGATTACCTTTCTTGCCAAAAAAATACTCGCTGACGTCTATATGCTATCAAAACAAATCTTTGGCTTCTGCCTCATTTTTATTAGATTCATACTGTAAATATTGTTTTACGTAGTCATGAAAAACTAACACAAATGCAGTATGTTTCGTGTGTACGCAGATAAATCGATCTAGAAAAGTTTGCGGCAAGACTTACCCATTTCACTGTCCTAATGTTGTAAATCTTCATCTAATTACTAATTAAATAAAGATGTACATCATGTTTAATGAGAAACAAATGGCTCTTTATTGCAATTTTTTTACAAATTATAAAACAAGCCAAGGTTGCTTGTAAAATAAAGGATAGTTGATTTTCCCTGAAGCTGCCAAAAAGATATCGGAGCTCGTGGCGTCGCATCTTATGCCATTGTTTATGTCCTCCTTATCACAGAATTTTTCATTCATGAACACGAATTTACTGAATAAACCCAGAATTTATAATGTAGTGAATCGTTTCGCTTGAGTTTACGATTGGATTTAGTAGTGAACCTGTGAATCATCACCACCCTAAGGTCCAATATCGGTCGGCATCTGTCACGGCCACCTCGGCACACTGCACTACAGCAGTCTCCTGTTTTCCGTTTATTATAATATTTACAACTCGCCTTTCTTGGTCCACGGCTATTTCCAGCCGCGCTTGAAGACGTCCTTCCAGCACTGTCTCCGTCTCGCTTGCACCCGCGTAACGGCTGCTGGCTAAAGATAGATGCCAGCGTTACATCACAGGCGTGGTGGGGACTAGAGCTTATAATATTAGAGTACATAGACAAACATTTCACTCGGACGGCATTCGCTCCAATCCACCACCAACGGGCGGGTTTACTTCTGTACGTTGGGATCACGATGAATTTTCGATCTTTTACTTGGACTTAGAAAATATCACAGTTCCTCAAGTCCAGGCTGAAGATTTCAAGTTCAATCCCAACTCGATTCTGTTTCTATTTTGCCATCACTCACCAACACAGAGACTTCACTATTCAACGAATTTAACTTTCAAAATGGCAACTTAGAAACACCTCTCATAAAAACTTCTGTCTTTTCTCAGGTCAGCGGCACTGGTACAGGAGTTGACAGCGGTACCCACGTATATCGCGAGAAGCGTGCGTGGCAAGAACACTACCGCAGCAACCCGCGGCAACCAGAGTCCGCCTCTCTAGAGCATATGCTCGGATCTCTCCGGGCAGACATGAGCCGCCAAGGAGTACAAACCCCCCAGAAGGGATGCTGCAACGCCTGCGATAAGCCCATCGTCGGACAGGTGGATATTCCAACCGTGACGGGGGCAGAATTCAACCTAACCAGAAGATAGTGAAATCCAATTCTGCTCCCAAAAATGTGAAGTGTTTTTCCGAAGTAGTGAATAACGAACTGTTGTGTGGTCCAGGTCATCACGGCGCTGGGTCGCACGTGGCACCCCGAGCACTTCACCTGCGCGCACTGCAACCAGGAGCTCGGCACCAGGAACTTCTTCGAGCGCGACGGCAGGCCCTACTGCGAGCCTGACTACCACAACCTGTTCTCGCCCAGATGCGCCTACTGCAACGGACCAATCCTTGATGTTAGTTTCGGTCCCTATTCAACTCAAAATTGGACTCTAAACTCATGATTCTAAGGTGTATTTTCAATTTCAGAAATGTGTAACGGCTCTCGAAAAAACCTGGCACACAGAGCACTTCTTCTGTGCTCAGTGTGGCCAGCAATTTGGAGAAGATGGCTTCCACGAGAGGGACGGCAAACCTTATTGCCGCAATGACTACTTCGACATGTTCGCACCCAAGTGCGGCGGCTGCAGCAAGCCCATCATGGAGAACTACATCTCAGCACTCAACACACAATGGCACCCTGACTGCTTCGTATGCAAGGTCAGTATCAGATCATCACAGGTATCTCCGCAGGGTGAAACTGTTTATTTACAAATAATGCTCCACTATGCCAGGTCAAGTATAAAAATTCTCCTGAATATTCAAAAGTCTCTGAACTTTTGAATATTGAAGAGACTGGATTTCTAATATAACGTTTACCTCACAGGACTGCGAAAAGGCTGTCAAAGGCAAATCTTTCTATGCCATGGAGGGAAAACCGGTATGCCCCAAATGTGTCGGAGTCGATGAGGATGAATAAAGGATGACATCACCATGCCCCCTCTCAATATGCCCTCCCCAAATTTCTTTTACAGCTATGCTCGCCGTTATGAACCACAAGGAATGATCTAAACACACACACACACACACAAGCACAGATGTTATTTACACACAAAATGAAACAACAACTAGTCGTTAGTACTTGATAGGGAAATTAATTTATGTAATATATTTTTGTAATATTATTGTTACGTTAAGATTTATAATAAAGAGAACAAAAATAAAAAGAAAGAGAAACAAAAAAAAAGAGAACTAAAATAAATAAAAACAAAAATACAAAACTATATGAGATTGCGGATGTGCCCTCTGACAGGCATTCAAGGTCACGTGCGTACGCGCACGACAATGACCTTTTATCGGATCTCATTGTTGTTGCATAGGGGGAAGGACGCTGTGAGAAAAATGCAGCGAAATTGTGAAGCAGGTCAAGTGCCGAGGCCCGTGTATAGGGTTTCCCGATACCCGAAATTTCTATAAATAAATTTGTGATGACGTCACAGGACGTCTGCAGCCACACCGGCTGCTAGTAATCAGCGGGTTTTGTTTATGGGCCATCGGATTTAATGCTATTTTTACACTTGCCGCTCTATTTATATATACCCAGTCGTTACGCGGACAAATATACTGAGAATTAAGGGTAATAGTGCAAGTTTAATGCTCAATAGTAGTGACTTTATAACTGTTATAGTTACGAAATGTAACGCGGGAGCTTGCCAGGCCTATTGCGTAATATGCGAATAAAATTACTTCGAAATGTTTCGAGTACGCAACGGTTATTTGAAGCGCCATTTTGTGGTTTTTGGGAATTAGTTGAGATTTATTTTGTAATGGCAAAGCTTTATCGATTTGAATAGCTAGGATCATATTAAACTCTTTTAGCAGATGAGCGTTGACGATAAAAGTTTTTGGACCAAGCAAAAAGCATATATATAATTTTAGCATATATATGTATTTTATTATTATAAATAACTTATTTTTTTTCTGTTTGAAGTATCTGTTATTTGTTTATTATGCAAGCCTACCACAGTGTTGTCTTTTTTAACCCAAAGGTTGACTGGTAGAGAATGCCTTATTGCATTAGGTCCGCCTATGTACCACTACTGTACATAAAATTTAAATAAATAAAAAGGCCAATAGCTAGATTTACCTAAAAATCCTGTAGCGCTCTACTTTTGATGGAAAATACAGAAAGACTGATTGTAATGAATGTTACACAACTGTACTATTTACGAACATAGACAGAAAAAAATATGTATAAAAAATATAACTCTTTCTAATGTAGTTGTTTGACAACACAATTTTTCACGTCATTACACTATGAAACACTACTTGTATGTTTTTTCTTCCGTAATAATTGTGACATTTTCATGGATTCCCGCCAAATGATAATTGTCCAGCAAATGAAAATAACACTGAATGACGTCATAATTCATCCGTGGATATAAACTATGGGTTTTGACAGCTTAATAAGCTCTTAAAGTTTTGTTGATTTTGCGTAAATCTTGCATACAATAATTATGGCTTTAATTTTTTTTTTAATAGTATTTTTCTTTCGTTACCTTTAACCAAAATAACACTAAACATGACATTGGCTAAATGGACAAACAAGCCAAAAAGAAGAAAATAATATTGTTGTCAATTTGCAACTTCATCGTTATTTCTTAGCGCAGTATTTCATATATCAAAAAAAATAGAAGAGAGACTTTAAACAAGACTGACCTCTGAGTTTGTTACTGTGTTTCTTCTTAGTGCAGGGCCCTGGGACGAAGGTAATGAAGGAACAGGAGTGGTTTTTTAGTCAGTAAAAGTCTGACACTCTCTCCCGCTCCACCCAAGAGCGTGATTTGTCATAAGATTATTTTTCCACCCAATAAAAAAAAAAAACAATTCAGTTAGGAAAGACCAGCCTCATCTTAAACTGACGGAAAAATTGAAAATGTTTTTAATACCTATTTGCAAAATAAACATCATTTATCATTTAGTAATACAAAATGTTAATTATTATCCGTTTTTATAATACTTTTCTATACTAACTTAACTTTACTTGTATTTGTAGAAAACAATTGAATTATCATACATAGCAAGAAAAAAAAAGCTCACTATATGCCAAAGGATCCATAAACTTTCTGTGTATATAATAATTTATATCACACGTCAAAATACTATATAAAACGTTTTTGATATAATGCAGATCATCTACATTTAGGTAGGTTTTGTTTATATATATTTGTAGCATATTATTAAAATAGGCAACAGAAACAATTAATAAATAATAATATTCCACAACTATAACACAACGCCGTCTATTCCCAAGCTAAGCAGAGCTTGTGTTATGAGTACTAGACAACTGATAAACATACTTATATATTTCTTAATACATACATATTATAGATAAATTACACCCAGACACAGAACAAAATAATGATCGTGCTCATCACACAAACATTTGTCCTAAGTGAGAATCGAACCAACGACCTCCAGCATAGCAGTTAGGGCCACTAACCACTAGACCAACAGGCCAGTCATGAATAAAACAGTAGTACACTATTTGTTTTTTTTAAATCATCAAATGACTCTAGTTCCAGTTTTTATTCAGGAATTACCTTCAATTATTCAACAAAAATAATTGCCACAATCAACATTTTTATAGACGCTTTCCTTTTTGTTATGAGCGTGGTAAATTATTAAATATCTTCTCCTGCTCTAGGAGTGGCGAGAGGGAGTGTCAGACTTTTACTGACTAAAACTAAACTGTGTTCCTTCAGTTGCCCTTTGCGGTCCTGGCCCTGGACTATCCCTACACCTTTATTTCTGTAGTCAAAAATATATATGTATACTAGCTGACCCAGCAAACGTTGTTTTGCTATGTATATTTTTTTTAGGAAACCATTTAGGGGGATAAAAAATAGATGTTGTCCAATTCACAGACCTACCCAATATGCACACAAAATTTCATGAGAATCGGGAAAGCCGTTTCGGAGGAGTTTAACCACAAACACCGCGATACGAGAATTTTATATATTAGATTAAGCAGTGTAATATATTAGGGAAGGTTATGATAATGACCTCGTGGGTTAACACTATTATTGAACAACACATAACACAATTTTCTACACCACATACATACAAAGCTCACTTTGAAATTGGCCAGACCATAAGTATACACCAAACACATCCACACACTACATTTCTGTACAGAAAAAATAAATAAATCATGAGACGAAACAAGATAATGGAATCCATCATCTGGATCCAGTCAGATAAAACAAATACTTTTGTCGTAAATTACCAATAGTTTTCTACTATGTTGAAATCTGTGCCGTTAAAAATGAACCAGTTCTCTTCTATAGATACCGGCACGGATCTTGAGCGCTGACTTTTACAGCTCTACTTGCACAGAAGCACGCTAAGTGAAATATCGGGTCTCTTTAGTGGCATGAAGAGAAATGCGGGGGCGGGGACTGAAATCCTTGTATAGTGGATCATCGTACAATATTGGCTTGCCGATATTGTACGATGCGCAAAACGATCCCCGTTCTTTCGCCGAGCGCTCAAGATTCGTGCCGCTATCTATACCATATTTAAATCGGTACAGTTCTGCAAACATTACCACGCAATGAATAATCGAGCATTTTTATTTGTCATTTTTCCCAATTCCGGGGTTTATTGTTGTTTAACCTTAGATCTTTTTTACATAGCATGGGTAGAATGACAGCAGGAAAAAAATATGCATCTTTAAGATGAGAGAAAAGGATAGGTAGCTACATTGTATGAATCTGACAGCTGTCACCCGCGCCATCCTGTCCTGATAATAGTATAGAGTACTTTTTTTTGAGGTGAGAAACCATCAAATATCTTCTTCAGCTCCGCTCTTCTCTCGGGAAAATCATCTTATGACTTTCCCCGCTCTTGTGCGGAGCGGGAGATAGAGTCAGACTTTGACTGACTAAAAACCCACTCCTGTTCCTTCTTTGCCTTCGTCCCAGGAGGAGGAGGAGGGTCAGATTTTTGTTGACTAAATCACACTAGTACACCTTCAGTTGCCCTTGGCGTTCCAAGGCTACGGTAACTCTTTCGAATATTCCGCAGCCCTGGGAACTTCTGAAAGTGTTATCCGTGGTCCTGGGACGCAAAAAGATGTGGTTTTAGTCAGGCAAACCCTCCCGCACCCACCTTAATAAAAAAACCTGGGAACCTAGAATAACTAACTCTATCTTGAGTGATATCATAGCACGTATAACTAATCATGTTTAGGATCTCAATAAATAATTAATCTGATGTCAGTTTAGATTAGGTTTGATTCAAATTACGAATTTACACAATTTCCTATTTCACATATGTACCTACAAAACACTTTGAAAGTGGCCACGAAAATCAAATTTTAAATTAATTGGATTGGGAACGTTAAGAAATAAAATTAAAATGAATAAGTGAAATGGAACTCCTGTAAAAAGTTTTGAATGATAACCAAACATCACACTAATATTGTAAAGGTGATAGTATGTGAGTTTGTATGTTACTTCTTCACGCTCGAACGGGTGAATGGATTTAGATGAAATTAGGCAAACGGGTAGACCATGTCCTGGAATAAACATACCTTTTATTCAGTGAGTATGTTCCCTTGGGCCAATTTTACAGCTAGTATTATTATTGCCAATCAGAAGTATCTTCATCATTTTAGCCGAAAGACGTCCACTGTTGGACATAGGCCTCCCCCAAGTGTCGCCACAATGATCGGTCCTGTGCGTCTCGCATCCATCGGATTCCCGCTACCTTTACCAGGCCATCGGTCTATCTTGTAGGAGACCTATTATCCGAAGTTTATTTTTATTAAATCCATTAAATTATGAAAATTACGAATACTATCTTTTATAAATTCATATTTATCATGTTTAAGATACGTTATGTAATGTATGTGATACATTTCTTTAATGTTCACATCCTCATCGAACCGGCAACGATTTTCCAAGTCTTACAAATTTTATCTACCAAATCATTCTAATCTTACTCAAAAATAACGTTCTTTATTTTCAGGAATGCCGCGAGCCTTTCCACGGTGGCTCTTTCTTCGAGCATGAAGGTCAACCCTACTGTGAGACCCACTACCACGGCAAAAGGGGCTCTCTCTGCGCTGGGTGCCACAAACCCATCGCGGGCCGCTGCATCACCGCCATGTTCAGAAAGTTCCACCCCGAACACTTCGTATGCGCCTTTTGCCTTCGACAACTCAACAAAGGAACTTTCAAAGAACAAAACGACAAGCCATACTGTCATATATGCTTTGAAAAGCTGTTTGGTTAAGTTTGCATGTCTTGTGACGTCACAGTCCACGAATATCGCCAATTATTCGATATTCAAATTTTTTGACAGATGAAATCGATTATCTTTAATTGAACTTTGAGCGTTCGAAATATAAATAAATAGCGCTGTGGCAGAAAATCGGTAATATCGCCTTATGATTGCAGTATTTTATTGTGAATTGTTCAAATAATTAAGGCAATTACCTAATTACTGAGTATCGACTGTAAGTCGTGCTAGTGCCATACGTCTATTACAAGAATAATGTTTATTATAATATGCTGTTTACGTCGTAAAGAAATACTAATTTTATTTATGTTATAAAAATCAGTTTGGAACTTATCAATATAATGACTTAATGACACAGATAATATCCGTCTAGAAAGAAAGTTAAATTGAGATTATTTTTAGGTCGTAATACGTCTTTATCAAAAGCTAGGATAAAGCCAACTGGATAAACAAATGCTTTACCAAGATATAATATTCATGTGGTACATCACGGCTTATTTGAATTTCCTTCTTTATTAATGTGCAATATTCAACACTGGCCGCCTGCGTTGGATTTTGTCCGTGTTTTTATGTCCTATTCACTGGGGTCGTCTTTTTTTTAACGTTTTAAATCATCCAATTACTTCTCCTTCTCTTTGGCGGCTGGGGCGTGAGAACATTCGTTCTCTCACGCGTGCGGCCTCCTCCTTCGCTAGCATTAGTGTTTCGCAGAAGGAGGCTACCGCCTACCATTCCTTCTCGCTTCAAACCATAGCCCGAACCAGGGCTCGGTGCGAGAGGTCGCTGCCGCCGAGTGCCTCCACGAGGACACGGTGCTCCACCCAAGCGAAGCACACCACCGTATACTCCACCGTGTTCTTCGGGCGGTCCACATTATGTCAATACTCTGGCGTTCCTTCCGCCTGAATCCGATGCAGGAACCTCCCGAATAAAACCGACCAGCGTCATGCGAAATGTGAGGACGCCGTGTTGCCGCTCCAGCCATTCCTCAAAGAGGGGACTTATTGCCATAATTGTGGCGTGCCCAAATCGCCAGGGTCGTGTGTTTGTGACTGGATACTCCATCTCGTTTAGCTCTTCAATCCCCATAGGTCAGAGAAGAGCTGACGAGATGGAATATTTAGTCGTGGATGTACGAACCTGGCTGAATAAACACGAGAGCGTTTGTCGGATATATCCAATGCGGTTAATAGGGGTTGGGGGGTTGGTTTTTGGCGGGATTTTTTCGAGTGAACATCAGTGTCTGTTTTAATTATTGGCAAATTGATTCCTAGTGGATATTGTAATGTAAAATTGGTGTGGTTTTGTATCTCAAGTAATAAGAAATAGAACGATCGACAAAGCGAAGTTTGCCGAGAAGGTTGACTTGAGAAATTTGCTGCCAAATTTCCAATATTTTAATGGTAAAAAAATTAACTATTCAAACAAAGACATGACATAATTTTTTTATTGTATAATAATTTCGCCAAGCCAGAAAAAAAAAATTGGTAAAGATACGTATTTATTTCATAGGCGCCTAACGACAGCTATACGAGAATTTATTTTCCGATAACTGCGTAGGTATGAGTGGCCTTCAAGGTCTGCCGATAATACGAGTACCTGTTATGATAATTAAGAGTGTTGTTCGATACGTGTTATCACACTAAACGATGTTCTGAACATGCTTATATTAGTAACGCCTTTCTCTTATTGGGACTCGGCAGAAAGTATAAAACCACTAGCTGTCTCGGCGAACTTCGTACCGCCTAATAATGTGATAAATGAAGAACTGCTCGACCGATTTTGTGCAAACTTCACATAAACCATCTACTATATAGTCCGAACAAAGCTTAAACATTTGGTTTAGATAGGTGAGCCCGTTCTTGAGTTATAAAATTACAACGAAAAGTGGTATTGATTTTTATATATAAAACCATGTGCTTCAATCCTAATATAACCGATTGTCTAAGCAAAGCCACAATAGAAACCTTCTCTAAAGAAAGGTTAAATTCATCGTTACAAAAGCGAATGGAGCGAGGGCGAAAATTTTAACATCCTGTCTAGGACAGGATACACGATACATAGTAGTTATGTATGCTTGCAACTACCAAACATAATACAAAACTTAGGTCTTGGTTTGATCATTATTCCGCCCCTCCGGGGCTTTCTGTGCCAGGTCACTGCTGGCACCGCCCTAGCTACGCACTGTACATTACTTTTTACGTTATTATCAAAATCATTCGCGCCTATCGCCTAATTCTAAATTGACAGGACCCTTTAAAATTACACATCGCTCACCTAGCAATATCACATCTACATTTTTCATATTTTACAGATACAAGGGTCAAAGATTGTACAAATATTTAAAACGAAGTTTTGAGTTCATTTTATATCAGAAATTGTGATGTTGGTTACTAGTACCTAAAGACCATAATAGATATTCAAAGATATAAATTATCCAATTTTAAACACTTAGGCCGTTAAAACTTAATTTCCAATTTAGTGTAGATGTGCCAGTATTTTACTAGGTGAGCGATATATTCAATCGACCAGCATGTACGCTAAAAGGTCGTTTCCCATGCGATCTACTTATATATAATTATATGACGGTAGGTACTACCTACTTATCGTCATCGTTCCGTCTGTCCCTAATGAGGTCATCAGTCCATCTGTCGGGGTTTCCATATACGTCGATCGATAGCGAATGCTGATTTCATATCATACCTAAAAATATATTGTGCATTAATAAAGTTGGATTTTTACAATCTTAGTATTTCTAGAATGTCCCACATGAATCTTTTTAATTTTTAGAAGTTATTACACACTTGTTTTTGTCGTCTTTAAAAAAATATAACATGTATTATTGTTTAGTTTTATGAAAAATAATAAAAAGCAGACAAAGGACTATTGGTTAAGTCCTCCATTTAGAATTAAAAAAAAAAAAAAACTTAACGTACAAAATGATCACAGCCAGACAAAATATATATAACAAAAAAAAAAAAACAAACTGTAAAATAAACTTCAAGTGAGATGTGAATATTAAGATTAAAAAAAATATATTAAAAAAGCTCACATTGTAACATTCTAGTATTTATCGATGTAGTCTTACTAGTGCATGTGATTTAAACTAATTAAGTATAGTGTTTATATACTAAAAAAAAAATCTATGGATAGATAGGAAATGACAAATTTTGGAAATGTTAATTGCAAATAGTGCTAATACGGTCTAAGATGTCTCAGACATTACATTTAGTTGATAAGGCTTAGTATGCTGCATTTTTGAAGGAGGAAACTACGACGGAATTACCTATTGATATCGAGTAGGTAGATAATGGTAGATGTAGATAAACATAATCTTTTTTGGAAGCTAGGGAATACAGGACAAGTTCTATGTGTGCCAGTAGAGGCACTATACATTGTTTGTACCGACAATCGTCTGTAGTGTCGAACATAATTTAATATCGTATTTAGGCTTGAAATTTGTAAGTTTCTATTTTAAGTTTATTAGTAAAAAAATATACTATCTCTATTCAACTAGGGCCATGGGAAATTTCTAAAAGGGAAGCCGTGGTCCTGAATCGCAAATGGAACTGAAAGACACAGGTGTGGTTTTAGTCAGTAAAAGTCTGGCGGGAATAGTCTTTGGATGATATCTCAACTCAAAAAAAATTCACGCCCTCTCGCTCTCCCCCAGCGGGAGCAATCATTGGATGAAATCCTATCTAAAAAAAAACTATTATTCATGAGCTTAAAATTGATCAATACAATTTTTTTTCTTTAGTATACTTGGCAGAGTGGAAGAAATACGGCTATGTTACACGTTTTTTCTACTGATCGATTGTCGGTAAAAAATAAAGAATGACCAAGATACACCATTCTGGGTTTATGGAGGAAATGTTATGTTATGTTTGACACATCATGTCACTTAATCAATGTTTCCAAGAAGAGATACAGACAATTCCGTCATAGTTTCTGAGGAACGATATATTTGTGTTGCTATGACAATCCGATAGTTTTACATGCATTTGATTTATGTTATACGCTTTCAGTTATGTAATCGATTTGACTCAATTATATCAATAAGTTCTGTATCTTCCATTAGCGTTACGCTGTACAGTTATTTGCTATTATATGTTGTTATTATATTTTTATTACTCCATTTTACGTTATTGCTCGAAGTTCGTTAGAAAGTGCCAAACTTATCGAGCCGGCTTGTTAAGGCCAGTGCTCACGGTCTAACATTATTATGTGGAGTAAAATTTATAACAAACAAAATCTTTGATTGGTTTGGTGCTACTTTTTTGAATACTATATTTTATGAAAATACATCATACATTTTTTTTATTTGTAAAATCCTGTGCAACCAGACCAGTTTAATAAAATGGCGATATTTCCCTAACATCATAAGGAAGGAAAAACAACCTCGTGCCGCCATTTTAACTTATCAAGATTTAAAAATTACAAAAATATGTTTTGTGCGTCCATGAGTGCTGGCATTAACTTTATCGCTTCAGTTAGTTAGATAACAAAGGTAACGATTGTTAGTGTTGGTAACACTGCTAAAATGTTGTAGTGTTGGTAGGTGGTAACGTACCGAACGAGTATGTAATCTATGAGACATGATTTTATTGAATCTGTAATATTTTAACAAATATATTTAATGTTTTTTTAAAGTTGTGTTTTATTGAAACTGTTTACTTGGATGTATGCCCGATTTTATTAAAATTATGCGACATTAACAACAACAACCAACAACAAAAAAAATTGCGAACAATTTTTTTTTATATGCCTAATTCTATAAAACTTTGTCCCACACTACTTCTGTATCGTGTACAAGTGTACATGTAAGTAAACACACATACACAATACACCCAACCCGGAACATATTCTATCTGTACGTCATATAAACAGTGATATGAAAGAAAAGGGAGTTAGTGATAGCATGACGGTTGACAGGATAGAATGGAAGAAAAAAACGTGTTGCACCGACCCCAAATAAGATGGGACAAGGGCAGAAAGATGATGACGTCATATAAATATTTCATCTGTGCGGGAATCGAACCTGCGAGACTCAGTGCAACAGTCAATCGCTTAACCAATGCGTTGACCGTGCCGTCCAAATTGGATTCGTCTTAAGGCCGAGAGCACCGAGAGTTACAATTTTCAGTGTACCCGGCACTCGGGAGTCTTTAAGTCAAGAGTGAATAGGTTACTTCTAGGTAAGCGCGGTCCATCGTCGACCGCATCGTCGCTTCCCATCAGGTGAGATAGCGGTCAAGCGCGAACCTATCAACAATATTTTTTTTGTACTCTGGGTGAATTCACAAGGAATGTATTATTTATAATTTGTTATAGATGTTAGTATTAATAAGTTAGGATAAGTGCATTTATCGCATTGGGGATAAAAAAAAACCTGTAAAGATAAGATGAAGAAAATAAATAAACTAAAAAAAAGAAGAGCTCACTGGCTGGTACTGAAAACGGTCGTTAGTTCCTATTCCATAGGGCTAAAGAATTGTTCAAAAGAGTTACCTCGGCCTTAGAATGCAAAGGGCAATTAGAAATACGCGTAGGTACCGTGCCGTAGGCAAAGTGGGGTTTACTTTGATTGAACTCATTAACCAATAGAAACACAGTAAACACAGTTTCTCATGTTCCTATTGGTTAATAAGCTTGTGCCAAACTTATACCCAGGGCCAAAGTTACCCCACTTTACTCAGTATCGGTTTTAGTCAGTAAAAATCTGACACTACCTCTCGCTCTACCCAGAGCGTGAGAAGTTGTTTGATAATGTAGAACGCAAAAAAAAAACAATTAGAATTCATCAGTTTCTTTCAAAGTTATTAGAAATTCATGATAGACTAAACTGTAATTAAAAGATAAGATTTTATAGCAGTAGTACAACGCCACTAATTGATTTGCTATCTCATCCAGGTAAGGATTACCAATCGGAGCCTACCTATCTGTTCATGTAAATAAATAAATAAATAAATAAATAAATAAATAAATGTAATCATGCCTAATAATGGCTCTTTTTTTCGGTGGGAAAACATCCATTGACTTCTCTCGCTCTTGGGCGGGGCGAGAGGGCATGTCAGACTTTTACTGATTAAAATCCACTGCTATGTTCCTTCTTTACCTTGTGATCGAGGGCCCTGGGTTTTCCTTTTAGAAGCGAACCCATGGCCCCAGTAGACTCCGATCCTGCTGGGCCCCTACGGAATCGCATGCAGCAGAATGCCAGTATTCAACCCAGTAACTGGGTAACGCGATACCCATTGGTAAGACTGGTGTCCGATTTTCTGTTTTCTGTCTACCCGAATTGACCGGCAATGATCTCATAAGACAGGGATGGCGAACATATGGCACGAGGCAAAATAATTCGGGCACGCCAGTGAAAGAAGTACAACATTTAGATTTGAAACACTAGTAATCACACCAATTTTCTTTTTATACAATTGAATAAACAAACTACGGTAAAGATTACGATATACGAATTTTGGACTGCTAATTAAAAGTTAATAGCATTTAGTTTAAATATTTTTTCATTAAATCACTAAACCAAGAGTCTTTGGCGGCACGCAATGACTAAATTTTTTTTAAAATTTAATGGCTCGTTCTCATATAATGGTTCACCATCCCTGTCAGAGGAGATCGATTCTTGGCGTTAGTACTTCGCTGTGACCTCCTATTGTGTATTACACTAGCACTATGCGTATGACTTCGTTCGCGAGGAAGTTTTCATAAAAACTTTAAACACTCTAGAGGGTACTTTTGTAAAACTAATAATGACAGCCTATATTGTCATTTTGAATAAAATTTGTGCTGAGTTTCAATTTTATTAACCCAAGAAATAAAAATCTTTCATATAATCTTTAAAACCCCCTAAATGATTCTATTGTTTACTTAGGTTCCTAGGTATTTGAGATAACTTTCAAAAATATTGGTATACGCAATGTGATTTTCCATACAAATGAAATTCCTCCTTTTCACAAGGTTCAGTTTCACCTTTTTAGTGCTCGCCTACGCTACGTCTAAAAAGGAAGCTTTGTGCAAAATTGTATGGTCCCAGTTCCAATAGCTTTGGGTATATGGTAGGTCAGTCAGTTTCTCCTTTTATAAATATAGTTCAAGATGATTTACTCCTAGTAGATATTATCATGTTTTCATCAGATATTACCATCATCATTCCATCGAGAAAGAGACGAAGCTATTTGGGACCAATAGCACCATCCTTTTTTCAGACTGGACATAATAATAACACCAAGTATATAAACGGCCTCCTCACTTCCACTCTTCACAAAAATACACTTTTTAATTATTAAAATCGATATCTCATTAATGATTCAATCGACCTACTAAATTATCGGAGCGATACAGGTGTGTGTGCATAATTTATGTACCTATACATTTTATTGATTTTGAATTGTCCTTCATACCATCTGTATCTACAAGGTATCTACTAAGACATTCATATTGGTTTGGTAGAGTAAATATTACATCTTTTATATAATTAAATATACATATGGAAAAGTAGTAAGCACATGACAACAGACAGCTGTCAGGGCTGGAGAGTGACCAGCTAGGGTTTCCTGAAGTTCCAGAGTCTAGCCCTTGATTCAGCTGCCTAACATGATAGAGGCTCGTGATATTAAACCATTGGCTGACTTGACTATAGGTGGTACTATGTTAGGATTGCCGAGTCCACATCCCACACTACTCTTTATTATCATCATTCAAAGCGAATTTATTTTTCGGGTAATAACAGATGATTTCTTCAAATACGAGTTATTAATATGAATGGTCAACCTACTATTAGGGTTATTTTTAGACGGTTTTTCCTGTTTACTCCTCTATCTTAGTAAAAAAAAAGATGATGTCTAGAGTAGGAAGGTCAACGACTATACACTATACAGCCCACATGCATGGGGTTAGTTTACGTTTGGTCGGTATCAAACCACGGGTGGACATCGTTCACACGATCCATGCTTTGCTAATCCATTAGGTTATTACATTATACGTAGCTATAATATAAACTAATAACAAACTTTATAATCATGGAGTTAGGTAGATAGTGGTATTATTTAACGGTACTTACCTCATTGTATTCCTGTTTTCTACTATAAAATTTGCCTTTTTTTCCACCAGAAAATAGAAATACTAATTGTGCACTAAAATATCTTCTTCTGGGTGGTAAAAAAAATAACCACAAAGGGGATAGCGGGGTCTGTGTTCGCTCGCTTGGCTCGGTCACTAGCCCCGTCATCTCCTTTTAACCTAAACTGTCCGAGTCGGGGTGCACCATTCCCTTAATAATTGAAAATGTCCAATAATATTTAGTTCTTCACTAAAAATACTAATTATTTTTAGTTTAGAATAACATTTTTGATGCACAGTTAAAAATGTTCCATAAAAATGCCTATCTTATCCTAATAAATATATAGTACTTAACATATGTAGTAGGTACCTAAATACCATTTCTAGAACAATAATAATAAACCAACATCTACATTACATTTTTATTTTGTTACTTTTATAAGTTAGCCATGTAATTATACAGTCGTTTTATTCCTTATCAATATTTAGTAATGTTTTTAGGAAACACAAACACAATGGAATTTTCAAGTAATTTACGTTTTTTTATGTTTGATAAATGTGTTTATTCCTTAAACTAATTGTTTTACCAATAGTAAAAACTGGTAAACTTATTTTACGCCTGTTTTCTACTATAAAATATGCTGATGTTCCACCAGAAATACTAATTGTGCACAAAAATATACTCTTCTGGGTGGTAAAAAAAATATATATCACAAAGGGGATAGCGGGGTCTGTGTTCGCTCGCTTCGCTCGGTCACTAGACCCTGTCATCTTCTTCTAACCTAAACAGTGTTTACTTGACTGCCTCAGGAGAAGGGTAATCCTCTCTCTAGATGTATCATGTAGATTTGACACACGGAATGAGATATTGCATACAAATGAAATTCCCTCTTTACACCCCTTTACAGGTTAAATTTCCAAAAACCTCTTTTTAGTGCTCGCCTATGTCATAAAAGGATGCCTGAGTCCACTGCATGCATATTGGTAGGCATAAATCAGTGGGCTTGAGCACCGGGAGATGGTTTCGTGCATGTTAATTGCACTACGATAATCGCTCTTACTGCTATTGCTACTAGGTATATTACACGTCGCCGAGTGGTAACGGCCCCGACTTACGAATTTTAGGTCGCGGGTTCAAACCCAGCCAGGCGTATTACTTTGTGTAATTTGTTTCATCACCACTGCTCTCAAAACGGTGAAGGAAAACAACGTGAGGAAACCGGCATGTTCTAGAAAAAAAAAATCGACGACATGTGACATTCACCAACTCGCACTGGGCCCGCGTGGTGGATTACGGCCCATTCCCTCTCCTAGAGAGAGGAGGCTTGAGTCCCAGCAGTGGGAACATTAAAAAAGGCTGATTATGCTTATATTACACGTCTGGCACGTTCTTCTATATCTAATCAGCATCCTTTTATTTAGGCTGTAATTGGACACTAGAATTTTATTCTCATTCTGTTCAATGTTATGGAAAATTAAACAAGTATGTTTGATAATGATAAAATCATAATTATACAATCATCTAAATAAAGACCGGTGCCTGATAAAAGCCGATAAGCCAGCAGTCCGGCACTGATTACATTGTGATATGTGATGTAATTGTTCCATGGCTATCAGCGGCGTCGATAGCGAACGATGGGCCTCGTCTATAATATTTTGACGAATCATCATCTGCTCAGCTTTATCCCCATTCATGGGGTTTTCTTAGGAGAGAAATCATCCAATAGCTTCTCTCACTTCGACTAAAACCACAGCTATATTTCTTCTTTGCCTTGCTTTCCAGGACACCGTGTTTCCCTTTCGGAAGTCAACCCGTGGCCCCGGTAGGCATCGGCCCTGCTTGGCCCCTATGAATTCATGGGTGATTGGGGTTGGTCTAGAGTCTCGGTTATCATAGGATTAGATTGGTCCAACGACCTTACAGTCACTAGACGCCTCATGCTTGAACTAGCGCACCAAAACAATTCTGTCGACTAGCCGAGGTGCGAGGATCAGGGTACTACGTTCTGCTTGGTACGGGGGAGCGGAATACTGCGTTCTGATTGGTTGAAACATCAGATCTATAATCATGTGCACTTGCTTCTGACGTTTTATAAGTACCCATGCAGGCATGAAATAAATAACTTTTGACTTGACTTGATATGTGTTGACAGACATGCGTCGCCTGTTATTAGACGTCTAGTGGCTGTAAAGTCGTTGGGTTGGACCTATTAATTGGACTCTATCATCTCCCTAACCTTTTTCCAATTGTGTTGGGATCGGCTTCCAGTCTAACCGGATACCGGTTGCATCTAAATTATTTACCAGTATAAAGACTGGTGGACGGACGAACTAGGTCTACCCGCCCCCGCGTCTCACTTCATACCACCAAAGAGACCCGATATTTCAAGTGGAAGTCAGCGCTCAAGATCCATGTCGGTATCTGTACTGAGCAAGATGAGACTGATAGTCAAACTTTCTAACGTCACTTTACGTGCTTTCCGAGGTATGGGGTGTCTGTAATATTCTAGATAAACTTATAAAAGTAAATATGAATTGAAAAATTCACATTGGTACTTCCCCGGTTTCGAACCCGCAACCTCATGCAGGAGTGACAGGACGGGTGCCATAACCACTGGGAATTTTTGGACTCCTTACCTATGTATTAATGTGTCTACCTAAATAGCGTTATGTAGGTGTACGAGTACCTACCGCTAGCGATGTATAGTGTACGATAACATACCTAAGTCCCTACACTTTTATAAACCACAAATAATACGGTTGGTGGGAACCAGGAACTTGTGGATTGTAAACCAAGCCAACCATTGTTTTGTTTGTCGAATCGTTAGATTACATCTGTTGTCGACACGGATTGAAACTAGCAAGGTCACCACTGTTGGGAAGCGAACCCATGGTCTCAGAAGGCTTCGAACCTGGTATGTAGGTAAAGCATAGCCACACATGCAATTCAGCGTCCCAACGAGGTGATCTTGCTAGTTTCAATCCGTGTAGACGACAGACGTAATCCAACGATCCGACAAACAACAAAATGGTTGGATTGGTTTACAATCCGCAAGTTACTGATTCCCACAGACTTGACCTGTTTGGTCTCTGGATTACATCCGTGTGCTTGTTCTGAAGTTATTTTATTATTCATAATATTATCTACTCATAATCGACTTATGATTACCTTGAAATTAAAACAAAGTCTAACAAAGCTGTATAAACACTATTGTATCTGAAATGTCTGTCTATAGCTGTACGTAAATACATTGTAATTATTTCTTACACTGTTGCTAATTAATTACGTAATTTATTTTTATCAGCACATTCTTTACGTGACGGGGTTGAAGCTTCCACTTTGAGTTGCATTAATCAGAAATAGAAATAAAATTTTATTTATTAAGTTTTTCCCCATTAAGTAGGTATTTATATCATGAAGCGATAGTGGATTTTGATAATATGATGTCCATTGGAAATCCCAAGTTCATACCTAGTTTTTTTTTTTTTATTGTGTGGGAAAATCATCTTATGACAAAACCCGCTCTTGGGCGGAGCGGGAGATAGTGTCAGACTTTTACTGACTAAAAACCCACTCCTGTTCCTTCGTTGCCTTCGTCCCAGGGCTCCGGGTTTCGCTTTCACACTACCCGTGGCCCCAGTAGGCTTCGACCCTGCTGGGCCCCTACGATTTGCTGACATCTCTTTGAGGCGCGCGTGGAACAGTACGCGCCGTCGACGACTTGGGCTCGGTCCGATTACCGGACGGCCGGACGGCGAGCCACCCATTGCTCGCCGTCCGGCCCGCCAAGCCCGCGCCTACGGTGGCCGGAAATCGGGATCGGAATCCCGGCGGCGGCGGTTGGAGCGTAAGGACCGTTGCCTCACGCGATCGGCCGCCTCCTTCGCTAACATTACGGCTTCGCAGAAGGAGGCGACCGCCTGCCACTCCTCCTCGCTCCGGAGCATGGCCTGAACCAAGGCCCGGCGCGAGAGATCGCCGCCGCCGATTGCCCCCACGAGGACACGGCGTTGCTCTGCCCAAGCGGGGCATACCTCCACCGTGTGCTCCACCGTGTCCTCCGGGCGGTCCACACAGTGGCGACACCCAGGCGTCGTTTCCGCACGAACGTTCATACCTAGTTTACATTTTTACATTATTATCAGTACTATTACTAAATCTGTTCTTACAGTAAGAATAAGCTTTCAGGTGTAGGCGATAAAGAGAGCGAGACGCGAGGGTGTTATTATCATAGGTACCAACCATATTTTTAACGGACGCGGATGTCCGCTTGGCCTTAATTTCATTGCCCACCATAATATAATAGTAAAAGCATAATATAATGTTCCTATTGCTGGGACGCAAGGAAAGGAAATGGGCCGTAATCCAACACGCGTGTCTTCGAAGATTTAGATATAGGTTTTTTTTTTTTAAATTATATACTTAAACCAGTGCTTTACTGTGATTCCTGGTAAGCAGTGATGCAATTGTTGATGGTGAGTCGCACTAGTTTATTGATTCATTAAACCCCAAGCGAACGCCGGCGTTCGCTCTCTCATTGTCTTTCTAGTCTCTTAGTACGGTATTCGAAAGGCTAAGAGCCTATTCACTCTAGCCTTGACGACACCTAATTATAATCGGACGGGAAGACCGTAGCAGACAAATTGTTCCAGTCCATCAATCCCCTGCCCGGGCTTGAAACCGCGGCATGCAACACGTAAGTCGGGACGGTTACCACTGGGCCACCACTACCCTCATGATTATCCGTACCCATAATTCACCAAATAACAATGATAAAAAACTAAAGGAAAATGTTGTCCAACAAACATCAAAACCGTGTATGTTTTTTTTTAATTTAATTTTAAGGAAAAACAGAACTTGTTTCAGGTAAGTTCTTATAGTTTTTAATTATTAAAAATTAATATTTAATTGGTAGATTAATTATTTTTTTGTTGGACCGGTTATTTCGAAGTTGTTGCGCAGTTCTGTGTGTGTTTTGATTATATCAACTCAAGAATCTTCTCTCACACACGTAAAGAAAACAACCAAATTCGACAGGACATTGTTTATTTTACAATCTATGTGCATCCTAACTAAACACTAAATTATGATTTGTTATATATTTTATAAAAAAACATTTACTTATAAATAGTTAAAGAAACACTAATTAAATTGTCATTTCATAACTTAAACATATAGATTCAATAACTTAGATAGAACTTAAAACTAGTCAGTCTTTGGTGGGAGTCGAAATGCAGAAATATTCTATGCTAGACCAGGGAACAGTTCTGAAAATGATTCGCACCAAAAGTCTGACAAGTCCATAGATTCTGGCTCGCTTAGTGGTGACGCTAATGACTCGTAGCCCAGGTCGGAGCTGAGGATCGTGTGCGCTGGAGACAGGCCGAGATTATCCTCTGCAGATTTAGGTGACATGGTCATTGGAGAAAGCATTTTCATGTCACACTCCAGCGTGAGCCCTGAGCAGTTATCTGTCAGGGTGCTGAAGTCTGTCTGAATCTGCAAAGGTGTTTCTTCTACAACGTGTTCTTCACATGGCACTTCTATCGTGATGCAGTCATTGGCTTCATCACAGCTGGCATAGAATAAGTCTCCTTTGTCATTGTTCTCTTCTTTAATTTGTACTTCGTCAGTGACAATTATTTCTGGTTTGTAAGGATGCGCATAGGAGTGCTGGGACAGTATCCTGTCGACGTCGTGTTTGATGTCTACGACTGCACCTTCACTGGATTCCAGGTGCTCTGCTGCGGTCCCCACCACTTTAGGTCCTTCAATGCACTCTCCAGTTTTCCTGACTGTGTCCTGTAACAAAAAAAAACGCTGTTGAGGGCAACTCACTATTTAGTTTTTAGAAGCCTGCCTTTGTATTTGTTAAAAATATTTTGATTATATTGCAATGTCTCATTGTGTCATTCAATAATGATTTACATAACAGACCAGTTCTGTTTTATTTGAATATCATTTAGTATCATAATAACAGTTGTTCTATAATGCAACACTAGTTCCATGTTGCATCATCCATATTGTTCCATTCTAGATAAGAATGTGGGTTAGTTGTTATGTCCCTTTTGGAACCCAGTAATAGACTGCATGAAAAAATATCTTATCAACTTATTTAATCCGTTGACATGCTGGTGAACATGTACAATGGGAAAATGAATTTTGAACTGTAATTTATTTCATTACATCATGATACATATCCTACTGGCCTAAAGGAAATTTGTCAAGCCCGACAAACAGGAAATTAGCCAACATTACAAAAGCTACTATAGCAATGTTATGGTTTTAGAATGATGAAAATAATATGCTTTATTTCGTCAACTTACATTTTGAGGCGTTCCTGCAGCACTTGCATCAATTTCTTTGAGGAGGGAGTCTGCAAGTTGAGTGAGGGTATCGAGGTATTCATCGGAATCGAAGTGTGCGAGGAGGTCTGCGAGAGGAGACACATCGCCAGCAGCAGGCGTGCCGCGCGGATCGCCGACGGGGGCCCTTCCTTCTGCTGAGGAATAGACTCTGCTGGTCTGGGGGCCTCCGCGACGGTCCGCGCCGCCGCCGCTTCGCTGCGAAGCGCTGCGTTCTCACTCAACAGACGCTCGTTCAACGCCTTTAAGCTCTCCACCTCACTTGTCAACTTCTCATTCATTTCCATAAAGTATTTGATGCGGTCTTCCATCTCATCCATTTTCGCCTTTTTTCTGTCACGCGAAGTCTGAGCTGCTACGCGGTTCTTCAACTTCCTGCCAAACAAAGAAGCAATCCAGATGTAACAATTTGTTATCGCTAACTACGTTTATTGGAGGTGCTAACTCTGTTGTACGTAACTGTACACACAACGGAACGTAAAGGTCAACAAACTAAGTTCGAGCAATAATTCGCATTTTTCATAACATTTAGTGAAATTCACACTGAATGATTTTAAACGCTTAGTAATTAAGAAAATGGCTTTGATAAACATACAAACTAATTAACAGTACAATGAAGAAACATCTAGTAACACTGATATAACATTGACCGCTATCCACTCTAACTTGACCTCTCTGCCTGGGTCTACAAAGCCACCACGCGACACGCAGGCATGTTTCATCAAATTATGAATGACTCAACTTACTTTCTTTGCATCTTCTCCTCCCACGTCAAATGGTCCAAACGGCGCTTCCTGGATGGCGCGGGGGATGGCAGGTCCACTATCACCTTGGACTCCATCTCCTCCACCGCCTCCATCGCCAGGTAGTTGTTAGGCACAGTGATGATTATAGGAGCGCTCATTTTGTTGACTTGAATAAACACAACTTATAAACAAACACTTCACAACACTGGTGTGGTAGTTGACGATTATCTAATGTCTTAACTTTAACATACTAACAGAGTTCTGTATCATTCATTTGTTAGAGCACTTTTATATGATATTTCCTCGCGGGCGAGCTATTAACGATTGCGTCGTACATGTTCGAGTTCTCAGCGAGTAATAAATATTTTTTAGGATTCTAGAAAATGTGTATGTGGTTCAATGTGATTGGTGCAACCTTATCAAGGGGGCGTTGACAAATTGACGACAACAAAGTGAAAGACAAAGATAGAAACATTAACAGCATTGGTTGGACAAAGAAAAAATACGTGACGTCACTCATACAGTGTTGGCACCTGAAACAGGCTTATGGGAATTTGCGTAATTATGACAAAGACAAACCAAGACTGTTGCATTTTGCATCAGTATAGTAAGCAATCAATGAATAATATGCCAATGATTCATTATAAATTATTTTACAATGATGATAGTATTTTTGTTACCCAATTAGGTTCAGATTTTCTTACAATTCTGTCTACCTTCCGTTTATGAGTCATCATTTCTATAATGATGAAATGCCGGTGATCTTTGACGCGACGGTAAACAAACGGCTGATGTAAGTTGTTAGAAGGCAAGGTAATTTGAATGAATAAACTTTCTGATGTAACAAAACCAGATTATGATGTTGAGGCAGGCACAGCTTAACTGGCTTATAACTGGCTGGTAGGCGTTGATAATGAATACAGCTGTATTTAAAATTGAAAACTATGCCCCACACAAGGTTCATATTTTTTTTATCGGTGGCTGTTAGTAGTTAGGGAAAAAGGAAACAAAACCAAATATTATACGAAAAAATCCACTTATTATTACAGTTCCGTAAATGGTACAATAACTATTGTGTTTTTATGAATTATTGTTAGCCTCGCATTAAAAGTAGATCACTATGGTATAATGGTAGGTAAACGATGTTATAGTAGACAACGAAGCACGCCTGTCAAGAAATAACCTATTAAATTTACTCTTAAATAAAGCTTAACTATCAGGAAACTTATCTACAGCACTCCTAAATTATAAGCAAAATTAAAGTGTCCCCAAAATGTCCACTATGTGTATTGTAGGTAGGTACCAGAGGCACATCAACGCACCGCATCACCACGATGAACCTTTTAGCCCGTTTCTTGATGACTCAAGGGCATCAAGCTCGTATCTGGCAGATCTGTCCCAAAGATGAGAGCCTGTACCTACTACATAAGATCGTACTTGCGTTTGATAGAGGTTAAGCAGCAGTAGTCCCCTGGTATTTGTATTCTCAATTTTTTAACAGCTAGTTGAGCCTTTGCCTCGAATTAAGGCCCAAAATCAAGAGTGAATGTAACAACCAGAAGATGGTCGGTTATCTAAAAATACACCTCAATTTATTGAAATGTAGAATTGTAGATATTATTGATTTATTCGATGATTGTTGTATGATAATATTTATTTAGTGTATGTTTGTATAATGTAACTTTGCATAATTTTTTCTTTGAGTTAATAACTTCCTTTGTGCATGATGAAGTACAATTTTATATAATAGCTGACCCGGCAACTGTTGTTCTGCCTTATTAATTATTTATCAAAGAATAAAATGGGGATGGGTGTAGAAGGGTAAAAATAGTCTACGACCTATTCTTAGACCAACTTATAAAAAAAAAAACAATCGGTCAAGCCGTTTCGGAGGAGTTCGATAACAAACAAAGTGAGTTGTGATTGTGTCATGAGATTTTTATATATGGGATTTGCATGATATCAGTGTGGTGGAATGTATTTTTCAGGTAAAACACATGGTATATTTTCTTACCTCATTTTATTGTAAATAAACATATAGCCATACTAGTTTTTATTGTCATTAGTTTATTTAGCACTGGACAGTATGATTGACAAATCAACTCATGTCTGCCTGTACCTATATTATTTTTTGCCTATGAACCACTAAGCCGCCTACGCCAATCTTAAAAGATACATAGCTAAATCTCTTAAAACAAAAAATGTCAGCTGTCATTAGCGTCAATGTCATATTGTCAGTGATGAATTGACAAATGAAGTGAATGTCAAAACGAAACCATTGTGGATTTGCGTTTGTTGAACTTTTGTTTGCCCAACCCAAATCTTATTTCTATAGAAGGCGTTACTTAAATTTTGACTGTACACATATTAAATTACAAAAATTTGCAAAAAATGGCATCTACAAGTGCCGATTCACAGTCATCCATCGCTCAAAAAACATGGGTGATGTCGAATAATATCGAACCCGTATCCAGTGTGGACGAAATCTATCGTTATGATAAAAAACAACAACAAGACATTCTGGCCGCGAAACCATGGGAGAAAGAGTAAGTTTTTCAAAATAGTTCACTCGATAAAATTGTTATTTTACTAGAAAACTAAATGTAATGCTTCTGTTTTTTCAGTCCTCATTTCTTCAAAGATATCAAAATATCTGCCTTAGCTTTACTGAAAATGGTAATGCACGCAAGGTCTGGAGGAACATTGGAAGTCATGGGATTACTCTTAGGTAAAATTTAATTCCTAAACACCCATTAAAATACTTTTCATATTTTCTAACCAATTTGCTTATTTTTTTGACAGGTAAGGTAGATGCAAACACAATGATAGTGATGGATTCATTTGCATTGCCAGTGGAGGGTACTGAGACCCGAGTAAATGCTCAAGCACAGGCTTATGAGTACATGACGGCTTACATTGAGGCTGCCAAGCAGGTAAACTTGTTTATTTGCACTTACTAATATTAATGACAATAATTAATTTAAATAAGATTGATAGTTTTTCTAAATGTTTCATCCATTTAATTTGTTTTGAAAAAAGAGAATAAATGAGAAATCAATGTTGATCATCCTATGCTGTGTAATTAAAATTGTCTAATACTGTGTAAGTAAAAAAAATAATTATTGCTACTGTAGGTATTTGAATAGGATAAGTTCATTATGGTCTTACTGTCCAGGTCCAGTATTATTCAGGGTTGTTGCAACAGGTTTTCTTTTATTCTCCTCTATGTTTATTAATTCATTAAACCCCGAGCGAACGCTGGCATTCGCTCGGTCATTGTCTTTCTATTGTGTCTCTAATTACGCTACTCAAAAGGCTAATTTACATTTTATATTGAAGTAACATTTAGGTACCAAATATTTGAAATCATTTTGTAATTTCAGGTGGGTCGTCATGAGAATGCCATTGGTTGGTACCACAGTCATCCCGGTTATGGCTGCTGGTTGTCTGGTATTGATGTCTCCACTCAGATGCTGAACCAGAACTTCCAGGAACCCTTCGTAGCTATTGTTATTGACCCTGTCAGAACTATCTCAGCTGGCAAAGTGTGCCTTGGTGCTTTTAGGACATATCCTAAGGTTAGTTATGCTAGATATCTAAAAAAAATTTGTAAACAAAAAAATCAACTTCTCCTAATGTCTTAAGAGTCAAGATATTATTAACCTATGAACTTATCTATGCAAAATTATGCAACATTTGAAATTAATATTTCTCTCTAGTATCCAATCGAACCTAGTTTTACAGATAATACTAAAATGGCACTTATTCGCTCATAGCTCAGTGCATCAAACATGTCCGATCTCCTGAACTCCCGAATGTAATTTTGGTTTAGTCTATCATCTATTTTTCCCGAATCTAGGCTGAAACCGACTCTGAAAGTTCGGTTAGACACTTGGTTTAGCTGATATTTTCTTCCACTATACCTGCAATTTCGAATGTTTTGTTTTACCACTAGCCTGCGATTTAGGAGGAATAAAATCACTACCCTGGTTTTGTACTCCTATTAGTCTTTAGTAGAAACTTACCCCAACAGTAATATTTCAAATCATACATTTCCAGGGTTACAAACCAGCCAATGAAGAGCCTTCTGAATACCAGACGATTCCCCTGAATAAGATAGAAGACTTTGGAGTTCATTGCAAACAATACTACTCGTTAGAAGTATCCTACTTCAAGTCATCCCTGGACCGAAGGCTACTGGACTCCCTCTGGAACAAGTACTGGGTCAACACACTGAGTAGTTCCAGTCTTATCACCAATGCTGAATATACTACTGGACAGATATTTGACTTGTCGGATAAGTTGGAGCAGAGTGAAGTGTGTCTTGGTAAGTTTAATAAGCTAAGATAAAATAATTCTTATTTAAAAGACATTTTCAAATAAGAATAGGATCGTCTTAGATGTTGTGACGTCATAGCTGGCAAATCGAATCGGGTAGGGTGAGCAAAAAAGATATATTTAAATTAAATTTATTTACGAATCATGAATGAAAAAAGTTTAAACAGAATGTAATTCTTCAATTCCACTCATCTCTGTATCACTGTGTGAAGTGTCTGACAAATGGAAAAAGAAGGCAAATTGTTGCCAACAATGAAGATAACAAAGAAAACAATTTTTTTTTAAATAATGTGATTTAACTGGCCTGTTGAAGTTGAAGGGGAATCGTTTCTCTTGGTATGGTCAAGTAAAGAGGAGAGATGAGACGAATGTTACTACAAGAGTTATGAGTATACATGTGGATGGATGGAGAGGGAGAGGGAGGCCAAAGAAAAGATGGATGGATTGTGTGAACAGTAATATGAAAGAAAAGGAAGTTAATGATAGTATGACGGTTGACAGGATAGAATGGAAGAAAAAAACGTGTTGCTCCGACCCCAAATAAGATGGGACAAGGGCAGGAAGATGATGAACTGGCTTGTTGGTCAAGTGGTTAGTGGCCCTAACTGCTGGAGGTCGTAAGTTCGATTCCCACCCAGGACAAAAGTTTGTGTGATGAGCTCAATCATTTTTTGTGTCTGGGTTTAATTTATCTATAATATGTATATATTTAGAAATATTTAAGTATTTTTATCAGTTGTCTATAACACAAGCTCTGCTTAGCTTGGGACTAGACGGCGTTGTGTGATAGTTGTGTGAAAAAAAATAATTAAAGCTAAGCTAATTTAGATTAAACAAAAAAACATTTAATCTTCATTTAGATTTAACTAGGACTTGGTTAAACAAATCTCACGGAAACTCGTTCTAACACTCCGGCAACCTTGGCAGGGTGTTACTCTAACTTATCAGTCTATCTAACAAGTTATTTTACCTTACCTTCTCCTGTTACAAACTTTAAACTATATTACTGAGAGGCGAAGACCGTATTTCAGAACCTATATACTACCTATTTCTGTGATCATCCATTCTTCAACTTAACAATTTGTTTCCAGGTCGCGGCGGATTCATAGTCGCCGGCGCAGACCCACACGAGAAGCGAACTGAAGACAAACTCGGCAAGGCAACTAAGGACGCTTGCAAGACCACCATCGAAGTCATCCACGGTTTAATGGCGCAGATGATCAAGGATAGGCTCTTTAACAGCGTGAGCGGCAGACCAGCACCCGCCACGCCTATGATCGAGTAACTTAGGAATTGTGCACGAGCTGTGTGTGTATTAATATTTGTAATCATAATAAATGTATTTCTGAATTTCGATTAGGCTTTTTTTTTTGTTCTCCTCATAATGAGGTTACAGAAGGACGCCTCTGTGTATTTCCCTTTCTATGTTCAATTAGTTCGCCCAAGTAGTCCGCCCAATCAGCTAACCTCATAAGATGGCCAATGAAAAGTCTCTTCCAAAATCTTTAATCAATGCTTTCATCAATTTGCGATATCACTTCGCTTTTATAATACAAAAGCTCAATACGTACTGACTTAAACAAGAATCAAACTGAAAACAAGGAAGTGGGTGAAAGACTGGTACCAGCAACATCGATGTATCTGAGAATGCTTATTGGCTTTTTTTTTTGTCTCACGCTTTTGTTGTGACTACAAAAAGGGTACAGATAGCTTTTGTTCTAGACTTTCTAAGTCATGTACTGTGTGTTTTCTCTGTTAAAAACTCCACCTCTGTTTAAACTACGCAATTCAAGATCAAGGATTTACAATATCGGGTAGGTTAGGATAGAATTGAAAAACTCGAAAAAATTTCTCTATTATTCGGACATTTACCTAAACACGTTGCTATATCCTAAGATTTAATAGTAAAATCTAAGATATACTAATAACGGCCTATTACAGTAACATATAAATCTGTAATCGATTAGTAAATACAAAGAAATTAAATCAATATCTCATAAGAATTGGAAATTATGGTAATCGATTTCTTTGACCACATCTCTTTTCTTCAATCAGTCAGAACTGTCTAACGGCACTTCTTAGAATTGACGGGCTTTAATGATAAACACATCGTAAAGTTTATCAGCAAACGTTACCATGGCTTTATAGAAATTTCTTAAATCAGCCGTTTGAGCATGAAGAAGTAACAAACATAGGTACACATACACAATTAGGCCATTAATAAAATACTAGTGTGATTTGTAATATGCCTGTAGCCACTATTGTAGGTGACTTCTGAAGTACTTATTTTTGGACAAAATTGTGAAACCACACTTTTATCTATGTGGTGTATTTTGAAGGGATGTGGCATAATCAAAGATATTTAAAGAGATACAACATATATTTAATGTATTTGGGAGTAATAAAATGAAACGACAAATTGATTATATAAACATTCTCAAATATTTATTAACCAATTTACATAAAATCATTATAATCATTATGTACATCTTTCACATAGCTTTAGTTATACACAAAATCATAAACATCTCACATTGTGGAGGGCCTTCTATTTATCAGATATAGTAAAACGAAGCACCAAATTGACGATATAATCTTTTGCCAAGCTCTCTTTACATAATCAAAAATAAAATATATGCCTTCATGATTGTCTCATGAACGCTTTACAGAGAATATAAAAACTATTAAGAGCACGTGCGACTTCTATATTTCCAGTGGCTTCCAAATTATATCTAAATGCACATACTCCTACGATATTTCATTAGAATATGCTGGTTAGTCGATAACCTAAATATAAATAGGATGAAAAATAAACATAATTATGATAGAACTAATCTCTAAATGTTAAAACTGTCCGGCGGTCGCCGAACGCGTGTAAAAATCTTACAATATTCCATAATTTGCATAACTACGTGTGTTTGATGAGATGTATTATCATTATTTACATCGTCGTTAATATAAAATTCTCAATTACAGGAACAGTACTGTCAACTTTACTGTTTACCATTTGAAGCGACTCGCGGGTGTCGTACACAAAAAAACTATTCATAACAAAATGCTGTAGCTAAGTTAATAGTCTACGCTCAAACTAGTGACATCGAACACAGACTATCTGAAAATTAAATTATATGGTTCAAAATACAATGACGAGCAAAAAATCAAGGCACGAATATTAATTTATAAATAATTTGGTTCTAAATAATTTATACAGAGTGGAAAGTTCATAAAACTTCTTAAATATCATACTAACATGCAGAAGTGACTAGATAATTTAGCTCGCCCGTGTATTTCAGACCACTGACTACTTCCATACAAGACCAAAATATTGGCTTGCGATCTAAAGTGCATTATCACACAAAATTTATATTATTAGTGATTCATTTATATTTTATTAAGTACATTCCTTCTATACAGCCCTCCAATTCACAGGTTTCTTACTATAAATCGTTTATACACACAATCTCAATTTATGTACAGTGCGAGCGACACAAAAAGTCGTAGTACAATTATAATTAAGAATTTATTAAGGGCAAAATCTTCAAATTCGGGAATGTTCACAACGGCTCGAAACCACAAGATAGTACGACTAAACAATAAATCTTAATGACAACGTTTTTTATTTGTGTCGCAATGCTAGAAATTTTACATTGAAGCAATTATTTCGAAAATCTTTTTCCCTTTCTAGAAAAATTGGTGATAGAGATAGTCAGTATAAGAGCCGATCATTGTGATTGAGTGCTAGATCGGTTCGAAAAAATAACGATTTTATGATAGAAGCAGTAAGTAGACCATACACTGGTATTTGTTACTTTGAGATTGTAATAATACTGACGCAATGTGCCCAGATAACTTTAAAGGTAAAATCACCGACCTTAGGGTTTCTATAGAGTGAAAGACGCGTCTTCATCTCTGGTCACCCAACGATAAAGCAACAATCTGTATCCTTTTGAATTATAAACTTTAAACACTACATAACACATGGAATGTTTTTCGAATCTCAATGGCAGGGTGAGCTATGAAGCTGTGCACATCTCGACGTGACGGCTGTGTGGCGGGTTAGTTGAAAGGTGGCCTGTGGTCAGTCTTTGTCGAGTAAGGTGGAGTCGCCATTATTGAAGACGTACTTGAACGCGGTCATCGATTGTGGAAATGGAAACATGTATTTTATTATTATAGAGTTTAAACGAAAAATAGTCTGTACGGTACTAGTTAGCAGCGATATTATATACAATAGAATATATATAATGAGATCTTATCAGCTATCCAGATCACAACACAGTTGATAAAGCTAGATTAATCTCAAACTAAAATATATATCATACGACGACTTGCGAAAAGTGTAAGTGAAGTATGTTTTTACGTCGTTTATATATATATGTAGGGTGGTGTATGATGCGTAAGAGCCCCCATTGTCGAAGTTACACAGGATGTCTAGTACTATCCCATGTCGACTATTGGCCTAACACATTAAAAATCCGACTCACTGTTTTTAGAAATGTTATTGCTTCCGAGCTGAGCGGTGAAATAGGGCCTTCCGAGAAAGCATCAAGACGCGTGCGAAAAATAAATGGATGCGTCCTATTTACCCCCATTCTTGTTACCATTGAAACAATGATGAGTTCGATACTTGTAGATATTTACGTATTTCCTTAACAATCGATGACCGTACGCCAGTAACTGGAGTGTATAACAGCGTGATCTCGTAGACAGGCGCGGGGCGGGAGGCGCGCGCGGAGCGGGAGAGGCGCGCGAGGCGAGTGCGCCGCGCGTCAGTTGAACAGCTCGGGCGGGAAGCTGCTCACCTCCGCCTGCTCCAGCACGGGCACTCCGTCCACGTTGTACGACACTCGTATCCGTAGTCGAAGGGCAGACTGGAATAGTAATAGTGCATTATGTCACTAGGGGATAAAGCAGTGTCTTACAGTCGCGGGTCGCATGTTGAATTTCGAACGAAACGAAGGTTGCCAAGTTTTAATCCCGAACTCAGTAAGGGATTAAAACTGCCTCATAGTTGCCCCTGATGCGGGCAACTGCTCGCTAGGACTAAACTTACCCTGGATGGATTAGTGATTTTGAGTACTTGAGTGATTTCTCCCTGAGGCGGCAATACGGTTCCGGAAGGTGACATCATGTCTAACTGGAACGTCTGGAAGTGATAAAATAATGTAAGATAATGAATGAGATACGCCATGATTACGGGAACTAAACAAATAATCAATGTAAAAAATATCAGATGGTTCAATCGATACAAAAAACTATTAAATCGAAGGGAAACGAACACGGTATTCCGTGCAAACCGGTTTAGATGTTTATCATCAAACACCATTTTGCTGAATTAGTAATTTAGTGACCGACCAAAGGTTCGGTTTCGGAAATTTTCACCAAAAAAAATATAATTTCGGCAGAAAATCTGCTGAACATTAGGCAGCTCCGAAACTCTGCATTCGTAAATTATCGCACGTCGATAAAACAAAAAACATTTTCCACTCTGCTTAGAGCATTCAAAGCCTTTATCTTTGACAAGCTTACCCTAGGCACAGCAGCTTGGAACAAGAAGTCAGTGAGCGTGGATGATCCTGAAGAGTTGGCGCGCATGGTCAGCGTGACGGTGTCGCCGCCGCGCTGCACGCCGAACACTATGCGCAACCCGTTCTTCTCTAGAGCAGTCACTGTTGGAAGGTCTACTGCAAGAGAAGAATTAATAGTAGAATATGTGATTAACTCCCGAGCACTGCGAGGGAAATAAAAAAAAAAATAGGGGATATAAAAACCTAAGTGAAGTGAGGAATGCAAGCTGCCCAAAACAAAGTCAGTTTTATACCCGTGTTGGATGCTCTACGTTTTATACCTTTTGTGAGATAATTAAAAGACAATATACTGAAGCGAATTATATATCACGAATGTGGATGGAATATCAAGAGGAAGGCGGGAAAAAAAGCTGTATGGTGTGAAAGATGACATGGCTAGAAGAAGTGAATAATGTATGTAATACCTTGCGTGACCGGCGTGTTGATGTGCGCGGGCGTGGCGAACAAGCCGTCCAGTAGCAGCGACGCGGGCGCCGCCGGCACGTTGTTGTTCATGACGGTGGGCGGCGTCGTGGCCGACAGGTCCAGCCCGCTCAGCAGGTCTAAGATATCCTGGGAAATGTTGTGACGACACATCAATTCCAAAATTCTGTACGAATCAAAACTATCAATCCTATAAAAATCCTTTTTTTAAGCTAATATTATTTTCTAGTACTTAGCATTGAATCGCACAACTGTATAACTTTGAGTGTAGTCATAATTGGGAGATTCACCCTAGGTTCCCTAGGGCAATGTAGAATTTCTAAAAGGGAAACTGTGGTCCTAGAACGCAAAAGGCAACTGAAAGACACGGGTAAGCTACCTGTTAGTCAGTGAAAATTTGACTCTCTCGTTTCACTCTAGTGAAGGAGAAATTATTAGATGATTTCCAGCTAAAAAAAAAGCCCTAAAATTGAATCTCCCTTGCACTTCACAAGCCGTCAAACCTATTTAAGGCCATGTGACAGTCAGACAGAAATTTTCTGTTAAAAATTACGAGGTTTTATAAGTATAATACTCGTGAAGTTTTTCAAATAAGAAAACAAAATAACACAGTCATAACACGTACTTCTAGCTTCTGCCAGAAGCTTAGAAAGTATGTTTCTTCACACAAACTGTGAACCCCCATTTTATCCCCTTAGGGGGTGAATTTAGGAAAATAATCTCATAATGCTCGCCTATGACATAAAAGAATGCCTTGTGTTAAATTTCATGTCCCTAGTCTGAATACTTTCGGGTGTGCGTTGATATGTCAGTTACAGTTAGTCACTTTTTCCTTTTATATATATTGATCTACTCACATTGCTGCTAGAATTATTGTTGCTGGCAGGCGGCTGTGACGGTTTGTGGTCCACATCGCCGTTCGTCAGCGGATCCGAGCCGATGATCAAGTCTAATAGCGCGTCCTGGAACATACAATACTGATTAATCCGGTGTCTTGTTGAAAATTTGTCAAAAGTGTGGAAATTTTAATAGGTGTCGGGGCTGGGCCGAGCGCAGGAATTTCTCAGCCGCTCACTGACTACCACGCGGTGTTCCGCACCTCTTTTTGGTGAAGACGCTATAGCATCATAATCCGCCACCCATGAATTAATGGGAGGTCTAACAATAATATTATTATAATCCTATGATTTGCAACCTTTTAGGCTCAACACACACTGGTGCAAAATTGAACCATCGCAATGCGTAATTTTTTTGCCTATAGAATATTCATCTCTGTATTATTAAGGTACAAAAATAATTTGTTATAGAAATATTTAATCACGAGTTGACGCTTGGCTAGCGTCGGGCGGAGTCGCGCGACCTTCAGTTGTGGAGCACGAGCGTTCTTCTATCTTCAGTCATTCGATAATGTGAGCGACGCGCCACGCGTTGTACTTGAAAAACTGGACGCCCGTCAACGAGTTTGAGCTGCTGATTAGGGCAGCCTTAAGGTGGACCGATGTAAGAATCCGACGGATTGCCTGGTGTGAAAACACTGATAAATAGCCATTCTTAACCATCCATTTTAGAGTCGATAGTTCAGAAAAGGCTTGTCAGGTGATGTCGACGTTTATTCAAGGATGCGGAAAGCACAGGATCAGTCGGTCTGGAGATATTTAGAGAGGTCTAAGTCCAGAAATGGACATCTTCCGAGTGAATAGTAGAGTGAAGCTTCTGTACTCACGGCGACCTGGTCGGGCTTGTGGTCGGGGCTGGCGTCGGACAGGTCGTGGTCGTGGTCGCTGTCGTCGCGCGCGTCGGGCCCGCCCGCCGGCGCCTCCATGGCCGGCATGCGCTCCAGCAGCGCCGGCCGCAGGTGCGCGTAGTTCCTGCGTGGGGACGAATACATATCCGTCATTAAATATATATTGAGACGGCAGCTCTCGGCGGCGGTGAAGAGGAGTGCGGGTCGTCGGCAGTAAGCTGTTGCACGTCTCCACACACAGCGGCCTTTAGCACCCATTTCTTATTTACGTTTGTTCACCGACCATTGTAATATCTTTCTTTTCATTTTAGATTATACTAGGTAAACAGTCTACATAATTTTCATTTTTCTCCACCACGGCCTATCGTTGCGAGCAACATGTATCCTTGTAAAGAGGCTATTGCTGGAGTAAAATGGGTTCCAATAACTTATTTTGTCTTAGCAATAGCTCTAATATGCCTGCTGACATTTAATTAAAAATGATTGTGACTAATAACTCGAAACCTATTTTGAAACGTCAATTAGAAAAAGAGTCTTACAAGTTTATTCCTTATCTAATTCTATGCTAAATTACATTAATCCATAAATAAATAAAACACGTTTATTTAACAATTTTACCTAACCTGACTAATATAATATACAAAATGTTCACTATAGTAATAGCGTATTCGTGTTGAGACAATAGTGACTCATTGTTGTCACTCAGTTATGCTCTTTGACAAATTAGAGCATAGTAAATTAGAAAACCGTGTTCACATAGACCAGTTAAAGTAAACTCTTATGACAATACAGACTTGTCTGTTATCAATTTTAAAAACGTCCTCACCTATTCATAAAAATAAATGTGAAACTTCTAATGAATCTGATCAAATGGTAAAAAAAATACTTAATTTTACTCCATATTTAAAAAATGCAGTGTAATAAAAGTTTGCTTTAATATTAATGGTTTCATTTTTACCCCAGTATGAATTCACCAACTTACATTACAGACGCACTGATGAGTCACTATTTTCTTAAAGCGAATAGACTAGACCAATATAACATCAACTAGACCAATGTGCTTACCTATACAGTTGCGATAACTCAACACCTCTCTGCTGCAACTCGATATGAATATGAGATCCGAACGTGTCGATGATTACTCGGATTTTACTGAAATAACCAACATAAAAAAATCAATAAGTTTATGTAGTCTTTTCAAAAACATAGTCAATAACACTCTTGCTAAAATGCAGTTAGGTACGTGTTTTATTTTTGAAGTGGGATGTCATCAAATATCTTCTGCTCTGGGTGGAGCGAAAGGGTGTCAGAATTTTACTGACTAAAACCTACCTGTGTTCCTTTGAGTTCTATGGCCACAGTAACTCTTTTAAACATTCCCGCAACCCTAGAAACCTATACCCTTTATGTGGCAGTATCCATTAGTAACTCACTCCTGGCTAGGCTGCGTGGTGAATCTCGTGGACAACTTGGCGAGAGACAGTAGCAAGTACTCTTTCGTGATGATGGACAACTGTGTGGACCAGAGCAGCTTCTGGTATATGTCGATCACATACTCCTCGGAAGGACGCACGAAGTCGTCTGTAATGGAACAAGATCATACTTTACCATAGGATTTGGAAAAGGTCTCTAGGATCAATAAACTGGTTTCTGGTTTAAACCCGACACATGGGTATTTAAAACAGAACTAAATCAACTGCAAGTCGTAAATTTGTAAGCAAAGGAAAATAAAATCGGAGCAAGACCGAAGTCGAATATGCTCATAAGCTGTGATATTCTAAACTTAAGAGGGTCCTTTTCCACTCGCCTATCGTCAACATTGAGCATGGTTTAAAAGCTTCATCTAACACAATCCAACGCGATGTTTGACAAAAAGGAAACGCGAAAAAAAGGTGAGATAATGCCGGAAAATTCTGTTAGCATTTGGTAATTTTGTGATTTACTCGAATATGTTACAAAACTTGTTCCAGGAAATACGTGTTTTGTTTAAACCCTTAATTTTTTTTCAGAAAAATGGTCGTCATTCACAATCTCAAATGTGCAAAATGAACTTTTTAATGTACTTTTTTATATTTTTATACATGAGTACATTATGGAGGGCCAAAGTTCAGGCAAAATAGCAGATTTTCAGAGGTCTTTATTAGATTCTTTTTACACAAATTTATGTTTTGATTTCTGTAGAAGCCTAGATAACATCCACAAGATAGCTGTGTATCCAAAATATCTAGAGAAAGAAGTGTAATAACATCATAATCAAGTAAGAGCGGAATGAAAATGTACCTCGAAAAGGACGCTCTTAATAGAAAGCATTCTACATAGCAATAGAAATGGTGATTTTTTACTAATGCATTTATATACTAATAAAAAGTAGCATATAAGGACAATACAATATACATTATATTAAATAAAATGAAATCATTTTAAGGGTATTTACCGACGCCGTCCTCATCAACCATAGATATAGCGTTACTGGCCTCAGACACCAGCAAGTCTCCGTATTCACCAATAGTCCATGCTGCCACCTGTAAAAGAGGAATAGATTACATGTGGAATTATGTCAATTTTCAATATATATCGCGCAATAATGAAAGATGCTGGGGGCTGAGTCACCCGCGTCCGTAGGAGAATACCCATAGCTAGGCCCTACACGTGGTCCCCGGGTGGTGCTAATCAGGTGACACTAACTGGTGGTAGGTTTCGACCGACGGCTTGTGACCACCCACTGGGCAAAAACGTACCGCCAAACGGCCTAGCCGTGTTCCGGTACGATGCCCAGTGTAGCCAATTTAGAGGAGTTGGGTCGAAGTGGTGGTTCCATGTATGCAGACCAGCCGGACCCGCGCTGGTATTGACGTATCGGGAGACTAGTCGTGGAGGGTAGCGGGATCCGAGGCACGGTGCACCGCTGGCCGACCGCAGTTAGTTGGGGGCCCAAGTAATGTGCTAGCCACACATGAAAGGCTGCCCCGCCAACTGACGAAAAATCCCGGAATGCACCATCGTGCTGGTTGGCGACCAGATGAGAGGGCCCGATGGTCATCTCCGGGGGGGCTCGGGCGTCCCCGCAGTCTCCAGACTAGTATCCCAATGATGCTGTCCTGCCAGTGCGTGACTGAAGGTTAGCAGCATGGGACTCCATTTCACTTCCTTCTCCTCTCCTATTTCACTCACAATATGCCAAGGATGCAAAGGAAAAAAGTTAGACAGCAGCTGCACTCCCTCTCACTAAAAGTGCACCTCAGCAATATTAGAGGTCTGCACTCCAATCTCGCAGCAGTCCATCATCACCTGGAGACTGAAAAACCTTCTCTCTTTTTTCTTTCGGAGACGCAGATAAGAAGTCCGTCTGACGTGTCGTACCTGTCTTACCCAGGGTTTACCCTGGAGCACAATTTTATACCACACGCTGGTGTGTGTTTGTACGCCAGGGACGACATATGCTATCGGCGTCTCCGCAACCTTGAAGATTCCAGGTTCTCAACGCTTTGGGCACTGGTGGACACAGGCATGGATAAAATTATCTATGCTTGTGTCTACCGTTCGCACAGTGGTGATCAGGAGACGACCAGGCTCACACAGTACCTCAGTGAGGCGGCGGATGCGGCTCAACAGAGGTACCCTTCCGCGCAACTGGTGTTACTGGGGGATTTTAATGCCCACCATCAGGAGTGGCTTTTCCCATACCAGTGCACAGACCATGCTGGTCGAGAGACGCGTAAGCTTGCGCTAGCGTTAAATCTCACCCAGCTGGTCCAGGGAGCTACGAGGGTGCCGGATGTTGACTCGCACACGGCCAACTGCTTAGACCTTCTGCTGACAACGGATCCAGACCGCTATTCAGTGTCGATATCATCACCGTTAGGTAGTTCCGACCACTGTCTGGTGAAATCTGTATCAGTCTATTCTCCGCCCGATCCCTGCCCTAGAGGCACCAGGCGGGTTTGGCGATATAGGTCAGCAGACTGGGATGGCATGCGATCTTTCTTCGCATGTTATCCTTGGCAGCCTACTTGCTTTTCTTCGGGTGATCCATCGTCGTGCGCGGATGCTGTGACGGATGTGTTGCGGCGGGGGATGGAGTACTACATTCCATTCTCTGACGTAGCAATGTCTGGCCAGGCTCGCCCTTGGTTTGGTGCGGAGTGTGATCGCGCTAACAAGCTTAAGCACACGGCTTACCAGGCATGGGCCGACGCTCGTATGCGCAAGGCAAATGACGTGGGTCAGAAGAAGAAAGCCTTCAACAGAGCTGCCAAGTCTTGCAAGAAGGTGATGCGGAGGTCTCGGTACAACCACATTAGCCGCATCGGGAACAAACTCGCTTCATACCCTGCTGGTAGTAAGGCGTTTTGGTCCCTGGCTAAGTCGGTTGAATTGAACTTCTGCCGTCCCTCACTGCCGCCACTGCTGAAACCCGACGGATCGCTGGCCCATACCGCTGAGGAGAAAGCAAATCTGTTTGCCTCACTCTTCGCGGAATCTTCGCGTCTAGATCCCGGTGACGCGCGGCCCCCTGTTAATCCTGTTGGTTGCGACACGAGTATGTCGGATATTCGCATCCATCAGAAGGACGTCCGCAGGGTGCTGCGTAACCTTGACGTGAACAAGGCTAGTGGTCCAGACGGGATACCAGCAATTGTTCTGAGAACGTGTGCGCCTGAACTGTCTCCGATCCTGACACGCCTATTTAGGCTTTCATTTGAGGCTGGAAAAGTGCCGATTGCATGGAAGCAAGCTAACGTACAGCCCGTGCCCAAGAAGGGTAGTCGGGCTGACCCAGCTAACTACAGATCTCAGTAACGTCCATTCTCTGTAAGACTATGGAACGTGTACTCAACACTAAACTCCTGGCATACCTAGAAGCTAATGACATCCTAAGTGACCGACAATACGGCTTTCGCCGAAATCGGTCAACTGGTGATCTTCTAGCGTATGCCATCCACATCTGGAGTGAGGCCATCGAGAAACACGGAGAAGCGCTTGCTGTCTCCCTCGATATCTCGAAGGCTTTCGATAGGGTCTGGCACGAAAGCCTTATTAGTAAGCTTCCTTCTTTCGGTTTACCTGCTGGTTTGTGTGCTTGGATCGCAGACTTCCTGAGTGACCGGTCCATCCGAGTGGTCATCGATGGTTGCTCGTCCGGTCAAATGGCCATTAATGCCGGGGTCCCTCAGGGGTCAGTGCTCTCGGCAACGTTGTTCTTGCTGCACATTAATGATCTGCTTAAGCCCGGTACCTTTGGGTATGCAGACGACAGCACTGTTGCTGAGAGTTACACATCCAGCGCGCAAGCTAGTGGGTCACTGATCCAGTCTCTTCGAGAGGCTATGGTCGAGCGCTTGAACTTGTCCTTGGAGGCAGTCTCTGAATGGGGCGATGCCAATTTGGTCAAGTTCAATGCTGCTAAAACCCAGGCGTGTCTCTTTTCCGCTAAAAGGAGCCAATTCAGCCCTGCTCCAACTTTCCGGGGCGTAACCGTGCCGATAACCGACCATCTTGATCTTCTTGGTGTTACGCTGACGTCAATACTCAACTTTGGGCCATACATTGAAGCAAAGGCTCAACTGGCAGCAAAAAAGCTGGGTATCCTCGCTAAGGTCAGACAGTACTTCACGCCGGAACAGCTGCTCAAACTATATCAAGCACAAGTTCGATCGTGTATGGAGTACTGCTCTCATCTTTGGGACGGATCTGCCCGTTACCAGCTTGATGCACTTGAGGCAATTGAGAGGCGTGCCAAGAGGCTCATTGGCAATGATGCACTCGTTGAGTCGAGGCTCCAAAGTCTTGAGCATAGGCGCAGAGTTGCTAGCCTGTCGGTTTTCTACCGGTTGCATTTCGGGGAGTGTGCGTCGGAATTGCATAACCTAATTCCGCCTAGCCCGTTCCATCATCGGACCACCAGGCGTACGGCAATGCGCCACCGGTACATGGTGGACATTCCACCTATACGCACAAAACGTTTTGGGAACACATTCATTGTGCGTACAGCTAAGGAGTGGAATTCCTTGCCGGAATGTGTGTTTCCTGATAGCTACAACCCGGTAATCTTTAAGTCAAGAGTGAATAGGTTACTTCTAGGTAAGCGCGTTCCATCGTCGACCGCATCATCGCTTTCCATCAGGTGAGATGGCGGTCAAGCGCGAACCTATCGTGAATAAAAAAAAAAAAAAAAAAAATGTGGAGAGCCATAATTCTTTCATCGCCAAAAGTTTCGATGAACTAAAAATTAAACTGCCAAAACACTGTGTGGCCTTTTCTTACTTCCTAGTTATGGTTGAGAAGAAGCTGTCAAAATTATCCATGATCTGCAGCGTGCTGGACACTGTGTCGTATGTCGTATCTCCTCTCTAAACATACCTGTACTAGCGGCTGCTTCTCAGTGGCGTCGCCGGAGACAGCGGATCGTTCGAGCGAGCTCCACAGGCGCATGGCCGCGTACGCTTGCCTCTCCGGCGCCGCTGACGACACGATCTGCAGCGTGCTGGACACTGTGTCGTCGCGGAGGTAATTTCCAGCCTGGAATATGGAAAATATTCATTACAAATCTTATAGAGGCTTAATTACACCAAGTTTCTGTAAACATCCTTGAGCAAAACATTAAACAAAACTAGTGACACGCCCCGGTTTCGCTCGGGTGCAAATTACATACATAATCTTCCTCGTTTATTGCTCTTTCTATTAGTGAAAACCGCATCAAAATCCGTTGCGTGGCATAAAAGAAGTTAGCGATTTTTTTTTAAATTCTTTATAGTTTCGCGCTTGACCGCTATCTCACCTGATGGAAAGTGATAATGCGGTCGACGATGGAGCGCGCTTACCTAGAAGTATCCTATTCACTCTTGACTTAAAGATTCCCGGGTTGTAGCCATCAGGAAACACAGATTCTGGCAAGGAATTCCACTCCAGACGGACGGATGTAGACTTTATGAAGATAAGCCTTCAGAAATTGGCCTTAACTACAATGTTCAGCTGTAAACTTGTAATACCATAAAAGAATATGTGATTTCTTAAGTTTCAAACAAAAATTGGTACACCTTGTTTGAAAATTTATTCAAATGTATATTTGTAATGGAATTTAGTTTACTAGCCAAAAATATCAACCTCTTTGTCTGTTCTGGATAGTACTTTAGCTTACCTGAAGTAGGGAAAATAATTAGCTGTAGTTACCTTGAGCAGAACTCTGAACAAAGTGTCAAGATGCCATTTATTGGAGGGCGCGTATCTCTCCGCAGCTAACACCATGGCGCTGGAGCAGTGCGCCTTGAACTCGGCGTCGGAGCGGTCCAGGAACGAGAGCAGCTCCTTCATCATGCTGCGGATGTTCTGGCCGTTGATTAGTGCGAACGAGAGCTCCATGGCGCGCCGGCGGATTGAGACGTCTGGGTCCTGAAAGAGGAATAAAAGAAATTTTAGGATTGCATTAATAAAAGCCGATTCATCATGCTCAATTGCCTGATTGTCTTATAAAATGTATGGTTTTATAATAAATTTGAATACACAGAAGTTGCAAATTTATTAAATAGCAGCTGTAAATAATCTAGTTAATTTTTTTTTTTTATTGATAGGTTCACTTTTGACCTCTGTCTCATCTGATGGTAAGCGACGATGTGGTCGATGGAGCACGCTTCTGAGAGCCTCATCAAGTCTTCGATCGATAAATATGCTGGTAACTATCCAATATATTACACGAAGTGAGAGCCTACACAAAAATTATTAGGCTTTAAGAACTTTTTTTTTTGGTGACATCATGGAATAACTCCTCCCTATCGTTCTGGGTATAACGAGATTGTCAGGCTTTTACTGACTAAAACCCACCTGTATTCCTACAGTAGCCTTTGCGTTCCAGTGCCACGGTAACCTTTCGAACTATCTCGTAGCCCTGGCTTCTAGAAACTGTACAGTTCTATTTTGAAGAATTGGTAATCGATTAAAGTTCTGTTACCTTTTTCGTCTTTGGTAAATCTAAACAATTTTTCACTGGAGCTGATTATAAAATATCTAAATTCACCTTCAAACACTCCAGGATGGTAGTCCGATGCCTCTGCACAGCTGAGGTGTCGACGTGCACGGTCCTCAGCAGTGTGTTCAGCGCCACGTATCGGATGTTCTTATCGTTGTTGAGTAAGAACCTGCCCAGGATGTTGATGGCCAGCACGCGCAGGCTGCTCTCCGACTTGATGTCCATGATGGAGAGCACCGTTTCGTATAGGATGGTGTTGCCAACGTTTTTGCTGGTCTCCGTGTTGGTAGCCACCTGGGCTAGGATGTCGTTCATCGCTTCTGAGGCTTCGGCGTCGTTCTTGCCTAGTATTCGGAGGAGGCGTAGGATTTTAACCTGGGAAATATTTTTTATTTTTATTTAGACGCTATTAGGGATGACTCGAGTGAATCAGTTAACATCTTAGATTATATCAACATTTTTAATATCTTACAAACATTTAAGTAAACATATTACAACCAGACCTAAAACCGCTACTAAAATATGTAATCCGCGCGGGAATCGAGCCCGCGACACGCAGCGCAGAAGTCAATCGCTTAACCACTACACCCAACGTGCCATCACATACATATCATAAAGCTTAGAAAAAAAAATGTAGTTAACTGTTGTGTTTGTGACCAAATAAGGAAAATGGAAAGGAAACACTTGATTTAATGATGCAAAAAATAAAGCCAACAGTAAACATTTGCAAGAGGATATTACTATTTTGATTATCCGCGATAGTTGTTCACTTGAGCGGAAAGCGATTGTATTCGTAGCTGCGATTATCGTCGAGCCATGTTACATGTATGACTCATACAAAATAGTTCAGTAATTAAGTTATTTGGCAAAAGGAAACTGTTAATTGGATAATGTGCGTGTAGATTATTGCTATGTTTATTTTAATTAACTTTGCACTACGAATTGGTGCCAAATGTATGAATTACTGTCTGGATAACTACTATGTAATTTTTTTTTTGTCACACCATGTATATTTTACTCTCAAATAAACTTCTTGATTTTGCTTCTAAATCAAATATATGTCTGTGTTTTATTTTCTTTGTAGGTATGGTATGTGCTTATGTTTTCAAATTGTGTTCTCTAATCTGAGTATTTTTCTTTTTCATAATTTTTTGGTCTATGATTCGGGTACTTAATCATATATTATAAAAAAAAATTGTAGGTTGTAACATTACCTGCAGGAACGGATCTGAAACTCCGCTGACGTCATGCTCCGGTGAATATCCAGCCAAAATCAGGTTTTTCAGTATCCTCACCAGATTCGGTACGATCTACAAACAAACCCATGCTCTTAAATGTACTGACCACAGACAACAAATCGCCCAATGCAAAAAGACAAAGACTGCGAAGCGAGAATAAAAAAAAAACAAACATTATACTTTTCAGGCAAGTTTTAAATACAATACTACTTAAATACTATCGGAGATATATCAATGAGTTAACAGGCTTACAACACGATACGACAGCGGTTATACATGGGACTGGGCATTTACATCGACACTAAAAAAAATAAAAAATAATATGACCTTCAACCTCTTTGCAATAATTAGTCACGTTTACTCTCTGTGCTGAATTCATACTGTGTCTTTGAGTAGTTAGTAAAGTGTGAGATGGGATTTCCAGAGGAAGGCTTTTAAGGAACTTTAGATATAAGGAAAATGTTTCGTAGCTACTTTTGTAATGGCTTGGTGCAATTTAGCTTCACTTTTTTTGTCTGTCCTTCAAAAGTGCCTGTAAATGGTCTATTTGACATAAACGTTTCTGATTTTTGATATGATTTCGTTTCCATATAATATTTACAATTAAAAAATATATATATTGATTAGAAATATTCTTATCAAAGAACTTCAAAATACTATTCAGGCATACAAGAATGATGCAACTGTTACTTTCTTTAAATGTGATATTTTACAATGTTTGCTATCTCTGGAAATCTCAAGTATTATCAATACAATTACATACATGGATACAATGGTCTATATAAGAATCGAAAGTAAGGGAACTACCAAATTATTAGAAGTAAGAAAAGAACATCCAGATGTAGTAGAATTTATACGAGAAAAAAAATTAGGACTACCACAATTTTGTATAATTATAGGGACTTTTGACAAAAATGAAGATAAAAATTGCTTTTTTGCAATTTCAATAAAAACTATACGAAAGTTTTAGAACAAATAATTTGGTAGTTACTAGAAAAGAGTAGTTTCTATCTAAGTAAGAAGATGTTCTTCGTAAAGTTCTATCTACCTAATAATACTTATGATATTATTTATATATATTATAGTAATCATGTATGTGCCTAATTCGAGTGCTATTCACACAAGTTCTTACTTTGCTATCACTACTCAGATGGTTGAGAGTTCTGAAGTAAACCTGTATGATTCTGTCCTATGAATTTGCGAAGGTCATATAGTCAACTATAGCCATGTAAATAATAAACTTAATGACTGAGAAAAATTATCGACCTAAAACTTGGAACAGCTTGCATACTGTAACATCCGAGTTTTAGTGACCAATTAATTTACCAAGATGGCTAACTCAAATGGCTCCCTTTAGGCCCCTCACTCACGGCGACTTTTTGAAGCGATGCTGTAGCGCGTTTGCATCGATATAGTCGCGATGCTATAGCGCGTTGGCATCTTTTCTATAGCGCTTGCAAATGCGACTTACGTGCGTTAGTAGCGATGGTGTCGCGCGCTTACGAATCGCGCCACAGAATTGCTACTAAAAATTCGTCTTGGGCGAGAGGCCTTAGAGCCACTCTATCAACACTCAGATCCACGAAATATGTCAGCCTTATCAGGAAGAACATTGTATCTGACAGTTTGAACTTTTTGTAAGAATTTTCTTATTTAATTTAAAAGTATTTATTATCATACCATGTTAAGACTTGTTATTCATACATCTACTGATCTATTAGATTAGGCACTATTGACATAATATCATAAATCATTTTTTATTTAGAATAGAATAAGGGTTTCCGGCAAAAATTGCTGAACTGTCGCTTACGAAATTCTTCCTGAAAAGACTAGATTTAACATTGTCTTCTAAGAACAGGAAAGTAAAAATAGGAAGCTAATTGCTAATCACATGACTTAGTTGACTGTATGGCTTCCGAGAACAGCTTAATATTAATAACCCACGTATAAATATATGGTTATATAACCAACACAATATTACAATCATGCTTGTTCTGTAGTCTGTTGACATTGTATTTAGCCGGTATTTTTTGATAACTTATTGAATACTAAATTATAAATTTGCATTTCGATGGTCACCCTAGTCAGGAGTTCAGATATTGGCAGTCATTCAGTTTAGATTGGAAGGCGATCCCAGGTGTGAAAAGGTTAGGCACATATTTATTTTTGGCAACCCCTTCTACTATGCTATCTAAAAAGAGAATGAGCTTTTTGGACCCAGGAATTGCATCGAGTCGTGATATACCATTTGAAAGGTTATTTTGGAGTTGAGGCATGTGCAGGGAATGTAATTTTTTTTTCTATTTTATGATATCCTTCTGAAATAAAATTAGTCATAATTCTTAGTATTTGGTAAGGTCTATACAAAAGTGCCCAGCGTCCTTCAATATTATCGCCGAAGCAATACGTTTCTAGGAACGTTTGAGATCAGAAGAATTGATTCGATTCCAAGAAACACAAGTAAAGAATTCATGGTTTAAGCAAGGTTTCTTTTATGGATTGTCCACCATAAATTATATTAACACTTGGTGACATCATTTGAATTGAATTTTTGACGGTGACACTTATGTAAAATACACATCACCATCACCTTTTATAGTCATGTATTTAAGGTTTAAATTCGCATATTATTATTTGTATAGAATTTTGGATGGTGTGACACTTTCTACTCAATATATATGAGAATAAGGCTCAAAATACATTGTCATCAGACTACCAACACGTATAAAGTGCATGGATCAGCGTTTGTATGTTACCTCGCGCTGCCCGCTCTCCTACGGGACAACACAAACACATAATTAGTGTTATATCATACTTTACGAACTTTTCATTATAATTACAACCAGCTTTATTACAGTACCCGGCCGTAAATATGGCACATCGAATTAAAGAAATCGGCTTTGTAGAGCATCATCTTTTTTATACTCCTCTCACTCTGGGCGAAGAAAGAAAGACTTTGCTGACTAAACCCTACTTTTGTTTCTTCAGGCGAACAATTCTGCAAAAACGTCGCCATTACCACTCATACAGATACCGGCACGAATCTTGAGCGCTCGGCGAAAAAGTGGGGATCGCTTTGCGCATCGTACACATCGGCGAGCCAATCATTCTAGAAGGATTGCACTACCCGCCACCGCGTCTCACTTCATACTACTAAAGACCCGAAATTTCACTTCTAAGCAAGTCGAAGTCAGCGCTCAAGATCCGTGCCGGTATCTGTACCATGTTACAGTCTCTTAACTTCGATGGGTCATGCTTACGTCCAGGTTTTGTATATACTTAAAGATATTAGTACAGCTAAATTAGATAATGCTATCGCATTAAAACTACCCATTCGGATTAGGGCAGGGGTACGTTTAGTCGCTTTAGCAAACTACTTAACACTAATACACGTATTAGGGTAAGATAAGAAAAAGTCGATCGGCAGTAAAAAAACCTAAAATTTTAAAAGAATCAGAAAAAAAAGCACCTGAAAAAAAAAGTGTAGTTTGGTGGTGATAAAAACACCGTGGATTATTTTTGAAATGAGAATTTTTTAATCTAATATATGTTTAATATTTATTTGTATATCTGCCGAGCAACGATTTCAGTTAGATTCGATTAATAGTATTTAAAATTTTAACGCACATGAATTTTAAAGCGATCAAAGTAAATTGTTTGCAGTAATTCTACAAACAAAACCTATTGTTAAATATTTTTCCAATGACTTTGCCAGTTAATAATTGGAAAGTATATGATGGGCTGAGAGCATTAAAATTATTGTCAGGTGAATTAAAACAAAAACAATAGTTTTCATGATAACAAACCGTGTATACGTTGCCATTACGATTGATATGATAAGAGAGTGATAAGACTGGGTACCGGTAAGCAGCGACGCGACTTGATAAGCGCATGAGGTGTATTATTTACATTGCTATTTAGGTGTCACTGGAATATTATAGACGTGTATGTATTTATAAACTTTGTTGGGTTTTAAAAATTTCTTCTTTTAGAGTCGATAGTAAACTCATAATTCATTTAAAAGTGTGCCCATGGAGTTTCTTGCTCATTCTTCCTGCTTTATTTTGACTGTCCGTCTTTTTGACAATACAAAAGTGGCTGTAAATAGTTAATTTGAAATCTCTCCTTCAATTGTTTGGGCCCAGTAGGTGGCAGATAAATGCAGCATTGGTGGCATACATTAAGTCCTTCAAAGTGCAGGTATATTGCAGAACGACCAATTTCCATCTTCGGTCAAAGGCGAGATATCGCCTGGAACTAAAAGGTGTACCTATCTATCCCTGCAGAAGTGACAACAGACGTCCGCAACCTTATAAAACTTGTGTGCTTCCGAATTTACTAGCTTGCGTTATATTTTTTTTTTTAAAGGTTAACGACCGTTCTTTTTTAATCACTGCCAATTAGGTAGGGTTAGAACAAGAAGACGCTACACTGGCCACACGTTGGAAAGCGCTTGCGGCACTCCAACTGGTTCATGTTCATGTTTTGAGCAAGGACACCACATCTACATTGGGTATCTGGAGGGTCTATAAAACCCCATTTCGTCAAGTTGTGTTTACATCGGCCTATCTCGCGCAATCGATTTAGTTTTAGAAACGGAAAATCTGTTATTATTAAGTTGGAAGATTCATTACACAATTTTTGAGCTGTAAATTATGTAGAATAGATATATATCGACTGATATAATCTATGATATTATATTACTCACTGCAGACATTTCTGTTCCCAAGGGCCCTATTGAAAGCGAATAGCAATAAAATATATGTAGTCATTATTTATGTTCCCAATATTGCCACGGTGTAACTAAATTTAATTTATGTATTGCTAGACTAGAACTGAATTTATTATTTCGTTTTTGCAGCCATTAATATTCATAGTACTTTATTGGACCGCATTGTACCCAAAAAGCTGCCCCCCTAGCCAAGTTACGATCGTTTCGTTTGTGTCGAACGCCTCGAGTAGGCCAAGCCTCCGATTCCTTTGTTCTGACGTCATTTCAACGCTCAGTCACGTGGTCAGAACAAAGGAATCGGAGGCGTGGCCTACTCGAGGCGTTCGACGCAAACGAAACGATCGTAACTTGGCTAGGGGGGCTGCTATTCTTAAATGGGATTGGGCCGGACATGTCAGTCGCAAGTCCGATGAGCTGTGGGCTAAAAGAGCCATTTATTCAGTTCCATTAAACGCAAGGTGATATTGTAGGTCTGCTGCAATATGACCTGAAGGTGGAGAGATGAGCTTGATTCTTCCTAGAGGGACTAGCCAACAATGGCAGAATACAGACGTATTTGGAAAAGGAAGAAGAAGGCCTATGCCCAGCAGTGGGACATAGCATAACATAGTCGGCCTTATAATGTTCCCACTGTTGGGAGTCAGGCCTCCTCTATAGGAGAGGGAATGGGCCGTACTCCACCACGCGGGCCCAGGTGGTGGGAGTGGGACAGGTTGGTGGCAGTGGGACATATTAGGCTAATTTTATAAAAGCGAAAGTTTGTATGTATAGTGGGTACGTTTGTTATTCTTTCGCGCTCAAACAACGGAACGGGTTTGGATGAATTTTAGCACACGGTTAGACCATGTCCTGAAATAGCACATATGATTATTTTTATCCCGAAAATATTTTTTTTGGGATAATTTTCTACACTCACGCGTGTGAAGCCGCTGACAGAAGCTAATTTAAAATAAATATAATTTTTTAGTTTTTTGTTTAACCATTATTTTGCTACAAGTACTATATGTTCCAAATAAGAATACGAAAGTCAATAAACTCGATCTGTCAAATGTTGAATGAAAAGTACAGTTTGCAAAGAAAATTAATTTGCGTATTAGTAACGTTTTTTTTCTTAGTATTACTGAGTCTTAGTTAAATACATTGACGTAAAAACGTTATTTAATTAGCTAATATATTATTAAATTAATTGAACCCCAAGCGAACGCGAACGTTCATTGTCTTTCTATTGTGTCTCTAATTACGGTATTAGAAAGGTTAAGTCATAATTAGTTTTAAAAAAACTATTTTTTTTTCTTATTTTCATTGTTGGCAACAATTCGTCTTCTGCTTCCATTTGCCACTACTCAGACACTTCAGACAGTGTCGCAGAGATTAGCAAAATTGAAGAACTGGATGCTGATTCAACTTTTTTGTTCATGATTCGTAAATAAATATTGTTTAAAAATATCTTGTTTCGCTCATCCTACCCAATTTTTCAATTTGACAGCTATGACGTCACAACATGGCGTAAAAATCGATCCTATTCTTATCTGGAACGCATTGTACTCATGTCCTTTACACATTAAAACCATCCATAAACAGTCCAGTATAAGCATTATCAAATAAAATCAAAACCTGTATTACGACGGGAACAGGTTTACCGACCACGATAACGGTTACATATCGAGTTTTATGTAATTATTGATTACTGAATCGGATGCGTTCGATAGAGATAAGGAGGTTAGTGGCTAGGTGGCTAATGGTCAGGAGGCCTGGCAGGGGTGTTTGTTGTATGTGCTATATTGTAGGAAGAGATAAAGAAATCAAAAAACGTGAATTACATTATTATGTTTTTTTTTTTATAGGTGCGAAAATCATCCAATGACTAATCGCGCTCTTGGGCGGAGCGGTAGATAGTGTCAGACTTTTACTGACTAAAAACCCATTCCTGTTCCTTCGTTGCCTTCTTCCCAGGGCCCCGGGTTTCGTTTTCACACTACCCGTGGCCCCAGTAGGCTTCGACCCTGCTGGGCCCCTACGATTTGCTGATATCTCCCTGAGGCGCGCGTGGAACAATACGCGCCGTCGACGACTTGGGCTCGGTCCGGACGGTTAACGGACGGTCGGACATTATTATGTTGAGTTATTACTCTACACGTTCTAAAACAGAAATCGCCGATGTGGGCAATAAGTTTTTTTTATTTTTTATTATGGATAGGCTCGTGTTTGACCACTATCTCACTTGATGATAAGCGATGATGTGGCCGACAATGGAGCTCGCTTGCCTAGAAGCAACCTATTCACTCTTGGCTTAAAGACCTCTAGGTTATAGCTTTCAGAAAAAACAGACTCCGGCAGGGAATTGAAAAAAATAAGAAGGAACGAAAAGGAAGGAAGTGAAGTGTTGTGGGATTGTTGGAATCCTCCCCAAGATAAGCTTCCCGATGAGGACCCGGGTGGGAGGTTCCCCGTATTCCACCGAAGTGGGAACTGACCATGCATGTACTAAAGCCTCCATATCCTTACATATTATAAAACAAAGTCCCCACAACGTCTGTCTGTCTGTATGTTCGCGGTAACTCAAAAACTACTGAACGGATTTTCATGTGGTTTTCACCAACAGACAGAGTGATTCATGAGAAAGGTTCAGATAATACATGCATATTTTAATAGAATTCCAATGATTTCTAACACCTGTGCGAAGCTGAGGTCCGTCACTAGTACCTATAAAACTGACAGGTATATTTGGCCAGTTTCTACGAATACACTATATTTTAAAGATACTGATAATTTCCAAGCATATCTATATTTATTGATTTTTTATAACAGGTATTCGAAGCCTTATGATGAGCGAAAGATCTAACAATCTTATTAATAAATCATTCCGATATATTTCAAGAGAGAGAAATATGGTGAAATATTCCTGCAAGCTACCTCACCAATCATTGTTTATTGTAGTAAAAACTCGTCATTAGCTCAAGTCTACAATGATAAAACACATTTACTGATCTGTTTACACACGAACGTACAATTTCATTAGATACTAGCGATCTGGCCCAGCTTCGCACGAATGTCACAAATCATTTATTTATTTTCAATGTTTTAAGTATGTCTAGAGATTCACCGACCCCACAGTCAAACCATTGCAACGGTTTTGTGGGGCTTATCTTATAAGTTACTTACCTTTTTGGAATAAATACATAAAGATAAATAAATAAATAATTTAAATTCAAGATTTTTGTCTATACGTATGTATTATTATACATCTAAACCTTTCTCATTAATCACTCTGTCTATTAGTGAAACCGCATGAAAACCCATTCAGTAGTTTGGGTTTATCGTGAACATACAGTTGCGGTGGGGGACTTTGTATTATAATGTAAAGAACAACAACAGACCCCCTAGTCAAGTTACGATGGTTTCGTTTGCGTCGAACGCCTCGAGTAGGCCACGTCTCCGATTCTTTTGTTCTGACCACGTGACTGAGCATTGAAATGACGTCCGAACAAAGGATTCGGAGGTTTGACCTACTCGAGGCGTTCGACGCGAACGAAACGATCGTAACTTGGCTAGGGGGGGCAGAAGCGGTACTGTATATTACCTTCTTTATTTTCGCACGTGGTTAGTAAAAGACATAAAGGAGTTGTTTATGTTCCATTGTGGTAACTTAGTCATTGGTGTTGCATCATTTGAAGCAAATACTAAACATCAGGAGCACGCGGCTAAAATACCTAATAACAGCAGTAGGATCGATGTCCAAGGTTAAGAACACATACTGAGGTCGATCTGTAAATGGGTGATCTACTTAACATACCGATTTGAAATGAAATAACCCTAGAGTATGAGTGGCCTAAAATAATTTTTCGCCATATCATCTACACTTATCTTTAGGTAACTACTTTCCGAAACGATAGGAAAGGACAATCCTAATTCTTAAGTCTAATACAATGAAACCTAGAAGTGAAGTGAGTTGTACTTGAGAGTGACTTGCATATGTAAAAAATATTGTTACTGGTACCTACAATCAGTTTTTAACCTCAATAGAAAGAATATTTATTTTATCTATGTTTAACTCTATACTCAGTGAAACAGTTAACAATTAATTTAGCATTTTGACACGAATATTTGCAAACGTTCGAATTATTCGCGGGCACCTCGATAAACGAAACATACTATAGCTATTTGAGAAACTGTTATAATCATAAACCTCCAGCTATACTAATATTATAAAGAGAACAGATTTATATTTTTTTTGTAACGACTAAACTCAAGAACTACAGAACCGATTTAAAAAATTCTTTCACCAATATATGGCTACGTTAAGCGGGAGCCTGAGCGGTCCCATACAAGAGTGCTTCGTCGCGGGAACCCGCGCGGACACCCATCGTGGATAGCGGCGCACCGCGCCCGTTTTGCTACGTAATAATAATATATTAAAAGTTCTCCATCGACACGACTACATGCACACCGTTAAAATTGAAATAGCGACACTGCGTAGGTAATAATTCGGTTTCCGCTACGGGGACCGTCGCGCACGAAACACGAGCGACGTCACGCGACGGATGCCCGCGCGACACAGCGTTGGCCCTTAGGCGGGCGAAGCCGGTAGCAAAAGCTTGTAAGTAAAAATCCTAGGTCCCTTCAGCTCACAGTTATTAAGATTTTATTGTACCAAAAAAATGCAGTCTTAGCTTATATTGCATACGATATTTTATGGTGGGTTTACACGTTGGCTCAGCCTCGGCCAATCGCCATTGTTTATACGGGGTTTCCCCGTTTACACAATGGCTAGGGATGACGATTGGCCGAGGCTTGGCCCACGTGTAAACGGGGCATTAAATATTATCAACTTATATTTATTCCTAATTTAAATATAGATGTGTAAATATTCAAATCGTTGTAAGAAACATAATGTTTGCTAATCAAATATAGGCCTTAACTTAAGTAAATAAGGTTTAACCTCGAAGACTTACCTTCTTGAAATGGTTGAGGGTGTCAGGGCTGTTCTCACACATCTCAGTGATGAGGGTCACGCCAGTTATCAGCACACCTGTGATGAGCACACAAAGTTTAATGAGTTTGTTGTAAATATATGAAAAATCAAATGTTTATAATACAATGTTGACTGGTCTACACTGTCCTCTCATAATATTGTAATAAGGAAACATTGTAAAAACATATTTTTTTTAATGGTGTTTAATTTCTTGCTGTATCTCCCTCCATAGGAAACGACAAATTGGATCTGTGCACTAGCTTCTGACGTTTTTATAAGTGACCGTGTAGGCTTGTGTAAAATAAATATTTTTGAATTGAATTTGAATTATGTTCTGACAACAACTTAAGTGCTGTCCATACACAAACTTATAACTTTACTAGTGGCTCACCTGGCTTCGCTCGGGTGCAAATTATATACATAAACCTTCCTCATTTATTGCTCCTTCTATTAGTGAATACCGCATCAAAATTCGTTGCGTGGTTTAGGAATTAGCGGATAAACAGGCAGATGCGAACGGAAAGCGACTTGGTTACGTACTATTTTATAATAATTATTATAATTTGTTTTGTATATTTACTAGTCAGCGACAAACTTTGGGAACAACTTTTTGGGTTCAACTGTTAAGGGAGTGAAACAGGGGGTTTCACTCCCTTAACAGTTGAATTTCCAAAAATCCCTTAGTGCTCGCCTACGTCATAAAAGGATGCATTGTGCAAAATTTCACGTTCCTAGTCCCAGTAGTTTCGGCTGTGCGTTGATGTCAGTCAGTCAGTTTCTCCTTTTATATATATAGATATTAATAAGTGACAAACAAGCAAGCTGTTAATTAAGGCAGCACGGTGCTATACTAAAAATGTCTTCACAGAAAAAAGTTTTAGCCCTACTGTCCACGGACGCGTAGCTTCATAGACGCGTGATCGTCATTATACGCTTGGTGCACGCCTGCTCACAGCTTACATACAAAACTATGAAACTCTTTCGACGACGCGGCAACGTCTTGCCGTCGTGTCGTTGTAGATCAAGCATACATCAAGCGTATATTGACGAATACGCGTCTATGAAACTACGCGTCCATGGACAGCAGGCCTTAGCTTGCTTGAATAATCCTATCTCAATCAGATACTATGAGGAAGCAACCCTACACGCTACTACTACGCTACAAAATCAAAACTCGGTTTTCCTGTAGTCGTATATACGGAATTTCTCATAACAAAATAACGCAGGTTCAACATGTTATAACTATATCTGATAAAAGTAAATAGTTCCGAGGGGGTGGAATTTGAACCCGCTAGTAAGTAATGTACAGGTCGATACAGACTTAGGCTGCCTGTTCATCGGAGCCGAGCGAGGAAGAGGAGCGGAGCAAAGGAGTAAGGCGGTGTGGAGTTGCGAACTGTTTCCGCCCATCAGAGCGGAGCGTGTCTGCGGAGCGGAGTGAGAAAGTAATGCAGGGCGGAGTTGCAGACTGTTTTGTTTTTTTATTTTTCAGTCCGCGGAGCTAGGCTGCGAGCACGCGACGAGTCATTTCCAGGCGGCGGGAGTTTGATTTAGTTATTTGCGAAATTTCACTGACATTAGGCATTTTATCGAAAAAGTTAATACGGTATTACCTCATATTGCTCGAAGAAGAGTTGGAGTCAAAAGAAACTGAATTACTTACCGTACACGATTTAAAAAGTTCTATGGAAACATAGATCATATCAAACATCGTTCAGAACAAACGGAAAATTTTACTTTTTTTGACGAAGAAAATTTCAAAAAAATCTTATAGTTCCACGATGTACTTTTTACGAACTTCACTCCTTGACTGAATCCGAGCCGGCGCCCTACTCGTTTCCCCGCTCCGCTTCCCGATTTCATATGAATTTTTAAAATAGCTCCTACTCCCTGTCCACTGAAGAAGAGCGGAGATTTTGTGCAATCCTATTGGTTAATATTTCTCCGTTTCTCAGCTTCGCCGCAGCCTCGCTCCGCTCCGGTGGACAGACCGCTTTAAAGGCGGCTCAGTAGCCTGTGCGAGTTTTATAATGTACTCGAACGCAAAAATGTCCCCCAGCGTCACGTAGATTGAGCGTTGCGTGTCATTTTGGGGTACATTCTGTGCCCCAAAACCAATGCCCATTGTGTGTGTATCTGAGATTTAACGCTGCTCTACATTTTACAACCCATTCACGTGTCCAGAGACATGTTGTTGGATAATTTGATAGCCTTTCGTATCATATTGGGAGACATTTTGTCGCCTAATGTATCTGAGGCTTTAACGTAAAGGTCAATTTGTACTAAAACGCCGTTTGGTGACAAGAACGGAAATCATTTTTTTTCAATACAACATACTTTAAAAAACTCGAACTAAGGCCTCCGAAACTCGCTTTTCGCTACACAGTACCCCATCCCTCACCCAGTCTTCGGAACTGCCATTAAGTTTGAATTTACATGTAATATACAATATTACTCGAGCCTCGAAGGTGCGACAACCTTATTAGTAGAGTGGCGTGCCTGAAAACGTTAGTCTGTGCGTGTCCTAACATTTATTCACATATCAGAATCAATATTATGCTGTAATGTTCTCGGTGTGACTTGCAATAATAATTTTATGAGGTTCTATGTTTACGTTAAAGTACGAGATGGGAATATAAGAAGCTTTTTAACTAAACACTATGTTACTTTTATGGCCATGTTTGTATGTACCTAGTCTCATCTGAATGGCCTCGTAGCTAAGGTAGTACGGACTTTGTCTGAGCGAGATGTCTAGACATATTGAACTTTTTACGACTGTCTACCAAAATTTGGCAAAGGTATATATAAAAGTATGCATCAATTTTAGATCAATTTAGTACTAAGAATTACAGGTATGTCCTTTCTAACACGATTGACTGAATAGTAATCTATTGTTTATTAGTTACGGGAGATGGTTTTTAGCGGGATTTTTTCCATTGAAGTTCAGTGGTTGTTTTAATTATTCGCCAATTGATTCCCAGTGGATATTGTGATATGAAATTGGTGTAGTTTTCTATCTCAAGTGTCTGCACTACAGGAAAATATGTGAAATCATTGAAACAGGCGCAATCTTGCTAAAACGGTGCTGAAAATTTTATTGCAGTATTGACTCTCAGTGAAGCTTTCCGAGAAGGCCGACTCGAGACATTTACTGTCTAATACTACAAAAGCATCAGAATGTGTCATCTACATCTGCACGCAAATGCAAAAAAAAACTATATTATGTGAAGACATGGACTCAGCGCGAAAATCCGACCAACAGCATTGCAAGACTCCTTGTCTTATGATACCCAGTTACAGGGTGGATGACGTAGAATAGGTAGTCACTCCACTTAAAATATTGGCACTTAATTTCATTCGGTTAGGCTGGAAACTGATCACTACGTAATTGGGCTTAGGCGGCAGATTGATTCAGTAAGTAATCATCATTTCAGCCGAAAGGCGTCCACTGTTGGACATAGGCCTCTCCCAAGCGTCTCCACAACGACCGATCCTGTGCGTCTCGCATCCACCGCATTCCCGCGACTCTCACCAGGTCATCGGTGGGAGCTCCACCTTGTGGGAGGCTTTCCAACGCTGCGTTTTACGGTGCGCATTTGCCACTCTAGAACCTTTTGGCCCCATCTACCTAATTACCTATAAAATATCGTTATCAATGGAATTCCCTGCCAGAGTCTGTGTTTCCTGATTTCTACAACCTGGGTGTCTTTAAGAGTGAATGGGTTATGCCTAGGCAAGCGCGCTCCATCGTTGTTTACCCTCAGGTGAGATAGTGGTCAAACTCGAGTCTAGAATAATAATAAAAATAAATCTTTACCATGATTCTTCTCCGTCAGCAAACTCCTAGTAGCGGGTAGGAACATTTCCATTAAATCTGGAACTCTTCTGATGATACGGAATGCGCATAACGCCGCCTTCTTCTTAATATACGCGTTCGGGGACTTGATGAGGCGTTCCACTTCTGAGGCCAAGTCCCGGGCCATTTCCGGAGAGGCTATGGCACCTAGGGTGCATAGGGCTAGGCCTACCACGAACTGAGTGTTGCTGTTGAGGTCACTGTTAAGAAAAAGAAATGTATATTTAGAAATGTAGTTATTTCTAGCAACTCTTCATCTGGACACGGGTATATTATTATTAATAATATTCACACAACTATCACACAACACCGTCTAGTCCCAAGCTAAGCAGAGCTTGTGTTATGAGTACTAGACAACTGATAAACATACTTAAATATTTCTAAATACGTACATATTATAGATAAATTACACCCAGACACAGAACAAATGATCGTGCTCATCACGCAAACATTTGTCCTGGGTGGGAATCGAGCGCACGAACTTCGGCATAGCAATCATGGCCACTAACCACTAGACTAACCAGTCAAGTCAATTAAAGAATTGAGGCGGTGGTGAAAAGGTTAGCCTGTACCGACGTCTGTTTCGCCAATTAGGAACTAAACTACTAAATCCTGCATAGAGGTCTTGGCGCAATTATAACATATACAATCGAGCAGTTGACCGGGCCAGACACAACACCCGTCTGGTCGGAGGATCCTCCCTATTTAACGGAGGTTTGTGGAACTTTTACTTTAACACCCTGTTCCATATACCTCTAAAACCTCGTCACAAAGTTTGGTAGTGGTCCGTACGTGCTTCAAGGTAGAGTTGCAGACATCAACCCAATATATATAATACATCGATGGCAGTTGGGCTGATTGATTCAGGAGTGGATCCTAGGTGATGTTTTTCATGATTCTTGTGATGTGACTATCACATGCAGTTTCTCTTCCCAAGAAAACATGTTATATATTACATATATTGTACACTTGTGTAGTCATCCGAACGTCCCTATAAAGGCATTACGTATTTATAAGTATGAAAAAGGCAAAAGGCAACACATAACGGGACTAATTAGGCAGTCGTGTCACATGGTTAGCCAATCAAGATGCGAGCTTTTTGATCGAGGGATAAGGGCCAATCAGCCTGCAGCATTTTTTACCCAAAATTGGCAATTCTGTTACTCAATAGGTAACTTTGCAAAGTGAAACGTAATTGGCAATCAAGTTAGGACAACCTGTCCTAACTTGATTTTGATTGACTTGAGAAGGAAAAAACCCGTATAAGTTAACGATTTTCTTTTTAAATAGCGTATCGAATACTTAAGACTATGTCGGTTGAGTATCACATCAGCCAAAGTTCTTTCTTGCATGATCTTTTCTATAGAGATCTACGCTTTTTTCTTTTGCCGATCGACTTTGACAATTCAAAAGTGATTATTTGAAATAAATGCTTGACTTTTTGTTTGTGTTTTATTTTGTCATCTTCTTTGTGGCTGGTATAATAGAGTTAGAAATGTTGTTGGACCAAAATTGTCCACTTCCACAGTATCATCGATAAATAATAGTCGTTGCAACAGAACTCTGTTTCCGCTTTCGCTTCTGCAGAGGTTCCGCAAGCGTTTCTGGTTCCGCAAACTTTACAACAGAACTCTTAACAGAAGAATACAACGAGGAGCGCGGCGGTAGGGGGCTCGTAGCCAACTGGACATGACGGAAAAGGCGTGGAGGGGAGGACTTTTTTGGTTTACTCTGCGCATCACTGCGCGTCGTGACGTTCGGCGTAATCTTCTGTTGTTTATGTTTGTTTGTTTGCCAAGAGTTCGCCAATACTTATCAGCCCCAAATCAGCAGTGTAGTCATTGAGAAATTATTTAGCGGAGCTGGTTGAATATATGAAAAAAATCTTTAAAAATAAAATTGTATTTTTTCTTCATAGTATTAACACTTCCGCTTCCGGTTCCGCTTCCGCTAAGATTTAATTTTGACATTTGTTTCCGTTACGACACTTCTGTTGCATCATTAATAAATAACAGCGCAAATATCACGTTCTAGTAACCGTGGTATTTCTTGTCCGGTTTTTCTCCATAGGAAACGAACAATTGGAACCGTCCGATCTCAGTGTTTTTAGACATAGGTATGTGAATTAAAATATTTTGAATATAGTTGTATTGTGGCTGCATGTTTTAAGGAACAGAAGACAAAATGGGAGATGGAGCATTGTTTGCAACTACCAATTTTCTTTAGTAGGTACGTAGGTAGCTAATTAGAAAAAGGAACTACCTTGTTTTATTTTTGCACACAATGTTACTTTGCTAGTTGTGCCAACTTGTACGCATATTTTAACGAACTTTCTATATTGTGTCTAGCATGTATGGATTTTTTTGAGGGTCTACAAAAGCGACAGCTTGACTTTAATTACGAGAATTCTATGGAAAACACTACCAGTTAGTATATAATTAAGTTTTAGTCCTCACATAAGGACAGCTTTCATTACTTCAACCTACTTAGGAAAGCGTATCGGAGAAGGTTTAAAAAAGCTGTAAGATTAATTCTACCAACGTGGCAACGTTTATCTTTGTATCGAGACTCGACTGTTTAATTTTATTTGTATTTTTCCTCTAATCGGTTTCTGTTAGATTGTAATTAGGCGAATAAGGAAAATTTGTGCGTCATATTGTTGTAGGATGTTTTCAGATATATTTTGTACATTGTATCTGGAATTCTCTGCAATATTACCACTTTTTCAAAAAATTGTGGCAGACGGCTATACATCTTTCAGACCGAATAAACAATTTTATTTATTTATTATTTATCTATTTTTTTTGGCCACTATTCCCTGGGTTTTCTTATAGCCCAGGTAAATGTGGCGAAAATAACGGTCAACCTGGGTATTCAAGCGAATAAGCTAGATTTTGCGTGGACCTTTGTTTCAACCTTGTAATGCGTGTCTCAAAATTCTAATATCACATCGCGTCTTGAGATATTAAAGGTCAAAGGTCCACGGGTAGTGTGAAAGCGGAACCCGGGGCCCTGGGACGAAGGCAACGAAGGAACAGGAGTGGGTTTTTAGTCAGTAAGAGTCTGACACTATCTCTCGCTCCGCCCAAGAGCGGGGATGTCATTAGGATGATTTTCCCACCCAATAAAAAAAAAAAAGGTCAAAGGTAATAGTTTTTTTATGATATTTTTAGTTATTAGAACAGTTAATGAACATAAAATTCTATAAAAAATTCATCTATGGCAATTTTCAATATCATGCGCCGTTCTTGAGATAGAACTCCCCAATCAGAACACAGTATTGAAAACTTCCGTAACACTCAATCAAACCATTAAGACTCAATAAACCAGTGCAGCAATCATCCCTCCTATGAACAAGTGCAGCAGCTAGACAAATCACCAATCGCGTCCACTACCAAGTGCAAGGGAAGAATTTAGAGCCTCAAGAATGGGGTTGGGTGCTTAAGAATCTCTGGTATTCACAGAAACCTTGTTTCCACTAGCACAAGAGAACCTACTCAACGTCATATTTTGCAACTGCGAAAAAGGCTGGGGTGCCAGTTGTGGATGCAGGGAAGCAGGTTTAATAAGCTGTTCAATTTATGGACAATGCAGTAGACACAGCTGCCTCAAGGGTTCACGCTCGAATTCAGAGGTGAAATCCTTATTTTTCTAGGCTACCTATTATTTTTGGACGATCTGTGTCCCAAAATAAAATCATTAGTAGACGTGAGGAGCAGTAGAGAGCAATTATTAATAATATATCCTTAACCAATGACTACCTTACATAATCCTATGCTAAGGTATACCGCAAGGCCATAGCCGCGGTGTCAACGACACGGCGCAGTGTGCTCGCCGATAAAATGGCAAGTGGAGGCGTTATCAACTAATTTATGGAAATTTAAACGTGAATAGTTTACGTGCAGTTTTTGTTGTATTTTTAAATGTTTATAGATAAGTCTAAATTTTGAAATGAAGGAAAGTGATCTAGGGGTGTTGTCGCGCTTCTGCATACGATGGTCGGACCAAGAACTCACTGATTTTATTTCACATAGCCCATAGGCCTACATGGGCACTTATAAGATGTCACCACCAACACGGTTCTAATTGGTCATTTCTAGGGAGAAGAACGGGCAAAAAACTCCATAGTTACTATTTAAAAAAAAAACTACATATCGTGCAAAGATCGTCACAAATAGAGGTAGTTCGTATAAAAGACAAGTGCACAAACGACATTCAGCAATGATTAAATTACTGAAAGAAAAGTGCGGTGTTTAATGAGTTTTCTCCAGCTTATCATGAATCCTGTAGAGAACAAAGCAGGTGAGTTTTACATCACTATAGCCTGAGTCCCATCTCAGAATCTACATGACATGTGTCCCGTTGATAGCAATAGCTCGCCTGCTTCTAACTGGTAATAACTAGTGAATTGTGATTCTAACAATAATATATGTAGGTACAGATCCTATCCCTGCGGGGAAATTGTTGTTATTGTTGTTATACTATAAACTAAAGCTGTCTTTTGTATCCCTTTCAATCCTTTGTTGTGGTTCACGTTACGATAGTACTTGGTTATCTCTCAGGGCTACCAACTGTTTTGTACGAAAAATAATGTATACATTTTTTAGTACGGAAAAAAAGCATTTGATACAAAAAAAAGTATGTTTCAAAATTTTATTTTTATTTAATTGTTGAAGATTATTGTTTTATATGCTACTAGCACACCCAATAGTTTTGCATTAGGTATCTTCACATTTTTGGATACGTATTCGTGTTTCAACGTAGAAGCATCGATAACAGTTCAGTAATTATTCATTTTAGTGTTTCATTTTACGCATCACAGTAAAGACTGAAAATAGAGTATTTTTACATACCTGCTTTATTTTTGTGCAAAAGTATAAAGTATATTTACCAAAAAATAAAGTAAGATACAAGTTGGCAACCCGTGTCAGTGGGTGCCAGACAGGATTATAGTGGGTAGAATACTCCTACACAAAAGGGATTCAGATTAACTATTTTTAGAGTTGACCTTCCTATCATACGAGAGACGACAATACTTACACTAGCCGTGATTAAGTCATAACCTGACCGGGTCAATATTTAGTGCTAATAACATAAATAATTACTGGCATAAAATTATGATTACCATAAACCTTCACGTCTTGAGCTATTAAAACGTATTGAACATGACAGAATGATGCAACCAATCACGATAAACCGTAACTCTGATGACACATTTTTATTGGTCTATGGTACTTAAGACAAAAGGCTTTATGCATGCGAATGACTCGATGAATGACAAGCATATCGATGCAAATATCGATTGTACCTTAATAGCAGCGAGTTTTGTGGCTTCATGTAAATTATGACTTCAATTGATGTAACTTTGTTCGCTGATATAAATAAAAATTTGGTCTGAAATATTATCACAAGTACGACTGCGATATGCATATTCGGTCTTGTAATCAGGGTTGTCTCATTGAATTTTTGCAGGTACATGACTTTTTATTTTTTTGGACGGTTAATCATCAAAAATCGTCTCTCGTTTTGGGTGGAGCGATGAGTGTCAAACTTTTATTGACTAGCCTGTTGGTCTACTAGTTAGTGGCCCTGTCTGCTACGCTGGATGTTGTGATTTCGATTCCCACCCAGGACAAATGTTTGTATGATGAGCAGGATCATTTGTTCTGTGTCTGGGTGTAATTTATCTACAATATGTATGTATTTAGAAATATATATGTATGTTTATCAACTGTCTAGTACTCATAACAAAAGCTCTGCTTAGCTTGGGACTAGTTGCCGATGTGTGATAGTTGCGAAATATATATGTATATATATAAAACCCGTGTTCCTTCAGTTGCCCTTTGCGCTACAGGGCCGCAATGGCCCTTTCTATTCGAAAGGGATTCGAAGGGGAGGGAACATAAGCTCTGCTTAGCTTGGGACTAGACAGCGTTGTGATAGTTGTGTGAATATATATATTTCCAAAGCGTTGGTACAAAAATACTGTTTTATGAAAGTGCTGATAATATAAAAAAACCATTCCTAATCCTACTACACAATGTAAATGGCCATTAAGCGCAGCGAATGCAATGAAAATGTAAAAGCCTGAAGCTACCTAGACGTAGGTAATTGTTAACAATTTAGTTCAGCGGTGCTCAAGCTGCGGCCCGCCCCCGGCTTATCTATGCAGATGCGGCCGCAAACTTTTCAGTGGGGGCCGTGGATAGGAGTATATTTATGAGCTTGTCTAATATGCAAAATTGTCGGAGCTAGAAAAGTAGCAAATGAAAATATTTAGCAGTAAATGATTCTGTTTTTCGTTTCTTTTTTTTTCGGCAGGAGTGGGAAGTCATCATAGACGCCCAGGTTGCCTCACAGATGAACCAGTCTGGGCAGTGTCAGACTCCTACTGACTAAAACCACACTCCTGCCTTATATTTAAACCATGGACATGACGTCCGTGCCCTTGTTTGATAGTTATTCATTATTTGCTTCTGAGCAACTCCACGTGCAAATGGCGTCACTCCAGAGCACTTTTCAACGATCACAAAAATATCATCTCGTTAAGAGGCCACCAAAATGAAACGAAATGATTCTGGTTAAACTACCTAGACTTTATTTTTTTTGGTTGGGAAATCATCCATGACTTCTCCCGCTCTGGGGCGTGAAGCGAGGGCGTGTCAGACTTTTACTGACTAAAACCCACTTCTTTGTTCCTTCTTTGCCTTGCGTTCCAAGACCCCGAGTTTTCCTTTCCAAAGTGAAAACATGGCCTCAATAGGCAAGCACCTAGACTTTTACATTCGAAATTGCTTAACATAAAGATTTATAGCCTTTACACTGACATATCCGATCAACCGCTGCGCAAAAACTCTTCCAGACTGCCTTTTAAGATAAGCTACATAAAAAGTCTACAAAAGTCTCCCTCGAGCTTTGTCGAAATCACTTTGAGATAATCTGAACGAGTTTTTTAACGACCTTCAGGCTAATAAATAATTCTGGTTAAGGTAATGTACAATCATTGGAAAAATAGGTTGGCTACCTGAACGTTATTTCTTTAGTTTCTGTTTTAATGTTTTTTCAACACAGTATTGTCATGATGATAAAGTATGAATGTGACACTTACAATCAAGCAGATTTGATTTATATTTCACAGAATAGCTAGTCCAGTTGTCATGTATTTTGTGGTTTTGTCAGTGCTTCAAAAACTATTGAACAGCATTTGATAAAGGCCTTCAAGGAAAGTGATCAATAGACTGCACACTCAAGTAGGCCGTTGCAATCATAAACTGGCAAAATGGGGGATTATACCTAATATACCCCTCAGACACCCAGTGCAATTGCGGTGCTCCTAACCAGATGATGGTCCACTTACTGGTGTGCCAAAAATGTCCCTACATCTTCAACATCACTTAGGAAATTAAAACGCCACTGACCCCGCTATAAATGTGGCCACCTACTGGACCCAAATACTTTGAGGGAAGAGAAAACCATCGATTTGAGAAGTAGATATATGCGAATAGCAAAGGAATGGTATGTGGAATTCCCTGCCGGAATCTGTGTTTCCTGATAGCTACAACCTAGGGGATCTTTAAGGAGTGTATAGTGACGGTGGAGCTCGCTTACCTAGAAGTACCTTTACTTCTAGGTAAGCGAGCTCCACCGTCACTATCGTCAGCCACAGTATCGCTTATCATCAGGTGAGATAGTGGTCAAAAGCAAACCTATCAACAATTTTTTTTTTAAGTAGTAGTAAGTACTTGATAAAAAAATAATAATTTGAAACCTTACAAAGGTAGTATAAGTATATAATGCTCGAATGTATTCAGTAAATCTAAAGCACAATGACATCCAAGAAAAGAAGATAATGTTGCATGACAATTAAATAATCATTATGGGACCACAATACGGGTCTTGAATTACATAAATGCAGGCTGCGGGAAAACTTGAAAGAGTTATCGTGGCACGGAACACACTGGGCAGTACTATGCGGGTGACACTCATGCCAAAATTATCGCAAAGAAAATTACAATTAGCAGGAGCCGCCGACGCAGTAGACCCAGAAGGAGACAGCTTGACGAGTTGGACTATTACCTTAGCTAAGTACAGAGAAATGTGGAAGATTCCATTCTGGGGGGAGGCCTTTGCCCTCCAGTGGGACACAACAAACTCAAAATAAAATAAAAAGTTTTTTTTATACAAGCAATACACACAATACACACACACACACACAGGCACAATTCAATACAAGGTGGTAGAAATACAAGAAGCTTAGTTTTGTGAACAATTTAGTCTACAAGATAAGTATATGCATACAAAAAAATTATGAACCCTGTCAGACTTGTATCTTAAGAGACAGTGAATAGGACAAACTGAAATTTAATAAAATAAAACTAGGGTTTACAAAGCGAGGTGAAAGTGTGTCGATATAACATTTTAGAAGCATTTAAAATTAGTATGCTTATCAATGTAAAAATAATAAACCTACAGCGTCTTACTAGCGTCTGTATTGCTCAAGTTCACTACAAGTTAACTGTAGGACCCAGTGCTGTGCTACCCATGTTTCGGGATTGTTAGAGAAAGTTACCATAGCCCTGGAATGCAAACACTAACTGCAGGCACACAACTGGGTAAAGTTTGGTACTCCCTCTCAATACACCCAGACCGAGAGAAGTTGTTTGATGATTTTCAACGAAAAAAAAAAAATAGATAGACGAACAGAGGACAATAATGGTTGCATAAGGACAATATTGTTTGGCATGTCGTGGCAGCCTTTAATTAAGACTACACTACAAAATGTAACAATGACCTTGAATCCTTACATGTATAATGGTGTATGCTTTGTTGGTTGTCCTTAAATAAAAATAAAAAAAAGAATAAGAATTTAAAAATCATATGCGAAGAAAATACGGGTCGCAAATAATATATGCGGGGTGCGGAATGTTTGAGTTACTGCGGCCCTAGTAAAGGGCAACTGAAGGAACACACTTGGGTATTAGTCTGTAAGTCTGACACTCCGTCTCGCTGCGTTCAGAGCGGGAAAAGTTATTTAATAATTATCATAAGCAAATAGAATACAGGTCGCAATTATATATGCGATCTGTGGAAACGTTTGAGTTACTGTGGCCCGGATCACAGAGCTTTTTGTCAGCAAAATTCTAGACTCTAAACACTCCTTTTCGCTCTACCCAGACCGGAAGAAACTATTTGATGATATCCTACGAAAAAAAGTTGTGACATCAAAGAACAGAGGGCAATGGTTGCATAAGAATGAAATGCGGCGAAAATACGGGTCACAAATAGGGTTGCCATCTGTACTTTATAATAAAGTATTGTACCTTATTTCAGGAAAAATTTATTTCTTTCAAAATCCCAAAGAAATCAAATCATGTATCAACCAGTATTTTTTCGCTAAACGAAATTTATCGATTGCTGCTGAATCTAAAAAAAAATCTTGTCTATTCCCCGTCACGTCAGCATTCACAGATTTTTTTTTGTGTTGAATAGTAAATGGCAAGACAAAAGAAACAAAGCGTCTCTGAATTTGATAATAAATGAATTACTTAATTACTTTAATTTAAATTAGATTGTAAAGATAATGTGAAATTATTTAGTAGAGATACTAATTTTATACAAACTGCAAAAAGCAATAAAAAAATATTGTAAAAAATATTGTGTAAATTGTACTTTATTTTGATACTATGTACTTTTTTTTACCTAAAATTACCAATATACTTTAACTGCAAAAAAAAAGGCAGCAACCCTAGTCGCAAATCACATATGTGGGCGATAGACATTGTTCGAGTATGTCTATTCATTTTTGTTCGCGCGCCTACATATTTTGCACCGCGCGCCCAATGTACCTACTAATGTGTTTGTTAAATCATGAACCACCGGACATGGCAGGATCACGGCAGTCATAAGCGTTCTTTGACGTAATACCTCGCTTCCTGTTAATGCAACTCTATTTCATAACTTATAAAGGAGAATGGAGTCCGTTAGTTCTGTCTATGGAAAGGATTTTATTGTTCTTTGTGGTAGATAAGGTTCGTTAACTGTCTCTTTTTTTTTTAAATTGAGAATAATAAGCATAATCGGCCTACTGGGACTCAGGCCTCCTCTTTAGGAGAGGGAATGGGCCGTAATCAACCACGCTGACCCAGTGCGGATTGGTGGATGTCACATGTCTTCGAATTTTTAGTTGTAGGCCATGACAGATTCCTCACGATGTTTTCCTTCACCGTTTTGAGATCAATGGTGATGAAATAAATTACACAAAGTAATGCGCCTGACTGGGTTTGAACCCGCGACCTACAACTCGTAAGTCGGGGCCGTTACTGGTCTCAATAGAGAACACTTCAAAGTTATTGTCATCTTTCTATCATTTTTTGAGGTGGGAAGTCATTAAAAATGTTATTCCGCTAAATAGAGATGGAGTGTCGGACTCTAACTGAATAAACCCACCCGTGTTCCTTCGGTTGCCCTTTCCGTCCCAAGGCTATCAACATGCTATCACTGTTTTCCTTTTACACCATATCATTTCACACTTCCTTCCTTTTCCAAAGAAATAACTACAATACAGTTTTATTTATGACTCGCACAGGACAAATCACAAATAAAATAAATTATTTAATAAACATAAAAAAAATAACAACATCAACAAAAAAACATTACAACCTATGCGAGGCCAAAAAGGCTCTTATCTTAGCCGGCACCTATTTTGTAAGTTGCGAAACGCTAATTAACGCTAAGCATCTAGCTATGCGGGTCAAACACAAGCCAAGATTGCCACAAGGTAAACCTACATTTAAAACTAGATTGAACAGCGTCTCTATTGCCTAAGTTCACAACAGTTTAAGGCCCTAGCGCCCGAGCAGTGCCGTAAAACAGTGACTTTTTGAAGCCTACTCCTTGGTAATGGCTGGGTTAATAGATTTAAAAAAAATATATGTTTTTCATAGATTCATGTACAAAATTATAAACACGATTTTTTCGTGCGATTAATATTTCTGTCTAAAAAATATTTAAACCCATGATATTTTTTCGCTTGTGTTCCCTACTCCTTTCAAACTGCTTAGATCTTTAGAAATTTATTTTCAAATAAAAAAAACTGCTGGTTAAGTGTTCTTCAGAATGTACATAGCATATGTAAATCAATCAATATTTCGCAAAGAAAATAGCGGGGCTCTATCCGGGCGCACAAAACAGGAGCTAGCGTCACCCCCCGCGCATCAAAATTATTCGTAAAAACCGTATATCAAAAGATTGGTAATTAAACTATCTGTTAGTTTGAGAAAGTTTCATAAAAATACATCCAATGGTTTTTGACTGATCTTCGCTTTTTTGTCTTTGTTAGACATAACTGAAAATAAATCAAGTTCTAAGAAAAAAAATTACTAAATATTTGTATTTCAAATTATTAAGCAAATAGACGACGTTTTTTTTTTCAAAATATACGGTCTAGCCGTTTAGACGTGACGTTGAATTTAAACCTTAACCTTTTGAATACCGTAATTAGAGACACAATAGGAAGACAATGAGAGAGCGAGCGTTCGCTTGGAGTTTAATGAATTAAATGACCACGTAATGCCTTGAATGCCTCCTAGGCGGCAGTAGGAGTATGTGTGCATTTATCTTCGGCCTGATGTTCAAGGGACTATACGCTTTTACTTGAAGAAGCTACCAATGCTGCGTGATTGTTTGAAAGAGTAACTGAAAGATCACGGGCGGTTTGTAGTCAGTAAAAGTCTGACACACCCTCTTGCTCCATCTAAAGCAAGAATTATTTGATAACTTCACAACCCCAAAAAAAAAGATAAAGCCATTAACTTTTGACTTGGAAAGTTAGTAATGGCCGTTGTCCCGAAAAAACTGGAAGACTGAGATAAGAGGGAATGGTTTTGTTAAGAAAACTTTCCATTTATGTCAAATTTACGAAAGTCGCTTTCAAAAAAATGTGATTTTCTGGTGTACGCGTAATTTAGGTCAGCGTTTATTGATTCCCTGAAGCCGTTTCAAAGTTCAAGGCCCTAGGTTATTGGAAACGGTACCGTAGGCCTAATCTTATTTCACTAATGTCGTTTTGAATTCGAACCCAAGTTGTTTGGTAGAGGGAACGAAATTGGAACGTATGGGAATACAGGCTTACTCAACGTGAATAATTGAATTGGTTTCTCAGAAATGAAAGGCTATGAGCGAGCTTCACAAACAAAACGTACTATCGATTTACGGTATGAAGTTTTGAAGTTCCGTGTAAATAATAAGATAGTGTGCGATTGGTTGTTTCAATAAGAAAAAGGAAATTAAACAAAAAAAAAAAAGTTTTTAGTATTTACAGTGCGAAAAGTAATAAAGTACCATCTCATCTTATTTTTCCTTGTTCTTGGGACTCATCGCTAGCTATGTTTTGTTATTTTCTTGTCAGTTTTAATATTAAGTTCAAGATGTCACAGCCAGACATAGTATTATAAAAACAGTCGTTGAGTATTCTTAAGAGGAAGAAAAGGGCCATCATTTCCTCAAACAAGGACTACAAGGGTCCTTGGTTTGGTTAAAGGCGAAAGGTCAAGAGGGAGGGCGACAGGAGCCTCCTGTCTGTACACGTCAACAAAATAAAAAAATACGATCACCACGACCAATCACACGAAGTCTTTGGAAATAATAATATTCCACAACTTTCACACAACGCAGAACTAGACAACTGATAAACATACTTATATATTTCTAAATACATACATATTGTAGATAAATAAATTACACCCAGACAGAACAAATTAAATATTCTTTTTTCCATAATTGGAAGACTTATATTTTCCTTCTTCTATAAAACAATGTCAATTTTCATAATTGATTCTAAATTCATCGTAACATTCATCACTGTCATAATTATTGCCGTTTCACCTCGTCGTTTATACCGCGTACATTGAAGGATTGGAACAATTTGCCTACTGCGGTCTTCCCGTCCGATTATAATTTAGGTGTCTTCAAGGCTAGAGTAAATAGGCTCTTAATAAACTAGTGCGATTCACCATCAACGATTGCATTACTGCTTACCATCAGGTGGGATCGTAGTCAAGCACTAGTATAAATCATATAAAAAAAATATCATTCCAAAATTGATACCTTATTATTCACTTACTGGAAGAGATGTGTGAAATGAGGCACTTAAAGGCTAAAAAATCTCCACTTACTTCTTCAAACAATTAGTGATGAGCAGGTGGACGTCTTGCCGCTCATCCAGCAGCAGCATCGCCCCGAGGTACCCGACCCGCTTGTCCGTGAACCGAGGACTGGCGATCAGTTTGAGGCACTCCAGCTGACCGAAGTGCGCTGGGTAGCCTAGCATGTGGATGTATAGAAGTTTGGCTATGTTCCGACATCTGAGGACAAAGAGGTTAAATTAGATTTTAGTATCTAGTATTTTTTTTGTTTAAATGTGCTGATCTTTGGAACGGGAAATAGTACATTTTGATGCAAGTGGAGAAAGTTTGTCATCGTGACGGAGGCGGCATTCGCCCGAGCCGTAGGCGAGGGTATTATGAAGCCGAGGACTGTAGTGACAAATTTCCACGTGTATCAAACGACGTTCTTCAATACACTTAAGAAGATATAAGGTAGGTTAACGCGCGACTCGTGGGGGTCGCTTAGTGCCCAGCCTGATACGATAAATGTAATAAATTATGGCGGGAGCGAGCTCGCGCACTATTCTGCACTAGTGCGAGAGACAGTAAATTGCGTGTTTTTGAGTACGTGTGTAATTATAATTCTGTATGAATAGACAGACAGGTTCATGACGAATAGGCTATATAACATCACACTACTACCCACAGAAGACTTCAAAGACGCGGGTGAAACCGCGGAGGAGTGCTAGTTCATTTATATATTGATGTAAGGTAGTGTGATAGGGAACCGATCATATAGATGGGTCTTCGCCTAAAGCGATCTTCCCGTCCGATTATAATTTAGGTTTCTTCAAGGTTAGAGTGAATAGGCTCATAAACTAGTGCGCCCCACCATCAACGAGTGCATCACTGCTTACCATGTGGTGGGTTCGCAGTAAAGCACTAGTACATCACGTACATCAATAAAAAAAAAATTGATATCAGAAAGGAGTAGCTTTTTGAGGAGCTGTTTTTTTATATCTCTATGCATCCAATGCACTTGAAGTCGCCAACTACTTATATACATTCTTACACGCGTCGTCTGTTTTGTCTGTATAGTAATGCGCTTAGTAACTCGAGAACTACTGATCCGATTGTGGTGTTTTTCTTATGCGTTGAGCGTTATGAAATGTAATTTAATGAACCGTTTTCATTCATTTTTTTTTTGAGTTTGTAAATCATTTAAATTGAGCGACAGAGTGTGTCAGACTTTAACTGACTAAAACACACCCCTAAGTTTTTGCTGACATTTCTTTAAGGCGCGTGTGGAATACTAGGAGCCGACGACAATTCGAGCTCGGTCTTTAGCGGTTGATCGGAAGGCTAGCTATTCATTGCTCGTCGTCCGCAAGCCAGCGTGTCTAATTGTGTACGTGACTTTTGTGAACCTATCCACGATACATTAATTATCTACTTTGGGTAAACGCTTATTTAAAAATAAAAACCCATTTCTATCGAGATTATACAGGTGTCTTTGACATCGACGCACAAACGAATATCATGGATCCAGTACATGAATTTGGAATTTTTCGTCAACTATTTTTTTTTAAATCTTTTTTTTTTATTATTCAAACTGTATAAAATCGTTATTCTAACATTTTTACTGAAAACGCAGATGATTAGCAGTTTCTACATGTATCTATTTTAACAACAGAACCTTTCAGGCACGGGTCAGTCGACATGGTATTTTCCTTTCCAAACTACTTCTTGCCCAACCAGCTTACTTAGATCCTAAAATAATAGAAGTACGATTCCTTCCCGAATCACAAAGAACACGTTTATTATTTCTACCTGTTATTTTTGGCCGTTTTCTTAGAAAGAAACTGGCACATCATTTAACATAAGACGGATAGTTTACTGGTTGCGTGTCTGATAAGGAAATATGTGCGCTCGTATCTAGTGCTTAAATATTGAAACGATGCGATTGAGATCTCTATTATTATCATTAAAGTTGTGATTTTTGGGGATTGAATAGTATTCAGCCTGACCAAAAATCACACACAGTTTAAATTAAAAAAAGTGTGATTTAAAGAAGTGGACACGTGGTCTTCGTTTGTGCGTAGATGTCAAAGACCGTATAGACTACATTCATTGGCTGTTAGTTAAGCGGTACGAAGTTCGCCGGGTCAGCTAGTATTATAATAAAATATTATTCTGCAAACGTTGTTCTGCCATATAAATTTAAAAAATAGTCATTTTATAAAAAAATAGACGACGAAAAATTTCACCACTGAAAGGTCCAGAATCATGTACTGAAACCATGGTATTAGTTTGGGCGTCGATGTCAAAGACACCCTGTATATTATCTTTGGGTATAGTGCGATAAAACTTTACAATTTCTATCTACATTGATTTCGTACATTTTACGTGATACGCGCACAACTGAAAACTTCAACAGATTTATTATATGTATAGATATACCGTCCGACAAGAAAGTATCGTTGGCAGGCAATCGGTCACCGAAAAAAGAAAAATAGCAAAGCAAACGAGATACTTTATTAGGAAAGCCGATTTCCTAATGAAAATTAAAGACCCTTCTTGTGAAGGCGGGGCCGACTCCGGAATTTATACTCAGAATTCGATTTCCGGTCATCTCGTCTAGGGGAAAATGTCTCGAGATTTCATTTTGCCAGTTTCGACAAGATTGGGAACGAAAGCCGTCTTTTATAGGTTATATATGTGGATTTATGTAATACTATTTATTATAGAGATCGGAATAGGTGGAATATATTTACCTAAAGTTCGTGGAAGTAACATGGAATTGATGAATAAATAAATGAGAAAATTTCTAAATACCGTAAAACGGGGTGAATAGAAACGCAGGGGTGAATAGAAACAAAACTTTGGTTTAGTTTTTCACTTTGATACTATGTTATCGGCCTCTAACAAAGTATTGATTTTTTAGAATAACAATTCATTAATAAATTGATATAGTAAAATGCTGCAAAAAATATTCAAATACCGTGAAAATACCCTTTGAAGTTTTGTTTCTATTCACCCGTGAGTTGCTATTCACCCCATTTGACTGTACTTATTTTTGCTCTCTTCTTCTCTCCTACCATTTAAAATGTTGTGCCGGACTGAGTCCATATTTGTTTTCATTTTTTAAAACTTATCACTCGATTTGTACATTATGGATTGTAATAAAGATTTGAACAAGCATAAGCATAGCATAATCAGCCTTTTAATGTTCCGATTGCTGGAATTCAGGCCTCCTCTCTCTCTCTATGAGAGGAAATGGGCCGTAATCCACCACGCGGGCCCAGTACGGATTGGTGAATGTCACATGTCTTCGAAGTTTTGGTTCTAGGACATGCCGGTTTCCTCACGATGTTTTCCTTCACCGTTTTGAGAGCAGTGGTGATGAAATAAATTAAACAAAGTAATACGCCTGGTTGGTAGATTTGAATACATCATCTAAAATGCTGGAACTTTAGGTAAATATATTCTACCTATTCTGATCTCTGCCAATATGGTATGGTAATGGATATGTAAGTAACTTAACTTATTACACTTACGACTTAATGAATAATTGATAACACGCATACATCTTTAGTGACCTGAGAAGATTAATAATGACGTTATGTGCGCAATATTACGTTCACAAGTACTTTATCAATCACCTGTTGCTAATTAGCTTGCCGACCACTTTGTTAACTTGACTGCTACCGTATTACTGCATGTTGTATTGGAAACATGCTTTTTATTTTAGCAGATGAAAATATGGTTAACTTACCCATCATCTGCCCTAGCGATTGGGTAATCATCCAATGACTTCTCCCGATCGAGGGTGGAACGAGAGAATGTGTCAGACGTGTACTGACTAAAACCCACCTGTGCTCTTCAGTTGCCGTTTGCGTTTCAGGACCATGTATCCCTTTCAGAAATTCCCCATGGCTCTTTTCCCTACTATGTTGGTGACGCTGACGGTCCAAATAAAAAGGTTTTGTTTTTTTTTCAATACACTTACTCGAAAACCCGCTCCCACACACTATATAGTAAATTCCGTTCCTAAAAGTGGTAAGCGGCCGTTTTTAGGCACGCAATTTACTGTTTTCCTCACTGGTGCGGAAAAGTGTGCGAGCTCACCTTCGCCATAATTATTTTATTTATTTTAAATAAATAAATAAATAATTTATATCATGTTTTGATTTTAATCCGGCGGTTGGTCATAATTATAGTCAATTTTAATCAAATAATTTTCCATGGTTTTCTCTTTTATATGTGTGGATATCCAGAGGTTTAAAGAAGTTCAAAATGAGTAGAACCTGGCCTTAAGCTATTGCTTCTCTTAAACTACGCAATGGATTTTGAAGCGGTCTTCACTAACATTAAACGAGAAAGTTTTAATGCGAAATCGGAGTGGATCACTATGTAACTGAATCTTTGGAATACCACACAATATGGCGGAGAAAACTATTTGAAAATGGACACGCAGTGCCAACAATCTTAAAGAATTTATGATTATTTGGCATGCTATGTAGCCGCATAAAATATAGAAGCTATTAAAGATGGGTATCATTGTAATCTAAATTTATAGCAATCGCCGGAACACTAGGGCGCGAACTTCCGACGAAACAAGGGAACGGCAAATCGTATCACTTTAGGAGATTGTGAAAACAAATGAATTAAATGGATGGACTTGTAAAATCATCTAATGATATCGCGCTCTTGGGCGGAGCGGGAGATAGTGTCAGACTTTTACTGACTAAAAACCCACACCTATTCCTTCTTTGCCTTCATCCCGGGGCCCTGGGCTTCGCTTTCACACTACCCGTGGGAAATGGATGGACTGTGTTAAAGATAATATGGCTAGAATGAAGGCGGCTAGTTAGATGATGACTAGACCTCTACGGAATAAGATATTGTCAAGCGGAACCGAAAAAAATTGGATAAGGGCCAGCTAATAATGATAAAAACGGACGCGGCGATCATTGTACCGATAGTCGTGTCAGCCAATGGCTTAATAGCCACGAGCCTCGACCAATACCTTAGGAAGTTTGGAGCTGTCGTTAGGCGGCTGGATTTAGAGCTTGATTCAGAAATCGATACTTCTGATTATGGCTCGTATTGTTAGGAGGTTTCTTTCTTTGGGGATCTGACCGTTGCGGTAGTTTGAGCCCTTTACCTTATAGGTACCAGCGGAATACTATTTTTTTTTAAATTGATATCATCATCATCATCATTTCAGCCGAAAGACGTCCACTGCTGGACATAGACCTCCCCCAAGTGCCGCCACAATGAACGGTTCTGTGCGTCTCGCATCCATCGTACTCCCGCAACCGTTACCAGGTCATCGGTCCACCTTTTTGTCCAACGCTACGTCTTCCGGTACGTGGTCGCCATTCCAGAACCTTTCGGCCCCAACGGCCATCCGTTCTGCGAGCAATGTGCCCTGCCCATTGCCACTTAAGTTTGGCGATTCTTCGTGCTAAGTCGGTGACCTTGGTTCTCCTGCGGATATCCTCATTCCTGATTCGATCACGCAAGGAAACTCCGAGCATAGTCCTTTCCATTGCCCTTTGGGTGACTAAGTCTTCTGATGAGGCCCATTGTAAGCGACCACGTAATTACTGGCAACACGCACTGGACACACGCAATCCAAATATTTCATTTTTATTTCGTATTTATATGTCAATGATCATGATTTCTCTTTTAAACTTTATATAAAACCGTAATGTCAGAAGATACGTCGCAGATAACCGTATACCTAGTGTACACAGACAGGGATTCCTACTTTACTGCTCCATCAAGTTTATGACACAATGTTAATGAACGTAGACAGTTATTTATGTCTTCAGAGCAAGTCATAAAGACGAACGGATTGGGTTTAGCTTTAGATTGTTTAGATTTACTGCTAATTCACATGTTTTTGTTGTAATTATTAGAATTATGGCCTCTTATAGTGAATCTTCATAGTTTTTTTTTTTGTGGTGGTTTTTGTTGTAGGTCAATCAGTTTAACAAGCCTTCCAGTCTAACGTCAGTCGACTTCGTCCGCGTGCACGTCGATTATTGTGGACGCGAAGTCAAATAAAAAGTAGCCTCGGTCCTACCTTGGGGTTAAAGCTTACTTCGTACGAAATTTCACCAAAATCGGTTCGGTAGTTTAATCGTGAAAGTGTAACAGACACACAGTTCCTCCTTTCAGTTTTTTTTTTTAGCTCCTTTCTACCATCGGACAACCCGACGAACGGCGAGTATCCACCCTTACGTTGTTGAAACTTCAACGGTCCGGACTAAGCGTTTCGCTTCGTCGTTTATACCGCGTACAACGAAGGACTGGAACAATTTGCCTGCTGCGGTCTTCCCGTCCAACTATAATTTAGGTGTCTTCAAGACTAGAGTGAATAGGCTCTTAATAAACTAGTGCGCCTGACCATCAATGATTCCATCTCCGCTTACCATCAGGTGGGATCGCAGTCAAGCACTGGTTTATATCAATTTAAAATAAAAATAAAAAAAGTTACTTTCAAATTTAAAATATAGTATGGATTTTAGATGGAGCGCCTGTGTCGGTCCTCCACAATTCAGGGTAACACGATGCCCGTTGGCAAGATTGGTGTCAAATTCTGGCTTCTGGATAGTCATAAACTACGAACGACTGTCAAAGATCCTCAAATGACATCCGGAACCAACGGTTTGACGTGCTTTCCGAGGCACGGAGGAATTTGTTCGTTAAGACCGATTGACATCACACGACTTTTGTCAGAGGTCCTTAATATAAATAAATAAATCTTCTATATATATATAAATGAATAGCTATTCGTAAGTCTCGCTAAAACTCAAAAACGGCTGGACCGATTTGGCTAATTTTGATCTTGAAATATTTGAGATAGTCCAGAGAAAGTTTAAAAGGTGAGAAAATATGGAAAAAAAAATACATCCGACTACAACGCTCTAATTAAAATGTCATTATAAAATTAATTATGCTGTTCTGGTAATGCCAGTAGATGGCGTTATCCTTACTATTAGACGGTACGAAGTTCGCCGCACCTAGTAAGTAATGTAAGAGGTCCAAGGACACAAAATGAATGCGCTATAAGCTGTTTACAGAGCTTGAAAATGAATCTACATTTCTAGTATAACATAAATGCCCTATGGAATAGTTGAGCCTCCCTAATAAAGATCGGCCTAATTTCAATGAAAATGTCGTGTATTCAGACAAAGTTGTAAAGGCCACGTTACACTTCTAAATCTATTATATATAAAGCGAAATACCACTCACTGATTAATCACGAAATCTCAGAAACTATAACACAAACTTAAAATTTGGCAGGTAGGTCCGTTATAGGGTGTAGAAATCCGCTAAGAAACCGGATTTTCCGAAATTCACCCCCTAAGGAGATAAAACGGGGTTCCAAAGTTTGTATGTATGTATGTGTCTTTCACGCGGGCGATACCAATGGCAGAAGCTAGTAGCAAATAAAACACACTCGGCTAGTAAAAATAACTTTCGAGTTTTCAATTAAACACTGGCGAATGGATGGATTGTGTAAGGAGTAATATGAAAGAAAAGGGAGTTAGTGATGGCATGACGGGTGACAGGACGAAATGAAGAAAAACAATTTGACACGACCCCAAGTAACACAGGACAAGGGCAGAAAGAAGATGATTATGAATTAAAGACTGGAGAAGTCATCACCCGTGTATACCATCGACACGACGATGAAGAAGATTAGAAGAGTAATCCAATCAGATAGTTTAGAAAACCTCAGCCTCAAGGTCGGTAACCAATCGGTATCTTTTTTTTTAGTCGGGAAAATCATCTTATGACAAATCGCGTTCTTGGGCGGAACGCGAGATAGTATCAGACTTTTACTGACTAAAAACCCACTCCTGTTCCTTCTTTGCTTTCGTCCTAGGGCATGGGTTTTACTGTCACACTACCCGTGGCTCCAGTAGGCTTCGACCCTGCTGGGCCCCTACGAACCAATCGGTATAATTATTATTGTAACCAAAATTTGCACCTGGATCTATCAATATTGGTTCAAGACCATCATCAACATCATTTCAGCCGAAAGATGTCCGCTGTTGGACAAAGGCCTCCCACAAGTGTCGCCACAAATAACGGTTCTGTTTGTGCGTCTTGCATCTATCGGATTTCTGCGACCTTCACCAGGTCATATCCACCTTAAGGGAGACATTCCAACGCTGCGTCTTCCGTAATGCGATCGCCACTCCAGAACTTTTCGGCCCTAACAGCCATCTGTTCTGCGAGCAAATCTAGAATCTGATGTTCCCGCAGTCATCATCTTCCTGCCCTTGACCCATTTTACTTCTTTTTTTTCTATTCTGTACCTGTCAGCCGTCACGCTATCACTGCCCCCCTTTTCTTTCATATCACTTTTCAAACAATTCAGCCATCTTTACAAAGATACAAAATAACTTATTTTTAAAACATTAGTTAAGATGCATATTGATGTATCCAGCTAATAGTTTACACCACAGCCATGTAACTTTGTATCTAACTTGCGGTTTTGTTGTGGTTTTCAAACAACCTTCAGGGGACCGTATCTACATTTTATCTGATAAGTTTGAATGTTTGCTGTGATTGTAAACAACTGTCTGTAATTATCTTTTAAATCAAGTTGGACGCTACGTAGGTAGTTGAAAATGAGGGGCTTGCTTGATAGGTCGTTTCAAAGGTCACGTCTCACGACCTGGTTTTTGTAGGCTACGTCATAGAAACCGTAAACTAAACATTTATTTATGACTGCAGTTTACTATGCCCCTCTGTCTTGATTTTCGCACTTACAAAAAAATTTAAGACTAGCGACCCGCCACAGCTTCGCATAGGTATATATATATATAAGGTGTTAAAAAATTAACTTTAAGAATTTCGAGGGGACATTGTACTCCTTATTATGAACAACTTTTACTATGGGACCAAACCTGAAATAACGAAAAAAAAAAAATCAGCTGCTCCATACATTTTGACGAGTTATGCGAACATAAACGTAGGGAACAACTGATTTTTTTTTCGCAATTTTACGCGTTTGGGGAACTTGTTTTAGAATATGTAAAGAAGCATTCGCGTATTGATGTTATGGAAAATATTAGTGATGCTACGGAAGTGTATTAACGGAAGCGGAAACGGAAACAGATGTCGAAAGTAAATATTTGCGGATGCGGAAACGGAAGTGTTAATACTATGAAGAAAAAGCATTTTTTTATTTTTAAAACAACAGAAGGGTTACGTCGTAATCTCGTCACGTGGCGCGGAGATGCGCAGAATGAACCAAATATACTACAAAGACTTCACAAAAACAAAAAACACTAAAAGGATCAAAATAACTGTAATTTCGGAAGTCGGTGTTTCCAGGTATTGTTTGTATCTTATTTAAAACAGACTTCTTATCGCCTATTTGTGTGCCTATTTCTCATGACAATTCCAATTAACCCAAACACTGCTAGGTTACATTGTTTTATAATGAAGTTCCTGTGTCTACCTTCCACCTTCCGGCTCTATCATCAGATCAGTTCGATAGTACCTTATAGCCAAAGTGCATCTCATGACAATTATAATAAGTCCAAACACGGCTAGGTTACATTGATTAATTATGAAGTTCCAGTGCCTACCTTCCGGCTTCATCATCATCAGATCACTTCGATGATACTATTTTAACGTAACTATTCAGAACCATTCATTTATTTGTATTGTCATAGTTTTTTTTTAGGTGGGAAAATCGTCTAATGACAAATCCCGCTCTTAAGCGGAGCTCCAGATAGTGTCAGACTTTTACTGACTAAAATCCCACTCCTGTTCCTTCTTTGCCTTCGTCCCAGGGACCCGGGTTTCACTTTCACATTACCCGTGGCCCCAAAAGGCTTCGACCCTGCTGGGCCCCTACGATTTGCTGACATCTCCTTGAAGTGCGCGTGGAACAATACGCACCGTCGACGACTTGGGCTCGGTCGGACGGTCGAGCTACCCATTGCTCACCATCCGCAAGCCCGCGCCTACGGTGGCCGGAAACCCGGCGGCGGTTGAATTGATAACCCCATTTTTTTTAAGTCGGTTAAAAACGGATTCCAACAGTCCATCGGCTAGGTTTAGTAAAAAAATCGTTTAGACTACTCCCTCCATCATGACTTAGCCATTTTGATAAAGGGTTCTGTCATAATAAATCTATGCCAGCAAGGCAACTGGTCTGCAATTAAATCAGCATATAAATCGCAGCTTATGACGGCGTTTTTAGGGTTACGTATCTCAAAAGGAAAAAAACGGAACCCTTATACATTATCCGGTAATCGGACCGAGCCAAGTCGTCGACGGCGCGTACTGTTTCACGCGCGCCTCAAAGAGATGTCAGCAAATCGTAGGGGCCCAGCAGGGTCGAAGCCTACTGGGGCCACGGGTAGTGTGAAAGCGAAACCCGGGGCCCTGGGACGAAGGCAACGAAGGAACAGGAGTGGGTTTTTAGTCAGTAAGAGTCTGACACTATCTCCCGCTCCGCCCAAGAGCGGGGATGTCATAAGGATGATTTTCCCATCCAATAAAAAAAAAAAACTCTTATACACTGAACACTTTGTTTTGTCCTTCTCTCTGTCAAGACCCTTTATCTTTGGAACGCATGAAGGTACAGAGTTGAAATTAAAACCATATACTCAGGTTAGCGGTCACTTGAAGCTATGAAAAAATCAAACTTGTAGGTTAATGAAAAAAAAAAGATACGGCTGTTTATGTCGCAAAAAAAGTATATTTCGACACTCTTAAGGGAATCGAAATTCATAGGGTATAGGGTCATAGGTTACTTCCCGTTGACCAATCCTAAAATTTGGCATAAAGCAAAGTCTTATAGCACAGGTATAAATCTGAAAACAGTAAGGTTTTTGTTAAGTCACGAAAAAAAAAATGCGATTCAGAATAAATCTATGTGACTCCATTCGGGAATTGAACTATTTACATAGGCAAGTTTGTATGGAACTCTCAATGCGCGAGTCCGACTCGCACTTGCCCAGTTTTTTTTTTTCACTTTCGCTGTCGTTTTATGCAAGATATATTGGCTGGGCTGCAAGCCAGTAATGAAGTTCAATGAACTGTCGAAACTAAAGAAGTGTGACTTCATTCGTTTGTTTAGTCGCTTTTGGTAACCGGATCACCGGTGGTTCACACTGTCTTGAGCGAAATTTATGTCGATCAACCTTGACAGTATTTAAATTTTGCAGTTGTAGTAATTTGATCAGAGTGAGGACTGAATGAGAGGTGTAAATTTATGCGATAGGATAAGTGGGCGGATCTTTTTTAAAAGTTATTTTGAGAGTTCTTAAAACCTATGTTCTTTAAAAACTCACGATGACTTTACGACTCACGGACGAAAATGGACTAGGTAGGTTCTGGTTTTGGTAGAGTGGAGATTTTGTCCGCCCACTGAGTGACCTCAGGAATGACGGTAGCACAGTGACCACGTGCTGCCGTGCACAGCGAGACTCAGGGGACCTACCTTTACCATCTCCTAATGGATGTGCCCTAGCATATACACAGATAGCGATGTTCTCAGAGTAGTCTTATAAGAGGTCACGGGTGGTCTTCCATGTGCTGACGGTGATCACCAGGTAGGTTTTAGTGAAGTAAGAATCCCACACTCCCTGGTATTTTCACCAAAAGTCAAGGCACCTTTTGATGGCTCCCCAAGACAAAAACAAAAAAATTGGTTGTGGCCTGTGGCCCTGTAAAGAAACTAGAAAGTCATAGACCACTCACCTCCACACACTATCTTCTTCTCTAAAGGTAGACCGTATGTAAGCACACTCTTTATTCACCACGCTTCTCTCTTCAGCCGCCGTCCTCGCGGCCCTGATCTGCCTGATAAGGTCCCGGAGCCGGGTCGGAGTCGGCATCCGCACTGAAACCGGTGCGACTGTTACGGACGACACACACACATAGAAAGCAGAGATCAGTGCCTGTTTAGAGTGCGTTATCTTACGACTAGGTGATGTCAAACGTGATTGGTGAATCGTTGTCAAATCGATAAATAAGAAGGGTTTGTGACGTCATGTTGAATCAATAATCAATAGGCTGTTGGAGTTTAGTGATGAACTATTATACAATTAATGACTTATTGAATTTTAAACCACAAAACGAACGATTCATCGTTTGATTCTTATTCATTCATAGAATAATTAACGTTTAGTTATCATTCATTTATAAATATCTCGTCTAAATAAAGCACCAAAGGCGAATCTAATGCTTTATTAGTCCAGTCAAATTAGACCAAAAAATAGGGGTAAGGTAACAATAATTCGCACCCAGCTGAAAATTGGTAGGATTGTTCAAAATACAATCATGAATGAAATCTAAAAAGTCCTCATCGATCCGACACCTGGAAAAAAAACTCGGGGTCAAAGGTCATGTAGCGACATCTATCGCGTCACATAAGAAAATCCTGAATCGCGCAATCAAAGTTCTCCGCGCGATTAGAACATATAGAACAGTCCGAAATCATCTATCGGGCAATTGCAGCCCACCAGACAGCACCCGTCTGGTTGGAGGATCCTCCCTTTTCAACGGAGGTTTGCGGGACTTTACTCTCTGTCCCGCATACCTCCAAACTGGTGACCCTCGACAAAGAACGTCAGCGCAGCCTTCGTGCAGCTACTACTTCGTGACGTCATCATCACTTCCTCAAGCTTTCGAGCAGCGAGCCATACAGCCAGCACCCACGGCTATAAAGGGTATCCTGACCACCAGCATGCCTACATGGTCATACCTGGTCATCACCCTCAGCCTCATCAGCGACCTTGGCGAAGCACACTGCACCTTCGGCCAGTCACATGAAGAGCAATGAAGAACCTCTCCTGGTCGGCGCAAGCAGTCAAGCCGCCACTACATCGCACAGCACCGCTCCGACTCACTGGAGCCAGCAGCACTACTCCGACTCACTGGAGCCTGCAGCATCATCCCGACTCACTGGGATAGCACCACCCCGACTCACTGGGGCATCACCGCAGACAGTTCCGACTCACCGAGAACTATGCGGCATTCGGTTCCGACTCACTGGAACCAACCTACCAAAGGCCTGGCACGCATCAAGAAGCATCAAGAACCATCGATCTCCGATCTCCGGAGGGGAGTGATGTAGCGACATCTATCGCGTCACATAAGAAAATCCTGAATCGCGCAATCAAAGTTCTCCGCGCGATTAGAACATATAGAACAGTCCGAAATCATCTATCGGGCAGTTGCAGCCCACCAGACATAACATCCCGTCTGGTCGGAGGATCCTCCCTTTTCAACGGAGGTTTGCGGGACTTTACACTCTGTTCCGCCTACCTCCAAACTCCAAACACAAACCTCCAAAGTCACAAAAAAGAGTTTTTCGTTATTTTCAGCAAAACGGTAAGTTTTATCATAAAATTAGTTCAGACAACAATTTTAGATCAGATAATTGCGGCTGTATCTTTTTTTTTCGTTAACTTAGAAGTTTGATTTTTTTGACAATTTCAAGGGACCGCAGACCTGAGTATATAGCTTTAATTTTAACTCGATAATTCAACGGGTTTCCGAGATAAAGGGTCTCAACTTGTCAGACAGACGGACAACAGAGTGATCGTAGGGTTCTGTTTTTTTCCTTTTGAGGTTCAGAACCTTAAAAACTCGCTAAGTACTCTGCCTCAAAGGTGGCGTGAAAACGAGTGCATATTATGATTATTACCCCTTTCAACTTTTTGAATCATTATATGTCAAAAGCTCTTAAGAAAAAAGTATTGAGACATTTTTGTAGATAATTATCTGATCTACAATTTTTTTCTTTTATGATAAAACTTACCGTTTTGCTGAAAATTACGAAAAACTCGTTTTTGTGACCTTTGACCCTGAGAATTTTTTTTCCAGATGTCGGATCGATGAAGACTTTTTATATATCATTTATGATGGTGTTTTGAAAAATCTTACCAATTTTCAGCTGGGTGCGAATAATCTTAAGTTTGTAACCTTGGATGTCTAAATAGACCGGATTACGATTAAAAAAGAACTTTTGGAATAAAGTAACTTTTTAGAATACTTGAGTTGAAAGTCGTTTCACCACACAACTTCAGCAGTAAACTCAGTATCACAAGTATCATGATTTCAGTTTGAGAAAAATCTCAAGTTTAAAAGCCTACTTATAAAGTGTTACGAACGATCAGTTACACTCGAAACGATTCGGTTACGACGGGCTAACTTTACGAGATAGAAATTACAGCATTCGCGAGACAAAATTAACAAGTTTAATAAAATAGACATTTCAAGTTATATCTGACTTTGAAATCGCTTTACTTTGCTACGATATCAATTCCAGCGAACCAAATATAGTTATTGGAATTCGTACCTCTTGAATATTTTAATCAAATGAAACCGTACAAAATGCTTCAGAAAGGTCGCTCTGGAGTCTGAGTTCAAGATCTTTTCTACTCAATTTCTGTATAGAAATACACTTCTGATAAGTTCCCGTTTATCGATTTTGACAATGAATCTTTTGTGATGAATTTGATTGGTTAGTAAATAGCTGAAAGCAAACTTAAATATGATTGAAAATGTTAGTCTATATTATCTGAAATACCTATTGTCTTGCCTTGACTAATATAGCTGTGATTATAGTAAGAAGGCTAGTTGCAGTTATGTAAAACGCAATAAATAGGTAAGTATAGTTACTTATTATGCTATTAATTCATGCTTGCAAATTGCGTCGATTTTAATATGGAGCCAAAGTGCAATTACCATTCAATCTGATGTCTTTGCTGTTCATAATTTATTGACAACAATTTTGACTGATTTTTAGAGTTGTTTACGATTCGAACACTGTGTCCGAATCGACACATTTTATTTTCAATATTTTTGTCACTGACGATTCGGACACCGTCAAATTTATTGAAGCTGTTTAGTAGTCAAAAAAAAAAGTTTTAAATTGTAATATAAAAAAAAAATATTACCTGAAGTTGCCGCCTTAAATCTAGCTTAAATAGTTTTGGTAGGGCTTTTTTATAAGGTCACTGTACTAAATAGTGTGTATCCAAATCGTCAGTGAAAATATTGTATAAAACAATTGTTTTAAGTCTACTACAAAATCCTACGAATTTTATTTTGCAAAATGCCAGTGTGGTCCCTCAGTTCACAGGCACATAAAATATTGAAATAAATGTGTCAATTTGGACACTGTGTCCGAATCGTCAGCAACTCGATTTTTATATTATATTAAAGGAAAACAAAATTACCACTCTCTCTAAAATTATTTACAGTGTTTCATATACTTAAGTGACAACTTAGACTTGTTTGAAATTAAAATAGGTTAGTTATTATTTATAAAACTCCTTGAATACCATCATGGAAAATACACTATCAATTTAGAATCAATTTGATCTGATTGATGAAGCTAACCTTGATTATTGAATGAACAAAATATATCATGTCTCAATTGATCAAATTGACAGTCCACAATTTGGCAACTAATAAACCTTACCATAAAACCAAAGCTAAAATTTATTATAAACTATCCTTACCTCTTTCTATGGCCTCATTTACCACTTGCTTTATGGTGGCAATGTTAAATGCCGGGTTGAACCTGTAAAAAGACTGAAGTTAGATTAAAAGTATTCATGATTGAAATGAGATATAAATGTGAGGAGAAGTTTTTGTAACCCTAATACTGGACTGCAATTCTGGACTAGCCAAAGTGTTGCAGTAAATCAGGTACTATTTTTTAGAGATATCTTCAGGATCACCAAGTTTTAAGGTTGATTTGAATAACCATGTTTTCCCTAAACATGCATTTGGACATAGAGTTGTGGACATGAGCCTGATATGTATAAAAGGAGAAACTGACTGACTGAGATATATCAACCCACAGCCTAAACTACTAAGACTAGGAGCGTGAAATTTTGCACAAAGCTGCCTTTTATGATGTAGGCGAACACTAAGAAAGGATTTTTTAAAGTTCACACCCTAAGGGAATGAAACGGGGGTCCAAAGTTTGTATGATGAAAACCTTCTTCCACGCGGGCGAAGCCGCTGGCAGAAGCTAGTCTATACATAAAGGTGAAGAGTTTGTTTGTTTTTTTGAATGTGGTAATCTCAGGAACTAAAATGGTTTGAATTAAAAATTCTTTTAGTTTTAGATATCCCATTTATTAAGGATGGGCATGCGCTAAATAATTTCATGCTACAAGCCAGGGAAGCAGTGCTGAAACCAAAGATGTGGGTGTATATTTTTTCCCCTATATTTGTTAAGCAAGGATAAAAGCAGAATGAAATCAAATTTTATTGTTCTATTTCCTCAATAATTACAGGATAAATGTACAGTTTTTGATTTTTACTACTCAGGTTATTTTTGGAAGATTGATGGGATTTATAAACATGTGAAATTACAAGTTGTTGATTTTGTAACTTTTCTTTTTGTACTTTTTCTTTTATTTCCTATCTTTTAAAACCTTGCTGTTATATTTTAAGTTACCTACTTACTAGGAAACTTATTTTAGGTACAATATTGTATATTATAGATATGAATTATAATATGCAATATTGTAATAAAGTTATTCACTTTAATACATTGATACAAAAACCTGTTTTAACCAGTTTTAACACCGATTTGTGGGAGTCAATGTACTCACAAGAACCTAAAATGGATCTATCAATTTTGTGAACAGGTCATCTCTGAATTATCTAGATCAAAAATTGTTGATATCATTGGCACAGTTCAGAGAGGTCAATAATTGAGTATACCGAAGATCGTCAATTCATAACATGACTTCACAATGATCAATTACCAATTGGAATTATCAGACAATCAGAAATGTGTTTATTTACTGATAATTATGATTATAGGTAGCCATGGTGATGTTGTTGTGATTGTTTTTTTTGTTTTTAAACATACCTAACTAAACATACTGCTCTTTTTTTTGAGGTGAGATATCATCAAACAACTTCTTCTACTCTGGTGTGGAGCAAGCAAGAGGGTGTGTCAGACTTATCCACCTGTGTCCTTCAGTTGCCCTTTACTTTTTAATATTTATGTCACTTAATTTCAGATTTAAGTGATAGTGCATATATTTTATCAAATTAGGTAGTACTTAATGAGTAAAAATAAATCTAAGGCCAAATTAAGGTAGAACTTAAGTATTAAAAATACCATTTGAGGAAACATCAATATTGTAACTAAGTTTTATAATGGATTTATTTAAATCAGTCTTAATAACTATAATTATTAAACATGCACAAACTAAACCAATTTTTTGTTATCTTATTCATCGTTAATGACAATGGATTTTACTAATGAGGTGGGAAATAATCCAATGTGCGAGAGGTAGTGTCACACTTTTATTGAATAAAACCACACCCATGTCCTTCAGTTGCCCTTTGCAGTCTAGGACTACAGTTTTCCATATCAGAAATTACCCGTAGATCCTGCTAATACTAAAATTGTGATTCAGTATGTTTCAATGTCTATTAATTTGCCACCTAAATAGCTAAACAGGGTTTTTATAAAATTTTGCACACAAATAGACCATGTTTTGGATTAGAAGAATTTTATACTGCTATTACACTACCATTGGGTTTTCACAACATTCAAATGGTAGCTTAGTCTGAAATACAAAAGGTTGACAGCGAAGGTGGGGATACTGAAACCAATAAAAAGCAGATAGCTTAATGACCTCATGACCTTTCTTCCATGAATGTAACATGCCATCAAAGCTTTGTTTAGCCTAACAATAACTTTATATAATGGCTAGAGGCATTGTGTATATACTAATAGAAATACAGACAGAGCATTGGTATTTATGTCTGGCTGTAAAACATGATGAATATTATTAAAATCATACAGGAATTTGAGATATCAGCTTTAAATTGATGTGTGGTCTATCTAGGTAAATTTTTAGGGCTTACTATAGTTATTTGTTACGATGTGTATTGAACCACATTAAATAGCAACATATAAGCATTCCCAAAGGGTTTGGCAGCCTTGTAAGCTATTACTGTACAATTAAAGTACACTTATTACACCAAAAACCTAAACTTTTTAAAGTCATGGTATTAGACCATTTTGCTAACCACTATACAGGATAGAAAGCCATGACAAAACAGTTTAATTTTTTTCTGGACTATGTAATAGAGTAATAAATTATGGCAAAATATAAAACAACAGTTGATTGATGATAATTGATGAAACATACAGAGGCTAAAACATAGCGAATGTCATACAAACAAACTAGAGCTGTGAATGTTAGCACAGTTGTAGATGGAAATTTGTATAAAAATATAAAAGAATTATTTAAAGAAGAATAGTATTCAGTTGTCTCGACTCATCTATAACAATATAAACAATGAGATCATCATCAACCAACTGCAGCAATAAGAATGAAACATTACTGATGATAAGTAGCAATAAACACCATAAATCAGCAAGTTAATGTTTTTTATTTACTTCTACTATCGTACATTAGTGTAAACATGTCTCACATGCATTGCACAATTTATACATAATGTAAATCATCAGGAATATCATGGAAATTGGTAATTGTTCACCTCTAACCTATTTGGTAATAATAACAATATAATTTACCCGGATTCAGAGCCGTTCATCTTGTCCGTATTATCAATCTTTTACAAGCAATAACAGATGTTTCTTGCGGTTCACGAACACAGGTAATCTTGCTTCACGGGGCCAGGTGCAAAGAACGAGAGGTCAAAAACCAGTCAACGAAAAACCACTCTGATACAAAAACTATCACTGGAATACTCTTAAAATCATAACGTAAGGAACTAAAAAGGAATTTACACGTATTTAGTTAGGTCTGTGAGCATTTTATTTCGTCACAAACCATAGAAATGCAAGTGAAATCGCATGCCACCTTTGACTAACTTCTGTCATATTTTCACTTCAAATTAAAACTCAAATGCGGCATTTACTCATTTTTATTTTCACTTATTATCACAGAAAAAGTGCTTTGTCAAAACTTAACGCTTTATTTTATTAACTATAAAGAAATAATACAATTGCCAGCTGACATTTCCGTGGTGCGTTGCAAGAAATTCAACATGGCCGCCGTGACTCGCACATGACGTTTGCTTAATTTGTGATCAAATAACTTTCCATATTCCTTCCCTTTATGTTTATCATTTAGAATTTTAAATAAATCGAAGTTTTAATGTAAAATAATATTATTTACGTTTATTTATAAGGAATTGCTAAATGATAATCAAGTTTGAATTAAAAATTACTGAAAGAAACTGGCAACTCGTGAATCCTGAACGAACGCTACGTGGAAAACCTTTTTGGAAAACGGAAAACTATTTCCGCTTTGCTACATTACCACCACTGAGCGTGATTGACATGTTTACACTGTTGAATTTGTTTAAAAGATTTGATGAGGCATTATCATAATCTATGTTCTAAAACATTATCAGTTATTATTAACCATTTAAATTGTCACCTACCTTCTGTTTTGTTCTGGCGGCAATACACTCCAATCAACTTCATACATAGGATATGCCATAATTTAAAATTTAAAAACCGCACTATCAAATTGTTCTAAAATTGGTTTAATAAAAACATTTCACTGGCTATGCCACAATATTCCACGACGGTGTAAACTGTACTGTTATCAGAAGTGCTTTATCAGGTGCAGGTACTCCTCACATATCCAGTCACAACGTATCTCTTATCAAAGGTACAATTTATCACTAAAAAAGGATAGCAATAGCAATACAGCACCAGTTCTAGTAATGTTTTATTCTTAAATGTCAATACTGTATGTACAAAACAATGGGCCGTACGAGTCACATCATTATCTTAATAGGAAAACTAATTATTATTCATTGTATCGGTAGTGTCGCTCGGTCGGGCGTAAGACATATTATACATGCGCTGGGTGTAGGTGTTGCCTTTATAGGTTGTCGTCGTGGTTGCGCGCCGGTCGGTCGATGCTGTTTCTCTTTATGCAGTCCACCAGCCATCTGATGCCTTCATCTACTCCATCTCTGTAAAGAAATTTCGATAAATAAATAGGTTAACATAATTAAAAATAAATAAACAAACTAGTATTTCCTGTTCAGTGAAAATTGTGCCTTAATGATAGGGAATTACAAAACTTCAATTCTTTCTACTAGATTAGAAATAAAGTAGATTGAAACAACTTTATTTAGTTATGTTTAGAAGATTGCTAATTACCAATACACTTTTTAACTCATTAGCGTGCGCAGTCAACCCACATAATATCAGTGTGATGGAAGCTAAGTAAAACAATAGATATGGCTATTGTTAAATCATTTCGCATATTATTTTGTTGATTTAACAAACTAAAATGTAGGCTTTGTTATTGGAAGAAGATAAAAGAACAACAATGAATGGACTATGTGAAATGAAAGACTAGAAAGTAGTATTCAACCGAAACACGATTTTCAGCCGAAACCGAAACTTACGTAGTTTTAGAAGTTTTCGAAATAAAGTTTTCAAATCATTGAAAAACAATAAAAATTGTTTTTGAGCCGCTGACCTGCCTGGCTATAGAAGTGGGTTCTATAGCCAGGCAGGTCAGCGATTACACCGGTAAAAAAACAAGTCCGTCAGTTTTTATACTAGTTATTTTTCACAATCGTCAGCCGAAGAAAGATAGTTCCGGCTGAGCCTAATATTCGGCCACTTTAGTGCTGATAGGCGAAACCAGTTTTTTTCGGCCGAACCTGAATCTTCGGTCTGTCAGCAAGATAATGTGCAAAGTGATTAAATGTTTGATTTCTGATTTAACAAACCAAAATGTAGGTTGTTAATAAAGGAAAATAAAAAAATAACAATGAATGAAACATGTGAAAGATCATATTATGTTTAGAAAATAATGACCGATTTTCAGACGATACTAAAACCGTAACCAAATATTCGGCTTCTCTTCTAGTTTTGGTGGAAACTTTATGTTTGAAAAATTCTAAAACTACGTAACCGTACGCAGTTTTAGAACTTTTTACCATATTTTTTTTTTAATTTTGTTGCAAAAAAAAGCATTCACTTTTAATGACTAATAAAGGCGTAACGTCGTAAATGTTAAAATCTAGTTTGTGAGCAGCTGACCCTGGCTATCGAACCCACTAATGATTACACCGGTAGACGAATTAATGAACGAGTCCGTCAATATGTAGTTATCTTTCACAACCGTTAGTCGAAGAAAGATAGATTCGCCTGAGCCAAATATTCGGCCACTTTTGGGCCGAAACCGAATCTTCGATCGGATACTACAAGTAATAGGGTGACTACTGAGATGATGACTGATAGGGAATTATGGAAGAAGAAGATATATTGCAGCAACTCCAAATAAATTGAGATTAGTGCAAGAAAATGATGAAGGTACTGCTAAGTAATATGTTCTGTCACAGACACTTAATATTGATTTCGGTGAAGTCTCGAAAATTTAAACGAAAACATATATCAATCAGTGTGACGAAAGTCATTGTTATCTGTGACTCAAATTATATCTTTGATAGGTATAATTATTATCAAAAACGATTGAGGGGACCAGTCCAGTATGGGTAGGGAGGGGCTTGCAAGTTATGATATCTTATTAAATAGGAATAATTTAATATGCAGGTAAATAAATTTTGTTATTGTAGGATTAGTAGTGAAAGGAAGTGCAGATTAAGGTTGCTTTTAGCAAGAGTTCCGTTTGAAGAATAAGAATAAAAAAAATGAGATAAAAGTAAATTCACAATAATTATCATCAAAAGAGTGAAGTGAAGTGTGTTTCAAATAGAAGTAGGTAAATATTATTCTTTGCCAATTTCCAATGCATTTACCCAGTAAGAGCAGATATGGCCATAAGCATTATGTCCCTCGCTCCAATTAGATGAGCATTCTGGTTGAATATGGGCTTCACGGTGTGAACTCCCATGCAGTCTGGAATGTCTTGTTTGTTGGCTAGCACTAGCAGCGGTACCCCGGAGAGGTGCTCTGAAGCTATCATTCTGTCTGAAACATAGAATAAAAACATTTAGAAACTTTATTACAAAAGGGTTTGAAATGTATTTTGAAAAGAGGAATAATCTACACATCTATGATTTGAACCCTCCAATTCTAGGTATAGTGGCTGCATAGTAGTAGGGGAATGCTACAGTTATTGGCCTCTTTTTAAACAGTTATTGAATATATCAGCTTAAGATGGCCTAATAAGCAATAACCTACCAAAATAGTAGATTCCAAACAGCATAGTGATTAATGCAGTTTTGAATTTACTATTGTACCAATAATTGTGACGTTTCCCCTACATATTTTATAACGTAAAAATAAAATGGGGTTAACAAGCAGAAGTACATAATTCCAAAAACTACATTATCATCAATCAATACATGTTTAAGCCATTACATGATAACATTGTTAAAGGAAAAAAAAAAGCATTTGATTGGTTGAATTTTATTAAGGTAGGCATTACAACACTATATAGCATTCCTTTCTAATTAAAGAAATACCATAGACTTTTACATTCTATGAAACCTACCAAAAAACAAAAGAGATTTCCAAAATTTCCAACTGCATGTAGTGATTGATGCATCAATCATCTTTGCTATGAATTTTGTTAGTTAATTGTCAAAAATTGTGATTCCACTTTTTAGTCTTGTATTTGATGCACAGTTGTTTTTAAAATTAACCTTTTCAATACAATAATTAAAGGCACAATAGAAAGACAATGAGCGAGCGTACGCATACATTTTCTTGGGGTTTAATGAATTCACTTGTTTCTATGGAGAAAGTAAACTAGATATATACCAACCAAAGGTTTCCTTTGACTCTGAAATTCGTTCTCTGTCAGACGAGTCCACTATGTAAATGACAGCATGACACTCTGCATAGTACTGAAAACATTACATTTATCTTTCAGAGTAAGGAATTTGATGTAAATCTAAATTGGAGTTTATTTTTGGTATATTGTACCAAATTGTAGATTTGGCAATAATCAAACTACCTTATCATGTCCCTCTGCACTAGATTGGAGAAATACTGCTGGAATGGAGATTCAAAAATCACTGCTTACCATTCGGTGGAATTGCAGTCAAGCATTAGTTTAAGTATAACAAATTAAAAAAATATATATATGATAGATTGTGGGCAATAGAAGAACTGTTTTCAGTACTGTTTTATTTTATGCTATTTTTTATGAGACATCATCAAATAGATTCCCCCGCTCTGAGTGGAGCTAGAGGGAGTCACAGACTTAAACTAACTAAAACCCACCTGTGTTACTTTTTACATTAGGGATATTACAATGATTTTATTTTAGAGAGATATTTACTTTGTCCCAAAGAGACTGCAGCTCTTGTTGTCCGCCAAGGTCCCAGAAGTTTAGCCTTACGCCATCCACATCTATTTTGCCTATGTTTAATCCAACTGTGGTTGTTATTCTATTTGGGTTCATGGCTTTATATTTCTTTGTAAATTTTGTTTTTGTAGCCTCCAGATAAGTCTGTAAAAATATTTGTACATTTGAAATTATATTTTGTTTTGGAAAAACTTTTTAAGTGTATTCGTTTCATGTTGCAGTTCTAGATATTTACCGTTTTCCCTGCATTGTCAAGTCCTAATATTAATACACAGTATTCATCTTTTTGCACCATGTATTTGTAAAACCCATGTAGTAATGTGTACATTTTATATCATTTTATGATGAATTTCATGCATTAAAAATATTTACAACAAAATAAAACAGCAGTTCCACTTCCACAAAAAAACGTCAACGTCAGTCAGGAATGCTACAAATATAAAATAAACAACTTTAACTTCACATCACCACTGTCTCTTTTTAAAACAAGACAAAAATAAGAGACTGATAGTAAATAGAGTTTAAAATATCATCAAAACTGGAAATCTGGATTGGAACGCGATTGGAAAACAGTTGTCGTTTTTCTGTCAAATATGACACAAAAGACCTTTGATAGCTGTCAAAGGTTACAAAGTTGCCTACAGAAAAAAAATCGTTCTGAAACGCAAAGAACTGATGCACCTAAAATACTTTTTTACTTTGGCCGTGCGATGTAGGACGGAAGGCGAGTTAAACATTACTCGTCGTTCGCAAGCTCGCGCCTGCGGTGGCCAGGTATCGTCCTGCAATTCCTCACGCTCGGGGCGTCTCCTGCTGCGGCGGCTGGGGCGTGAGGATGTCCGTTCCGTGACAGTTGCGACCATCTCTTTTGTTATCATTACTGCCTCGCACGAAGAAGGCCACCCCTTTCCATTCCCTCTTACTTTAGACCATAGCCTGAAACAGGGCCGGGCGCGAGTGTACACCGCCGCCGCTGATCGCCCCCACGATGACAAGGTGGTGCTCCACCCTAGCGGGGCAAACTTACACCGTATTTGTAAACGCACCTACGATACGTGTGAAAACGTTAAAAACGTTATTTTATATACAAAAAAAAATAAGGTCAGGCGGGCCAAGTTTGCCAAACATCACTTATTTTGCATTAACTGATGAAATCGCCATCTAGCGATGAAGGTATTTATTAAATAGTTCCAACATTAATTTGTAGATGGCGTATCTCCAGACATCCATTTTATTTCGGCAGACAAGTTGGACAGGCAGTGGAAAAAATCTGTTTTCAGTTATTATTATTGCAGATTTTGAAAAACAACTTTAGCGAATGCCTTGCAGAAATATTTTGCTATAATTTTTTTGTTAAAGGTGCCTTGTTTTACATGGATTTCATAGTTATCTTTTATATTTTTAACCGACTTTAAAAAAAGGAGGTGGTTCTGAGGTCGTCTGAATATTTTTGATTTTTGTATCTTATATATCTCTATCTTCATCAAATGTTAACCGATTTTGATCATTCTTTTTTGTTTAAAAGTGTTTGGATTCTAAGTGGGCCTATTTTGGTGAAGATCTTCGGAGATTAACCACGGAACACTTTAATAAATGATCTTCTTTTTAATCAACTTAAAAAAAGGAGTTTGTCAATTCGGTTGTATCTTTTTTTTTATGTTTGCGTTTGTTACCTCAGAACTCCGTCGTCTATGAACCGATTTGCAATTTTTTTTTCTTAGAGGGTATGCTTTCCGATTGTTGCCATTTTTTTCATAATCTAGTTCTGATGATTGGATCCATGAGGAATCGAGGGAATTCCTTAAATATTATAGGCAACCATATAGTGATTAGTGGTAGTTTCGTCGAGAACTAAAGCACTTACAGTCAAAAAATAACATTTGATGAAGAAGACCAGAAATTGCCAACGGAACTTCATATCCACTTAGATATCACAATGATGATAGTTAAGCGACTATGAAAATACAAATAAATAAATGGTTCTGAATAGAAATGTTGAAAATGGTATCTTCAAAGTGACCTAATGATGATGATGGAGATGGAAGATAGGCACCGAAAATCTGTAATTAATCAACGTATCCTAGCCGTGTTTGGGCCTATTAGAATTGTCATGAATTGCAGTTAGGCTATAAGGTACTATCGAACTAATCTGATGATGGAGCCGGAGGTGGAAGGTAGACACAGGAATTAAAAAGTGTGAAATAAAAAAACTTATTCTAACTGATTAGACAAGAAATGAACAACGATCCTACTCAACTTCTGAGGCGCGTTTTCGCGAATGTTAAAGATTGCTTTGAAGGGTATCAGAACCGCGCCGCGAGTGACAACATTTGAATAATGTTATTTTTATAATTTTCCCATTTTTCAGTTTCCTATTTTGAAATTTCTTTCTTTGTCGTTTTTTATTTTAAAAAACGTTGCCCTACCCTGTTCGCCAGGGGCGTAGCTACTGCCGTATCAGCCGCATCAATGATACGAGGCCCCGACATGTGCCATAATTCGTAATATGTTCATTCATCCACAAACTTAAATTCCCTTATTGATATATTGATATTTGCCAGTAGTGAAAGAATAATATCTACTACATGTTAGGCTGTTCTAATAGTTTTTAGCTTGCTCCGCTATTTCTAGCTTTTTCTACGTAAGGCGATAATAACCTATTCAAGTATCTTCAGAATGATCCAATCCAAAACAAGACACCTAGACCCGGAACACCTATCTGTTGGCCATATAAAAAACTTTTTACAAAAAAATAACACACCGACTTCCGAAATTAAAGTTATTTTGACCCTTTTAGTACTTTTTTTTTAGTGAAGTCGGTTATTTTTTTTGTAAAAAATTTTTTGTTTCACCCTTTTTAGTTGCGATACACTTATAAACAGAGTGCTTAATACTCATGATAATTCCAATTAACCCAAACACTGTTAAGTTACATTATTTTATTATGAAGTTCCTATGTCTACCTTCCACCTTCCAGGTCCTTAATCAGATCAGTTTGATAGTACCTTATAGCCAAAGTGGATCTCATGACAATTTTAATAAGCCCAAACACGGCTAGGTTACATTGATTAATTACAAGTTCCAATGCCTACCTTCCGGCTCCATCATCATCATCAGTTCACTTCGATGATACCATTTTCAACTTAATTATTCAGAACCATTCATTTATTTGTATTGTCATAGTCACTTAACTAAAGTTACCGTTGACCATTTCTGGTCTTCTTCATCAGTTCCATTTCATCAAATGTTACTTTTTGACTGTAAATGCTTAAGTTCTCGATGAAAATACCAAAATCACTATATAATTGCCTATAATATTTGAGGAGTTCCCTCGATTTCGCCAAGATTTCATCATCAGATCCCGACTTGGTGACTATGGGACCATTTGGAAAGTATACCTTTTCTAACAAACAAAGAATTTTTCAAATCGGTTGGCAAACGAGGAAGTTATGCGCAAACAAACATAAAAAAAAATACAAACATCCGAATTGAGAACCTCCTCCTTTTTTAGAAGTCGGTTAAAAATATTTGTTCTGTGCAGGAATCGAACCCGCTGGCTACATTATGCACAAGTACAATAAGACTAGTAGCAGTTAGAATAACACGGCACTATGCCGTGTTTGAATTTTGTTTGGACTGTAATTCGAAATAGTGCCTTGTTCGATGCAGGTGTCGAAAAAAATAAATTAAAATAAAGTTAAAAATTAAATGGGGTTCCCTTACAAGAAACGTTATCGTGTTGTTCGATTTTAATATTGTAGTACGGAATCCTTAGTGCGCGATTCCGATTTGCACACGACTAGTTTTTATTATTTATTTATTTAATACTTTATGCACAAACGTACAGCGGCGGACTTAATGCCTTAGGCTAATTATAATAATAATATCAGTCTATAATCACTGACAGGACTATTATTGCCAATAAGAGTGACATATTGCTAATAGATAGACTAGAACGTCGTATAATGATCATCGAGACGGTTCCTCATGACGAGAAACTAGTGAAAGCTGAAAAAGAAACATATATCTTGACTTAGGTCGATGGTTGTCGACATAAAGGGAAGTGGATACAACAGTGATAATACCGATAGTCGAGATGGACAATGGTAAATAGCCAAAGGCCTCGAACAACATCTGAGGAGGCTCTCGTTAGGCAGTTGGATCGATGGCTTGATCTAGTAAGCAGTACTCCTGGACCTGGCGCGTATTGTTAGTATTTTCCTCTTTTAAAAGCTTTGAGAACTTATCACGAGCTCTTAAAGCGATCCATTTAACGACCTAAACTGAACTGTTAAAGGTATAGAGCTTTATAGGGTGTAAAGCTCTATCCCTCTTTCTCGATCGTTCGCTTGACATTTTATCACGTCATGGTAAGGGAGACTACTATTTTTTTATATTTTTAGATGTTCTATTTTAAGGTTCCGTACCTCAAAAGGAAAAAAAACGGAAACCATATAGGATCATTTTGTTGTTCGTCTGTCTGTCTGTCAACATCCTTTATCTCGGGAACGCGTGGATATATCGAGTTATAATTAAGTCTGCGGTCCCTTGAAGCTAAAAAAAAAAACAAATTTCTTCTTTCAGTTGACGAAAAAAAAGTACGGTCGTTTGTGTCGCAAAAAACGTGTTTCGACACTCTCAAAGGAATCAAAATTCATAGGGTACTCCCAGATGACCTAGCATCCTGAAATTTGGCATGAAGCCAGGTCTCTTAGAAAAAATATAGGAAAAAATCTGAAAACTGTATATTTACAGTTGCAAAAAAAAAATTTGCTATTCGAAAAAATCTTCGTAACTCAATTTTGAGAATCGAACTGTTTTCATAGGTAAGGTTGTACGGAACCATCAGTGCGCGAGGCCGACTAGCACTTGCCCGGTATTTATATTTTTAAATGTTCTTTTTTTAAGAAAAGAATTAAAATTATAAGATTTATACAGGAAATAATATTATCAAATCATCTTACTTTAGGTAACAATACCCATCATAACATGAGCCTAACTATAGTGTCAACTTGTACCATGCTTGTCTTGTACCTATTAAATTAACCGCGTTACTACGCGACGTCACACACAGAAATTGTCAACTGGTTATTTATAACCACTGCCTCGTTGCAGAACGTAAACTTGTGCCATATATCTATCTCAGTTTGAAACTAGGTTAGATTACAACAGCTATATAGGTATTGTTATCATGATAAACTGATAGCGACCAATCGACAACAATATGAAGTCATTTTCTCAGAAGCTTTAGATTCTTCGTCATTTAAAAATGACGCGCCTTTTTTCTGTTTAAATAAAGAAACTGATAAGTTGCGTTCGAAAGATAAAATGTCGAATGTTTAATTTCGTACAGTTAGCGGTGTCGTGGTTGCATCACTTGTGTAGTGAGTAGCGGCTGCGGCCACTACGCTGTCTGTACACAAACATTCCCTGTCCGGAACGAGCGCTCTTTGTTTTGAATCAAGTTTCAAACAAGATTTCTGACATGTGAACACACAAATCACAATGGGACTCTCAACAAATTGCTGGAAATATCTCGTGCTAACCTTCAATGTATTATTCGCAGTGAGTATTTTATTGTTTTATTTAAAATTCATGTTTACCCTTGTAAAATAGAGCTGCAGCAGCGAATTTCCTGTTTGTTGTCATAACAACTATGTTAAAACACACACTTACAGGTCAATAACTTCATCATGTACAATTTCTTTTCATTTAATTTTATTACTTATTGTAGAATATAGCAATAGAGACGCTGACACACATTTTATTCTTTGCTGTAATTACAGGAACTTTTCTTGCGAGTGCATTGTACGATCAATCAGTGTAACACAACTAAAATTAATAGTATGTTATTAGTTTGACAGTGGCGCTAGTAGTCTTCTCTTTTTCAGTATGACAGAATAGAGTACGGATATTTGACAGTTAAAACCAACGACATTTAAATTTGGTCGGTTATAATAGTTTTCCCTAACAGTTCCGTTTATTGTCAACAGATGTCAGCTGTTGTGCTGTTCGGAGTTAGCGGTTTCCTTATTTACAAGCTCTTCGTGTATCGGCATTTCATAGGGGTAAATGCGGAGTACCCAGCCATACTTCTGTTGATGATGGCCATAATCACCTGTTCCATTGCATGGATCGGCTGGAGGACTGCCAAGTCAATGCACCAGATTCACGTCATTATTGTAAGTATTCATTGAGTTTCGTGAGTCATTAGGAGCCTGGCGTGTCAGTATTTTAGATTAAAGACGTAGTTATCTAATTGATCCCTGAGTTAACAGATCAAGTGTATGATTACAGTACAAAGACCGGATGATGGCTTAGAATTCTTGTTGCGAGATTCGTACGAGAATAAACTAAACATCTAACTAAGGCATCAGCGTGTACATGCACCCCGTAATACACATATACACATATTGATATTGTCTAAGCTCACGATTAAAATTAGTTAGTTATAAGCGAAATTCACGAGAATGTACTGCCGACAAACTGCCATGCAGTTTGGCAGATGTTATAAATGATTCATGATGTAGCAAATTTGTATAAATAAATAATAAAAAAAAAGTTAATTTATATTTATCTACCTCGACACAGTGGCGTAGCTAGGGGACCAACGGCCCTGGGGCAAAAAAATCTGGGGCCCCTTTTTTTACATGGGAAATTTTCTGATAATTTTACTTGTTCCGATTTTAGCAGGAGGGAGTAAGGAGTGTCAGACTTTTACTGACTAAAATGAGTTGCCATGATTTGTGTTACAGCATTAGTGTTGTTATTTAGATTTCGAAGGTGGGAGAATTTTTCGCTAGTTCAAAAAGGACTGCGTATAAGGTTTTGGGCCCCCCTCGAGCTTGGGGTCCCCGGGTCACTGCCCCGCTTAGTCCTTTGGTAGCTACGCCAGTGCCTTGACATCTAGAGAACTTTAATAATAATATTCCACAACTATCACCCAACAAATTACACCTAGACACAGAACAAATGATTGTGCTCATCACACAAACATTTGTCCTGGGTGGGAACCGAACCCACGACCTCTGGCATAGCAGTCAGGGCCACTAACTACTAGACCAACAGGCCAGTCAACAGTTAATGTTATCACGTTCATCTGCAGCTGTATTGCACAGCTGCTACCTATTCTGGACAACAAGTTTGGTTTGGATAACAAGTTTGTAACTGATTCTGGCTGACAGTCAGCTCATCTGTCACCTATGGGGATTGAAGAGCTAAACGAGATGGAGTACCCAGTTGCAAATACACGACCCTGCCGAATAGAGCACAAAAAGACTTGTAGGACCAATCCGATGCGGGCCCTTGAAGGGTTTATTAATTCCATATTATGACATTTCGCTTCAGGGTTATCGAAAAGCGTAGGTTATTATTAATAAAATGTTATTTTAATAATAATTTTTTTTGCGGATAAAATCTATAGAACAGGCAAAAAAGCCAGCATAGAAAAATAATACATAATTATATTTAAGATTAAAGAATACAAATACAATAAAGTAAGAAAGGACACACGGAACAACTTTACACTACTTCTCTTGTTATTTAATAATAATAATTAATTATTTATTTATTGACAAAAACACAAGTTTAAAGAAAATAAGAGATATACAATTGAGAAGAAGATGAACGGAGGACTCGTTAGAAGTAGCCGTGGGTCCCAAACTAGGCACAGCCTGTATATTGGTGGTTTTAGCTCAGGGACTCTTCTATGACCTCATAGCACGATCCTGAACTGAACTGTAAAAGGGATGGAGCTATATGGGTATATAGCTATTTCTCGCTTGCACGACTGACATTTTTTTTACACATCAATGTAATGGCCCCTGCTGTTGACCTCTATTCGCCTGATAAAAGAGACAGATTACAAGAAACTTTTCTTACTAGTTTTTTAAATGGTATTTTTCCAGACGGGAATTCTGATAATCCTCGTCGTGGTGATCGAATTCTCCTGCTTCGTGTGGGCCATGGTCGTGTGGGACAACGTGGAGATCGACATCAAGTCCACCATAATGCATTATTTCGAGCTGATGCTGCAGAGCACTGACAGCTCCAGTGTTGACACGATACGATGGGACAGGCTACAGGTTAAGGTGAGGATCAAATGTTTAAAACAAAAGGTAAATAGGTAGGTAATGATAAAAAAATATATAATTAAATAAACTTAAAAAATCGGTCGTTGTGGAGACGCTTGGGGGTGGCCTTTGTCCAACAGTGGACGTCTTTCGGCTGAAATGATGATGATGATGATAATGATGAAACTTAAAAAAAAAACAGCTTAATACAAGTCGAACTCGATGGTGTTCCGTACCGTCCGTAGCAAAAAACAGCAAAAAAAATCACGTTTGTTGTATGGAAGCCCCACTTAAATATTTATTTTAGTCTTTTTTTTTGTAGTTTTTCCTATTTGTTATTATAGCGGCAACAGAAATACATCATCTGTGAAAATTTCAACTCTCTAGCTATTACGGTTCATGAGATACACCTTGGTGACAGACGGACAGACAGGAAAGACTAGATATACAATAAGATAACATGTGGAGACGTTTGGCCAGGAGCGAGAAAAAATAAGCTAACAAAAAAAAAGGACAAACGTACTCCTACATTCGAACCAATAAATAAAGACTTCATGCTCCGCAGACACCCCATCATCTATTTTGCTGATTATACATTCATATTATAACTGTACGCTATATATATATACCAAATTAGTAATTCTTCTCCAAATTAGTAGTTCTTGCAATGTGCATAAAAAATTATAATAAATTACCCAATGAGATTAAAGACATTTAATTTGACAATAAATTTATAAACGCACTCAAAATGCACCTAATACAGAAGTCTTATTATAGCCTAAATGAGTTTTTAACAAACTGACATTCTGTAATATCAATATTTTAGATTATTTGAAGATTGACGCAATGTAATAATAAATAAATTAATAATGAAATCATCATCATCTTCCTGCCCTTATCCCGTGTTATTTGGGGTCGGCGCAACACGTTTTTTTCTTCCACTCTGCCCTGTTACTCGTCATGCTATCACTAACTTCCTTTTCTTTCATATCACTCTTCACACAATCCATCCATCTTAAATTAATAATGAAATGATGACAATAATAATTTGCATAATGTATATATTTTTAAATAACTTTATATATTAGTGCATGCAATAATAATTTAATTTATAAAATGTTGCGGTGCCCTAGCAGAGTTCATTCACGATACTTATATTTAATTTGTAACAAGACCTTTTATACGACATGAATGCAATATAAATTAAATTAAATAAATAGTACATACTTAAAAAAAGTAGGTACCACGTACAAGCTACTGAATTATGGGTTGCTGTGGAGCATCTCCCCATCAACCCCAAGTAAAATTTGAATAAATGTAACGTAGACGGGATTTATAAAAATTGTACTCTTATTTTACCACTGGATGTACTAGCTATGGCTACTTATAACCTTGTGTTTAGTCCTGTAGGATTATATTCGTTCTAACGTCGAAACTCATTTCAGTGCCTCAATTTTCAAACTGTAATTGATATTACTAGACATCGGAGTAGGTAGATTGAATTGGTTGGATAAGGAATTATTTCCTCGAATACGGCGCGACCCTCACAGGCTCGTGCTGGATGTCATGCCAAGGCTAGCTAAATATAATAAAAGCTGTTTGTATATGTGTGTAGAAATATTTAATAGGATACTGAGTTATGTAAAAATTCTCAATACTAGATTATTTAAAAGTAAATTGTATGATTGGCTGTCCACTAATAGTTTTTATAGTCTTAAAAGAGTTTTTGACAAAAAACATTGATGTATTATATGCACAAAATTTGCACGCTTATAATGTTAAGCAGAAACATGTATGCTCTGTATTCAATCTTTGTACCATCTTTTATACCATGTTTTTATGCAAATAAATGTTATTCTATTCTATTCTATTCTATTGGGGTCATTGATCCGAAACATATATATTAATATGGACTTACCACCGAAGAACCGGAACCGACCATAGAACCGGTAGGAATTGTATTATAATGAGTAATATTATATTATTCATATTTTTTTTTAACGGCACACAGTCACTATTTGACACAACCTAACGACCAATCAGAACATTATACCTTCCTTAAAATTTTGAATTGAAATCCGGAAATACCGAAATTACTTTCCCCATGTATGTACGTATGTGTTCTAGTTTAGTTTCCTTTTATGTTTATATTGGTGTACAATAAAGGATATAATAAATAAATAGCAGCCGTGAGACACGCATTACGTCACTGTTTTTTTTCTTAGTTGTCTTAATTTTTGTTTTTACAGTGTGTGTATCCATGCGTGCCAAACAAAATATTTTTCTTTCTTTTCTTCTTTCTTTCTAAATAAATACGGAAAAATGATTATCTATGTTATTCTTTCTGCGTGCATTTATGATACAAGTACCAAAAATCAATCTACCTACTTCGATCACTGGATATTACATACTAAGTCTTCTTAGCGATGCTAAAATGTGTCAGCACAATTCTTACATTGTCTAACCAATGTTACCATCTTATTCCAGTTTGAATGCTGCGGCGTCTCAGGTCCCAGCGATTACACGTCCAAGGGGCAGGTCCCCTTCTCCTGCTGCGGTCAGGGTCCACTAGACGCCGTCCACAAGCCCTACGCGCCTGACTGCTCGATGCTGTACCAGAGAGGATGCGGAAAGCCTTTATATGAATATGCGAGACAACAGCTTCTGTTGGTCGCTATGACGGCTTTAGCAGCGTCTATATTGCAGGTTAGTTAGCATGTTATTATAAAAAAAAAAAACAGACAAGTACGAATCAGACTCGCGCACTGGTTCCGTGGAAACTTACATATGAAAACAGTTGAATTCTCGAATTGAGTTACGAAGATTTTTCCGAATCCTAAAAAAAGTTTTTTTTGTGACGTAACTACAAATTTACAGTTTTCAGATTTTTTCCTATACTTGTGCTATGAGACCTTGCTTCATGCCAAATTTCAGAATTCTGGGTAAACGTACCCTATGATTAATAATATAATTTTGATTCCCTTGAGAGTGTCGAAATATACGTTTTTTGCGACATAAACGGCCGTATCTTTTATTTCGTTAACTCAGAAGTTTACTTTTTTCACAGCTTCAAGGAGCCGTAGACCTGAGTATATGGTTTTAATTTCAAATTGATACCTCCAAGCGTTCCCAAGATAAAGGTTCTTGACAGATAGACGGAGAACAATGTGATCCTATAAGGGTTCCGTGTTATCCTTTTGAGGTACGAAAAAAAAAAAAAAACATACAACTAAACATATAACCTCCTTCTTTTTGAAGTCGGTTAAAAAAATTGTAAAAAATAGTGCACCACTGTCCGCTAAGTTAAGTCGTTTAATAGGTACTCGTTTAGCGCCAAGTGTATCTTTGGTGTAAGTGTAAGCAGTTTCATTTATGCGCTGACTTGAACAATTGGTAGATTTAATGTCGTGGGCGATGGTAGGACAATTAAAGATTGTCCTACCGTGTACCTACATATTCGAATCAACCCGTTCTTTGTCTGGTCTCGTCCGTGGTCTCCTAGGGCGCACGACTCGGTCTTGGACTGATAGCGTTGACTTGGGACCTAAATCGAAGTTCGAGCCACACAGGGATTGCCCTTAGCGTGTAGTTTTACTTAGTTTATTTTAATTTTTCGCTTTAATTTTATTAAGGTACACTACAAGCAAATCTAGCTAATCAGTGGACAACCTCATAGGTTGACAGGCAAGGAATCAATCATATAAAAACAGAACAATTTCACGCCGAGACTCGATTGCAGACAGGGGCGCCGACTCCGTGGGTGCTCGTGGGCTCGAGCACCCATGAGAAATAAACAGTGGGTGCCGAGCACCCCTGAGAATTAACAGATCAGTAATAGCCTTTTAGGGATGGTGTTTTCATTACCCGACGACCCATTTAGCGCAGTGGTTTATAGCGCCGGTTGAGACGCAAGGGTCGCGGGTTCGATTCCCGCACCAACACAATTGTTTGTTGATGAAACAGATATTTGTGTTGGGTCTGGGTGTTTGTGGTACCTTCGTTGTTCCGCAGTATGTAAGTAGGACATTCATTTATTTGTCGGTTGATCACTGTGCATTTCTCGTCTCACACTTCGCCACTTTTTCGAGTCATAAAATGAGCATGAGCACCCGTGAGGTTTTCTAAAAGCCGGCGCCCCTGATTGCAGACCTATCGAAAGTAGAGTTCCTAATTTTATTTCTTTGACAATGCTCGTTCTTAATCTAGATCTCGTCAGATGAAAAGCGATGAATGAGGACCACGATAGAACGAGCATGCTCAGAACATTCGGAACGTAAAATATACCATTTATTGGACTCGTTACCGACATAAGCGTTAAAAATAAAAACAGACGAAGGCAGTTAAGTTCTCAGACTCCCAAATTCGTTGTCTGATCTACGGACCACCGGAATTTATTTAAATAAAACAAAGTATTATAAAACAAATGCTCTTTTCGATTAGAAAGTTTATTTATGAAAAATAAGTCGTGGATCTGTTTATGTGAGGGGTGCGCCAAACGGGTTCCTAAATGTCCTTGAATCTCCCATTGTGATGTCATTCGTCTGGCTATAAAGAGGGGCTTATAAAAGTAATACTGTTATTTGGCCATAATATTTTTATTTTTGTCTACTTTTCTCCCCTCAGGACACTCCCCCAGTGTCGATACTTCCAAGACTAAACGAAGCATTAATATTGGGGTGCAAAGATGAATACTAATGTGGTCTCGTCTGGCTTCTTGAGTTTAGAAATTGGTGTGGCTAAAAAGATTTTGCATTTAAAATCGATAAATTGTGAATATTTGCACATTTTGCAGGCTTTGCAAGGCTGCTCAGCAGAGTTTTAAAGTCTCAATTTATCGATTTTCTGCTGTTTGAAGTTTTATTTCTTTGCCTTTTGTATTTTTTTCAGTTGCCCTTTGTGTTCTGTAGCCGTGGTAACTCTCAAATAATGCCCGCAGCTCTAGATAATCACGACTTTTTCTACGCCATATCGTACTACAGCTCCTGAAATATAAACCTAAGACTTTTTCTTGTATTTTTACAAGTTTCGACCAATTCAAATCTATATTTTACAAAAAAAATCAGACCTCTTTGATGATTTGTCAGCGAGATATCAGCGATAATATATTAGTCACAGTTTCGATGGCACGACCATGGAGTTTTTGCTTTGTAGCTCCTAAAATATAAAGCTAGGATTTTTTGTTGTATTTTTACAAGCTTCTACAAATTCAAGTCTATGTTTTACAAAGAACTTCAGACCCTTGCGACACTATTTCAGAGAGATTTCGGCGATGACGTGTATTTCACCGTTTCAATGGCGTCGTCATGGAGTTTTAGTCTTACAGCTCCTGAAATATAAACCTAGTATTTTTTGTTCTATTTCTTAAAGTTTTGACAAATTGAAATCTGTGTTTTACAAAAAAACTTTAGACCTCTTCGATGCCTTTTCAGCGAGATATCAGTGATAATATATTTGTCACCGTTTCGATGGCGTGGGGGCCATGGGCTTTTAGTCTTACAGCTCCTCAAATATAAACCTAGTATTTTTTGTTCTATTTCTAAAAGTTTTGACAAATTGAAATCTGTGTTTTACAAAAAACTTCAGACCTCTGCGATGCTTTTTCAGCGAGATATCAACTATAACATGTTTGTCACCGTTTTGATGGCGCGGCCATAGGGTTTTTGCTTTATAGCTCCTAAAATATAAACCTAGGATTTTTTTCTATATTTTTAAATATTTTTCACAAATTCGGTCTGTTATTTACTTGAATTTCAGGTCTCTGCAACGCTTACTTTTACAGATCTGCGTGGCCGCGCCATTATCCGCGTTTCAATGGCGTGGCTCATTCAAACCCTTATAACTTCTTAACCATAACTTTTACAAATGTATGGTTTTGGGAATCATATTTCAATTTTTTTTACAAAATTTTGGCATTGTTTTTTTTTAATTATCGTCATGACCGCGCGATTGAAACGCTCACGAAAAAAAAAAACTGGGAAAGTGCGAATCGGACTCGCGCAGTGAGGGTTCCGTACAAACTTACTTACTTTAAAAGTTGTCTGTAAAAGAACGCTCATTGTGACACCCTATTAATTTTAAGTTCCTAATGTAATTTTTATTTTTGATGTACAATAAAGAATATATCTATATTTCCCGAATTGAGTCTCGAAGATTTTTCCGAATTTGTGATATAACAAAAAAAAAAACAGTTTTCAGATTTATTCCTATATCTGTGCTATAAGACCTTGCTTTATGCAAAATTTCAGGATTCTGGGTCGACGGGAAGTACCCTATGAATTTTGATTCCCTTGAGAGTGTCGAAATATACGTTTTTGTGACATAAACGGCCGTATCTTTTTTTTCGTTATCTTAGAAGTTTTATTTTTTCACAGCTTCAAGAGACCGAAGACCTGAGTATATGGTCTTAATTTCAATTCGATAGCTCCTCACGTTCCCGAGATAAAGGGCCTTGACAGACAGACAGACACACGTACAACAAAGTGATCCTTTATGGGTTCCGCTTTTTCATTTTGAGTTAAGGAATCTTAAAAACAACTTTAAAACAGATAAAATGCTTTCTATGTACTAACATATTTTCCGCAAATACAATCTCATGGCCGTATGACCTTTTAAATAATGGCCTTAGGCAAGCTGATCCCAAAGGACAGTTAACCTCGAAACGTCGGTACATCGGTGACACTCTGAATAACAATGGCGGCCTTGTCATAAACAATTACGCACCGTAATTAAATTTCATGTCGTCTATGGTCCCTCGGGTTTATTTAATGAATCATTTGTTACGTTAGCGGTTATCTATTTAAATTGACTGCATTGGCTGAAAAGTTATTGAAATTTTTTAGTTAAATTATTTATTTTTACGCTTAAAAACGTTAACTTTTTACAGACACCAGTATCTCAAGAGCTACTTAAGAATTTGAATAGTCAAGCCTATGGGCCAAGTGTAGCGTTAATGTTTATTTCAGCCATACCGCAGTCGAAGATATAATAATTTACTTTAAAAGGTTGCAAAGGTCAGACAGGTCGCTCCACAAAAAAGAGACTCACTCATATATATCTTTTCGAGGATAATTTAAAGTCTCCAACGTTATCGCTTACCGATAAAGCCCTTGAACTACGATAAGGATGAATAAAAAAATATAATTTGTGAGTGAGACTGAGACTCATTTTTAGGGTTCCGTAGCCAAATAGCAAAAAACGGAACCCTTATAGATTCGTCATGTCTGTCTGTTTGTCCGTCCGTATGTCACAGCCACTTTTTTACCGAAACTATAAGAACTATACTGTTGAAACTTGGTAAGTAGATGTATTCTGTGAACCGCATTAAGATTCTCACACAAAAATAGAAAAAAAAACAATAAATTTTGGGGGTTCCCCATACTTAAAACTGAAACGCAAATTTTTTTTTTTCATCAAACCTATTCGTGTGGGGTATCTATGGATAGGTCTTCAAAAATGATATTGAGGTTTCTAATATATTTTTTTTCTAAATTGAATAGTTTGCGCGAGAGACACTTCCAAAGTGGTAAAATGTGTGTCCCCCCCCACCCCTCTGTAACTTCTAAAATTAGAGAATGATAAAACTAAAAAAAATATATGATGTATATTACCATGCAATCTTTCACCGAAAATTGGTTTGAACGAGATCTAATAAGTAGTTATTTTTTAATACATCATAAATCCTAAACCGCAATTGACCTTTCAATTTTGTACGGAACCCTGAGTGCGCGCGTCCGACTCGCACATGCCCTGTTTTTACTAACATAGAGCTGTTTTTAAGTCATGTCATAAGTTAGATATGGCATCTAATTAACAGTAGCATGTAGACGAATTAGCAAGACATGTCTATAAGTTCGCTTCAAAATACTAAATACTAAAACTGGTGTAAACAAAAACGTAATATCTATTTATAGTGGCCACTCATGGTTGGAACTTGGAACGAAGGTGACTGGACATGGGTCGTTGGCTGGCGATTAGAAATATACGACCGCTTTGAACGAAAAATTTTTTTTAATTTTTATTTAGGTACTTGAGGTAGAGATCGTCATCTATGATAAAAATAAATCACATAAATTTCTGAGCAGTGGTGGCCGAGTGGTAACGGCCGCGACTTACAAGTCGGTGCATTACTTTGTGTAATTTATTTCATCACCACTGCTCTCAAATCGGTGAAGGAAAACCATCGTGAGGAAACCGGCATGTCCTAGAACCAAAAAATTCGAAGACATGTGACATCCACCAACCCGCACTGGGCCCGCGTGGTGGATTACGGCCCATTCCCTCTCCTAAAGAGGAGGCCTGAGGCCCAATAGTGGGAACATTATAAGGCCGAATATGCTATATGAATATGCTAATATAAATTTTAATTATAATCTATATATATAAATGCGAAATACCACTCACTGATTAATCACGAAATCTCAGAAATTATAACATCATTAATTTTTATTTCTTTTTCCTATTCGCTTCGCACGGCTTGTGCATTCAGCCAGTGTCAAGTTTGAGAGCAGAGCTTGTGTTATGAGTACTAGAAAACTGATATACATACTTATATATTTCTAAATAAAAACATATTTTACATAAATTACTGGATGTAATTTATGTAAAATAAAGACACAGAACAAATGATCGTGGTCATCACACAAACTTGTATCCTGGGTGGGAATTGAACCCACGACCTCCGGCATAGCAGTCAGGGCCACTAATCACTAGACCAACAGGCCAGTCAATCTGTCTAGTCATAGTCACTTTTTACCATTACAATACGGATGTAACGCATTCTAAAGGGCCTATTACACTACGCGATATTCAGACTGTCTCATTTTTTGTTCCGAGTAAGGCCGGTCTAACCCTTATTACACTACGCGACATCGACTAAGACTGTCTGAATATCGAGCAGTGTAATAGGTCCTTAATGTTTTGTAGCAGGCATTTGGCAGATGGTCAATACTACAATCAGCGACCGATCAAGAGTTCTGACCGCCCTAGGCTAACTATGAGGACGCGCCCCCGCTAGGTGTGTCGGAACGGCCTAAAAAGTAGTGAGTAGAGTAGTAGTGTGAAAATTTTAACATAGTTACCTACCTATAAAAGTTTTCAAATCGATCTGCAAGCAAAACTAACGTTGTCCTTTAATCCTAAGGAGGCCAACCATTTTTTAACCTGACCGTACATAAAGGCAAAATACCTCACGCATTATAAGACCAAAATCATGACAAGTGACTGCAGGCTATCAAGTAGAAAAACCAATCTAAATCAAGTGAAACATTTTTGCAACTGATTAATGATTTATTTGAAAATTATAGTAATCAAGTAATTATTACGAGGGCGAGTCAGAGAATTTCGGGAATCAAGGAAGTGACACAACATTACTATTTAAAAATGTAGGTATTTATTGTTTTTCGAAGTATTCTCCGCGAAATTTGACACATTTTCCCATACGATGGAACCAATCATTGAAGCAACCATTCCATTCGGAAGTTGGGGTCTCCAAAATGGCCGTTTTGTAGCTTCTTCAGGTGATGAAAATCTCTGTCCGGAAAGTATAGAAAGCATTAGGATGTTTTCTTGCTCTAAAAACTCTTTTGTTCTGTGCGCGGTGTGAGAACTCGCATTGTCGTGATGGAGGATGATGCGGCGGTTGCAGTTCTCTTTACGGAGTTCAGAAACAACCTGTGGCAAACAAATGCTAGCATACCATTCTGCATTAACCGTTCTTTGTCCCTCAAGAGGAATAGTCGTAACGTGGCCGGTTTTGGAGACAAACGTGGCCACCATTTTTTTTTGCAACACTCCGTGAACGAACAATTTTTGTTGGCTTTAACTCATTTTCGAACACCCAAACTCGTGACTGGTTTTTTGTTTCGGGTTCGTACGCATATATCCAGGATTCGTCACCTGATACGATGTTGTATACAGCATTTGAGGATCCTGCGTGGAATCTTTCGAGAGTTCTGACGCACCAAGTAACACGAGCCGCTTTTTGCTCTTCACAGAGCGAATGATGTATCCATCGGGAAAACAACTTTTTTACACCTAATTGTTCATGCAAGATTATTTGTATTTGACTCATGCCAATGTCTAAAGTTGCCTAAATTTCGCGGTATGTCACATGTCGATCTTTCTCAATCAGCTTACGCAGAGCATCAACGTTTTCTTGGGTGACTGCAGTTTTTGGACGACCTTGACGGGGATCATCACTGAGCTTGACACGTCCACGTTGAAATTCAGCAAACCAGCGATAAATTGTGCATGCAGAAATCATCCGGTCAACACACTGTTTTTGTGTTAAACCACTTCGAAAGTCATAATAAATCATCGCTCTTGAATTTTCTCGAGTCAATTCCATTTTCTCAACGACTAAACAAGTTTGACAAAACCTTGTGACAAGACCGAAAACTTTTTTTAAATAAATACATGGTATTCGGTTTTTAAAATCAAGGAGTTTTCAATTTAAAAGATTTTAATATGACAGGAACAGTGGCAATATTCCATTCCCGATATTTTTAGTGCAGCCTATTATTAGATTATACAAAAGTCATTTTTGGAGCTTTAGTGTTTGCAAATCTTTCCACATTTTTTTTTTCAAATTTTATAGTTTGTAAAAAATAACTCTCTATACACATTAGTGAAAACGAGAAAAGTTTTTGGCGGAGTGTGGAGCGCAAGTATTTTTTTACTCTTTTAAGTGCTGAAAAAGACCTTTCGCCGCTGCAGTTGGTAACACGATTCGAGTAACAAGTCAGTGTTTGATAAATGGGCACTTTTTAAATTTTCAAAATTTATTGTTAAAATCAGGGAACCTCAAGCGCATTTATTTTAGTATTTTGTCTTGGTCCAGTTGAAATATGTAGGGTAGATGCAATACACGAACACGACACGATCTTAGCGCGCCCCCCCGAACCTCGCGCCCTAGGCTGCAGCCTAATTAGCCTAAGGGTTAATCAGGGCCTGACTACAATAAAATTCTTAATTCAATTTTACCGAGATTACCAATTTGCGCAGACATTTGAGATACCAAACTACATCAATTTTACATCAAAATATTCACTAGAAATCTACGTGCGAATAATTAAAACAGCCACAGAACTCCATCCGAAAGAAATCCAACAAAAAGTCGACATCGTTAGCCCTTTGCTATAACAAGAAAAAAAAATACAGAACGCAAGATGAAGGGAACTTGGGCAGGTAATTTTGTTAAAAGAGAGTTTAACAAAATAAAGCAGTAGATCAGATACATAGCCAAATTTAAAAAGGTTTTGTTACAATGTAAGATCAAGTTTCGCATATCATTCTATGGAGTCTTCAAAGGAACAGTATACCGTTTTACTTTTTATTTGCTTCTAAGATAAGCAGCTGAGTTATGTTATCGTTCGTTGACAGGAAATATTACTTCTTAGAGTTCTTTGTCAAGCAGATCGTCCGGGGAAGTACCTACTATCTTGCGGGTTATTTTAATTACCCTCAAGTGGCCTAAGGCCCACGGTACTCTACTATAGATACCGGCACGGATCTTGAGCGCTGACTTCTACATTTCTACTTTCGCAGAAGCACGTAGAAGTGAAATATCGGGTCTCTTTAGTGGTATGAAAAGAGATGCGGGGGTGGGGAATGCAATCCTTGTACAGTGATTGGCTCGCCGATCTGGACGATGTGCAAAGCGACCCCAGCTGTTTCGCCGAGCGCTCAAGATTCGTGCCGCTATCTATACATTAGTATGTAACCAATAACAATATCTAGGTATAGTTAAACTTCTATTTAATGATTATGGAAAACCCTTACAAGTAGGTAATCGTATTTCCAATAATGAAATAGGTTTTAGGCATCATTATATCGAATGAAAGTTACGGTACCTACTTTTTTTTTTCATTTATTTATCATTAATACAAAAGAATACAGGATTTTCTAAGTTAAATAACAACCAAAAACCACTAAGGTTTAAACTTGTGCTATCATGAATCTAATCTCAATATCGAAACTACACAAAAGAATTTTTTGTATGTGTACGTTATTGTCGATAACAATTTATAAAAACTTTAGGTCGTAAAAAAAACATTCTTAAATAATACTTATACTACACTACTACTACTGCTACTTTATATGTATGTATTTAGAAATATATAAGTATGTTTATCAGTTGTCTAGTACTCATTACACAAGCTCTGCTTAGCTTGGGACTAGACGGCGTTGTGTGATAGTTGTGGAATATTATATTATTATTATATTATATTATACTTAAGTAAGTAATATTGCTTAAGTTTGCAATTGATATTTTTGTGTGTAATTTTTTTTTATTTCTGATACTGTACTGTACTTAGGTACCTAACTCAATATTTATTTGTATGCTTGAAACACTCGGGTTATCAATGACTCGATGTCAACGGTTACCTACTCATCGAAGAAAATAAGTCATGAAATTTTACACAATTTTTTTTCTATACCTACCTATTTGGGTTTACTTATCTGAATTGGTATTAAGTACCTAAATGTTTATTTTAAGTACAATTAATTTGGATGGATAGGTACTTGGGGGTTCGTTTTGTTATTGTTTTAACTTGAAACTGTTCAGGTTTTAAGTTATAAATTTAGGCTATGTTGGTTGATAAACAACCTAGATGTAATCTAGTGTAATCTATCTATCTCTATCTTTGTCCACCTATATCCGTTATAGACTTGCGGGGTTACCATGACGTTCAAAGTAAGATTGTTTCATTCTTATTTCAGTGTGTGTAAGAGACAGAGCTATATAGGTTGTCTAGCGCCATCTCTTACCCACACTGGAAATAAGAATGAAACAATCTTACTTTAAACGTCATGGTACAGGTCTTGGAAATCACTAACCGATTTGCCCCAAAGTTTAGACCATTAAAACAATACCTAAAAAATGCAAATTTTTCCAACCAATAAACCAAACGTAAGCACATATTTTTTCAGTAGTTTAATATATAAATAATAAATTTGTTTAAATCAAGGGCCATATTTCGCAAGTATTGTGCGAGATAACATGAAAGAAAACGGAGAAAATATAGTATAAAAACTGAGGAGAATGGACAAAAAGAACATGTCATGAGGGGATCCAACCCTCAAAAAAAGTCAGCTGACAGCCATCAACCTTGGCCAAATCGGTCAAGTGCGAGTCGGGGTATGAACTCCATAAGATCGATATAGTGCATTCCTACAAATTAAGGAGATGTTTACCAAATGTATGACGTCCTGACCAAGAATTTGTACACTGTATAGTTCGACAATGTAGCAATGATGCTGCACTTTTAATTTTGTCTTTAAAGTTTTCAACAGCTAATTGTCCCTTCAACAGTCAGCAGTGGCTTCGACGAACACTATTTTTTTTTTATTATCTTTATTTCAGCCGAAAGAGACGTCTTTCGGCACTACTAGACATAGGCCTCTCTCAAGTGTCGCCACAGCCTCAACGACCGGTCTTGTGCGTCTCGCATCCTTTGGATTCCCGCGACCCTCACCAAGTCACCGGTCTACCTTGTGGGAGGCTTTGTTGCCGTGCTGTTGACAGCATGACCGTGAAAATTTGACGTCACAAGCCTATTAGGGTTGTGAGTTCTTGCCCATCGTACCCGCAACTATGAATCCGCGATTGAGACGTGTTGCCCCTGCCCCTACCCTCAGAAACACGGTTACAAGTTGGAGGGTTGATAAGAGGCATTTGTCACCTATCACACACTCAAAAAAAATCTGTTTCCGACAAATTCTAAATGCTAAACGTAGTTAAAGATAGACTCGCATAAGAGTTTATTAAAAGTAGTATCATTGAGATTCAAAATGTGAAACACTCTGTTTGAGCAATAATTGCTTTGACTTTTACTACATTTTTATTTAACACGGATGTCATGATTAAAAAATATATTTAAAAAAATTTAATGTGTGATGGGCGAAAAATTGATGATGGTCCTTTAGGGGCAAGAAAATGAAAAGTTTGCATAAATTCAAAGTCACAATGTGATGTAAATAGCCGTTAATGTTACATACTCACAATGATAAAAATAGACAGCACAAATAACAAAGACGTTTAATTCTCCTCGTTTAAATTGCAAGTGACATCATTACAGTCAGACGAGTTTAATTCTGTCTCTTGCATCAATCGAAACTACTTAATATTGCACCAAAATAAAAAATGAAATCATAGCGTAGCGTAGGTACACAATATCGTAAAGAGCGCCCACTGAACTGGGATGCGGCAAAATAAAACTATACATAGTTGAACTATGGAGTATTTTTTGAGGTGGGCAACATCAAGGGTGTTTTAATATCGTGCGGATCTTATCACGCATGCGGGATTGCTCCGCACGCGTAGCCCCCGCAAATGTCCTTTTCATACAAGTATTTATTGTAATGCGTGGAATACGCACGCGGGATGCGGGGCGTGTTATCAGTCAGCAGGCCCGCATGCGGAGCGTGATATCGGGCAGCAGCCCCGCATGCGGAGCTATTCTGCACGATATTAAAAATAACTTTTCCCGCTCTGGTTGGCGAAAGAGAACCTATCTGTGTTTCTTCAGTTGCTCTTTACGTTCCAAGGCCACGGTACCGAACTCTTTCTCAATCCCGCAGCCCTAGCAGGGTCATTGAGATTCTTGCACGTTCTTCTTCAAAGAAATCTAAGTGTTTTGATGTGCAATAAGTAATATGAATGAAAAAAATATTGGCTATTTATCAAACCAGTTTATCAATAAATAATAAATATAAAAAAGAAAACAATATCAAAGTAGCAAGAAAATTAAACAAGATTTATGATATAACACATTGACCTCTATTATAAATTGTAGGAGTCAGTGATATAACAAATTTTTAAATAATTATGTCTCTCTCTCGTCAAAAAGCCATTTTCTATGGCGGCCGTATGGGCAACTTTGACGACATAAACCACGTCGGACTTCACTTTCCTATTAGCATCACTTTCTTATTAGCAGCTGAGTTAGCAGCTTTGAAGCTTTATAACTTCGTTATTGATGAAGATATTTCGAAAATTCATTCGTATTTGTTTATTAAAAATGATTTCATTTTAGTAAATAAAAATATTGCTCAAGGATCAAGTGTGATTGGGTGGGTCATGTCAGCCGCATGTACTGGGACCGCTAGGCAAGCCACTATACAGTGGGCTCCCCCCTTTGCCCAGCCGTGGGACAGTAAGGGCTTGAAAAACAAATTGCATGTAAAGGGTCAACTGGTAATACTAGGCGTTTACAATAGGTAATTACTTAACTAGTACCTACAGCTTATTTATTTTATTAATAACTAACTTGCTGACAGCGACTTCGCCCACGTGATAATAGAATACTATCCCAAGGAAACATATTCGCGGGATAAAAAGTATCCTATGTGCTATTCCAGGACATATATAGTCTACCATAATCAGTCTTTTAATGATACCACTGCTGGGACTTAGGACTCCTCTCTGGGAGAGGGAATGGGCCGTAATCCACCACGTTCGGCCCTGTGCGGGTTGGTGAATGTCACATGTCTTCGAATTTTTGGTCCTAGGACATGTTTTGCTCACGTTGTTTTCCTTCACCGTATTGAGAGCAGTGGTGATGAAATAAATTACACAAAGTGATGCGCCTGGCTAGGTTTGAACCCGTGACCTGAACTTGTAAGTCGGGACCGTCATCATTCGGCCACCACTGCTCTCAAGTGTCTCCGTGTCCAAATTTTTGCGTGAAAGAGTAACAAACATCAAACTTTCGCGTTTAATACTAGTAGGATAGAAAAACTTACATTTGAATACAATGCAATAATAAAATACGTAGAAACTTTACAATTACAAGTTTCCACAGATGTGTACATGTGAATAATAAAACGCGAATGGGTAGTCTACATGGACCGATGACCTGATGAGGGTCGCGGGAGTCCGATGAATGCGAGACGCTCAGGACCGGTCGTTCTGGCGACACTTGGGGAGGCCTATGTCCAACAGTGAAACTGAAATGATGATAATGATAATAAATTTTAATTAAAATACATCAGTTATTGCGAGAGCGGAAATCACACAATAGTTTCCTGACTATATTCCTGCTTCATCAAACAAACAGCCCGCTATACTTTTTTCCTTGTGGCTCATCTTTTATTTCCATGAATTCCATAGACATTGTTACCATAATTACCGGGCACTATTGTTAATAACTCTATTTACTTGAGTGAGGTCAAGTGTGAATGTTGAGGTCAACATCTAAAGGTCAGATGTAACTTGTGTTTGCTTGAATTTAAATTTATCTATAGGATCTTTTTGTTAGCTTCGCTCTCGTCAGCAAAAACTTTATGAAAAGGTCTGTAGTTTGCGAAACTAATTCGAAGATTAACGATGTTTTAGAATATTAGTCGAAGGGCTGTTAACAAATAATTTTGGGAAGATATTTAGGTTAGTCCCTTTTTTTAAGGTGGGAAATCACCCAATGACTTCTCTCGTTCTAGGGCGGACGGCGGGTTACTGAATAAAACCCACTCCTATGTTCCTTCTTAGCCTTGAAGCTAACTCGTTAGGAGAGAACAGAAAGTGGACACAAATATATTATTCCTTAGTACAGGGCCTAATAAGGAATAATATATTTTTGTCCTCTAAATTAAAAAAATAATAACTAAAATTAACTAAAATAGGATAATTAGAACTTAATTGTTATAATTGTTTGTACCGATGAGAGTGGCATAATCAGTTTATGATTAAACCCTCTATAAAACAAATAAAGAAAAAAATCTTATTCTTTATTGCACACAAAAACAAGTTATACTTACACAAAAACATATAAGTATTACGTAAATGCATTACAAAGGATAGTTACTATTATTATTCAAAGTCAAAGTCAAAGCCAAAGTTTTTTATTTCACATAGGCCTTACATGGGCACTTATAAAACGTCAGAAGCTAGTGCACGGTATTAATGGAAAAGGCGAACTTAATGATGGCGGGATGTCTTATAGCAAACTGCTGTGTGATAGACAGATTTAACATATATTAACTACACATGAGACAACTCTAAAATAAATACCTATCCAACTAACTCTATTTAACAGCGAGTACCACATCTCTGTATCTGTAATCTATAGGCCACATGGCAATTCCATACTATTGTGCTCACGAGTTACAAATCACACACCGGGCGGTGAAAAACCGGTCCCCAACAAATGGTACCACAGAATCTTGCGCAATCGTAGAAAGCTGGGCACCATTCGCGGCGCCTACGCATGACTAAATCAAGACCCATGTGACACCATCAAATTCCGTCTTCGACGCCCTTTTTAGGGACGAAAGTGGGGGAAGGGAAGGTCTTACTAAAATGGTCGATATTTTATGCCTATTTTTATAGTAGGCAATGTAATGCTAACATTTGCAATAGTGAAAGTGATTTCGTTATGTTTGTATAGTATGACGTAATAATGTGATAATTTGTATGTAGGATCTCTTTTTGGGTACCTACCTGTTTATTTAATCTTTTCATCTGAGTAATTTGGGCTTCCGTATTCAGCCTGTGACTACTTACTGTTTCACTTAAACATATACGTATGTGGTATGTGGATGTGGATTAGTCCTGTTTGGTTTATCATTCATCTTGTTTAGTATCATCTGTGTAATAGCATCAGCCCGAAGAATCGCCAAACTTAAGTGGCAGTGGGCAGGGCACATTGCTCGCAGAACAGATGGTCGATGCGGACGAAAGGTTCTGGAATGGCGACCACGTACCGGAAAACGCAGCGTTGGAAGGCCTCCCACAAGGTGGACCGATGACCTGGTGAGGGTCGCGGGAATTCGATGGATGCGAGACGCACAGGACCGGTCGTTGTGGCGGCATTTGGGGGAGGCCTATGTCCAACAGTGGACGTCTTTCGGCTGAAATGATGATGATGAATAGCATCAGTAATTTTTTGGTTCGAAATCATCAGATAACTTCTCCCGCTCTGGGTGGAGTGAGAGGGAGTGTCAGACATTTATTGACTAAAACCCACCAGAAGCCCTACCACAAGCTCTTAACGCGATCCATTTGACGACCTAAACTGAACTGTTAAAGAGAACAAGAGAACTGTATAGGGTGTATAGCTCCATCTCGCTTTCTCGCTCGCACGCCTCCCCCTAGCCAAGTTACGATCGTTTCGTTTGCGTCGAACGACTCGAGTAGGCCACGCCTCCGATTCCTTTGTTCTGACTACGTGACTGAGCGTTGAGATGAAGTCAGAACAAAGGAATCGGAGGCGTGGCCTACTCGAGTCGTTCGACGTTAACGAAACGATTGTAACTTGGATAGGGGGCTGACATTGTAACGTTAACGTGTAACAGAGTAAAATATAATAGAATTTTATTTTGCAAATATGGGTAATACACAACAGTAACGTCATGGTAAGTAAGGCCCGGTGGTCCCTTTGCGTTCCAGAGACGCAGTAAATCTTTCGTTTCGCCATTTTTAAAGTATTTTTGCTATTTTACACGCTTCAATTTCCAAGCTTATATCCTCCTTTGTCTTGTATGACGTCAATAAGGGTACGTACCTTAATAGTGTAGGGACCCCAAGGGTACATAAACGCAAGGATACTACCCCTGCTTCAATGACGCGAATGTCTGGAATTCTCAATCAATATTGGAAGTTCAACGTTCTAGCCAAAACTTGTATGTACTTACCTAGGTACTTTACTATATTTGCGTACTTAAGTGGGTACATCGCACCCTTACCCTTCGGGAGGTCGTTTGGAGATTGGAAAAGAACTTTTAAGGACTCGGCAATCATCGGCCGAATATAAATCAATTTGGAAGAAGTACTGGCAATGGAGTTTCGATGTCCGAGACCATTTTTATTCCAGTTAAACTGTTGGTTATAAATACTCGTAGTTAGGTATATTAAATATTTAAGTTCATCGAGTAGAATAAAGAAGATACATCTTTTCAACCGACTTCATAAAAAGGACGAGGTTCCCAATTCGGTTTTTTTTACTGATTAGAATAGTTTTTAAATAGTAATACTTACCAAGAATGAACACGTTAGAATACGAGTTAGAAAATGTTAAACAGTAATTATTGAAACCATAGACAATTTAAGTCATCATAATTATGATGTAGGTGCTGGGTTATATGATGACAGTATAATTTAATACTGTATGTTGTAGGTACTAAACTAATTATATGATGACAGTATAATTCAATACTGTATGTTGTACTAAACTACTAATCTGAAATAATAAACCTACTATTACTTTGAAATAATTTATTAATTAAGTAGGTGAGGTACCTATATTATTTCAAAGTGAATTCTTTCTTTTTTGGTGTAGTTAGAGGTAAGTACTTATTTTTCCTATACATTTGCATACATTTATTTTTTCTAACTCTCTCCTAATCATGCTGGAAGAGATTTCTTCAAAATTAAACATCATCTTTGTACTTACCTGTTTTTTTTCTTCTTGTATCTTTATTAAATGTGTGCATTGCAATGTGCTTACATTAATCAAATCACGCAGTCGAAAATTTGTATGCATGTACGTGTGTTTGCGTATATGAGTATATTTGTTGCTCCTTCTCGCTTAAATTGCCGAACGCAATTGGATAAAACTGTTAACGTATCCTGAAATAAGACATGAATACTTTTTATTCAGGGAATATATTCCTTTGGGATAGTTTTCGACTTTTACACGGGCGAAGCCGCTAGCTAGTTGTTCAATAAATAAATGTTTTTATGTGAATTTGACTGCTTTTGGCTCGTGATTAGAATGCTTAGAACTGTGGTCTAGACGTACTGTGCTACTTCCTTATCAGTAGTTTTAAAACTAACAAAGAAACAGTTATTAACCCGAGGTTAACGTTATATTGACTTAGCTAAATACTTACAGAAATTTTTCACATTGTGAATATTACGCCAGTTAATACGTACGTCTATGGGGTCTTGGAATGGCTAAAGTGGCTTTATAGGAATAGATAAGGATATGAATCTACAATAAATTCACATTAAATTAATTTTTTTCATTTTATTTTGGAATTTTTATTCATGGTAGTATATCCACCAATTCCATCGTAACCTAAAACATGAATAGTTGGCAGTAGTGTCATCACAGCGTTAATGTTTTTAAATTGTCGATTTGAACCAATTGTTTGACTTTATTGGTGTAGATATATATGTAGATAGTTTATTAATTTGTGTATGTATTGTATAATTGTATGATATTTATGGTTTATTAGTATATCTATTCTTGTACCTATTCGCCTTTCTCTCTCTTTTATTGCATCTACCACTATTTATCTCTGCATCACTCCAAGGTTGACTGGTAGAAAATGCCTAAGACATTAAGTCCGCCGCTGTACGTTTGTGCATAAAGTATTTAATAAATAAATAAATGAATAACAATTTAAAAAAATATAAGCAACTATACTTATGTTAACAGCGGTGGTGACGTATATTAATTATTATAGGGACTAAAACACATAAAAATAATTTTGGCTGTTTTGGATGTGTCTAGACAAAAACTCACGGAACGTACTTATGTTGAGTTTTGTTCAGGTTGAGAGTCTCTTGGAGCGTCATTAAAAATAAATCTTTCAACGTGTAATTTTTGTAAATAAGTATTATTTTTGAAGAGAAAATCTGCTCCTATTTGAAGTCCTCTCAATCTTAGTTTGGTCTTCATTATAATTGCTATAATGGTATCTAGGTATTTTAAATTCTCTTAAATTACCTAAATATAATAACTTGATATTTATCAGTTATGGTAATATTATGCATTTTATTAAAACAACTTAATTTAATGATTCTTTATTCTATTTGAAACAGTTTTATGTATCTATTATTTTTTTTTTTATATTATAGGTACACCATTTGTTTGATTTGGGTTACTGGTAGAGAATGCCTTGTTGCATTAGGTAAGTCCGTACCACAACTGTACATAAAATTTAATAAATAAATAATAAAATCTTATTGACGACGTAGTTTTTGATGTAATTTATTAGGCCATCGATCGATTGCTGAGGTAACACCAAATAGTGTGGTAAATATGGTAACACACTTACGTATCCGCGTCAACACTTTCTATAAGTATCGATTAGTTTGAAATGCGAATGAATTTTGAAATTGTGATGGCGCCCTGGCACTTCTGTGGACTTTTTGTACAAGGCACTTCATCTAAAACTAATAAATTATTACGACCTTACCATAAAGGTACTACAAACGATACGGGGCAACAAAAACCTTATCTCGAAATAAACAATAACATGGTGGGTCACGAATGTCACGATAAGCTAGTGTTGACCTCGATGACATCATTATGCGATAACTTTTATCGATAAATTTTTAATTTTTGTTATTTTAAAGTTCGAGCACTATTTTGGCTGGCGGAAGATTTTTGGGTACCAAAATTATAAGTGAAGAATAATTAGAAGAAAGAAAAAATTAAATACCAACGTGTGTGCCAACAAAAATTATTTTAGTAAAAGCGTTTTGAGAATACTTACACTCTCTCTTTCAGGGAATTCCTCTCCTTATGTCAGTATATGTTTCCTGATAGCTACAACCTAAGGGTCTTTAAGTCAAGAGTAAATAGAAAACTTATAGGTAAGCATTGTCCATCGTCGGCTACATCATCGCATACCATCAAGTAACGACGTGGTCACACGCGAGTCTATCCATAATAATAATAAAAAAGTAAAAACTTTTAACAAACCGTTTGTGGTTAGTAAAACTTGAACAGTTGAGTCATGTATTTACAAGGAAAAATCCAAATTCATATTTAGATACCTAATAGCTAAATTACGATTAACTTAAGCGAATTAAGAGGACAACGGCTACATTTTCCAAATATTTGTCTTAGTAATCAAGAACGACACCTAATGAAATGACGATTGGGAATATCTAATGATGACTTCACTTTCTGCGTCACAGTCCAACATCGACATAACACTTGGCGAGATTAGCAAGCATGTTGTATTGAACTAAACAGTAGCTCTACTGTGAGATCTTAAAATCATCATAATAGAATTGAATAAACTTCGGACATTATAACAATACAATCGCACCTTTAATTCAATACCGCCACTAAACGAAATTCTTGAAAAACTGTTTTTAACGCAATCTGTAAAAGTAGCAAAAAAAAAGCATATGGCGTTAAAAAGTTTTTCGAAGAATTCCGTTTAGTGACGGTACTGGATTAAAGGTGCCACATAATTCCGGTGTTAGAGAGTGATGGAGCTATACAGGACCAATAGCGCTATCCTTTTTTATACTGGAATGATGATGACATTCAGACGTCATAGTATGAGGTCAGATTTATGATCTGTACGATGATGTAATGGCGGTATGAATAATACAAAAGAGTGCGAAAGCAAAGCACTATTTTTTTAACTTTCCATCAGGTGAGACAGCGGTCAAGCGCGAACCTATCAAGAATAAAAAAAAACTTAAATTTTAGGGCCAACTACTACTGTTTTACTCGATACAAAGAAAGTTAACGTGCTACCGGGCGGGTTGCCAAGCTCTGTTAAGATCTGCTTGTGTTTAGACAATGTAAGAATCTTCTTATTCAAGCCTTGAGGAAATAAACAAAATTATTCTTTACTTTCTGCACAAACTTTCACAGAATAACTCTGAGATTGTCCCTGTCCTATTATTGCATTGAAATGTTATCAAAAAAGCTCAGACCAATATTTTATTGGTCTGAGTAAAAAAGGGTAGTTTACTGAAAGTATAGAATGCTTCTCACAATTTTTATAGTATTCTTGTGGCATAGACTACAGGCCCAAAAACCTAATAATTAATAATATTTATTTAATTATGAGCCCGAGTCAGTGGGATAACCACTTTGTAGCCACTACAAGTATTACTAACTACTTAGGTATGTTACAGTTTAGTGACTTGTGTTACAAATGTTACAATGTATTTTAGCTTAATGCTAAAATACTGCTTTATACTTAAGTGGTCAAAATAAATGTATATGGATAGGAACTTCCAACAGCGCAAGCGGAAGCGAGTTAGTATCTCAGGAGAAGGTATTTGCGGCCACATCTCAATAACGAGTACCTTCGGAATATTAGGTATTACGGAACCAAGTAAAGAATTAAATAAATAGTCATTGATTTTAACAGCCCTTTCTTGCATGAAAAAAAAAACTTGGATTTCATACTTTTGTACCTGTCTTCCCTGATGACGGGTTTAGGCGCAAAATGCCTAATTCTAAAAATGGCAACCAAATCGCATAAGTACTACTTCTCAAAATGACCAATTCTTAAAATGCCTAATTCTCAGAATGTCCAGACTGAATGTCCAATCCGCTAAATGCCTAATTATCAAAATGGCACATATTCTGTACCTATACATACACACTCACATGCGGTGGTATCCGTGGATGAATCCTGTGCTTCTCAGTTGCGCAAATCAACGCCATCGTACGACTAATGCGTTAGAGGGATGGCACCATCGTCTGTACGTAAAAATAAGTTCATTTTTGTTTATACAAAAGAAGCCAATCATTTTTACGCCTTAATAAAAAACAGTTTGGTAATAAAGGCGTAATAAAGATAAAAAATATAAAAAAGTTTTAACAAACCTGAAAAGTGGTGAAGTCACAGTTAGCAAATTCTTGACTTAAGTGTAAGAGTATGTTATTAGTAGATAGAATGTATTACATTTCAATTGGTTTACGTTAATTTCACTATATTTCTTGGGGATAGGGATAATAAAATGATAGATAACTATCATTATATGATTACATTTGTATATTTTGATTCTGTTTAGTTCACGGCGTACGGAATTATACACACTATAAAATCTTACAATTTCAACTCGCTGATCAAATACGTATTGTGTGTATTAAGAAATCTTATAAAATAATATGAATATTCCCAATCATAGAAAATTTGCCATTTTGTTAATATAATTAGCCATTTAGAAAATTGGGCATTCTGAGAATTAGGCATTTTGAGAATTGGCATTTTGTGCCTTAACCTGATGTTGATGTTTCTCTCCACCACTCTTGATTGACTGATAGAGAATGCCTAAGGTAGTCCGCTTTTGTACCTTTGGGTTGCATAAAGTTTTAATAAATCCATATACCTGCATATATAAAAATAACTTCCTATTTCTCTTACTGGCTGGACTAATTACGCTTACTTTTTTTTGTTTGTTATTTTGCTGTCAGGAAAAGGTTCTTATGAAAGAAAAAAAATAAAAAAGGTGCACAGAAAATTAGAAAACTATAACAACTATTTAATCTTCACGCGTTTGCCAGTTCATAGCTAAGACACCGGACAACGTCAGTCGGGTCAGCTAGTAAAAAAAATTATTAAAAATTATCGATACACTACCGGCACATCCCTATTAAACATCAAACGTAGTTAAAGCTAAATAATTTATGAATTTACGATGCTTGACCTAAAAACGCGCTTTAAGTACCAATTTCTTTGTGGCTATGACGTGGACTGAAAAATATCCCACCATTCTTGAGGTTTGAGTGTTATGTTGTTTGTGAATGGACTTCAATGTTTGTCCTGATTTGTTTAGTCTAAGCTTATTTTTCATGTTTATATTGAGGACAAAGAACTTTTGTTGGTAGTTACAGCATTCATTTAGTTACTGTACAAACTGGCCTAGAGGTCCAGAACAGATTGGAGGTGTGGTGGCATAGATTGGAGAGTGTTGGTCTGAAATTGAATAGAACCAAAACGGAATACCTGTTCTGCAATTTCGGCGGTTTCTCCAATCCAGTGCCTTTAGCTCTCGCTGGAACGCCCATACCGATCTGCTCCGACTTTCGGTACCTCGGGTTACTCACCCAAGGGGATGGTGAGATAGACCGGGACGTAACACATCGGATCAACGCAGGATGGATGAAATGGCGACAGTTCAGTCTAACAATTTGTGACCCACGGATGACCCCAAGTTGAAGGGTAAAATCTACACGTCCGTGATAAGACCTGTCATACTGTATGGATCAGAATGTTGGGCTGTGAAAAAGACGGATGAAAAAAGATTGCATGTAGCGGAGATGAGAATGTTAAGATGGATGTGTGGTGTGATGAGAATGGATAAAGTGAGAAATGAATATATTAGGGGAAGTTTGAAAGTGGCGCCAGTGACTGAAAAGTTGAAAGGGAATCGTTTGTCTTGGTATGGTCATGCAAAGAGGAGAGATGAAACGCATGTTACTAAAAGAGTTATGAGTATACATGTGGATGGGTGGAGAGGGAGAGGGAGACCAAAGAAAAGATGGATGGATTGTGTGAAGAGTGATATGAAAGAAAAGGAAGTTAGTGATAGCATGACGAGTAACAGGGCAAAGTGGAAGAAAAAAACGTGTTGCGCCGACCCCAAATAACACGGGATAAGGGCAGGAAGATGATGATGATGATGATATATAATATTAGTTATTTCTATTTCTATGAATATTAAATAATTATCTTGTTGCCTTGTATTGTGTTTTGAGCTTGAATGAGTAACTTCGTATACATATACAAACTTTCACGTATATAATATTACCTAGTACTTGAAGTCCTCTCAACCTTTGTTTGATATTTTTATTCTTATTCTTTATTGAACACAAAAATATCAATTCACAGGGGCGCCGGCTTTTAGAAAACCTCATGGGTGCTCATGCTCATTTGATGACTCGAAAAACTGGTGAAGCGTGAGAAGAGAAATGCACAGTGATCGACCGACAAATAAATAAATGTCCTACTTACACACTGCGTTCCTATAATGCGTAATATGTAATAATAAATTGAGACAACATCACATACATTGTCCTGGTCTCAAACTAAGGTTTTCCCTTGTACGAGGTATAGAAACCAGAAACAGCGAAGGTACCACAAACACCCAGACCCAACACAAATATCTGTTTCATCAACAAACATTTGTGTTGATGCGGGAATCGAACCCGCGACCCTTGCGTCTCAACCGGCGCTTTAAACCACTGCGCTAAACAGGTCGTCGAGTAATGAAAAATTACCCATCCCTAAAAGGCGATTACTGATCTATTTCTTGAGGTCTATTCTCAGGGGTGCTCGAGCCCCCGAGCACCCACGGAGTCGGCGCCTCTGTCAATACAATAATACATATAAAAGGACACCAATTATAGTTGATGCGCAAAAGCATTGTTTTCATAATTATCATATTAAGTATATTTTACCCAGCAGGGTCGAAGCCTACTGAGGCCAAGGGTTTCATTCTGAAAGGAAGACTCGGTCATGGTGCGAAAGGCAAAGAAGGAACAGGAGTGGGTTTTAAGTCAGTAAAAGTCTGACACTATCTCCCGCTCCGCCTAAGAGCGGAGGATGTCATAAGATGATTTTTCCACAGAAAAAAAAGTATACTTTGCATTCTTTTTCATAGTTAAGTATAGTATTATAGGCAGTACATATTCTGAAATCTTAGTGTTTATAGTTCATTCTCTTAATAAACTAGTGCGTCTCACCATCAATGATTGCATCTCTGCTTACCATCAGGCGGGATCGCAGTCAAGCACTGGTTTATATCAATAAAAAAAAAAACTATTTCAAATACGTAGTGTTAGCCCTTTCATAACACTAACGTTAGGGTAACCCTATCAATAAGTTAACTAGTTCAAGATGTTACCGGTTCCAATTGAAGCAGATAACCCTTTGAAAGGGTTTGTCGGGGTTATCAAAGGGTTTTAAATAAAATCATTTTAAATTACGTTGGAGTGGAAGAATAGATTTTGATCTTCCCTTCGGGCACTAAATGATGAGTGAGACGATCGAATGAAATTTATGATTCCGTAAAAAAGACAAGATTATACATGAAACAATCCCGACTATTCCAGAAAAAAAAAAATACTTTTATGTTTAAAATCACTGCAATAATAACCATAAAATAATCGAATGTGTATGGACTGTGGAGTCGCTAGGTCCTAGATTGCGTGTTGCGACTTGACGCGTACCTGCCGAATGCATGCAGTTTAGTACTTTAAAGTAAGGCACGAGAGATAAAATTACAATATTTGTAGTCCGAATGGGTAACTCTGTTACAGTCGTTGAAGGGGTAACCCGTTCAAAACGTGTTACCGTTAAAAAGTATAAACCACCAAGAATGGGTTTTTGAATATACAGGTAAACAAATCGAAAGGGTTTGGAAGAGGTTATCCATTGATGAGGGTTTTCGTAAATAAGTGTAACCAATATGAAATGGGTTTTAAAACAACACTTTGTCAAAACCCTATCAAAAACCCTTTCAATGGGTAACCAAAATGGTCCCTGCATCCAACACATGCTATGTAAAAAAATACCTTAGTAATTTATTGTGCACACCTAAAAAAAAGGCTCTTTCTTAACCACAGTGTAGTCTTTTTGAACCCAAAGGTTGACTGATACAGAATGCCGTGCTGCATCCTTTTAACACGTTGGCTTAATTCCACTACTGTACATAAAGTTTTCAATAAATAAATTCACTACTTAGTAAGACCTTCTATCTATCCTTTACTACTTTCTATACTTTTCTATCTATACTTTACTACTTTTGTGAGGAGAAATGAAACACATGTTTCTAAAAGAGTTATGAGTATACATGTGGATGGGTGGAGAGGGAGAGGGAGGCCAAAGAAAAGATGGATGGATTGTGTGAACAGTGATATGAAAGAAAAGGAAGTTAGTTATAGTATGACGGTTGACAGGATAGAATGGAAGAAAAAAACGTGTTGCGCCGACCCCAAATAAGATGGGACAAGCGCATGAAGATGATGATGATGATGATCTATACTTTACTACAAACAATAAGCACTACTACTATTTACTATATAGTAAACAGTAATGTTTATAGATACCGGAAGATGCAGCGTTGGAAGGCCTCCCACAAGGTGGACCGATGACCTGGTGAGGGTCGCGGGAGTCCGATGGATGCGAGACGCACAGGATCGGTCATTGTGGCGACATTTGGGGGAAGCCTATGTCCAACAGTGGACGTCTATCGGCTGAAATGATAATGATGAATGTTTATAGATACTAGACTTGAACACTCCTACGTAAACACTAGGTTCCATTGTAAAATCTACCAACAAACACCTTTATCTTTCCATTGCTTAGAAACATTACCTTACCTTGAAAGTTAATTCAGTAATCACCGGTATTCAAGACAATGTGCTCGGTGTTGCTATAGCAGAAATATTGTTTGCAAAATGGAATATTATTATATTTATGTACATGCGAATAATCCAATGTTAGTCGGATAAATTCATCATCTAATGGGAAAACGTCATCCATCATTCTAACCAATCCCTTCTTGCCTTTTAGAACAAGAAGGAGTACACTGTAGTATGACTGTAGATAGCTTTCAGGTTTAAAGAGGCTATGCTCATGACTCAAGATTAGTTAGTCCTCCTAGATTTTGAAGGAAAGTGCTAGGTTGGGCTGTGATGTTGTTCGAAGGAATGATTACAGCCCTGGATTACAAAGGGGAACTTATGGAACACAGGTTGATTTAGTCAGTAAAAGTCTGAAACTCCCTCTTCATGCTCGAGTTATTTGATGATATCTCCCAAAAAAGAAGCCCACGGGGAATTTTTTAAAGGAAAATTGTGGTCCTAGGCTAGAAAGCAAAGGGTGATTGAAGGACACGGGTGAGTTTTAGTCAGTAAAAGTCTGACAAGCCCTCTCGCTCCACCAAGCGAGAGGAGGGAGACATTGCAAGATATCTCTCTTCAAAAAAAGGCTAGGTCAAAAATAACAAGCCAGCTTTAGTTCCATGTGGCACAGTAATTTCATGCCTATCAATTTAACTATTCATTCTATTAATAATGTATTATTAACAACAGTAAACCCATAGCAATTCTAGGACAATCCATCAAAACACAATAGCGTGTCCAACAACAATATAGAAGAGCCATTTATAAAAAAAAAAGTAAAATTTATTTTAATTTTCGTTTTGTGTTGTTGGCAACCCAGAACATTAGATGCGCGGGAGTGAGGTCATTGTATTATGTAATATTTAAATGGCCATTATCGTGAAGCTAATTTCAAAGTCTGCACGTAGGAACAAAGAATTCGACTGGTACGCTTAAATATTTTGACTTGTTGTTATATTGTGTCCATTTTTGCAATGTTCTTATTGTTGATGGCGTTGTACAGTTGTTGTGGTTGTTATACATAAGTTGACTTGTCAAGATTCTTTCCTCATCAAAGAACTGTAACAGCTTCTGTTTTAGGGCCGGTTGAGACAAAACAAGAGAATGTTTTGTGCGTTCTTTCCCCATTGTAACAGATGTTTTTTTGTTTTAACCTATGGATATCTACAGTTACCTATATAGGGAATAACGGAAAGGTTTGATTATTTTCGATATTTACAAGACTACTTTATGAAGAACTTCTTAATTATGTACTTGGATAAATACTCTATAAATAAAACGCTCAATATTTTATAATCTATGCGGACGCTAGCGTGTAACCTAAATGGCGCGAAATCACCCACGAACGCCGGCGTTCGCTTGAGTTTTGAGTTCGAGTGGAGTGATTCGGCAGTATTTCTTCATTAGTTCTTGCATACTGGGTATGTAAAGACTGTCTAGAAAATAATACTCAAGTTCTGGTTCTATGTTCTTTTGGCTATCGCAAAAAGTAGGTAGATGTCAGACGATCGTTCACTCAAACGTAATGTCTTCCGGCCCTTAGATGCTAGCTAGCTACTATTCTTTTTAACCCCCTACGGAAAAGAGGAGTGTTATAAGTTTGACGTGTCTGTGTATCTGTCCGTGGCATCAAACGTATAAATACATAAAACGTATTCAATACCCTATGGTCCATGTGCGCAAAATTTCATCTAAATGTGCTCAGCGGTTTGAGCGTGAAGGGGTAACAAACTTACACACAAACTTTCATCTAATTATATGATAGTAGTGTGATCTTAAAATAAAGATGTATAATTTTGCTGCAGGTGAATGACCTAATTTATTCGAGGATTTTATTCATTGCAATATTAAAATGAACGACCGAGTTATTCATAATACAAAATACGCTAAGACTTAGTTGCTAAAAACACAGCCTTGATTATGTTGTGTGATATAGATAAGAAGGTTGAAATGTTTTATGAAACTAGTTTTCTTCACTAATCGAAAAAAGTTCCCTTAGGATATTTTTTTATAGAAGCTAACTATAAATAAAAAGGCTTTTACGGCATTCACTAAGAAACAGTATCGACTTGATTCTTCTTGGCAATGTCTGTATAAAAAATTGGGTCATGGTTCAATAGAAATGTGAAAAAGTAGAACTAGTTTTGTTTTCTTTATAATTTGACAGTTGTCAGTTGAAAGTGATTTTCCCTAGGGTAGGGTAAAAGTAATTTTTCATTACTCATTCTCTGAACGTAGGTCTGAAGTTGCCTGAGTTTCCATTACTCATACTCGGCAAGTAGGTCTGAAGTTGCCTGAGGAGCGGGTTGAAAGTAATACTTTTCATCCTTATGGAGAATAGCTTTCAACAGACAGCTGTCGAATTATTAAAAAAAAAACTATTTCTATCTTAACATTTCTATTGAACCGTGCCCCAACTTTCTATACAGCCAGTCCATTACAGCGCGATGTAAAATTGAAATAATTTAAAGATTTAATTAATTTAATTAAAGAATATACAATTTTTTAAGTGATTTATTTTTTCCAACTAAGTATTTTTTTTAAATACTTACTTTATTTAAAAAAAAAATAGGAAAATATACCTATATTTTTTTTAATAATGAAAATGACAAAAAAAAAGGCTGAATAGCTGGCCGGCCACAGAAACAGAAAAAACAAAATAGGCGGGAGAGTGGCAATCCGGCTATCTGATCTTCATAATTTGTTCTTTCGAATTGTAGACATTTCCGTTCAACAGAGATTTCTATTAACATGATAAATTCATCAGATTCAGATGAACGCCTGATTTCATAAGAGAAGAGGTTAAAGCAGTAGTGGAAAACCTTTTACCACTTAAATCAGAAGAAAGATACCTGCCTAAAATCTAAAATAAGTGAAAGATGCAGAATGAAAGACGCAAATGTCCGATAAGTGAATGTTTCACTCCGGTTTTAGTACAAAATAATTGAATGAGTTATAATAATAATAATGACATTTATTTTGGACAAATATCCATATTTAGTTATTAGTACAAAATGCTTAAAACCTATTTTAGTAAGTACCATCAATGAAAATAATAAATTATGTTGCTTAATATGCAGGCTCAGTTATACATTTCACACTGTCTAACTAGAACCCGCATGAAAGCCTCCATTACATTTGAGTTACTTAAATGTATACGCGATCATTTAAAGGCAAAAGGAAAACATTTTGGGAATACTAGGTATTCCCAAAATGTTTTCCTCTTGCTTTTACCTACATCAATTGTGCTGTGGATTGGTATTCCTTGTTGGAGTGTCTTGATACCTACAGTTAATCTGGATGTATATCTATATGTAAGGATAGGTTACTTCTAGGCAAGGGAGTACTATCACGTCATCGCTTATCATCAGGTGTGATAGAGGTAAAATGCGAGCGTATAGATAGCAGTCATGTCCTTCACCTAAAATCAAGTTATAGCTTTTTTTATAAAATTGACATTTGCAGAGGGATTTTTCTATCATCATGGCGACTGAGTTGTATAGAGATCCTTTAGACTGGTCCTCTAAATTACGAGTTCATGACTACTGCTTCTCCAAATCATTGCAATCTACCTATTTCACTAAAGAAGCTCACATACCTATTTATTTATTTATTGAACACTTCATGCACATAAAGGTACAGAGGCGGACTTAATGCCTTAGGCATTTTCTACCAGTCAACCTTTGGGTGATGCAGAGAAGAATAGTGGTAGGTGCAATAAAAGAGAGAAAAAAAAAAGGTTAATATAAAAAGATATACAAATTAATCACTGATACAATACAATAAATATAATATATATTACATAATATATACACTACACTACTACTACTACTACTGTAATATATACTATTTCTCAGTACTGTGTACCAAAATCCGAAACCTGCTAACAAAAACGACATAGTGTAAATCAGGATTAGAGCATAGTTATCGAGTAGCAAGGAGCGCAAACGACCGGGCAACCTTGTTCTGAATTATGCGCCCGCGCCGCTTTGATGACGTAAGCGGAGCGGGCGTGGTCGCGTCGTCGGTCGTCGTGATACCACGAAGAGATTCGAATTTTAAATGTTTGTTCGAGAATGTCGTTTTGAAAAACGAATTTAACCTATATATTCTAGAGCTAGGAGACCGGCAGTAGCTGTGACAACAGATGAGTAGATGCATCCACTCCGCATAACAGCTATGCTCATACATAGTCTTAGGACACACCACACATCACGCTTCATATCACCTATATATTGATTTACCGTTGTTATGGAATAGCGGAGCCAGTCCTAACACAGGCTTCAAATACAAAATTTTAATATTACGCTCATTGTGACAATATTTTTTTTTTAATACATATTCGTAAAGGAATATGGACTGGCTGATAGACGACGATATCAAATCTACTAACACCTATATTCGAAGTACTTTCTCCAAGACCTTCCTCCAGGGCTGTGAAGATGTCATGTGATGATTTCTCACCTCAAATAAAAAGAGAGCTTCAATAAAGAACAATTGTTATAACTTACAATTCGAGAACCAAGTTAACCGACATAATTCGAAGAATCTGGGAACATTAGGGGATATTATTAGATGGGTTAGTGATTTAAGTACATTGCATAAAATTGCTAACGGATCCTTTGACATCAAATTACTTGGCCAGCTAAACTTTAAGATACCAACTCGATCTGTGCGCACTCCACAATTATTTAGTATTTCCTCTAGTAACAATAATGTTTCTGAGAATAACCCGTTATCCAGAATGTGTAATCAATATAATACAATATGCCCTGAGGTAGACTTGTTCTTGAATAGTTTTAACGAATTTAGAAATTGTTTGTATAAATTGTAATTACATTAGTTTCATTTATTAACTTCTCCATTATACTTCACCCTTCTGTCACTAATGAAGCACATTAAGCATTGAATGCTATGTACAGTAATAATTGGATTTCAGATTTATGTACTGTATTTTGTATTAACTGTCTAAATTGTCTTAGTCTGTAGTCTGTCACTGTACTTATTAAAATAAAATAAAATAAAAATAAAATAAAATTACTCGCAGAACAGATGGTCGATGGGGCCGAAAATTTCTGCCGTGGACCCGAAGCAGCAGCGTTAGAAGGCGTCCTACAAGTTGGGCGTATGACGTGGTGAGAGTCACGGGAATCCGATGGATGTGAGATGCACAGGACCGGTCACTTGGGGAGGCCTATGTCTAATAATGGACGTTTTTCAACTGAAATGATGATGATAAAAACTGTCAATTTGATTGAGTGGAAAGGTTAGTTGAAATTACCAATCCATCGCCAACCAGCAGGCGGTCTCATCATTCTGCGAAGCAGTAATGCTAGCAAAGGAGGAGGCCGATTTCGGGGCATCGTAGGCGCGGGCTAGCGGACGGCGAGCAACGGGTAGCTCGCCGTCCGACTGTCTGGTAACCGTCCGGAGCGAGCCCAAGTCGTCGACGGCGCGAACTACCACGCGTGCCTTAAGGAGATGTCAGCAAATCGTAGGGCCTAGCAGGGTCAAAGCCTACTGGGGTTAAGAGTTTGTTTTTGAAAGGAAAACTCGGCCCTGACATGAAAGGCAATGAAGGAACAGGAGTGGGTATTTAGTGAGTAAAAATCTGACTCATTGGGTGATTTTCCAACCTACAAAAAAAAAAAAATCGCCAACCAACGCAAGTATCAACTTAAGAGTTGTGATTTTTTTCATTAAGTTGTTTTATTTAAAAGTAACTTATTAGGTTCAAACTTTTACAAACAATAGATTTTCCACTTTGTCTTCAGTACTATAGAGTTTACTATATCATTGAAGACAAAATGTCAAGTAAGAAAGTATTCAATGTTTGATACAGAATACAGTCATCCATTCTATTCCATTCCATTAGAGTGCGTGTGAAAAAAATGTATCGAGTTCGCCTTCTCGGAAGGCTTCACTACCTCACAGTCGATACTACAATAAAATTCTCAGCTCCGTTTTACTGAGAACGCGCCAGTTGCAATAATTCCACATATTGGCCAGTTGCGTAGACACAAAAGTACAGCAATTTTACATTGACTACGAGGAATCAATTTGCGAATAATTATGACAGCCGCTGAACTTCACTCAAAAAAACCCCGCCAAAAAAAAAACTGGATAATTTCCTCGATTTATGAATTTATGTAACTTTTTTTTTAATGTAATGTACGTATATGGCTTGGTCTTCGTATGAATGCAATTACTTTGTGTACCATCAGAATACGTACTATAATGTTTTTGAAGTACAATGCGTTCCAAATAAGAATAGGATCGATTGCCATGTTGTGACGTCACGTCATACTGTCAAATCGCAACAAATCGGGCAAAATTGAAGAACTCAGAGATGAGCAAAATTGAAGAACTGGATTCTGATTAACTATTTTTCGTTCACAGTTCGTAAGTAAATTGAATTTTAAAAATTTCTTTTTCGCTCACCATAATAATTTTTCGATTTGACAGTATGACGTGACGTCACAACATGGCATTCGATCCTATTCTTATTTGGAACGCATTGTATTTGGTAGAGAATGTATCGAGTCAGCCTTCTTGGTAAACTTATTAACTTATAACTGGTAAGGTAGTCAACACTACACTAAAATTCAACATATTTGTCCAGTTTGCAGTTTTTTATTATTTATTTTTTAAGTTTGTTTTCTTTTTGTTTGTTGTTTATGTTTAAGTGCTTAGATTCTTTTTTAAATTCCTTTGTGCTGTGTGTTTTATGTTGGAACTTGTAACAAATATTTTTATATCCATCTTATTTCACCTATCTATCTATCAATTTTACATCACAATAACCACTAGGAATCAATTTGCGAATAATTAATATAGCTACTGAACTTCGCGCCATAAATTTCCGCCAAAAATCCATCGGAATTTAAACATACCATAGATTCTCCACTGTGGTTAATGATATTTATAAAGTAGAGTTCTACTAGGTACCTTCATTAGCCAATTGCGTAAAAGGAAGCTATTTCATATTAATAATAATATATTTTATTATCCCGTAGGAAAAAATTATACAACTCTAAATTACATTGAATTATATGGTGTCATTAATTGTACCCATTATTTGATTAATTTACTTCAACAATTCACTAATAATTTGGTAATATAGTGAAGTTTTGTTTAAGTCAATCACACTAATAATTATAATACATATAAGACCCTGCACAACTGCGAGGTTTGCAATCTCAGGGAATATTTCCTAGAAACCGACGTGGACGTGGGTATGCACCGAGATGTGGTAGCAGTGGACAATGGCCTCATTCCGCTCTTCTTGCCTAACGAGAACTGGCGCGAACCTATAGTACTGGATACTAATGACCGCAGGAAAGAATGGCAGAGCAAGGAGCTTCACTAGCGTTTTTACCGGGCCTTATATGGGCTCGGTGTAGACCTATTAGCGTCCGTATCCTGGCTGCGCTTCGGTAACCTCTTCAGGGAAACCGAAGGTTTTTTGTCTGTGCGATTATGGAAGAAGTTATGATGACGAACAACTACCGGAAATAGATTGTGAAGGCAGGTACGGCTGACATCTGTCAGGCATACGACCGGCCCGGGGAATCAATCCAACACAAAATTTCTGGGTGTTCTCATCTAGCTAACGGAGACTGTTTGCATAGACACAACATCGTAGCCAGGATTATCCACCAGCAAATATAATCTTGTAGAGTCAGAAGTACCGTACTATAAGTATGTGCCCGACCCAGTTCTCGACAATAACAATATCACATTGTATTGGGTTCGATCTATCATCGCTGACAAGACTATTGTTGCCAATAAGCCTGATATAGTGGTGATAGATCGACTAGAGCGTCGCACAATGATTGTTGATATAGCGGTCCCTCATGACGAGAACCTTGTGAAAGTTGGATAAACAAACTAAATATTTGACTTGGCTCCCGAGGTTGTCGAAGGTTGGGAAGTGGACACAGCAATCATTGTGCCGATACTCGTGACGGCTAATGGTTTAATATCAAAGAGCCATGACCAACATCTGAGGAGGCTCTCGTTGGGCAGTTGGATCAAGGGCTTGATCCAGAAAGCTGTACTCCTGGACACGGCGCGTATTGTAAGGAGATTCCTCTCTCACAGAAGCCCTGACCACCGGTAGCTAAAATAGTTGTGTGATGAGCATGATCATTTGTCCTGTATCTGGGTTTAATTTATGTATAATATGTACTTAGTATTTAGAAATATATGTATATCAGATGTCTAGTACTCATAACACAAGTTCTGCTTACCTTGGGACTAGACGGCGTTGTGTGTTGTAAATAAAAAATAATTTGAAGTTCTCAAGTCAGTCACCGCGGCCCATATGATGCTCAATCTTTTTTCACGCTTTCTTACGGTGGTTTTTCTGTTGTATTACAATACTCGTCATACTAGGAGCGGTGTCAGTTGTAGTGGTTTTAAAAAAAAACAAGATGGCGGCATTAGTTTAGTTCCAATTTTGGCCACTCGCACTTACGACCTTAATGTACTTGTAATTTCATTTTATCAGAAAAAAAATCTTGAAAGGTTACATCACTACAATTTATTATTGATATGTTTTAAATTGTTTTCTTTCTCGCAAATAAAATAAACCCACAATTCTTAGTAAACCGTGTTTATTAAATATCAATGGCGCTTTGAAGACAGCTGACGCAAATGTTTTATCAGCTGTTTTATATTATTTATCTTTGTGCGGTTGGATTTCGCATTGATGAAATATTTAAACGGTAAGATTTTTCAATATTGCAACTAAATAAATAAATAGAAAACCGGGCAAGTGCGAATCGGACTCGCGCACTGAGGGTTCCGTAAAGACTTACCTATGAAAGCAGTTCAATTCCCGAACTGAGTTACGAAGATTTATCCGAATCGCAAAAAAGTTTTTTTTTTGTGGCGTAACTACAAATTACAACACTACTAAAAAAACACAGGATACCCTCGTAAATGTGTTGTAGTTAATGTGTTATAAATAAATAAATAAAATAAAACTAAAAAAAAAACAGATTTTTTCCTATACTTGTGCTATTCATGATAAATTTCAGGATTCTAGGTCAACGGTACTTATCGTTGACCTAGAATCCTGATTTTTGACATGAAGCAAGGTCTCCCTATGAATTTTGATTCCCTTGAGAGTGTTGAAATATACGTTTCTTGCGACATAAAGGACCGTATCTTTTTTTTTCGTTAACTCAGAACTTTGATTTTTTTACAGCTTCAAGGGACCGCAGACCTGAGTATATGGCTATAATTTCACTCGATACCTCCACGCGCTTCCGAGATAAAGGGTCTTGCAGAAAAACAGGCAGACAGTCAGACAGACATCAAAGTGATCCTATAAGGGTTCTGTTTTTCCTCTTAGGTACGGAATCCTAAAAATTAATCTTTGTTGTTCGTCCTCAATGTCGTTGTTTAAAAATATGCCATTTTTTTGTACTTTGGTGGTAAAGTAGAAGATTAAATGTTTACAAAATGCTACTGTACTAAACAAATAAAATAAAATTTATTCTTAAGTAAAGTTGCCATTTCCGCCACATTACTGATATAGCACGATGTAGCTACAGACTGAAAATAAACACTAACCAAGGTATTGCACTGATTCGAGTAAAGATATTGTCGGGGGCGTAGCTCAGATGGTAGAGCGCTCGCTTAGCATGCGAGAGGTACCGGGATCGATACCCGGCGCCTCCAAATAATCTATTTTTTGGTTAAGATGTTTTTTTTATGACGTCATTATTTTCATATACCATAGAATTTCGATGTCATATAACAATCCTATTCCATTATTTTGTAGTAATGTCTACAGACAACAGTGGAAAGACATAGTTGATGAAAAAATAATAAGTGCTGCTTTGTAAACTAAGATGCTCCAGCCTCCAAGCTTCTGCCATTTTAACGCAACTGTACCAAATTGAATTCCTTGCCGGAATCTGTGTTTCCTGGTGGCTACAACCCGAGAGTTTTTAAGTCAAGGGTGAATAGGCTACTTCTAGGTAAGCGCGCTCCATCGTCAACCGCATCGTCGCTTTCCATCAGGTGAGATAGCGGTCAAGCGCGAACCTACAGTGTCAGACTTTTACTGACTAAAACCCACCTGTGTTTCTTCAGTTGCCACGCGCTTAAAGGTCACGGTTGCTCTTTCGAACAATTCCGCAGTTTGGATGCTGTTGAGACTAAATTTAAAAAATCGTCAATTCAAATAAACCAGCTTGATTTCTCACCCCTGTCCCCTTAGCCAAGTTACAATCGTTTCGTTAGCGCCGAACGCTTCGATTAGGCCACGCCTTCGATTCCTTTGTTCTGACCACGTCACTGACCGTTGAGATGACGTCAGAACAAGTCAAGAGTGAATAGGTTACTTCTAGGTAAGCGCGCATCGTCGACCGCATCGTCGCTTTCCATCAGGTGAGATAGCGGTCAAGCGCGAACCTATCAAGAAAAACAAAAATCACAAATAAGACAAACGCGAAGCGACCTTCCATTTACAAAAACGTTTCCTTTATTCCACAAAAAAAAGAAACACTATTTTGTTTATGGTAACAATTCAATTGAAACACGAATTCTAATTTGCAACGTTTTCTTGCACAATATAGCAATTTTGTTCACGGTCATACTCAATAAGCATAAACTTATCATTTGTTAGTTTTCACTCGTCTTGTGCAACGTGATCTATTTTTTAGGTATGTCATTTACAAAAAAATACTGGAATTAATGAAAATGGATGAAGTGAGAAATGAGTACTAGAGGGAGGTTAAAAGACACTAAAAATTGCCAGTGGCCATATGGGGAATCGTTTATCTAGCTATGGACCTGTACCATGACGTTTAAAGTAAGATTGTTACATTCTTATTTCCAGTGTGGGTAACAGATGGCGCTTGACAACCTGTACAGCTCTGTCTCTTACCCACACTGCGGGGATACCGGACGATTTCCCGTGAAGCGGCGAGCCTCCTTGCTGGCCAGCCACCATGGTATCTGGAGGCAACAGTCCTTGCACGCATGCACGATCTGCGCGTGGATTTGCAACGCCGGGGTGAAACTCCGCTGCCGCGCCAAGTCGCGGCATGGCGGGAAGAGCTCCGGCGGGATCTCATGGTGGAATGGCGACAACGACTATCGCAACCCAGTGCTGGGCACGCCATAACCATGGCGGTACTTCCCCTCTTTGAGGAGTGGCTGGAAAGGCAACACGGCGTCCTTACCTTCCGCATGACGCAGGTCCTCACCGGACATGGTATGTTCGGGAGGTTCCTGCACCGGATTCGTGCGAAAGAAACTCCTGGGTGCCGCCACTGTGTGGACCGTCCGGAGGACACAGTGGAGCATACGGTGGAGGTGTGCCCCGCCTGGGCAGAGCACCGCCGTGTCCTCGTGGGGGCGATCGGCGGCAGTGATCTCTCGCGCCGGGCATTGGTATTGGCCATGGTCCAGAGTGAGGAGGAGTGGCAGGCGGTCGCCTCCTTCTGCGAAGCAGTAATGCTGCACTAGCAAAGGAGGCGGCCGATCGCGTGAGACAACGGCCCTCACGCCCTAACCGCCGCCGAGATTCTCATCCCGATTTCCGGCCACCGTAGGCGCGGGCTTGCGGACGGCGAGTAATGGGTGGCTTGCCGTCCGACCGTCCGGTAACCAAGCCCAAGTCTTCGACGGCGCGTGCTGTTCCACGCGCGCCTCATGGAGATGTCAGCAACTGTAGGGGCCCAGCAGGGCCGAAGCCTACTGGGGCCACGGGTAGTGTGAAAAACACCCACACTGAAATAAGAATGAAAAAACAATCTTACTTTGAACGTCATGGTAACCCCGATGGTCATGTGATGGATGAATCACATGTTACTAGAAGACTTAAGTACCAATGTTATGGAGACGAAGAAGGATGTCAGAGAGAGAAGAGGAGTGACATGAATGAAAAGGGAGTTAGAGAAAGCGTGACGATTGACTGGATAGAACGGAAGAAAATAACGTGTTGCGCCAACCCCAAGAAAAATTGGACAATGGCAGGAAGATTACGAAAGTAATCCGAAAAAAAAAATGAGCAACATTCGAACCAAATGTTATTTATGACATTCCATAATGTTAATGTCAAAATTCCAGACGGGATATTCTCAAAATATTTTCCAATCAATAAACTTAATACATATTTGTTTATTTTAACCTATTCAATGCTCCACATTATATCAGTGAGCTCATAAATGCTAACCGGGAACGATATGACATTGAAAAACGACCACCTTAATACGAAAATTGCCGTGGTGTAGAACAGAGGATGCTATCTAAATAACACGCCATTAAATGCAATGTAACCGCCCGCCATCGTTGGTATGGCCTAGTACACTACGTAACACTTCCTAAATCCAAGTCCTAGAACATTACAGACGATTACATACCGTATGGAGAATAATATAAAAGATAAAATACTGTGATAGCAATGAATAGTAGTGGCGTGATTTTTGTTGAACGTTGTACATTAAATAATGTAACCATTTCAGTCTTGAAAATTGAGACTACGGACCGTAATATTGGTTTAAAAGATTGAATTGATTTTTATTAAGATATTGTTTTGTGTAAAAAAACATATTTTAGTTTTTCTAAGCCTATTTTCAGGTGCATTTGTGGTTTTTGTTAGTAGTTTTTTTATTAAACATCTTGATTGGTCTTCGCGCGTTAAATCTAACCTTAAAGATTACGATTTTAATGCGAGTCTTCTTGGATTTCTTTATAAACTTAATAAAATTTTATACCAAAAAACCACAAAAATTAACGTGCAATTTAATATTACAAAAATGCTTGACAAAGAGGATGATTCTCATTATTTTTTGTTAAAAATACGGAAGATTCGCGGCATATATTTACTTACAGTTATTACTACATACAAATGTACAGAAGAGAAAAAAAATATCAAGTACGTAACAATGAAAGGACTGGTCCACGCAACATGAATCATTTGGACGAGATAATAATTATCTAATTATCTCCAATGAGTCCAATGACGGACGGGTCACTAGCGGAACATGGATATAATAAACTTGTGTTATACAATTTATTACCCGGATATAGCAATTAAAATGCACATTAAATTTCGTTGTTAGCAAATAGAAAATAATAAATAAATTACTTCCGTTTGTTTTTTTGTAAATGAACTTAAAAAATCGGTATACCTTTTGAGTAGCGTAAATAGAGACACAATAGAAAGACAATGACTTGGGTTTAATGAATTAACTGAGATCTGCCCCCCTAGCCAAGTTACAATCGTTTCGTTCGCGCCGAACGCCTAGATTGGGCCACGCCTCCGATTCCTTTGTTCTGACCACGTGACTGAGCGTTGAGATGACTTCAGAACAAAGGAATCTGAGGCGTGGCCTACTCGAGGCGTTCGGTGCTATCGATACGATTGTAACTTGGCTAGGGGGGCTGGGGCCCTTCCATGATGTGTTAGAATTTCAGTTGTGCGAGCGAGAAAGAGGGATGGAGCTATACATACTATACAACATTAGTTTTAGTATATGCGAAAACCAAAACACGCGTAAAGAATCCATGTACAAAATTTCATAACTGTACTATGAAAAAACGCAAAGTTTTAAACTTGTTATGTTACCTTGTTGTCCGCACAAATACACGGTCACCGAGACATCCGGGAGACTGAGGGGTAGTTTTGCTGTAGCTATGCGCTGACGCCTTATACCCGCTATGACCTGCCATGACCTGTGCTGTTTTTAGAGTCGGTGGTGTGTTTAGGTCTCAAAATCAATTGCGTTAAGAGCTCTTGGTAGAGCTTCTGTTAGAGAAAATTTTGTTTATGTTCTTTGTGCAAATCATAACCAATCTGTGCACATAATTAGAAAGAAATAGGTATTAACGCCACTGGCGTAGCTACCGAAGAGCTAGGCGGGGCAGTGCGCCGGGGAGGCCCCCAAAACCTGATCAACAAACCTCTTATTGAACTACCGAAAAAAATTCCCACCTTTGATATCTAAATAAAATAAGTTGCAACACTATTTTAATCATGGCAACTCCTTGTTGTCAGTAATAGTCTGTCACTCCCTCTCACTCCCTTTGGCCACCAAACTACGCCACTGATTAACGTATGTATTTAAATCCTTTGTGTGTTCCATAAATAGAAAATCCATTTAATTCAAAATATTAGGAAAATAATAACAATAATGTTATGAGGAAAATGAGATACTTAATTCGTATTTAAATCTGTGCATAATGATTTCGTGAATCACGTTGTTTGTTTCAAGTTTATTATTATATATATATATTTAAACTCTATGTTCCGTAGTGGTACTTATCGGATTTAATGAAACAAAGCATTACTTTTTTTATTCTTGATAGGTTCGCGCTTGACCGCTATCTCACCTGATGGAAAGCGACGATGCGGTTGACGATGGAGCGCGTTGCTAATTAACTTTTAAGTTTAAAAAAGATGAGTAGTTTTTTGTGGTCTTTTTTAACCCAAAGGATAAGGTAGTTGTGTAAATAAATAATATTTGAAATATAATTAAGTATCTTTAATAATAATAATAATAATAAATTGTTTTATTCGGTCAACCAAAGAACCATTTTTGTTAGTAATTTACATGCTAAAACTTAAAACACTAGGATTAGTAATTATAATTAAAACAGACAACAAATTGTATTTAGTGAGTCATGTAGTTACGAGGCACTTCAGGCGGACAATGATTCCTCATGAGGTGCCTCAGTAAAGCCAAGTCTGCTATTTTTATAAATTCGTCATTCCAACACGATCCCAATATCATTTTCCTAAATGTCCGTAATCTGCTAATTCATAATGATCGATCATTGACCGGTCAATGGTCTCGTTATAGAGTTGTGGTAGAATGACAATATCGAGCTTATTAAAAGCAATGTCTGCACAATGACATTCTAATGGTAGGTCAGTGATCAAAAGAACTGTCAAAATTTTAGCAGATTACCGCATACGTCAGAAATTCATTTGTCAATATATACGAGATTATCATTCTATGCCACTTCTTTCAATGTAGTGCCAGTGGTTGACCATTTTAAAGTCATAATGACGCCATTTCATTAGTAGATTACCAAACTAGTTAAAATCAACAATTATGAAATCAATGATAGACCATTCTGACACTATTGTAATAGCAGACTTGACGCCCAGGAGCTCTCGGATCCTCGGCGATGACTTTCAAAATGTTGTAGTACTTATAATAATAAAATACATATAATGAACTAGTACAAGTTTTGCACCAGGAATTCAGGAAAAAAATGCTTGATTTCAGATATGTAAGTACCTGAATTTAGTTATATATATATATATATTATTTATGTATTAGCTACAGCATATTAAATATAAAGTTTTCCGCGAATTATAATGACTACATTGCGTTGTCTGATTTCCCACTCTAAAAATATACATGTTAATTAGGTATTACAATACAGATAAAGAGAATGCAATCATATATGTAGTTAAGATGATAAGTTATCAAAAAAAACCCAATGATTGTTTAAGTATATTATGTTTTTTTTTTCCACATTTTATCTAACTAAAAATATTTACAAAATATTATTACGTCTGTTTAAGTGAAATAGGTCACCAATATGGTTGGAATAAAAAGCAGTAACTCTTCATATACTTACCTATTTACAGTGGGCCATATACAGTCACAAGACTAGGAAACATCAATCACTTTTGTGAATCATTTGTTTTCGGTTTATAACTACGTCATGCTGCCAGTGACGCAATTAATTTAAAGTCGCACTTACTGGCTCATTACAGTCATAGACTGTTAGTAACACTGCAAAAACTCTTTTAGACAGAATGCTGTTTTTTTTTTTATTTAGTTGGGAATCGTCAAATGACTCCTTCTGCTCTTTATGGAGCGAGAGGCAGTTTCAGACTTTTACTTTGACTAGAACCCACCTGTGTTTCTTCAGTTGCCACGCGCTTAAGGGCCACGGTTGCTCTTTCGAACAATTCCGCAGTTTGGATGCTGTTGAGACTAAGTTACAAAAAAATCGTCGTTTCAAATAAACCAGCTTGATTTCTCCCCCCTGCCCTCCTAGCTAAGTTAACGTCATCTCAACGCTCAGAGACGTGGTCAGAACAAAGGAATCGGAAGCGTGGCTTACTCGAGGCGTTCGGCGCGAACAATACGATTGTAACTTGGCTAGAGGGCAGATTTCTGATTCTAGCATTTGAAGTTGAGTATTTCTCAAACTCTTTAGCTTGAAAACCTGTCAAAGTTTGGGTTGGGTTTGAAACGTTCTTAATTCAAAATACTTAATTCAGTAACCCGCCATCAATCTGACTTCATTAGACCTATAGAAGTTCTCATGAAGTCTGATGTAATAATAAATTCTTGTGTATACACCCCCATTTTTTAATTAGTACAAAAACATGGGGCTCTATCCGTGCCCGTTACTGATCATATTTGTGTAGTCAAAAGTAAAAAAAAAAAACGAAAACCCAAAATTGTCCACAAAAATTTGTCATAATTGGTAAATTAATAATTGAATCAATCATTCATAATAATTGCTCCTAAAAAATACTACGCGCTGTGTTTTTCCATTGGTTTCCATTCATAATCGATAGCCTGTACAATATTTCCATAAATTGATTGACATTTTAGGATATAAACAAACGCTGATAACTTTGCTGTTTACGAATATTATTTATTGAGACTTTACTTAAATAATAACAAGACCTTTTCTTGTAAGCCCTTTAAGTATTTGTATTAATTAAAAATTAGTGGTGTAAAGGTATATTACATTTCATTAATCTATCAGAAAAAATAAAATAGTCAACAGGAAACAAGCTACTTTATTTTTGTTCACTTGTGTTTTTATTTAAATAAAAAATTAAGCCTGCCAATTCTGCAACAAAAAACTATTAGAAGTCACATAAAAATCCTTGACACGAATGCAGTTAAAGATGTCTATTATTTTATTAAAAACAATTGGCGTAATTGACTTTTAATGATCCTCTTGAGTATGGTGTGAGCTGCACCACGCATCTGAATCTGAAGGCTAAGGTTTAAGGAGACTGATCATCGTATGAACAAGCAAGTCTCGTTCATACCAATGTCTAGAAATGAATGATTCCGCAAAATAAAGTCTGAGTGCCTAGTGTAAATTTATTTTACTTTAACGTGATCGACACTTTTATGACGTATGGCGCTCTGATTGGCCCGCTCCAAGCTCTTAACCAATCAGATCGATCGCGTCAACGTAAAAACAACTCGCACTCCACGCACAGTGAGCTGACTTTTTATTTTTTGTAGGTGGGAAAATCATCTATTGACATCCCCGCTCTTGGGTGGAGCGCAAGGCCGTGTCAGGCTTTTACTGACTAAAAACTCACTCCTGTTCCTTCTTTGTCTTTTTTGTCCCAGGGTCAAGTTTTCTTTTAAGAGACAAACCCTTGGCTCCAGTAGGTTTCCACCCTGCTGGTCCCCTACGGTTTGCAAACATCTCCTTAAGGCGCGTGTGGAACAGTACGCGCCGTCGTCGACTATTACGGTTCGAATGGTTACCTGATGGTCGGACGGCGAGTTGCCCATTGCTCGCCGTCCGAAAGCTCGCGCCTACGTTTGCCGGAAATCGGAATCGGGATCCCGGCAGCTGGGGCGCGAGGGACGCTACCTCGCGCATGCACGTGCGGCCTCCTCCTTTCCTCCCTCCGAACGCCTGCCACTCCTCCTCGCTTCGGACCATGACCTGTACAAGGCCCGTTGCGAGAGATCGTTGTCGCCAAATATGTCCCCCACGAGGACACGGCTGTGCTCTGCCCAAGCGGGAACGTTTATCATGCGTGGTTCCCTGATTGGTCAAAAGCTTGCAGCGGGCCAATCGGAGCGCTGAACGTCATAAACATATGAATCGCGTTAACGTCAAAATAATATCGTGCTTTATGGGTAGGTAGACCACATCATCGCTTACCATCAGGCAACAACCGAATAGCCGGGTGAGATAGTGCTTAAACGGCACGCGTTTTATACAAAAAACTTGATGATCTCCCTTGACAACAGCTTTTTTGTTAGCTTAACCTCGAACATGAAACTGCACCTTGAAACTTTTTGCCATTTCAATCTGTTGCTAACTTTCTGCCGTTTTTCTTGATTACGCCGTTTAGTGCAGCATTTTGACACCAAACTCCTGGAAACAAAATAGTTTTTTTAGGGTTCCGTACCTGAAAAGGAAAAAACGGAACTCTTATAGGATTACTTTGTTGTCCGTCTGTCTGTCAAGACTCTTTATCTCGGGAAAGCGCGAAGGTATTGAGTTGAAATTAAAATCATATATACACTCAGGGCTGCGGTCCCTTGAAACTGTGAAAAAATCAAACTTCTAAGTTAACGAAAAAAAAAAGATACGGCCGTTTATGTCACAAAAAACGTATATTTCGACACTCTCAAGGGATCAAAATTCATAGGGTACTTCCCATTGACCTAGAATCCTGAAATTTGGCATGAAGCAAGGTTTCATAACACAAGTATAGGAAAAAATCTGAAAATTGTAAATTTGTAGTTACGTCAAACTACAAATTTACAGTTCTCAATTGATTCAATGAGGAAACTCAATTCGGGAATTGAACTGTTTTCATAGTAAGTCGGAACCCTCAGTGCGCGAGTCCACAAGCACTTGCCCGGTTTTTTTTTAGATAGACGTGTCCCTATTAAATGTAAGTCAAGTGCTACTAGCTGCTAAAAAATATTCAAAAAATTGTAGCGTCAAGCTCGCGTTATAATAAGTGACACATTTAATTTGCAATTGTTTTCGTTTCAGAAACAATGCATTATACGTACAATACACAGGCCTTTTCCGGTTGTGAAATCACCAAACAACTTTTCTTTCTCACTGAATCCTATCCATGTTTCTTCAGCTGCCCTAAGCGTTCCAACCGCTGTCGTGACCTTTGCGAATCACAAGGCAAAAGTTTTGTCACGAATACTTGAACTGACTTGAATCACTTGAACAACACAACTTGCTTTTTATGGAACTGGCCGGAACCGGCCGGAACCGGCCCGGATCTATATTTCCTTGCGCCCCGACTGCGTACCGGAAGACGCAGCGTTGGAAGAACTCTCACAAGGTGGATCAATGATCTGGGCCTCAAGTCTGCTATTACAATAGTGTTAGAATGGCCTATCATTGATTTCATAATTGTTGATTTTGACAAGTTTGGTAATCTACTAATATCATGGCGTCATTATGACTTTCCAATGGTCAACCACTGACACTCCATTTAAGGGATGGCATAGAATGGTAATTTCGTACCTAATGACAAATGAATATTTGTCGTATGCGGATAACTGCAAAAATTTTGACAGTTCCTTTGATCAGTGGCCTACCGTTAGAACGTCATTGTGCAGTCATTGCTTTTATTTTTTTTCGAGACAGCTCGATATTGTCATTCTACCACAAGATCATTGACCGATCAATGATCGACCATTATGAATTATCAGATTACCTACGAACTTTTAGCAAAATGACAATAGGATCGTGTTGGAATGACGAATTCATAAAAATAGCTGACTTGGGCCCCTGGTGAAGGTCGCTGGTATCCATTGTGGCGGAATTTGGGGTCTATGTCCAACAGTAGACGTATTACGGCTGAAATGATGATGATGATGAAGATGAGATTTCCTGGGACAATGTCTACTTCTATTTTTATTTATTTATCTTTATTCCAAAAAGTTAAGTAACTTGCTAAGCCCCACAAAACCGTTGCAGTGGTTTGACTGTGGGGTCGATTAGTCTCACTCTTTAGACATACTTAAATGTCATAAGTTTAATCAGCCTTTTAGTGTTTTCACTTTTGGGACCCAGGCCTTCTTTCTCTAGGAGAGGGAATGGGCCGTAATCCAACACGCGGGCTCAGTGCGGGTTGGTGAATGTCACATGTCTTCGAATTTTTGGTTCTAGGACATGCCGGTTTCCTCGCGATTTTTTCCTTCACCGTTTTGAGAGTAGGTAGTGGTGAAGAAAAAAACTACACAAAGTAATGCGCCTGTTTGGGTTTGAACCATAGAAATTTAAAAAAACAAGAGAAGTGGCAAGGAGGCGTGTGCATGTCCGCGCGACTTGCGCAAAATGCACACGATCGGGCAAACGGCCGTCAGTTATAAACTTGTGAGATACGCGATACGTGATCGTAAACAAATTTAAAATGCCGTGTTGTTCAGTGGTTTCATGCAAGAACCGAAGTGATAAGAGAAGCCTGGGTCATCATGGAATCTCTTACCATATGGAAGTACAAGTTTAATACTATATTTATCTTAAAAATCAGTAAAAACAACAAATCTTATAATATCCCTTGCTGCTACTACGTTATTTTTGTTTTCAAATATCAAGGCGACTGTATTACTCTTACAGTACATACATTGCTCTTTAACCACTACTTAATTTTAACGCTCAGTAACGGAACAAGCAATGTAAAAATAACATAACGATACTTTATCAGTGCGGTGTATTTCATAATAAAGCCGCTGTTAGTTGCGGCGAGTTAATGATGTGCCTGTATGATCTACTAATATAGACTATCGACCATAATATCGATTGGTTGGATATCCGAAGTAAAATAATGTAAATATTTTTATGTATTTTGATTATTTTACAGAGTTGTAAAGAAATAGCATAATTCAGAATTTAATAACGACTTGCTTAAAATAACGCAACATGTTCTAGCTCTTTATTTGTTCTCTTTATTTAACAAGATAGAAATTTTTTTTCAAAACTTTATTTTGTTAGAAAAAAAATAGTACAGTATTTTTTTTCTAACAAAAGCCTTACATGGTGAGGTTTAGCAGTAAGTTAGGTAAAATGATAACTACAATGTTACTTTATGTTTTCAGTTTCCCGAAAGACGCAATTTTAATAAAGCAATGGATTGATGGAAGGCCACCTAATGGGTTCCCTAAAAAAATATAGTACTATATGCTCATTCCACTTTCAACCAGAAATGCTTTAGCCTCTAAAAAAAACGCAGTCTTTTTGAATCGGCAATCCTTAAATTAAGACTAGACCTGAGTAAAAGTTTTTTTAGTAACTGAAAGCTTTTTCATGCAATAATTCATAATACAGTTTATTAAACTTTTCAGGATTTTAGAGGACCAGGTCATGTACTTGGCCGATTTTTAGTATTTGATATTGACGTTTTGAAATGACGTATATAATGGCCTTACACGGGTAAATGGTTAGTTTTTGGGTTTTATGAAAACAAATTAATAAATAATTTATTATTATTATTATTAAATTATTATTATTAACATTTTATGATTTTGTTTTTGGGACCCAAAAGAAATAGCACGACAAAAAAAATGGAAAAATCGATAACTTTTCTATTTAGTCAATCACTAGCGTAAATGTAAAATAAATTGCTTTTGCATAGCACATCGACATTTCATGTGTGCGTAAATTGTACGGTGCATGGAAAATACACGCTGTTTTTAGGGAGGTAAGGTTTATAATTGACTGTGTAGTATGGACTGATTTATGATTTGCGGATGTGTGCGCGACTGCGTAAATATTACTGCAAATGTAGTAGTTTCGGCGGTGGTAGGGAAACTGGAGACATCGTGTTCCGGTACAATTTTTACTACTTAACATATCTCCTCCCTTCTTAAATCTGTGGTTTGAACCCTCAACCTACAACTCGTAAGTCGGGGACGTTACCACTCGGTCACCACTGCACTAAACGTACTTAAAACTAAATATTATTTAAACTTACATCTAAGTATATAAAACTTAAAACATTTCTAAATAATATAATTTACGCGGGCGACGCTGGCAGCAGCTGTGATACCATAAGATTCAGGCTTGTGTGGATATTTTCCTGCCTTAGTTAGTACAAATATATTCATATGCACCTATGCTATGTAGAGTCCGTCTAGTACTCGAAGGTCTAGAACGTCACCCACACCAGACTATGTCGTAACCCTACCATAACTACACAATTTATGGTGTCTGTAATCCTTTCGCGAGTAACATCTGAGTCATTGGTATTCACAAATGATTCCGCTGTAGTACAATGTAAGGTCGAACTCCTTGTAGGAGGCATAGCATCATCGCACGTGACCTTTAACACTTAGATATTAAACTGAAGTGCCTACATTTACAAGTATGGCGCGATAATGAGGAATTTTGTTTAATTTTAGCTGCTAATTAAAGTTATCTTATCAGCTAGTGTTAACTTTAAGGAAAAAAATATCAAGTTAATGCGTAGTGCATTAACTTGATATTTATCCGTAGTCAAAGTATGTATATTTAACAAATTATTTTGGCATGCAAGGCTTATCGTAAGTTAGTTAAGTCATGGTTTACCTCTGCAAGCAACAGTACAAAACAACTTTAAAATGTTAGTTAATCACTTGTTAAAATTATATGAAAAACTTACCTTATCTACTTATTTTTTTGAACAAGAATGGTTGACTGGTAGAAAATGCCCAAGGCCTTAAGCATTAAGTCCGCTTTTGAGTTTCATGAAATTATAATAAATAAATAAATGATTTCACCATTAATTTTTCATATCAGTAATACAACCAACTAGCTGTTGCCAGCGACTTCACCCGCGGGATTGTAGCAAATTGTCCCAAGGAAATAGGCGTGGGAAAAGTGTGTCATCTTTGCGATTGGAACATTTGCAATCAATGTTCCGAAACAGTGATATGTATCATTTGGAACATCGGCTCAAAAGATACAAATGGAACATTTGGAACATCGGCTCAAAAGATACAAACGGAACATTTGGAACATCAGCTCAAAAGATACAAACGGAACATTGTAAACATTGGCTCAAAAGATACAAACGGAACATTTTAAACATCGACTCACAAGATACAAACGGAACCTTTTTAACAACGGCTCAAAAGATATAATATACACTGACTGTTATGAATCGTGTTCTGTTACGTTGCTAAAGCAGATGTTTTTAGTTCAGGTCATTAATTATATTTACACTATTTACGTTATAATTTGAATTTTAAAAAGACTGCTGGTCACTTAAGTGTTTCAGTGTTTTTAATTCTTTCAAATGATGCATTTAAAACATTACTTACGTTCCAATCTTTCGGAACCGGACATCTATGTTCGGAACACTAAAAAGTTTCGGAACAGTGAGTCGGTTCAGTAAACAGTTACACACGCCTACAAGGAAACATACTCGCGGCTTAAAAAACTATCCTATCCTATGTGCTATTCCAGAGCATGGTGTATCCGTGTGGCAAATTTCATCCAAATGCATGCTTGAACAGCTAAACGAGCTGTTCAAGCATGAAGAAGTAACAAGAACAAACATACATGCACACACACACTCACAAATTTTCGCCTGTATGATTTAAGTGTGCATTAAAAAAAATGACTTCGATCAACTTTTGAAATATTCTAAGATGTCTTCTTTGAACAGATAGAAAAATCTAGGACCATTCACCAGTTTATTAACCATTTCTTATCATTATACATATATTTATTTAAACGTAAACTACCTAATTCTAAACAAAAAACTTTGCACTACTTAAATTAATTAACAATGTGTAATATTTAGGTAACGGTGAGGTAACGCCCAATCATTTCAAGGAATGATTGATGATTGTGACACCCTATTAATGTTAATTTCCTAATGTAAATTGTATTTTTGGTGTACAATAAAGAATATCTATCTATCTATCTATCTAATGATAAACATTGCAGAATTACACTTCCTAGTTACGTTACGTCATGCGACACGAATATTTTTTGAGCTAACTTTAATTGTTATATCTAAAAAACAGTTTTTTATTTTATTTCCCGCACGGAATTAATATTTCTATATGGCCTGCAAATAGTACTTCCTGGTCTGGGTATCTTTTGTAGATATGTGAGTTTACGAACACGTTTAGTGTTTGTGACTGTGATAGGCACAAGAGTAATTCCTAGTGTTAAGTGACTTTTTTTAAAAATATATTACATAATAATAATATTCTACAACTATCACACAACGTCGTCTGGTCCCAAGCTAAGCAGTGCTTGTATTATGAGTACTAGACAACTGATAAACATACTAACATATTTCTAAATACATACATTTTATAGATAAAATACACCCAGACACAGAACAAATGTTCGTGCTCATCACACAAACATTTGTCCTGGGTGGGAATCGAACCCGCGACCTCCAGCATAGCAGTCAGGACCACTAACCACTAGACCAACAGACCAGTCAGAAATACTAATAATACCTAAGTTTATAAATGTCGACGCTTGAAAAGAAAAAAATACTAGGCTTTCAAGCGTGGATGTAAAATAATGGATAAACTACTTTTTGTTATAATATACATATACTATGTTCGCGACAGCATTAGACAGAAGTTAAAAAAGGTTGTTTTAGGGTACACTTTGTAATAAAAGTACAATATATATTATGCTTTATTACAGTTAAGATTGATGGTGAATTTATTATAATCAACTTATATACCAACTGCTATGCTTAAATAAATTCATTTGAAATATATATCTTCTGAATGTATGAGACTTTTAATTAAATACATTATTTAGTTCTTACATAAACTACTAGTGTCCATGTTAAAAACCTAAAAGAAGCAGGGGTTGTCCGTACCTGGAACGTTTTTCATTATAATAAATAATATTAGTTATTTTTATTTGTATGAATGTTAAATAATTGTCTTGTTAAGGAAACTTGATGAAACGCCATTAAAAAAAAATGTTTATTTAAAAAAAAACAATTTTATTTACTTAAGTGTTTTAGTAGTACTTACCTTACAATAATCAAACTTATCTAAGTAGGTACTTAATGTTAAAATTTTTATATTGAAAGCATTATGTATTAAAATTGTTTGAATTTATCTCGAAAAAAGAAGGTTTGTGCACCCCTGCTTTTATGAACCTCTTTTGTCTATTACTGAAGTGATTGGAGTATAGCTACTAACAAAGACAATAATTTATTTTTGTCTAATGCAGAATGCACATGAATAGATAACATGTGGCCGAAGTGGTATATATGGTTTAGTAGGTAAGCAAAAACTCACTCTTTTGGACGTTAATTAAAACGTCATTGTTCAATGTTATCATGAAAACATATTTAATATAAAATAAACACGGCAATGACGGAAATAGTTGTTTCGTGGACCGCCGTCAGCCATTGTTATTATATCGAATTTAGAGCATGTTTGAACGGTGCGTAACCATTCATATCGTGTTACAAAACATCTCAAATGACTTTCTTGAGTGTGCTTTGATTGTGTGTGCTGTGAGAAGTTTTAAAAAGGATAGAATAGGCACGGAATTCATCATCATCATCATCATTTCAGCCGAAAGACGTGCTCTGTTGGACATAGGCCTCCCCCAAATGTTGCCACAATGACCAGTCCTGTGCGTCTCGCATCCATCGGATTCCCGCGACCCTCACCAGGTCATCCGTGCACCTTGTGGGAGGCCTTCCAACGCTGCGTCTTCCGATACGTGGTCGCCATTCCAGAACCTTTCGTCCCTATCGGCCATCTATTCTGCGAGCAATGTGCCCTGCCCATTTAAGTTTGGCGATTCTTCGGGCTATGTCTGTAACCTGGGTTCTTCTGCGAACCAAGGAATGGGATTAATATTCAAGAATAGACTTGACCTCGTTGGCGACCATAATTATTTCCTGACCAAGCATAACGATTGTAAAAAAAGTAATTAGTACCGGTAGCCCGACATGACCTCTAAACGCGATCCGTTTTACGACCTAAACTGAACTGTTAAAAGGATGAAGCTACATAGGTATGGTGTAAAGCTTCCATCCCTTGGCCCGGAACCTTACCATGACGCGTGACGTTTTAAAATCTCTGGCGTGCGAGAGACAAAGAGGAATGGAGCTAATTCACCCTAGCTCAATCCCTTTCAGTTTAAGTCGTCAAATTAGGGCCTTAGTTCCATTCATATTTGGCTCTTTTGGCGCGAAACTGAAATCAGACCTAAATCCGCCATCTTGTTTTTTCAATCAAACTCACAGTTTTTTAAATGTTTACTATCAGCGCCACCTTTAAAGATGAACACCCTTGTATAGTTCTTGCTTTGCTTTGCTTTCTATTGGTATCAGTATGCCAATAAGGTAAGGTGAACCATTAAAACTTGCATGTAATCTTCGATCATCCGGGACAGTTTAGTCTGCTGAATGTAAATCCAATAGGACTTCTAAGTACCGAAGCTTCCTGTTTCGTACGTGTTCCTTCCTTTTTGCATGTGCATATACATTTCTAGTTTGACCCGTAGACTAGGCATAAGTACAAGTTGAGTTTGACTAGTCTACCAGTGTAGCCTAGTAGCAATGACAGGCAACAGGTTTTATTGTAGGCATGGCATTAGTATGTACAGTTTATTTATGAATATGAACGGCAATCAAATTTCGAACGTGGCGCTGCGAATCTCGGAACACATTCACACGTTTACGTTTGGGTCATGTTACCGCACGTTTTGTTATGAAAACGCTTGACTCGACCGTAATACATGAAACATAATTATGTGACCGGTGACATAATGCCTGAAAAATCTTATTCTCAACTATATTGTACATGGAACGTACCTCCTAAGACAAAAAAAGGGTTGTCATAACTGGAACTAAAGCTGTCATCTTGTTTTTCAGTACAATTTGACTGATATTTACCATCAGCGTTCCCTACAATGTCTTTCAAGTGACAAAATATTCTTGTAGCATTGTATGTAAACAGAGTGAACTCTATATTTCGCTGTCATTCTCATTTTTAGACAAGTTGTAATAAGTAAACGGACATACTTACGATACAGATAGACAAAATTAGGTACCTACTGTCAAGACGTTATTATTTCATAGAAATATCACAATTTAAAACAATGTGCCGACAGATCAGCCATTCATTCATCTCATCTATTGCAATATAGGCGCTCTTGAGAAAACAATGTCACTTTGTGTCATTGGCCATGGCGGATTCCTTTGACTAAAGAGGTTACGCTGACAGACAGTTCTTCAGTTCGTCCCCCCATTGATAGCCAGCAGGATGTTTATCCAACGGTTACAGGGAATACTTAAATAAATAAATATACAACTGATTACGTCATATGGGAACTTGGACATCATGGCCTCGCATTATAAATATTTTATTGATAAGGTTAGTGATTTAAGGCATTCAAAGACAATATTTTCGATGTCTTTTTTTTGACAGGCCTGTTGGTCTAGTTGTCAGTGGCCCTGACTGCTATGCCGGAGGTCGTGGGTTCGTTTCCCACCCAAGACAAATGTTTGTGTGATGGGCACGATCATTTGTTCAGTGTCTGGGTGTAATTTATCTATAATATTATGTATGTATTTAGAAATATGTAAGTATGTTTATCAATTGTCTAGTACTCATAGCACAAGCTCTGCTTAGTTTGGGACTAGATGGCATTGTGTGAAAGTTTTTTTTTTTTTAATCTTCTTTATTTAAGGGATTTTTGTACACAATAAGTGACGATGTCAATCCCATCGTACTTTCACAAATTTAACAAATATTAAAGGGTTACCTTATATGCTAACTTAATTACTTATTTAATAAAAACGAATACAAAAATTTTGCTGCTTTAGAGGTAGGTGTAGCCAAAATGCCATGGAACACTCCAACGTCCATTGCAGACAACTTCATCAAGTTGAGAAGCGCCTTTCTCTTATACGTGTATCGGACGCATTCCACCAACACATGATGTACATCCATTGTGTGAAAGTTGCGGAATATTATTATTATTTATTAGTTCTATGACATTTTCAGCGTTCAGCATCGGGAAGCATCTTCGCAGAAACACTAAACGATAGTCTTTTAATTTGAATTTAACTTCTTAACCTGTACCATGACGTTTAAAGTAAGATTGTTTCATTCTTATTTCTCGTGTGGGTAAGAGATGGCGCTAGACAACCTGTATAGCTCTGTCTCTTACCCACACTGAAATAAGAATGAAACAATCTTACTTTGAACGTCATGGTAACCCCGTTTTAGTCGGGCACTATTGACAGAGTGGTGAGAGTGGTCATGTTCACCGTCTCTCTCGCGAGGTGACACCATGCAGCTCTGTGTTTGGTGGCTTGAAAGTTGTCATTATTTCTGCAGGGTGTCACAGATTTGATGAGATCCGTCCACCGTGTTGAAGAGCGTCCATCTTTTGCTAACTCAGTGGGGTTTTTTCAGTACCTACTTATTCTGCGCTTATAATATAAATTGTATAGATGGTAAACTGTGATTACGATAGTGTAAACTTGATGCATGAGATGCTATGGCTGTTGTTATGTTTGATACAGTTTTACCGACTAGTGTTTACCAAGCTCACTATCTATCTGATTAACCTTCATTTGTTTAGACAAGACAACACAGCAGCATACTCATATAGAAAACCAGAAACTTACTCTACAGTAAAATAATAATTTGCACGTGGAAATCTTCAGATACAAATTCTCAGTTGCTGCGTCAATTTTTTACTTTTATATAAGGTGTGGCTAGCCAGCTAGCTGCCAGCTTCGTGGTTTGTCAAATTTCATCCCAATTCATTAGATCGTGAAGAAGTAACAAACTTACAAACATGCACAGGATCTTTATAATATTATAGTGCGATAGCGACGATATTTTTATTTATGTAATTTTTTGCTGACACTTTTATCATCATCATTTCAGCCGAAAGATCATCATCATCCTTTCAATCCACTGTTGGACATAGGCCTCCCCCAAGTGTCGCTATAATGACCGGTCCTGTGCATTAGTTTTTTTTTGAAGTGAAAACTTCTTTAGCGGCGTTGAGCACTTTTTCTGTAATGGGTATAAAATCTTAAACTCGCGTCAGGACACGTGACCTGATCGAAAAAGCGTAAGACGGCCACCAGTCAAATTTTCTCATTCGATTTTGAACTTAACCTTCAACATTTTGTGGTTTAAAATCATTTAAAGAAATTTTTAAAAATTTTCCAATCAACTTTGAACCTAATGCTTTAGGGATAAAGCTGACAAATCTATTAAATACATTCAGTCAAAAAATTATCGGGAATGGATGATTTGTTTATGGTTCCAAATTCAAATTTTTGTTTTTTTGTAGTTGTTAGATTGGCACAACTGTTTTCCATTTTGGCGCGGAGTTTGAGTTGCATCTGTTATTTATAATAAATACAGTGCTGGTTTTAGTAATATCATATATAGTGTGTATTGCGAATTTCATAATGGACAAAAATATCGAACAAAGAGTTTGTCTTAAATTTTGCATCGCCAATGGAATTTCGTGTTCGGAGTCACTGAAAATGTTACTTCTGTAACATTTTCACGGGCTTACGGTGAATCGACTTTATCAAAAACTCGTGCTTATGAGTGGTTCAAAGCGTTCGTTGCAAAGATGTGATGGAAGATTTGCCTCGCTCTGGTAGGCCGTCAACGTCTGCAACTGAAGTTAACATCGCAAAAGTGAAGAAAATAGTGACTGAAAATCCCCATTCAACTCTGAGAGAGATAGCCGCCGAACTTTCTGTATCTCACGAGTCGATCCGTGCCATTTTAACTAATCATTTGGGTATGAAACATGTTGCTGCTCGGCTAGTCCCAAAAGATCTGAATTTTCTCCAAAAACTCAATCGCATGAAAGTCACTGAGGACATGCTAGAACGAGTCAGTTCGGACCCAACATTCATGAAACGCATTGTTACTGGTGACGAGACGTGGGTTTACGAGTTTGACATGCAAACTAGTCAACAAGCTTCGGAGTGGCGCCTTCCTACTGAACCGAAACCGAAAAAACCACGCCAAAGTCGATCAAAAGTCAAAGTCATGTTGACTGTTTTCTTTGACTATCGCGGTGTTGTGCACTCTGAATTCTTACCGGAAGGTCTAACGGTAAATAAAGAATATTATTTGAGCGTTATGCGGTGTTTAAGAGAGCGAATTCGACGAAAAAGGCCAGATTTGTGGAAAGAAAATTCTTGGATTTTGCACCACGACAATGCGCCTTCGCACAAGGCTATCATTGTGAACAAATTTTTGACCAAACACTCAACAAATACCATCCAGCAACCACCATATTCACCAGATATGGCTCCTGCTGACTTTTTTCTTTTTCCTAAACTCAAATTACCACTTCGTGGCACCCGTTTTCAATCGATAGAAGACATAAAGGAGAATTCGAGGCGAGAACTGAACTCAATTCAGGAAGCAGCGTTTAAAAAATGTTTTGATGAATGGATTATTCGTTGGCGCAAGTGTATCGTTTCTAAAGGAGCATACTTTGAAGGTGATAAAATAAATTTGGATGAATAACAGACATTTTGTGTATTATTGATCTTTTCCCGGTACTTTCTTGACAGAGTAGTAAATTGCCACCCGCCGCGCGCCGGCGCAGCGCCGCGAAACCTAGTCCTCTGGCTATCTTCATCGTCCTTAAGATTGTGATAGAACCGTGGTCTTTGAGGGATTCGCACCGTGCTAACTACGAAGGCAATTTACGTGCTATTTACAAACGTTACGTACCTGTAGGTATGTTAGTGTAGCTAAAATTCCGTATTTCCTTGCAATTTTATTGATTGACGCATAATGACAAGAGATTCTAAAATCAATAAGACAGTGTTGTCTTTGAGTTTGCAGCTTTCTTAGTATCTAGTAGCTATTAAAAGTACTTGTGAAGGCTTTTAAGATGCAAGCACAATCATGATAATAAAATAAAAAAGGAAATCGTTCAATCGCAATAAGTACCATCCGAGTATTAAATTGCTAAACATTTTCACTAAGGCGTTTGTTGTTTGGTAAAATAAAGTTCAGTTTATTTAAATCTGCTTTAAAAATAATTTGATTACAAGTATTTACAATTAAGTTAAAAAGCACGAGTGTTATTGGTATAGGAAACCGATAAATTCTCAGCTAATTCTGTAGTAAGATCGAATGTGACGTTCCTGCTTACGTGCTTACTAAGCGCCTGTGAAAAGATGTATCGCACACATTTTTATGTGCGACGGATTACTTCCACACTTTTAATTACAAATTCTTTAGGCAGGATTCAATGATAACATAACATCCTGTAATCCCCGAAGGCTCAGGCAGGGGTGCACCGAATAGTACACCCACATTTCGCAAGTTATGTTTTAAGAAGAGGTCTTTTTATTCATTTATTTACTTCATTTATTTTTGTAATCACTGGGATTACAAAAATAAATTGACATTTTTACTTGAATCTGCAAGAAGTTAAGACTTTAGTTTTTAAATGAATGAATTAAACTTGCGGTATCACAACAATCCGCAGTCTAAACTTATGTGTGTAATATCGAAATTGTCATGTTTGTGTACGATAGCGCAATAAATGAATATTGTATTCTACCACATAAATGATGGTACTTTTATACTTTTATACTGATAAAGCAATTGGTGCAAAATTATTCCCTAACCATTCCAAAATATCAAACATGCTCAACGTTAATAATCAAGTTTTCACTTCTGTCGGCACTCCCGGAGCGCAACCCGTCTTTTTTTTATTCTTGATAATTTCGAGCTTGACCGCTACCTCACCTGATGGAAAGCGACGATGCTGTTGACGATGGAGCGCGCTTACCTAGAAGTAACCTATACTCTTGACTTAAAGATTCCCGGGTTGTTGTATAAAATAAATTTTGTAATATTAAAAACTTTTTATTGTCAAAAATAATTATAACGATACCCACGTTCAATGGTCCATCATGGGCCGAGAGCAGACCAAAATCTCTAAAGATAAGACTGCAATACTTTGTCAATTATCGAATTTGGATGAAATGTAGTGTATTTGAAATGACCTTACTCATTCATTGAATAAATCATAATAAGTACAGTTTACTACTAATTACTTACTTTAATCTTAGGTTATTCGCTATATCCGGTGATATTGAAACAGAACTGATTATGGGTTTTTATCAAAAAAGTATTATAGCTACCTTAGTTCGTGATCAAAAAAGTACTATACTATCTAATTGTCTATGCTTTTATTTCAATGGCTTGTCAATTGCAACGTCAGTATCAACCAGATTGTATCGAATGCGGTATAGTTCCATGCGAAGAAATTCTTCTATTTTTAACTTTAATATTTTTTAGTTACTGTTAATTCTCGCTAAAGATTCGTAGTCTACTAGCACGTATTAGTGGCTAAATGGTAGTGTCTCTTCCATAAATACCATTAATGAAGAATTGAAGTTGAAATTCTATATAAAGACAAAATAAATTTAGTGGATTTGCAATTCAAATCAAGATCGAAAGAAAAGAAATCGATACCTTTGTCCCAGAAAGGTATCGATTACGATATAGTCTTTGAAGAGTCACTATCTCACGATCAAGATATAGTCCATAATACATATTGTGTTCAACTAGGAATAAGACAGAGAAGATATTCATAAAATGCCTCCAAGAAGCAATAAAACTGCAACATCTGGGACAACTGACAATCAAACAGATATTATATTATTAGAATCCACAGTTAGTTCTGCTGCTGCACGAAACGTCAGCTTATTCTTAATCATGAAAGGCACCCCACAAGGACCAGGCGAATTTAATTTGTTTGCCTATTTCAATGGAATTTTGTTATTATCCGAAAAATGGAGCCATAATGCCATCTTTGAATCAGAAACGCTGCCTGTTTTAAACCTAAACAATTCAAACATTCAAACAATGGTGGCGAATGCACCATTGATTTTCCTACTACGTTTCGCTGGATCAAAAGGAACAAGGGATCCCGATCCTTTAACTCATCCTGATAACCGAGCTGGTGCAAGTGTAGATTTATTTCCATTGCTGTTGGGAGAGCAAAAAATATTAGTAACATCGCCGTTAGTTTCTATAAGTACTGGAGAAAAGACCGAATGCTCGGTTATAGTCCGAGCCATCTCGCCAGGCACAAATGATGAAAACCTGGTTCCTTTAGTCCTTACTATGATCTCAGTTAATTGTTTGCCAGCAGCCAAAGAGGGCACTTTTTACGTGAGTGCTATTGGATTAAATGAATTACATGATCCAAAAGCTATAAACTTTAATTTATCCCTGAGTACACCTACTGCTAAGAAAGTTGTATTTGCAGCAGTTAGCGCTGCCGGCTATGCCGCCAACACAGCAATGAACGTCCACACAGAAGACCAATTTATTCCAAATGATCTACAACGTCAAGATACAAGTAGCTGTCGTTGTTTCTACTGGAATGCTTTGAGACGAGTGCTCGTTGATCCAGACAAGCTGCATGACAGATTGTCTTCACCATTTATGATCGAAGTGGCGGGCGTACCTAGAATGGGGAAAACAGATATACGAGGACGTTATATGGGATTAGTTGATGCAAGAGTATTATTAGAACCGGGTCAGATGGGTGTTACCGTTTGTTCAAAGTTGGTACTTTATAATGAAGCTAATACACCTGATCATATCGGTCCACTGCTAGATCTTCCCCCCTCGAGTGCTAAAGCTAGTGCGCGTGACGTGGATCCAAATATAATGGATGAATTTGAACATACAACCTACGCTGTGATAAGATTAGATTTAACTGAAGCTTTAGTTCCTAAATCTAAATTGGAAAATCTTTATCATATAATGGGGTTTGTTCCACCAGAAGAACGTGATATCCCAACTAATCAGGATTCAGAATCCGACAGTGTTCAGCTTGTTGCTGGTATAGATGCGAAAACCATAAGAAAGGAAGGAGGTGCTCTGGCCGTGCATAAAGAGTTAAGTGGGCTTGCATGTAAGGGAATGATACCAATGAACCAAGGTATAAAACGAACTGCTGCGAATCGACTATTGATGCGAGTGAGAACAATGCTCAAAAGTTTCCCTCCAGGAGAATGTTCTTATTTAGATTATGAAGACATAGTGACTGGGCAGCACGCTGCAAGTAGACGCGCAGTGACAGCATCTTTTGATCCTCAACCACCACCACCTCGTCTTCCAGAGAAGACCGCTGCAGCGAGAAGTCGAATGGCCGGAGATACTAGGATTGCCGATGCATATTTAGAGACAAGCTTGAAAGTGGAAGAAACTCACGAAAGTTCATTAATCTCTAAGATTCTACGCTGTCTAGAAGATGGCAATGTTGAAGATGCCAAGAATTACTTGCATGAAGTTTTAAAAACCCTCACTACAAATAGATACTTACTATGGATTTTCGGCGGCGTACAGTTTGATGATGTAAACGAAGGGATGGATAAAGCCGGTGCAGCCCTTCGCATTGCTGTAAAAGGCGAATACTCAGACGGTACAGGTAATGCGATTGGATGGGCGGCCCTGCACACTTTCCATCATTGCAATGGCAATATGTATGCAGCATTTGTTGCTGCAAAGAAGATGAGGAAAGCCTTTTCGCTACCAGTAGAGTGGGATCAAATTATATCACGCTGGGTCGAAACCAGCGGAGAGGAGGAAATATATTGGATCCCAGGAGTTGTAACAAGTGATAACCCTTTGTTACTTGCAGCTGCGTTTTTCCTTTGTCTTCGATGCTACAATTTTTCCGAAAAAATGTTGCAGTGTGTTGAGGAGGGCTGTGCAAGTCGTGGCAGTGATTTCATCGATTTTAAAATATGTCCGGATGTGTATTACTTGCGAGCTGCTTCGCTTGTTTTAAGAAATGACCTTGATTCTGCGATGCACAAGATTCATAAAGCAATACATAGGTTTGGGCCTACGCCTAAAATGGCTCAAATGCGTGCAAATTGTCTAGCTCGTAGTCGTAACTGGGATAATGAATGTGAGAAAGCACTGCAGGGAGCTGAAAGAGCTGGTTCCGAGCTATGCTCATCGCTTCTGTATTCATCAGCTTTGTCCGAATTTAAGGTAAATCCTATGTCGGCACTGCAGAGGGCTGCGAGTGCTCATAAAAATAACCCATCAGGTCATACAGCTCTTCTTATTGGACGAATTTACGCTACATTGGGCAAGCAATGGTTTGCTGAACGCTGGCTCGCCGCTGCTGTTAACACTGAGCCCTTATTGGCAGATGGATGGGCAATGTTGGCTCTACTGGCAATGCACGACAGAAACTTGAACAAAGCAAGAGTTATGTTGCGAACAGCGAGGCAGGCGGGGCCTGTCAGTCCCGATATTGAAGAAGAGCTGGGTAAAGTTATGAAAATTGTAGAACTAGACCAACTGCCAGACTTCCTTGTAAAGAATCTGTGTTTTTGCGATCATTGTGATTGAAACCAATTAACTAGGTACCTTATCGGTTTGTCTACTTAACTAAGATATTTTCATTTAGAGCGATTTCTTTCCACGCCTGTTACCTGTTACATAAATATTTGTTTTTAAAATAATATTATTAAACGTCCAATAAAACCTTGTTTCATTTTCTACTTATCGTATCAATATAATGCGGGTAGCGAACAGCCAAGCTATGCACATTTTTACTTTTTAGTGAGTATATTTTGGTGTAAAACGAGTTTTTATACCAATTCCAAAAAAAAAACAAAATTAGACGGTGATAGAAAATACTTCCAGTAACTATGTGATACGTGTCTATGGGTAGGTTATTTTTTGGCTTCGCGAATGGGTAGGTTTTATGATTCACGCTGGTACGAAATGAAAAACACGTGGTCAAAAAAACATAAATTTATTAAAAAGCAGGCAAGTGCGAGTCGGACTTGCGCACTGAGGGTTCTGTGTAAACTTACGAAAACAGTTATGAAAACAGTTTAATTTCCGAATTGTGTTACGAAGATTTTTTTGAATTTCAAAAAGATTTTTTGTGACGTAACTACAAATTTACAGTTTTCAGATTTTTCTTTTGCTTCATGCCAAATTTTAGGATCCTAGGTCAACGAAAAGTCCCCAAAAAATTTTGATTTACTTGAGAGTGCCGAAATATACGTTTTTTGCAACATAAACGGCCGTATCTTTTTTCCGTTAACCCAAAAGTTTTTAGTTTGTCACAGCTTCAAGCGACCGCAGACCTGAGTATATGGTTTTAATTTCAACTCGATACCTATACGCGTTCCCGAGATAAACGGTCTTGACAGACAGACAGGCGGACGGACAACAAAGTGATCCTATAAGGGTTCCGTTTTTTCCTTTTGAGGTAGGGAACCCTAAAAATGAACTAAATCTCCGTTAGACTTTTTTATGATGATAAGTCATCATCAAATACTTCTCCCGCTCTGGGTGGAGCGAGAGTAAGTGTTAGACTTTTACTGACACCCGTCCCTTCAGTTGCCCTTTGTGTTCCAGGGCCACGACAACTCTGTCAAACAATCCCGCAGCACGCAAAGTTTACCACGTGCACCAAAATTTTCCATAAATAAATAGTCCAGTCACAAAAGCAAATATTACTTTACAATCGAGATGCATGCATGCTCACGAAAGTGTGTTTGGGGAATTACTCCAACGATTGTGAGTAGCGACGTGACCTCGCCTCATGATTGACTTAAATATTCGGGCTATCCCAAAACGAACATGATAATGAAAATGACACTGTTCATAGTTGCCATCTTCCTGCTCTTACTTCTTTTTTTTCAATACACTTTTTCGAAACTCCGCTGTAGAAGGAAAAGCGGTACGGGTAACCGCTTTTAGATACGTAATTTACCGTTTTCCTCACTAGTGTGGAAAAGTGAGCAAGCTCGCCCCCGTGCATAATTCATTAAGTACTGATTTTTTGTTTTTTTTTTCTAATGTTTTAATTGTAAGTTTTTTTTTTCAAGATATTATTTAAATATTGAAGTAAATTATTAACAATAAATTACTAAAAATATTAGTTCACATGCTTTTTAAAAAATGGCTAGAGTGTGTTAAATACTTTTTTTTATAGAAAAAAGGGCTCTACTTAAATTTTTAAAAGGCACAATTAGACTCCTGAGGTCTGTCTCAGCATGCCACAGCCTGCTAATTGGTCAACGCGCTATTAACTGTCGTTTTACTATTATATATATTTATATAATACTTATCGTTCTAGGGAATTTAACTAGATCCTGTATTTTATTGATTCAGTCCACTGTCCAAATGAAAACATAACAGAATCAGATCATATGGATCTCAATATCAGGCAGGGAGGGGTCTCGAATTCCCATCATTATCCAACTCGCGGCTGACGTCCGAAGCCCGTGGGTGGTGTCCAATTGCACGACGAGATTTAACGGTTACTACACGAACAGTGATGATACTACGGGCTCATTTGACGACCTAAACTTTACAGTTAAAGGGATGGAGCTTTAGGGTGTATAGCTCCATCCTTCTTACTCGGTCGTACGACTGACATTTTATTTATTTATTATATCGTTTATAGTACACCATTACAAATATAAAAGGAAACTAAAACTAAAACACATACGTACATACAATGGGCGGTCTTATCGCATTCCGCGATCTCTTCCAGACAACTTGGAATGGACAGTAATTGCCTGGACAAGAAATGGGGCTGTCATTGGTGTGACAAAACCAGCATTAAACATATTATATTATAAATCATACACAGATATATACATATGCTATATAATAGATACATAATTATTGAGAACTACAGACAGAAGTATAAATGACAACTATCGATATTCACAGCGACAGGTAATGTTCCCTAACGAGTCTTTTAAAAACAGGCAACGATTGAGCGTGCTTAATTGTGTCTGGCAATTCATTCCACAGACGAGCAGCCTGGACAGTAAATGATTTATCATAGAAAGTCGTGGTATGGATTTGCAATTTAAGTCGTAAGTTCTCTGATGATCTTAGCAATTTTGTATGTGAGTATTTTATTTAACACATTATGGTACCGTAAGGCTCCAAGGCGTAAGGCGTAGGCGTAAGGTTGCCTTACGGAAAAATCCCAAGTACAAAGGGTTGTACTTGGGATACTTTACCAATAGACAGGGATTCATGAGGAAGGTTTAGGTGTATAACAGTGCATAATAATATCATAGTAGAGCAAAAGCCGAGAATTTCAAAAATTTCAAAATCTGTGCGAAGCTGGCGTGGTCCGCTATTTTCACAAAGTTTTGTTAGTTAGTGATTTTGTTCTTATTAACTTTTACAAATACTTGGAAAATGGCCTAATTGAAAGAAATGATTTACCTTGGCCTTTGACATACATTTACTTCATTTGAACTTGTTACTCATAGTTTCCTGGGATTTCAATTGAGGTTTAGTGTACTTAGGTTCGAATATTTCAATGAAGTATCATGTTATTACGGGTTTTTCAAATCGATTTTTATATGTACATTATTAGTTTTAGTTTATGCGAAACCCGAAACACGTGTCGAGTATTCTTATGTAAAGGTTCTATGTACAAAATTTTATAACTGTATCATGAAAAAAGTTATAAGCTTGTTATGTCACCTGGTTGTCCGCACAAATACATAGTCACCGGGCCATCCAGGTGACGGAGGGATTGTTTTGCCTTCGCGCCCAGCTACGCTATGAACTGCCGTGACTTGTGTTGTACTTAGTATCGTTAGTGTCCAAGTTGTGTTAAATATTTTTGGACAAAAATATAACATGGTGTAAAAATTAATGGAATCGACTTAGTTACTGATTTTGAAAAAACTATATTCAGGTTTCGCATATACTAAATATGATGTTGTAGAACGATGATAATGAGTCGACGCTCGGGGCGTCTCCTGCTTTATGGCTGCGGCCCATCTGACTTCGTAATCGGTTTAGATATTTTCAGGTGGCCCATGGTGGCCAGTTTGCTTTTCTACAGCCTCAACATAGTCAGTTAGTTCCTTATCCAACTGACTATGTTGAGGCTTCCCTTTGTCTGAGGAGCTACAGTTCATGTCATTAATTGCCTTTATTGATTCAAAAAACTGTCCCGACTCCTGAATCTTCAATGATAATAATGAATAGCTACGTCCACTATATCTTTTCACTAACACTATCCTAAACAACACAACAAATAGATTATGTACATCTATTAAATCTATTAACGTTTATAGCTAGGTAGGTATCTACTTCCTATCACTCTATCAACATCTCAAGTTCTTCACTCACTCCTCTGGGACTGCCTACCCCACTAATGAAGACAGCTTTACAATAACATGTCCTGAGTCCATTAGTGCACTTATTGTGTTAACCGAGCCGTGGGTGGTGACAGCAGCTGAACTCAGCCCTGTTATTGTGAGCATTGCGTGGATACTTGCAGAAGTGTCACTTGGACTGACGTTAAAGAGAGAAACGTAATGCCAACCACACACGAACCAGTTTACCGGTAATGACCTGTACCATGACGGTAAAAGTAAGATTGTTTCATTCTTATTTCCAGAGTGGGTAAGAGATGGCGTTAGACAACCTGTATAGCTCTGTCTCTTACCCACACTGGAATAAGAATGAAACAATCTTACTTTGAACGTCATGGTAACTCCGCAAGTATGCAGCCGACTAACGACATGCATGCTTGACCGATCATACACTCAAATCAATCAATCAATCAATCAAAACTGAACATTTTGTTTGCTCGTATGGATGCATATTCGAACACGAACGCGAACATAGTTCGAATCAAGTTCGCGCACACGCACGGTGAAATTCACACGGGTGAAACCGCTAGCAGCAGCTAGTATAATATAATATTCCAACCACTATCACACAACGCCGTCTAGTCCCAAACTAAGCAGAGCTTGTGTTATGAGTACTAGACAACTGATAAACATACTTATATATTTTTAAATACATACATATTATAGATGAATTACACCCAGACACAGAACGAACGATCGTGCTCATCACACAAACATTTGGCCTGGGTGGAAATCGAACCCACGACCTCCGGCATAGCAGTCAGGGCCACTAACCACTAGACCAACAGGTCAATCGAAGTAGTATTTACAGGTCTTTATAATTATTAGTATAAACCGTAGTAATGACGTTTAATTAGACTTTTGGATTGGATCGCAGCTTTTTCTCTTGGTCGCTGCATTTTGATCATCGCATCGATTTTTTTAATAAGTTTTAGAGAATTGTGCTACTTTCCTTGCCTCCCGACAATTATAAAATAGCAACAAAATCTAGCCCAAGATCAAGCTAACTGTAATGCAATGTATCTTCAGTTAGAGAGTGTATACTTCTGTACCTTACTTGTATTGTGTTGTCCGATGTTACATAGTGATTTAATTTGATTCGTCGGGTACCCACTTGGCGCCTGTCTGCCCTAGATAGGTTTATACAGATTAAAGAGATAGGATTTTAAGAAAGTTAGAACAGTATTCTTTAAACCTAATATATAAGGTGTTAAAAAATTAACTTTAAGAATATCGAGGGGACATTGTACTCCTCATTATGAACAACTTTTACTATGGGACCAAACCTGAAATCGCGAAAAAAATATCAGCTGTTCCATTTTGACGAGTTATGCGATCATAAACGTATGGAACAGCAGATATTTTTTTCGCGATTTCAGGTTTGGTCCCATAGTAAAAGTTGTTCATAATGAGGAGTACAATGTCCTCTCGAAATTCTTAAAGTTATTTTTTTAACACCCTATATAACACTCACAATAAGTAATTACTGCATTCTAGCAACATTTTTTAGAAGCAGAAGGCTCTCAAAGTTTCATGTTATAAAAACAATATTTTTTTAACGTATAAATGCTTTTCTTTACATCGTTTACACAATCACCTTTTAGGCTAGGAATTGCTGTGCTTCTTGTTATGAAGAGTTGGATAGCCAGCGTTGTTCTGTTGTGAAAAAGAGATGGCGCTATTCATTCTACATGCTTCATCTTTCTTCCTCACGCAAACGACGATGACCCTTATCACATCAGAATATGGCTCCAGTAACCAACAACAGCCGTTGTTCTGCGAAAAATCCAAATCACGCATGATTCTCTGAGTAATCACGTAATCAGTAGATACAATCGAGACGAAGATAAAATGATTATTAAGATGACACACACAATGACTGTCAACCAGGTTAATCACCCTGCACTAACAAGTATTGAAACAGATAAAAAATAAAGTCATTTGAAAGTTGGTATGATAATTTTATGTAGCTCTAAATAATTCCAGTTTGATCATTCCATATGTTTAGATGGTATTTTTTTTATTATATGGTTTAGTCACCAAACTGGAATAAGTTACTTTACCTACTACTTTTATATATACTGTTGCCAATCGCCTCTTTATTGCTGTTAAAATTGATTTAGAAGAGAACATTGTGGACATGCCTGTTTTTTTAGGTGGGAAATCATCTAATAACATCTCTCGCCATTGGGCGGAGCGGGAGGGCGTGTCAGACTTTTGCTGACTAAAACGCACTCCTGTTCCTTCTTTGCCTTGGTTCCAGGGCCCCAGGGTTCACTTTCGCACTACCTATAATTGGCCATGATTGTGGATATGCCTGCCACGGCTTGGGGATTGTTCGAAAGATAACTAACTCTTTGTGGTCCTAGAACGAAAAGGGCGACTTTTTCTTGATAGGTTCGCGCTTGACCGCTATCTCACCTGATGGAAAGCGATGATGCGGTCGACGATGGAGCTCGCTTACCTAGAAGTAACTTATTCACTCTTGACTTAAAGATTCCCGGGTTGTAGCCAATTAGCCATCAGGAAACACAGATTCCGGCAAGTAATTAAGGGCGAGTTACGAATACGAATGGATTTTAGTCATTAAAATTCTGACACTCGCTCCATCCAGACCGAGAGAATGTCATTTGTTGATTAGTCAACTCAAAAAAAAAACCCTTATAATAGCAGGTTGTCAAACTTTCCATTTTATGACCCCGCATAACGACTGTCAAAAATCCAAGAACAACTGATGTTTAGATTTTTAAATCAATAATTTTTTCACTTGGTTTGCAATTTTTTCGATAATACAGAACTGAATGTAGTATGACGAACAATGAATAAACAATCTCCGGACAATTTCCTTGCTTACCTGGCACAGAGAAAACATAGTTATGAAGTAAACACTATTTTCTTCACGTGTTCTCTCTTCGACAGTTTTACAATTTTCTCTTCATGTTGACATTATGTATTAACTTTTTTATGGACAAAAACTTTGATTTGATTTGGAGCTTAATTTATCAATTTAAGAAGATAAATAAGATATTTAGAGTACAGTGTACATTTATTCATTTTTTTCTCGGTACAACCATCATTACCGTCGTGTTCAGCGGTTCTCAACGTTTATTTGAGTCCGATTTTCCCATTTTTCATTATACTCCATTCGCAGTGTGTTTAGACATTTAAACAAAGCTTTTTTTTACTGTCCGTTTTACCGGTTTTGACTTTTATACGATTGGTGGTATGACAAATGGCAGCTGCAGTAAATAGTTGGTATTGTAACCACTTTTTTGCTTTTAATCCTTATGTCTACGGAATAGAAATTAAAATCGGTTGAACGGACACTAAAAAAAGCTTTGTTTAAATGTCTAAACATACTGCGAATGGAGTATATGTACTTCAGGATAATTCCGTTTTTCATGACTTTTTATCCATTTTCTAGTTCAGCATTTCGTTCCTTATCTTTTATAACTATCGTACTCAAAGCATTCTCTTTGTTACAGAGCACAGGGATATTCTGCACATTTTTCCTCGCTCAAGCCATCAAGGAAAAACGTCGAGCATCCATCAGGAATTCGACGAGCATCAGGGAATCGACTTTTGCGAATCCTGATGATTCCCTACTCGCCTCACCCACTGCCCCAGCGCCTACCTTGCCTAAGTATTAGTAGATTAAGTAGATATTATAATCCAAGAAATAATGAGCCAAGAAAATGTGCACAAATCATGATGAAGGATACTTCAAATGTTGATGGATTTCAAATGATGTGTCGCGATACAATCTGCGGGGTTACCATGACGTTCAAAGATTGTTTCATCCTTATTTCAGTGTGGGTAAGAGACAGAGCTATACAGGTTGTAGCACCCACACTGGAAATAAGAATGAAACAATCTTACTTTAAACGTCATGGTACAGGTCCTGTTCAGAAATTTAGTTTTAATTATAAATTCGTACCGAGATACTCTGTATCATTTCAAATAAGTGAAAAAAGTGAGACATTTAAGTCAATTCAAAGACAGTTTGACTTGAAGTAGTTTGCAAAACTATTGTTCCTTATATACCAATCTTCGTTTTTGTATAGTTTTATTTATTATATTTGTTTACTGCGGCAATTAATTACCTGGAGAATTTTAGTTATCAAAATAGGATTTTTATATTGTGAAGAAAGGCGTTTAGAATAAGAATAAATGTATTATAATGTTCTTGCCACAAATTATACATTAACCGTATAATTAATTTTATCGTAACAAAACTATTTATAGAACTGTAACATTAAAAACCTATCCATTAAAGTAACTTTCAATGTAAACAATGACTTTACAGTGAATGTAAAGTAACAGTTTATTTGATATAAAACTGTTTACAAAACCGCAGACTTTTAACAAACAAATTGTTATTTTCCATTACTGATTGCACTGTACTTATTTTTATAATGTTCCGAGCCGGTCTCAGCATTGCGCATCCGATACATTGTTTTTATTTATTTATTTCTTGAGGTAGGAAATCATCAAATTACTTCTCCTGCTGGTGTGGGAGTGTCAGACTTTTACTGACTTAAACCCACCTTTTACTAACTAACACAACATTTGCCTTCTAGGGCCACGGTAACTCTCTCATACATTCTCGCTAACCGGTATATTGTGGACATCCCACTCATACGTATACAATCAAAAGGTTTCGCAAAAGGGAATGCTTTCATTATGCCTACAGCTTAGCAATGAAAGTCCCTGCCGGAGTCTGTCTTTCCTACTAACTAAAGTTTAGAAGTCTTTAAATCAAAAGTGGATATAGGTTACTTCTAGGCAAGCGTGCTCCATCGTCGGCCAAACAATAACAAATATGTCCAATCAACGAATAACCAAATCATAATGTACATTGTGATTTAGTAATAATTCCTAACGACCTAAGCGATACCACTTAGGTCGTTAGGAATTATCACTTCACACACTTAGATATCGCACTCGTTTCGCAGTCGCAAACAAACTGACTCACTTCTGGTCGGAAACTCGTATTTATATGCGAAGCCAGGAACATTCTAGATACCGACGTTTCCAGAAAATTGTCGCCGAATCGCGGGGTAATAAATTATTTTTATTACAAACATGTACCTCCCTCCTTTCACGCGAATTTCGACCCTATTGTTAATTAAGGAAGGTACGAATTCCCTTATCTACCTACGTACCTACCTACTAAATCTTATTTAATAATAATAGTGGTAGGTACTTTATGTCGGACTTTTCCAGAAATTGCCAGGCCTGGGTGCGTACTTCAATTCCAGACGTTTCGTATAGCAATGCGTTTTAATTATTTGATGCTACTGTTGATTTCACCGAAGATATGACGTATTCAAGTTTCACGGCGTATCAATAACATTATTGTTCCAAGTAAATCTTGCTAGGCCAAGGTACATAAATTCTTAAGAAAAGATGACGGAAGCAAGCGCTAACGCATTGTTGGAAACAATATGTACAAAAGTTATTACAACCTATGAGTTTAGAGTACGCATAACTTGAATACAATAAACACTTCTATTGAGTACAAATTAGGCTGGTTTTGCAATTAACAGGTAATTGACCTTGACTATGGGGGCATCGCAAGTGATAATCGGTCTTTAACGTGGAGGTTTTATCAGGGTCTTTACCCCGTATGGCCAAGTCAGTAACCTGAGTACGTTATTATGAAGCCATGATACGATGGTGTTTACTGCCCATGAACATTATTATCTATAGACTCATGACCTAGGCCCCAATTTACATTACATTAAAAGTTAAAAGTTTTGTTACTATTTTAGGTGTACAATAAAGTTTATTCTATTCTATTCTATTATGACCAAATGCTTTGAGAACCACGATCTCTCTACTACTACTTCTTCTTTATCTATTCTTGTACCTATTCTCTTTTTCTCTCTCTTTTATTGCACCTACCACTATTTATCTCTGCATCACCCTAAGGTTGACTGGTAGAAAATGCCTAAGGCATTAAGTCCGCCGCTGTACGTTTGTGCATAAAGTATTAAATAAATAAATAAATAAATCTCTAAAGACGCTTTCCTTTTTATTGTTCCATCCAGTGTAGTTATCAATTATTGTTATTGTGTTAACGTTATTTGTATCTTACAACCTTTAAACGTGTCCCAAGTTTACCCAGCCCAAGGAACCAACAATCTTTAATATGGGTCCAACTAAGATTTTTCTATAGGCAATGATAGTTCGCTTACCAGTTCTTGATCCTCCATGTTGCTTCCAGTTCGTACCCTGTTTTTTATATGTAACCCCCATACCTGCCTATATGTTGTTTAGTTATATGTAATTACTTTAAATTTCTATCCATTTTTGTATTTCCTTTCGCATTACATCCTACACGTAGGTTCGTTCTGGTTTTTCCTTGCGGTAAACCTACTCTATTGCACAATTTTATTAATGATGAATAGATATTCAATTCTCATTAGATTTAAAATTCTCTTTGCAATGACATCATGAATGACTTGTTTTACGATATTCATTAAATTATTTATCTTAAATGACTAAATGAGTCGACTGATATGACTTTTATGAGAATTATGAGCAATCATAAGGTAAATAAGCAGTGCTCTTTTGCCTTACAGTTGACATTTATTCACTTTGTAACAGAAATAAATAAAAATGCAAAATGTAATCCTTTCTATGTTAAGATAGTGTGCTTAAAATTTACAATGCAATCAATATTCAGGTGAACGCAAATGCATATGCATCAAAAAATAGTATACGAATTTATATCACTCCATATTTTCTGTTAGAAGACTTCAATACTGTAATAGGTACATGTATTATATTAAGTAGATAAATTAAACATTACAAGAGTTAGTGAAACAAAAGCATTATTGATGCAGATATATTTTAAATGCAATTTACTGTGTTAAGTATCAAAATTTAATGACTGTAAAGTGTGCTACCCGCTAGCTCGTAGTACCCAGCCTACCCCACCCCTCAGTCCCTGCTTTTACGTAAATTTGTTACTGCGCAGCGACTTGCCTCCTGTTCAGAGCAGTCCTAACGTTTGTATTGAATTGTAACTCCCTAAAACGTAATACGAATAAAGACTAAAGCAATAATGAACAAATTTCACAAAATTCTTGTTAAAATTAAGTATGTTTACTCTTAGTTTTAAAAGTTAAGTAATGAAATGATGATGATGATGATGAGTTAAAATATATATACGATTGTATGTATTCGAATATTTGGCTTTATAAGATTTTCTTTTTTTTTTTTTTTGTAAATTTCTAATTTTACTTCTCTCGGCACCGTTAGCGTTCCATAAAATAAGGTATTTTCAACAAAATTTAAGTTAGATTCCTTAATTGACGTGTTATTATTTCTCATTTTACTCATACAGTCATGTTAGTGTACCGTCAGACAAGGTAACTGCAACTAACAAGGAAAAATATGTTTCCTTAAGTTTCGATTTACCAAGGTTGTGCAATAAAATCATACTTACTCATAGCAAACAAGTTCTGACATCACTGTCCATTGTAACTGGACTTATTTGTGAAGCAAAGGCTGTGCGCAGACCCGATTTAAGACAGTTTTTGGTCAGACTAAATTGCTCTATATAACAATAATAACGAGCCCTTTCGGCCAACTAATATAATTGTCAAACGTTAGTTAAAGTTGTTTAAACTACTAAAAATAAAAGTCGTATACTTACTTAATGATAAGCGTTGATAAGTATACGAGGGTGAAGCGTGGAGTAAAACAAATTAACTGTTTGTGAATCAGGACTCGCCACGTTACAGTCTGATTTGCCTAAAATTTAAAGATCAGTCTTGAAAACTAAGAAATTGAATTTATTAATTACCTACTGAAAATTTGTGCCTTTGCTTTTATTCGAAAAAAAAAGCATTTATAGAAGAAATATTAGGACCGAGCTGTTAGAATCATTCAGACTTTACTTTGATGAGTGAGAAAATTTTATACAAAATATAGAGCCAAAAACTACTACTATGAGAGAGTGAGAAACGTCAAAAAATCCAAGATGGCGTTGATGATCGCCAGATGGCCTTTTATATAGATAGAGCTTAGGTTGTATTTAGAGGTTTATTACCCAATTAACTGTAAATTATTTAAAATAGCATTAGAATAGTGATCGTGTGGGTTGTGTGAATTAAAATAAATGTGATTTACTCTATCCGGAACCTAGTACCTACTGACGAATTTTATATGTATACCTAGGTATCTGAGATTTTAGATATTGTATTGATTTTTGTACGTTTTAATACCAATAAATGATCCTATATTTATTCTGCCGTTTCACTTTAATTTTAAAAAGACACGCCTACCTAAAAAAAAACCCCTACCTGAGATGCCAGAGATTTTTAGACTGCTGGAAAAAAATTGGGATCCTACCAATTCAAAAAATAAAGTATGTTAACATGAATACATCATATAGCCAACAAATACTTGTATACTCCAATCCAAGACAAAAACCATAATAGAAAGTTTTCTATATATGGTGCTGAGTCCGTCACATTCTACGCGCTCAGCAACCATCAGTGACGTTCTTATGAACGTCCTTGATGATTAGGTGATATTATTATAAACCATAAATAAACATGGGCCAACAAACATTCGCAGTTTTCCTCTAAAGTCTATGACAGTCCTTCATCAAATATGAAATAATATTAAACCAAATATTTTAACTATATGAAATATTTTTTTGCAATTAATATTCTGTCTTTGATAAGTTTTTATCTGAGAGTCCACTAGCTTGTCTTCAACATGCATAATTTATTTCAGTGTTTTCGACTTTTTTCCCGCTTTCTGCCATTATTAAAATAATTAACAAATTGTATTTACGATTCAGCATAATATACCTAGTATGATATTGTCATCTCTGTTAATCCGTTGAATCGATAACATCCAACAATTGTATCGAATGTGACCTTAATCAGTGCAATTTCTAAACAATACCGCTAATTAAAAATTAAAATCCACGTGAATGAGCCACGTGATGATTTTTTAAAGTGTCAAATTCATAGTGAACAGACCTTATAGTGGGGTTCTCTAATCTTTCCAAATAGTACAGTTCTATAAGGTCCATGAAAGCAAAGTTTGGGAACCTCTGCTCCCCTAGCCAAGTTCCGATCGTTTCGTTTGCGTCGAACGCCGAGTACCGATTCTTTTGTTCTGACGTCATCTCAACGCTCAGTCATGTGATCAGAACAAAGGAATCAGAGGCGTGGCCTACTCGAGGAGTTCGACGCAAACGAAACGATCGTAACTTGGCTAGGAGGGCTGATTAATATGATCTATTTAAGGTACCTACCGGTTTTCAAGTGGGAAATTATCACACTGACTAAAACCCAATTGTGTTCATCGTTCTTATGCTAATTGCCCTTTGCGTTCCAGAGCCAGGGTAAGTCTGACGATCAATCCCTCAACCTCTGTATAGAACACCTAATCAAAGTATTACTACTCCGGTTACCATAATTTTTTCATTGTTAGAGAGTTACTCTATGGTCGAGTGTAATAATGAAATCTCCCTTTTATACCAGAAAATGCAGTGTTCCTGAAAAATGGGCCACAGGAGAGAACCTGCGGAGAAAAGTTAAACTTATTAAAAGAACGAAGGTAGGTGAGCATGGCTCATGGTAGACAAGCAGTTGCGGATTAGCCATGTAGCAAGAGTAGCAATTGCTACAGGCCCCGCGTGTTTGGGGCCCCACGCGTTCAGGGATCCCGCACATTATGGTAAAAAAAATAGTCAAAGTATCTAATACTACATGAAATCTAAATACAGGTGATACGGCTAGTGTGAAAGCGAAACCCGGGGCCCGGGGACGAAGGCAACGAAGGAACAGGAGTGGGTTTTTAGTCAGTAAAAGTCTGAAATTATCTTGCGCTCCGCCCAAGAGCGAGATTTGTCATAAATTTTTTTTTTTTTGATTTTCCCAAACAATAAAAAAAAATACAGGTGATTTCTTTGATGTGATAAGTAATTTAGTTGATACTTTCCTCCAAATAAATGTCTACAGAATAGAATATCTCTTACAATTCCACCATTATCTTTTCACGCAATCGATCATAAAATCTACGAGGTTATTGATGTCTATTGAGATTTTCACATAGATAGTTCGATTAGTACCTACCCTAAACGCCGAGGCTACACATTGAAATTAGTAGCTTCAGCCAGCGGCTCGCGTGATAGTAGAAGGTTGCCTTGCTGGGCCCCAACGGTTTTGCTGACATTTCCTTGAGGCGCGTGTGGAACGCTACGCGCTGTCGACAAATTGGGCTTGGTCCGGATGGATACCGGACGGTCGGACCGTCCGACTCGGACGGCGAGGAGCTACCTCGTCGTCCGCAAGTCAGCGCCTACGGTGGCTGAAAATCGGGATCGGGATCCCGGCGACTGGCCGTGGGGGCCGTTCTCTCGCGCGTGCGGCCGCCTCCTTTGCCAGCATTACTGCTTCGCAGAAGGAAGTGACCGCCTGCCAATCCTCCTCGCTTCGGATCATGGACTGTGCCCGGCGCGAGAGATCGCTGCCGCCAATCGCCCCCACGAGGACACGGTGGTGCTCTGCCCAGGCGGGGCACACCTCTACCGTATGCTCCACCGTGTCCTCAGTGCAGTCCACACAATTGTGACACCCTGGCGTTTCTTCCGCACGAATCCGGTGCAGGAAACTCCCGAACTTACCATGTCCGTTGAGGACCTGTGTTATGCGGAAGGTAAGGACGCCATTTTGTCTTTCCAGGCACTCCTCAAAGAGGGAACTTACCGCCACAATTCTGACGTGCTATCATTCTTTGTGTTTGTGTATTTCTTTCTTTTTGGTTCTTTTTTTCGGCAAATCATAAAGTACCTTCGTGATTGATGATTTCCCACTCTACAGTCTCGACATTGATAGCGAACCTTAAAAATACTCCTTTTAGGGACTACACACACTTGAGACAATACTGTCTTAGACAGAATTGTCTACGATGTCGCCGACTTCGCCGCAAATCGTCAAATACTTATTTCTTCTCATCTCAACGCAACTATAGGTATGTACTGCCGAAGGGCATAAAATACTGATCTACGAGCGAGTACCTACTCCTACCTACGTATATATTGGAAAGTGTTCGCGAGTTCTTTAGAAACTTTCTCCCTTCGCCGCTTGTTTATGGTCAGGGCACGAAGCCTCCACTTTTTGCTAAGTCCAATGGCGAATCGAAAGCGAAATAACAAAATGCCTAGGTACCCGATTGGTATGCGTAATACGAACTGTCTGCCGACGAAATTGCGAGAATGAATTTAAGTACCTATCTACTTTTTGCTTTTTGTAATGGAACCCATTTTACATAACCATTGTAAAGCGATTATATTTTTTTCCCGCCAATATTCTGAATTTCGAACGTAAGCCAAAAAGGCAAAGGTATTATACAAGCGAGGGCCAATTGGCATAAATATAATAAACTGACTAACTGCCACCCGCGACTCTGCTCGCGTAAAATAAGTAGGTATCTACATTCCACCTTTATATCCGTTTGTTTTTGTAATGCAGGTCGATATAATTTATCCTGGTTCCGTACAAACTTACACTAAGAAAACAGTTCAATTACCGATTACGGAGATTTTTCCGAATTGCAAAATAAGGCCTTGATTCATGCCAAATTTCAGGATTCTAAGTCAACGGGAAGTACCTATCCTATGAATTTTGATTCCCTTGAGAGTGTCGAAATACATATACGTTTTTTACGACATAAATGGCCGTATTTTTTTTTTTCGTTAACTCAGAAACTCAGAAGTTTGATTTCTTCACAGCTTCAAGGGACCGTAGACTTGAATATAATTATGGTTTTAATTTTAACTCGATACCTCCACGCGTTCCCAAGATAAAGAATCTTGACAGACAGACGGACATAAAAGTGATCTTATAAAGGTTCCGATTTTTCCTTTTGAGGTACGGAACCCTAAAAATACATAATAAAATACCTAAAGTTAAATTAATTATTTATGTGGACGATACAGTTATCGGCACGGATCTTGAGCGCTCGGCGAAAGAGTGGGGATCGCTTTGCGCATCGTACACCTATGGCAAAGAAAATGTACACCTATTTTATTTTATTTTTTCGTTTACCTGCTATCTTCTTAATTCTGGTTGAAGAAAAAGTTTAAAAAAAAAATTATATAAATAATTTAAATCAAAGTCGCTGTGTGTTTCTCTGTCTGTTTTTCCTTTTACTTATTAACCATGGAACAGATTTTCATACGGTTTTCATCTTTTAGAGAATTTCTACCGGAAGGTATGCATTTTGTAGCAAAGACGACGAAAGATTTGTAACATCCCTACGAAGAAATTCCTCACATTTTACCTACTTTTGAAAGGAACTTTCTCTGTGTGCCTGTTATGCGTTCTCGGCTAAACCATTTTTGGTGACATAATAACCACTAATAAAATAACCAAAAATAAAATCGATGGATTAAAAATCACGAGTCAGTTTAATGGCACAGAAGTGTACTCGTAGTCGTTAGGTACGTGCAGCAAGCGTAGGGAACCAATCACGAGTGTCGTCTATGATGCGATGCGCGACGAGCCAATCACTGACACTCCCCGCGTCTCACTTCATACCACCAAAGAGACCTGATATTTTACTTCTGCGCAAGTAACAGTCAGCGATTAAGATCCGTGCCGATACATGTACCAATGCAATTGTTTCAGATTGTAACATTAGCCAAATTCAAGGCAATGCGCGCTAGGCCTTAATTTAATGGTTAAAGAGATACTAAAATTTAAACTTGTTAATATTGAGCAAAGCAGTATTACCATTCTTAACATGTAGATTATAAGTATTTATATTGACTTCTTATGCTACGATGCTTGACAAGTCTCGCTCGACAAGTGTCAACAAACACAAGCCTTTGGGCTGTGAACGGGTTTTGGCTTGGTTTGCCGGCCTAGAATAGAATAGAATAGAATAGAATAGAATAAACTTTATTGTACACCAAAATAGTAACAAAAACTTTTACATTAACTTAAATCTATGGGTACAAAGGCGGTCTTATCGCTGACAGCGATATCTACCAGACAACCTTAGGGTGGAATGTAAGAATTTGAAATAGAAACAAAGGGGGGTAGTTTGCGGTGTACAGAAAATTAATAGTGTAAATATTAAATTTAAATTATATACTAGACTATACATAGAAATAATATAGCTGTTACATATAAAAGAAAATATATAAATATTAAATATATATATATTATAAGTTACACAATTTCATACAAAGATATGGAAAAAGAAAAGAACAATAACAGAACAAAACAGTAGAGGCAGGATAGCAATTAGAGTGAAAGGAAATGATTTTTAACCAGTTTCTTGAAAGAAGCTAGTGACTGGGCTTGTCTAATTGGCAGCGGCAACGCGTTCCACAGTCGCACCGCTTGGACCGTGAACGATTTGTCACTGAACTTAGTAGAATGCGAGGGCATTAAAAGTTTCAAATTCTCCGATGATCTCAAGTGTCTAGAGTGTGTGTCATGAAGGAACTTGAAACGTTCTTTAAGATAAGATGGAGTTGTAGGAATAAACAGAACACTGTAAAGCAAAGATAAAATATGAGCATTCCGGCGAAGGCGGATAGGCAGCCACTTGAGCTTGGTACGAAATTCAGAAATATGATCATACTTGCGCAATCCAAATATGAATCTAATACAAAAGTTTTGGAGTCGCTCAAGCTTATCTAGCTGCACTTCACTTTCTTTTTGCTTTGCCTAGAATCGATATTTGAACACAGAACAAAGGAAGTTTGCGGCAAGCGTTTGCAACAAATATATACACGTTGGCGCTTGTTGGCGCGTGTTTAGTGTCGCTCACGAGCTCGCGCCGAACGGGTGTGTCTACGCTGTGCTGAGTACAACCGCTTATCAATAATGAATTGGTCAAACGATGAAACCATGGCCTTCCTCGAGGCATATCAAAGTGAACCGTGCATATGGAACCCGCAGGACGAAAACCACAAAGATAAAAAGAAAAAGAAAGACGCTTGGTCTAAACTTAGTCAAACTATGAAAAAGCCAGTTAAAGAACTGAAGGCAAAAAAAGAAGTATTAATGACCACATTTCGTAAATATTTTAAAAGGAAACAGGACTCCATTCGTTCTGGTGCAGGTGGGTACCTAATTACTTTTTCATATTAGTTGCTATGGAAATAGGTAAGTGTTATAAATAAAGTACTGTCTCTTTTAAGGTACCGAAGATATATTCCAGCCCACTTGGTTCGCATACGAATTTATGGAATCATTTTTAATGCCACTATACACCTGCAAATATACTTTCAATACTGAAACGGTAGGTAAAAACTCTAATTTAAATGAATAAAACCAGAAGGTAACCTTAATGGTCATTCTTACGTGTATTCACTAGGACCTAGTTTCATACACGTATCAGCGGGATCGATAATAATCTTTTTTTTTAAATTTGGTATAAACTAGTGCTTGACTGCGATCCCATCTGATGGTAAGCAGTGATGCAATCGTTGATGGTGAGGCGCACTAGTTTATTAAGAGCCTATTCACTCTAGTCTTGAAGACACCCAAATTATAATCGGATGGGAAAACCTCAGCAGGCAAATTGTTCCATTCCTTCGATGTACGCGGTATAAACGACGAGGCGAAACGCTTAGTCCAGACCGTAGAGGTTTCAACAACGTAAGGGTGGATACTCGCCGTACGTCGGGTTGTCCGATGGTAGAAATGAGATGGCGGAATCAAGTCATGCAATTCCCGCGCACACTCTCCAAGATGCAACCTATAAAACATCGAAAGGCTGGCAATCCTATGCTGTGATCAAGGCTTTGAAGATTGGATTTAACTAAATCTGGATCACCAATTAGCCTCTTCGCACGCCTTTCCACCGACCTCAAAGCTGCTAGGTGGCATTTTGCAGCACCAGCCCATATGTGGCTGCAGTACTCCACACACGATCGGAAATGTGCTTTGTATAATATTACAAACTTCTAGTGACTCCGTTATTATCTATCCCACTCACTCGCTAGCTGGCGTGTAGCGGCTAATTTGGTGTCACTCTCTCAATTCTCTCACTCGCAGGCAGCGCACCCGTTTCGCGAAAAAAGCGTGTTCTAGTGTTCAAAATGATGTTCCAATCTTTCGAAACACTAAAATGTTTCAGTTAACAAGTTAACAGTGAGTCGGTTCAGCAGGTTTAGAGTTAGACAAATGATTTTTCTGTTAGCGGTCTAACCAAATGCTACGTGCAAAACTGTATGACATTACCAACGGAGAAGTCACGTGACAAGTGGCGTGATAGGTAATGTCATTGCCATACATTTAGAACTTAGCGTTTGGCGGGAACGCTACCAAAATAGTCATTTGTCTAACCCCCCAGTAACAAGTGACACACGCCTAACTACAAGCTATTGTTATAGCGTGCTGTTAGTATGCGATTTCAAAAGGATATTTGTGTTGTAAAAACAACGTTGTTGTGCTTACAATGGGCCTCATCAGAAGGCTTACAGTCACCCAAAGGGCAATGGAAAAGGCTATGCACGGAGTTTCCTTGCGTGATCGCATAAAGAATGAAGATATCCGCAGGAGAACCAAGGTCGCCGACATAGCCCGAAAAATCGCCAAACTAAAGTGCCAGTGGGCAGGGCACATTGCTCGTAGAACGGACGGTCGATGGGGCCGAAAGGTTCTAGAGTGGCGACCGCGCACCTGAAAACGCAGCGTTGGAAGGCCTCCCACAAGGTGGACCGACGACCTGTTGAGAGTCGCGGGAGTGCGGTGGATGCGAGACGCACAGGATCGGTCGTTGTGGCGTCGCTTAGGGGAACCCTCTGTCCAACAGTGGACTTCTTTCGGTTGAAGTGATGATGATGATGATGATTTGTGTTGTAGGATGTTTGTCTCTGTCGGTCCCGGCCGGTGTCGGAGATGCAATAGAATCTAGACAACTGTGTTTCTATAGTGCAACACAGTTATGCTCGGATAACTGTGTTTCCAGGATAGGCTTTATGATTCTCTTTGGCTTCATGAAATGCGTAATAATGCTAAGGAGTGGAATTCCTTGCCGGAATCTGTGTTTCCTGATAGCTACAACCCGGGAATCTTTAAGTCAAGAGTGAATAGGTTACTTCTAGGTAAGCGCGTGTTCCATCGTCGACCGCATCGTCGCTTTCCATCAGGTGAGATAGCGGTCAAGCGCGAAACTATCAAGAATAAAAAAAAAAAACAGTACAAAAGCACCATCAGCTAAAAAAACGCATAGTACGAACCCTGGCAATGGACATGGCTGGGAAAATCAATTTCGTTTCTGCAGACTATTTGTCATATTACTGAGTTGTTAGAAATACCAACGCCACTAATTCTCCCTTGACTTCCTTTATCTGTGAGTGTAAATCTATATTGACTATTTAGAAATTAAATGTTTCAGTTCCACTGTGATTCAGATTTTCTATATTGTCTTCCATCCTTCTACTGTTGGGGCATCTGAAATCATAAAGAATCATTAGTATGTAAAACTAAATGAAATAAATAAGTAAATTCGTATTAAATATATCAATGTTAAAAAGTAGATACGCCACATGACATTTTTAATACACGTACAACGATCTTTTTAAAAAAAAATACTTCATTTAAGGCCTGTTTCATCACTTTCTGATAAATGTTGTATAGCTTATTTACGAATTTTGTCTTTGTCACTTGTCATAAAGTAATAAACTGACAAAACGTTTTGTCTAAACACAAGTTTTGTCCATTTAAAACTTATTAGAAGGTGGTGAAACAGGCCCCTACAGGAACGAAATAAATTAGAGATTTCTTTTTATTTTACACAGACACAGTTTTCGCATCATCGTCGTTCTGCACCAGACCGGACTGAGCAGAAAATTCCTGCTAAACATGGACAGCTTCCTAATGTATCGTATCGACGATTTGCACGTCCACCTTCACCTGAACCAGATGAATGTGACCTATATGGCAAGCTACTAGCGAAAAAACTTCGAGAAATTCCTAAAGACGAAAGACTGAAGCTAATGTATCAAATTGATGGCTTATTTATAGATCGCTTAAATTCGAATCGAAGAACACCATCGCCAACTTATTCCTTTGCATCTAGTCCAGATGTTAAATGACCTGCATCTACCCAGTCATCTTATTTAGAGCCCCATACAAATGTAACAGCTCCAAAGCGTTTATTCCCCCACTAACACCCTACATTCACCCTGCATCCATTGCATGCGATGCTCGTTTCTAAATACCAAAGAACATCTTCTGTGCTGCCACCTACTCTAAATACAAAACAAAAGGACGACAACATAGTTTATTTAATTGTTTATCGACCTCCATAAAACAACGACAGCGTCATATTTTTGTACTCAGCGAAGCTTCAAAGAGTTAGATTGACTAATCACTAACTTTTCGAATATTCAAAACTCAAATATTGTAACTATTTGATCACCACGTCAAAAAAGCAAGTGTCCTCTCGACTCGACGCCATTTTGTCATGTAGTCGTGACTGTGGCGTGTTGGATACTTTTTGCTTTGTCATGTTTATATGACTAACATGACTATCGTACTCTCGTCAGAGCGTGGTATTATTTACGAAACATTATTGAATGCTTTAAAAAACTACAAATGGAAATATAATTAACCTTTTCTATTTTATTTTTAAACTACCTATTAAAAATCTTCTTTCTACTTCGGACAGAGGATATGTATTGCCATACTGCGTGGCAATGCCGTCAGTCTTCAGTCGTCAGAGCTTTTTGACGCCATATTTTAGTTTGATTTTATTTTATTGTAATTATAGTTAGCATTAACTTATTTACAAATATTAAAATTTAATTATATCTATTAAAAATAGAAGATAATTTAATTTTGTTTTATTTTACTACCTTACCTTAACTTCATCCTTTAGACTACTTTATTCAGAGCTTGACAAACATCACGTGCGCGATTTTTGATACGATCGGAGCTTATGCCTATGACTCGCCAGATGCTAAAAATCGTAGTAATAATGCAAAACGATATTCGAAATCTGTTTCGTATTTGACTCACATACTATTGGAGATATTTTGCTAGATAAAAAAATGATGGCGCTAAACAACCTGTATAGCTCGGTCTCTTACCCACACAGAAATAAGAATGAAACAATCTTACTTTGAACAGCATGGTAACCCAGATACTCGATAGGTGATGCCACGTTTACACGCTGGCCCGGCGTTGGCCAGCATCCAAAATTACGAGCCACCGCAAGCGTTTGGTGGCCAATGTCAAATGTTGCCATTTACACGCTTGTGAGTGCGTCAGTGTGTTATCTAGACAGGCAAGCATGGATTTTGACTAAACATTTTTTTTTTAACCGACTTCTAAAAAAGGAGAACATTCTCAATTCGGATGTTTGTATTTTTTTTTTTACCAACTTCAAAACGAAGGTTATAATATTGTGTTCGGCTGTATGTTTTTTTATGTATACTAACAGATTTCTCGGTCAATACCTGCTTCCGAATTGGTTATATAGAAATATTATCATGACCTGATAATGAACTTCGAAGTTATGGAACGGAATTACTCATAGGATCATAGTAGCTTCAGTGTTTCTTTTTTACTTTGAAGTCGGGTGTACCTATATTTTTTTTTGGTAAAAAGTATTTTTTTGCAGACTTTTTCGGTTTGAGGTTTCCAAGTTGACTGGTTATCTGATGGTTATAAGATACATTTAGAGGCATAAAAAATATGTATGTATCTGCAGGGATTGCGCAAAGCTAGAATAAAGTTAGAGATTTACATATCGACATTTTGTATTTTTTCGAAAAATCTTTCTCTTTTCGCTTAGTTCTGATTTTAAAAACAACGTATGTCCATATCAGCGGTATATGCTATGGTACAGGAGAGTGGTTGCAAATCGAAGCCTATAGCATAAACAGCCTTTTAATGTTCCCACTGCTAGGACTCAGACCTCCTCTCTAGGAGAAGGAATGGGCCATAATCCACCGCGCAGACCCAGTGCTGGTTGGTGAATGTCACATGTCTTGGAATTTTTGGTTCAAGGACATGCCGGTTCCTCACGATGTTTTCCTTCACCGTTTTGAGAGCAGTGGTGATGAAATAAATTACACAAAGTAATGCGCCTCGCTGGGTCTGAACCCACTGCTCACTCAGGATAATATGGCGACAACTAAATGTACAATGTAAGGTGAGCTTATCACCTACTTATTTAGGTACTTACACTTTCCGGAAAAAACTTTAAGGAAAAAAGGATATATTTTACTTTTGCGTTCGTTGTTGTTGACCGATCAGTCAAATCTATTCGAATAAGTTTAGTGTTAAAATAAGTATGTACCTACTTATTATCACGGGTCGCGGGTTCAAACCCAGCCAGGCGCATTACTTTGTGTAATTTATTTCGTCACCACTGCTCTCAAAACGGTGAAGGAAAACATCGTGAGGAAACCGGCATGTCCTAGAACCAAAAATTCGAAGACATGTGACATCCACCAACCCGCACTGGGCCCGCGTGGTGGATTACGGCCCGTTCCCTCTCCTAGAGAGGAGGCCTGAGTCCCAACAGTGGGAACATTATAAGGCCGACTATGCTATGCTATGCTACTTATTAAAATAGATGTCATAGATTTAACCAGTGACCAGACGGGACGAAATTATAAGGGTTCCAATTTCAAGCGTATACGTAGATACCTAATGCCCCGTTTACATGTGGGTCCAGCCTCAGTCAATCGTTATTGTTTAAACGGGGGGTTTCCCTGTTAATACAATGATTAGGGAAGGCGAATGGCGGAGGCTGGGCCCTAAAAAAAAAAACGAGTAAACGATGCTTATTAGTGCATTTACGTGTGGGTCCAGCCTCGGCCAATCGCCATTGTTAAAACGGGAATTCCCCGCTTACACAATGGCTAGGGTTGGCGATTGTCGAGGCTGGACCCACGTGTAAACGGAGTATAATTATGTTATCTGTGGCAACATTATCCGCACGAGTGGAAATATTAGCGCGAACATGGAAACCTAAATGTACAAAAGAATAAAATACACAGCCTTGTGAACTAGAAAATTATGTAACATGAAGCACTTTTCAAGTATGGCTGTTTAAGCTTCAAAGGACTCCTATCTAATAATTTACACTTCAAAGAAAAAAAAAACAAGGACTTATGCAAAATCCTAGATAGAAAATGTTCGTCTGAGTTGAATATTATTTCGGTAAATAAATAAAAAGGCGTACTAAATTTATTTGTTTACGTATCCTAAGTCTAAGCTGACGCTTATGTAGTTAGGCGTCTAGAAACTTTCCATCAAAATTCTAAAACTACTTTTTCATTAATATTTCAACTACATCTAAACGACTACAACCAAATATCTATCCAAATCTAAAGTTGCAAAGTGATCCGGTTAAGATGAAATATTAGAGCGAGACGGAGCATCACCCAAGGTGCAAGCGTAATAGTGTAAGCGAGATAGACGACAGGTGAATGAGGGGTCATGAATAGGACCACCAAACCGCGCGGGATTATTGAGATTTCGGTTGGACAAGGGACAAAGAACTTTAGGATGAATAATGTCGTGATTTTTTACACTGTATTACTAAGAAATCAAATTTTATTTTAACTATCTCGAAGAACGTTTATCTACTTTTTACGTTTATAATGTTTAGTCCATTATTTTTTTTATAACGAAATATTACCTTGATAAGTATTATTAAGAATTTGGCCCTAAAGATTCAGTCATGGGATACAATGCACAGGCAAAAATGAAAGAAATTGCAATGGTAAAAATAAAGAGAAACATTTGAAAAACAACATGATAACTGAAACTTGATGAATAAGGCATATAAATAAAAAAAAAAATAAACCCTCAAACGTCATCAAATACGCAGATACTGACTCAACGTAAACTCCGCGATGGTCACCCTAGCCATGATTCATGGAACCCGCGCGGGGCGAGAGGGGCACGGGGGGGACGCACCGCCATCGCGATCTCCTGCTTAATTTTTCTTTAGTAGCATTTCAAACGCCAAACCAAGTGGGTCACGCTCGCGCTTCGCTCAAATAAACAAGTAACCGCGAGTGACATTGTGCGATTGTGTGTGAACATATACGAACAGTGTGTGTACTTCTTTCAAGATGGGATGTGGAACGAGTTTTGTGAAATATGTGCTGTTCTTCTTCAATCTGCTGGTCGCGGTGAGTAGGGGAAAGGGCGGGCTTGTATTGGAACCGGTTTGTTTGACTTTGTTCCGGTAGACGGCTGATGGCTTGACCAGCCAACAGTGAAACTGACGCCCTGCGTTGACCACGAACTATTGAAAGTTTCAATGCGAATCGGACATGTGGTTTTTCCTATTTTTGATGGCGTGAGCAGCGATCTTTTTTTTTGTAAAGGTTTTGCAGCAGATTTTGATTTACAACTTACATATTAATTCAATTTATTACGCCTCATTTTCAATTATAATTCGCTTTATCGAACGTAAGTCCTATTTTTATTCTATATTTCTCATTATTTCTTTCAAAAGTCCCCAGTAATATCCAAGTTCAGTAGCGTAGCTAGGCATGGGCGATGTGGGCCCTCGCCCACGGCCTCGCATCCAAAGGGGCCTCGCACAAGCGAAGGCTCTTTAAGAACGAGGTTTTTTTATAATTGAAAGGTTGGCGCTTGACCACTATTTCACCTGATGGTAAGCGACTATGTGATCGAACACTGGGTTGCAACAGTCACTATATCGTTTTCGAATTTATGAAAGACAAAGGCCACGTTGATGTGCGTTCTCCCACGTCTAAATTAGTCCACGCTACGCCTCTGTCCACGATGTAGGTAAACTTTACCACATCTTCTATTTCTGTCTCTCGTAAGCTTTGAGAAGGAGATCGAAGACGTGTTCCCTCTCCGTCTAACTGGATTTGAACTTGGAATTCGTAGGGTAAACCACGTTGTTGTTGACATTCAATACTTTTATAAAAAGAAATACGCTGTAAGTACAACACGAGCATAGTATTGATTGATTGATATTATTGTTTTATTCAGTGAAGTATATGATATTGATTGTTAGGTATTATTTTATATATTTTTTAGGATGTTTCCATAAACTATTTACCTTCTTACAACTGTAATGGGTATTTAGGTTGGTATTACTTACTTAAAATAAAAAGGTACCTATTATGTATCAAAATTGCATAGCTAAGTAAATATAGATGCAAAATGAAGCTTAAAAAATTCAGGGAGACCTTTATCCAGCAGTGGGATAAAATAGGCTAATTAGGTTAATAAGACATGATTAATGCTTAGTTATTATCATAATTGTAAACAACAAATCCCCTTGACAATTACCCCCACGCTAAAAGAACTTACAATTTAATTACCGTCGCTATAATCAAAGATATATGAACTATAATTTCTATGTCATCCTACCTATATGGATATATATGGTTTTCATACTCAGTCCATGGGTGGATCATTCTAGTTGGGCGGTGTCGTATCGGCCGACCATATGCCAGATTGCGTTAAAACAGCATCAACTGCAGATAAATGAAAATCTATACTATCTTTACTCCTTATTATTAAAAAAAATATTTATAAATAGAATAGCCAGGTTCAAGATGAATGGTACCTATAGGCTATCCACAGAAGCGGAGCAGTAACCAAAGGCGGGGGTAAAACCGCGTGGGACAGCTAGTTATATAACAATTTAAAAACAACACATGGCAAAAGGTCATCAGGCGGTTTCCGCTCGAACCGGTTAGCGTAATAAGTTTAAAATAGTAGTGACTATTCAAATGAAATCATGAACCACAAACAATGCCGTAAGATGGCCGCCGCGTCAGTTATCGCTAATTGCATTTTTACCGCCATAACAGGCGTCGTCAATGTCGCAAGCAAAGACAAGCCATACCTATGACATCATGGATGTTTATAGTGGCTGTTTATTAGAAGGAAGCTGCCTACACTATAGACTAAGCTATAAAGTTCGAACAGAGAAGAAATTCCAGTAAAAAAGTAAAAAGCAACGTCCTTATTTATCAAAACACCTCTAATTCGCTTAAAAAGCATATACGCAGTCGCAATCTGTCGAAAACTATTCTACTTCGCTTAAAAAGCATATACGCAGTCGCAATCTGTCGAAAACTATTCTAATTCGCTTAAAAAGCATATACGCAGTAGCAATCTGTCAAAAACTATTCTAATTCGCTACATTTTTAATATTACTTGACACGACGATGTTACTGCAACTTGAATTTAACGTTTTAGTACGAGAATCGGCCTTCTGATGTTTATCTACATTATAACATCTCGGCACATTTTTGTTCGTATTATCTCTCTTAGGTACGTGTCTCAGCGGACCGCATTTTGGTTGAGCATCACGTAGCAAAGCAAATGAATGACGTTCGCTGTATCTTCTTCGTCTTAATTGAAGGCTGTTGCTATGTGACTTGTGAACTGGCGCGATAATGAACCAGTCTCTTCCAATTTGGAGACAAAACACAATGTGATACGTACGTTACTTATATCTTTTTCCTCTCAGCATCACATGAGCTGTGTAAACACTTGATGCAGATTTTCCTGTTCCTCAAGAGCCAACTCGAAAAGAAACTTTTAAAATGTTCCTCAATGACATCCTTGAGACTTAAGAACTTAGCAGTGCGTTAACAAATAAAGCCATTATCTTAGAATAAGCTGAGTAATGTGTAATGTCAAAGAACCTGGTGCTTCGACAATAACAGATGTACAAATATTAGTACGTATTACTGTCATCTTGCTCACAGCTTACGTTTCATTGAATGTAACATGTCTGACCTTGGTTCACAACTGCTTGGTACTGGAATAATTACGTTCATACCAAGCCACGCTCTGGTGCTGTTGGTATGACAAAGACCAGTTTTACTGCTCCTTCGATAAGTTTTAACGACGTTTCCTCGACGAAAGGAAATTAGAATGTCGATAAAGTTAATTCTTGGTAATACTGGTTCCTATTTCGATTCAACATTAGCATGCAGCTGTTTTGATTAAACAGATTAGAACTTAATACAGCAAACCACGTTGGAAGAACGTATTTCTGATCAATAAAACTGATGCCAACGAATGGTTCCCGCAAGCTTCGAAATATTGACCCAAAAGAATGCGCTGGCCCATTTAAAATAGTAACTTACTAACGATGTAAGATGAAATGGTGTCGCTAATGGAAGAAACTTGTTACATTAATTACGTCTAAAAGCGTATAATTGTGGTTAGAAATGTAACGCAAGTTTTAGCTCATTAGTCTTGTAGTTTAACGTTGAACTACACCATTTTACTTATATCTACATTTGTACGTTTAGGTGAGCCGGTGGCCACCTTATTAATTTACGTGGTAAACTGGGTCAACAACGAAGATAGCGTGATAAAGGTCAATTTTCCTCACTCATTCACCCTCCGAAAGTCAACAGGTGAATTCATTAAATAATTTATGAAGAGATTCTTGTTTTGGAAATTTTGTGTGGGAACGTTGCCATAACAGTCAGAGTTCGAATCAAAACTTTACGACTTCACGAAGACGAATCATACTATTGTTTTTAGTTTCCTCAATCAGATTAACACAAGTAGGTTTACCTTGAACATTAAGGCCTTTAGATTTAACATCATTCCAGTAAAAATCAGTTGGTTTAGTTTTTACGAAGGCTATTCCAAAAAGTCCTTGTGTTGTCCTAAGAACTGGGTCAAGGAAAAGTCCCTGGTCTGGTTCTGAAGGATAACGGCGAACGTGTTTGTGACTCAAGGCTAAAATTTCCCAGAGCTTATCCTCATGCATGACGTAACCTGAGCTAAGGAATCTGAATAATTCTTGCATAATTGCAATCCTCTTTGCTTAGTTAAATTGTATACACCACAAAGACTAGTGAACTTCCCTAGGGACTATTACGAAAAGCTGTTACGACTTCGATGGTAATATCGATGTCCTAAGAAGGTTCTCCATACCAATAAAGTTTACTGCTAGTGATTAATCTAGACATTTAGTCCATTGTCAAAGCAATAAAGTCATCGTTGACTATACAGCCATAATCCATGATATTCAAATATTGCCCACGTGACCTGGCCCCGAGGTGACATCATCGCCACGGCTGCCTCTGCCGCCGAACCGGCGCCCGCAACACTTAACATGCTTGGCTTGACCTATTATTACTTACTTTAGAAGTACCTAAGCCATATTATATATAGGACATCTTCCGCAAGGAAAAAAAAAACAAGGACAGATATTATCCTTAAGATAATATTAACATTTTGACCTTATCAATAAACAAGTAAACACTTGGGCTACATTTGCTTCATAAAAAGTCATTTCCTACTTCAATTAAAAGAGTATTCGCTTCCTTGAAAACGATTAATATGCGCCGAATAATTTCGGTCCGAGTCCAGAAAAACTTGTTTTAAAACTGGTTTCACGTATGCCAGTGTTGCCAACATCCAGCGTTGATGCAATAGTTTTTTTGTAACAAACGTACACGTCCGCGGATGTTGCGCACCACAGCCTTGCCAACTAGTATTTGCGTTTCTCTTTGGAAATCCTCGGGATTATTTGATAAAGTCACACTCTACTCACATTGGCAAATAATGACTGGTTCCTTGTCACATACGTACGGTAAAATAATTGTTTAAATTAAAATGTTCGAAAATGACTGCGTTACTCAGAAATAGACTATTAGTTTGACATAATCATACATGGTGAGATCACGGTCTATTTTTCTGACTAAATTCCTCGCATAGAATCTTGTGCAAAAGAATTCCAAGTGAATTATTTGATAATACTTACCTATATGATTTAAAAAGAAAGAAAGAAAAATATTTTATTTGGCACACGTACACAGATACACACAATGATAGAAACGACATGTAAAAACTTAAAATAAAAACATGAGAAAATAAAATAACTAACATTGTGTCTCGCGCCTGCACCAAATAGGTCCAGTTCAGCAAAAATGCCAGACAACTTACATAGGATGCCACCCACAGTCGACCTTTAATGTCCGGATGACGTGTGATAATCCAATGTTGTTAAAGGATATATCCAAGGTCAATCAGTCATAAGTATTGCTCATCTTTTTGCAGAAATGCAACAAATCCAACTTCTTTTTGACAGAATTTTTAGGACCCCATAATAATGAAAATGAAATAGTAAATATAATATTATCAAAGCCACACTTAAAATGGTTCTATCTGTGATGGCATTGGCAGGTAGCGTTTTGTTTAGAATAGTAATGTGTTGTGTACTATTCAGTAGCCCAGCCCCAACACGTGATCAGATTTTAATTAGATTAACTTCCTGCTATATAAGCTTTTATCGGTTACTTACAACACACACAACACAAGATATCAGACCATTGAGTGCGAATGTTTAGGCAAAAGGAAAAAAAAAACACGCGAGTAACCCAATGTCCAGTCAAAAATAATCGTACTTATGTACGTGGAAGTTTTTCCGGAATATTATAGTCATATTGGACCAAAAAATAAGTGTCCCAAATCCATTTAAAAAGAAGTAACCCACCTTAAATGTCGCTTCCCCAAAAATCACCAAGTTTTCGTTCCGCCCGCAAGTCAGACGTCATTATATAATGACTCCACAGATCGCCATGGCTTGTCTATGCCCTTCCGCCCTCACCTCCTTCCTCGTCATTGTCGCTCGGTCAGCGACCTTACTTATGCAATCCTCGCCATAGTTGTACACCTGGTAATGGTATTGGCTGGGTCACGCACGTTGTGTAACCTCGCCGGATTCTCTTATGAGTTTTTGGATTTAGATCTGCGTGATGATCTGCGGACCATGAAATTATGCGGTAGAGATTGATTTTAGTTTGGAGATTACGGCTTACATGGTGTAGTTTTTAGATGCTTTACAATTTTAAGTTACTAGAATTTTGAAAGTACAAAGGGTTTTTTTAAAAGTAAAACTTCTTCAAATCATGTCCAAACTTAGAAGCCTTTGTTTAAAGCACAAATCCACTCAATGTTTGACAACTTTTGGCTATTCCCAGTGGCTAAAGAAAACTCATTATAAGCTCAAGTTTTGCACCGTCAATCATCATCATGATGTCAGTTTGTACTTCATCGTTAAATTGATTTCGGTTTGATCGACAGCTATAAATCTGGGCAACATGGTTTATAAGATGAATTAGATAAACAATGCCTCTGGGTTCTGGAATCTGATGTATGGTTGTAGTGGGGTATTTTGAGCATATTAGAATGTTCACTGCTGTGAAACTTAATATTTCTTTTCAGAAATCAGTCCCAATATTTGGTTAATTGAACCAAATATTGAGACTGTATGTTCTCATCATCAAATATGGTCCGAATAAACAAACTTTCTTTAAAAAAAAAAAACGCGTACAGAATTTTTAACCAATGCTTTCACAGTCATCGCATATTGGAATATCTAGGTCGCGGTTGTAAAAACATTCGATGCCCAGCGTACGGTCATAAAAGTGTGCGACGCCCCATTACTTAAAAGCAACCTGTGATTATTATGGTGTTCAACCCTCCGTAACTGCTAAAGGGTGCTTAATGGCAAGTTTGAGGGAAATGGGTTTATTTCGTGCTCAAAAACAACGGAAAACCTTGAACAAGTCTATCGTGAAACCGGATTCAAAATATGTGAGAATCATTGTGTAAATCTGACGATGACGATGCTTGAATGAAAATAAAAAATTTCAGAGCTCAGACTATTAGCGTAATTGCTCTTTCCTCTTACCATTCGTTGTAGTCACTTGTAGTGAATTAAAATAGAAATGTTCACATGCTTTCTTTATCGTGTCCTTCGTTATTTGTGTCAGTACGACCGATGATGCTATTGCTGTGTGGGAAAACTTGTAAAAGAAAATGTCTCAATGACCTGCCTAGCTTAAAAAGTGATCCTACTAATATTACGACTCAAAATCTGGGTTTACTTAGCGAGTAATGGCTTCGAATTTACTTGATAATGTGTAGCGTGTTTAAAATTATATGTAATACGTAGTGGTCAAGCGTGTCAAGTCCATTTAGGTCAACATATCAATACCATTACTAAAATAAATTATTATCATTTGTGTCAACACCACAATTATAACAAAGCCGATGCTTTTGGCAGATTGCCGATCGGGGAATTCCGGGTTTGGTGCTTCCTTGAGTCATATGAGCTTTTAGTCTGGTCTTTTAGACACAGGTAAATGGCCTAGGATTTTAGACTAGTTCAGGAACCGGTCTAAATGTTAATTATATTGGCACGACACCGTTATCAGTACAACCGTTATTCGGTAAGTAAATATGGCGGTTTAACTGCATACACAGAAAAGCAAGTCGTTCGCAATTTGCTACAGTTATTTGTCGTGACAAATATTTTGATGGTTCTCTTTACTGTTGAAGTATTTGAAAAAGCGTAAGAAATGGATAAAATTAAAAAAATCTAATGTTTTTATTTCACATAGGCCTACATGGGCACTCAAAAAACGTCAGAAGCTAGTGCACGGTTCCAAATTGGTCGTTTCCTATGGAGAAGAACCGACAAGAAAAACCAAGGTTACTCTTTAAAAAAAAATGCTGTTCTTACAATATTTCCATAATACAGTAATATTAGCTAAAAAGACAGTATTGTACTCAAAAATACAATAAAAAGATTACAAAGAATTCGCGGAGTCTACAGTGTTCTCACATTCACATTATAATAAAGAGGCTATATAAAAAAAAGCAAGAAAAATAAATAATTACAACTATCAATAAATGAGACGTTAAGAAAATAAATTACTATTAAATTTATGGTGGTTGGGGACAAATAATATAAAAACATTGCAAAAGCAATTTGTTAGAAAAAAAAGTAAATATATTACAACAAATGTGGACCAGTTAATAGACACATTTACACAATTCTATGAGTTACCAGGGGGCCACATGTGTAGAAGCAGTCATTGCCAAACAAGCGAAGCGAAGATAAAGGTATATTTTATTGAACGTTCTCAATACAACAATCTTAACTTAACGTAACACAAATGCATTTATAAAGATTGTTGCATAAAACATGAGTTTTTTTTTCTTAGTAAATGCGATCAGAGCTGCCATTTCATTACGTAACATGTGCACAGGATTACTCAGCTGCCGTACATAATCTATACAGTGTGTGTTGTAGTTATGTAAACGCAACCGCCTGTGAAATATCTCGGCCACGATATGCATAACCATACGACTTTTAAAACGAGACGTGTTATAAATTCACGATAATAAAAGGGGGTCGGCAACTGGGGCGTTTACCTCACGCTACGGCGAAGTGTTTTTAAAATAAAAAAAAAGTGTGATGAAAGGGCGATAGTTTTGTTTGTGCACCGATACCAAAATGACACCGGGTTCTGCATAGGTTTATATTTTTACAAGCTTTTATTTAGTTAACTTGCAATCTATTTTTTTTTAGAGTAAATCTTGCAAATGTATTTTGTAACATTTATCCTTAACCGATTTAGCTGGCGTACCTATGTAATTTGGATGTAACGAGTTGGTCTTGGAGCTACTTAGCGCGACAAGATAACCTCATCGTGTTTGAGCTTTTTGGAATGGTAATCACGAGTACTAGGTATATACCGCGCGATAAAAATTTGTTATAAAAAAAGTTTTCATTGAAAACTTATTCTTTTACAACCTTATTCAACAAGAAAGCGTTTGAAGACACTAAAATATCGATGTTAAAACTTCTATTGAGCTTATTTCTGAGTACAACAAAAATATACCTAAATTATGTTTCTTAGCTAAAGATACAGGGTAGCAACGGGTAGCAATTATCACTAACAGCAATCCATTTGAATCCATTCCTACATGCCTTTGATGAGTCAAGCGAGACGCCCTAAAGTCAGTTTGACCAATGACCTGAAAGAATGCAGTAGAGAAATTGGATACAGAAAGCAGAGACTAAGGTGTCAGTCCTATAAATATTATAGTGGTCCAACCGCACTAGATGGCGCTGAGCTCAACAATTATACAATTATATTAGATTTATTTTGTTTTATTTTCATTTTTGATTGAAACTGTTCGATAGTTTTAAAATTATTTTAAAAACAATTAAAGGTTTGTTCCGCAAAATGTGGAATAGGCCTGATTTTTGTTTGAAGTTATTTTTTTTATTTTTTGCGACATTCATAGAATTTCGAATTAATAGTCTAACACTCTGGGGTGGTCGTTTTTTTTTTTCATAGAATTTCGAATTAATAGTCCCAATTCTACATTCAAAAAAATATCATAATATCTAAAATCTATCTCACTTAAGAATTGACTAAATATCTCTGTCCAGTCTGAAACTAGATCCAGTCAATCTAACTCCTACGTAATATAACCTCAAAGACCTGTTTAAAATGGGTTAACAGCCGCATATGATTGATCAACTACTTGCTTGTCGTGACAATCCCCTGTTTAGTGCATTGTAATGGCGATTAACTCCCACCAGTCATAAGTGAGCTTCCAATGGCGGTCGTGTTCGTTAGTCAACGCATAATTAACACAAAGATGCGGGGGGCGTCTTTCTGTCTATATAAAAATAAACTGAAAACTACTTAACGGGTTTTCATGCGATTTTCATCAATAGACAGAGTGATTCAGGAACGTTTAGTCGTATAATACATGCATATTATTACAGTAGACAAAAGCCGAGAATTTCAAAGCTTTCTAAGACCCCATGAGTTGCGGATCACTAGTTTATTAATAATATTTTACTTATTTTTACCACAGTTACTGTTTGTAGAAGTTATTTGACGTCCATTTAAAGCATATGGAGGAAAATACGAAGACGTTTTCATTATGTGTGTAACTAAACTTAAGGCTAAGACTTATTCCACAAGGCCTGCTATGTACATACATACATAGCAGGCCTTAATTGTGATATGTACTTTCTATCACGATATATTACTTTAAATTTTTTTTTTTTTTTTGTCTACATGTGGAGGCTTGTAATTAGCGATTTGAAAATATCATACTTTTTGTATCACTTATTTTGTTAGTCTGTAAGCCTTCTTTAAAATGTAATAATAATAAAATGTAATAATAATAAATAAATACACACACCCATATGTATACAAACTTTTACCTTTATAATAGAAGTGTGATAAGGAAATGTGTATGTCTGTTAATCACACCTCAGCAACTGAACAGATTTGGACAAAACTACAAAAAGTCTACCGTGATCTGGATTAGGATTTAGAATGGGACTCATTAAAGTCCCTTTAGGACATTCAAACTCAACACGCGGGCGAAACTGGACGTACACACGTGATGAATATAGGGGAAAAAACAACATCTTAACATCGTCATGCACAAAAATAAGTAACCATTGTTCTATGTGAACTATGAAGTATCAATTAGCATAGTGAGTTGGTAAATGAGCAATGAATGCTAAGAATCGTCGTCATTTCCTTAACAGCTCAAGTATTCCTAGGTTAAACTTCCAATTATAGCGATGATGATCTTCAATCTAAGTAAAAACAAATTGACCAACACAGCTATACAAGACAACTATTGGATGGCGTTATAAATGTATGAAACAATAGGTTTTATTACAAAAAACCGTCGCCTACTTTTATCAGGCATTCAGGGTGACTTTTAATCGAAATCTTTAAACAAGCAGTCAGTAAAAGTCTGACACTATCTCCCATTCCGCCCAAGAGCGGGGGATGTCATAAGATGATTTTCCCAACCAATAAAAAAAAATAAAAAAACACGCTTTTTTTTGTGGCTTGATTCTTTTTTCCAGAACGCCATCCAATTGTGGGCGTATCTCATATTATGTAATTCAAAAGATAAACATATATAATACGATATTTTAATGACCTAAGCATTTCCAGATAGACAGGTCAGACATCACCATATTTGATAAGTTTTATCCAATAAATGGGTTCTGAATGCCGAGAAATTGTTCAGATAACGTCCATTAATAGAATCGATCGTCCGATCATTAATAAATGTCATATTAAAATGGTTGACATCTATAGGTATGCAAAACGTAATTGATTTTTAAGGTTCCAAACCCAAAGGGTACAAAACGGGGGACCCTATTGCTAAGAATCCGCTGCCCGTCTGTCTGTCACCAGGCTGTATCTCATGAATTGTGACAGCTTGTCAGTTGAAATTTTTGTGATACTGTATTTCTGTTGACGCTATAACAATAATTCTAAAAACAGAATAAAACAAATATTTAGGTGGTTCTTTCATACGACAAACGTCATTTTTTAATATTGTGGTACGGATCTCTTCGTGTGTGTGTCCGACTCGCAGTTGGCCAGTTTTTGACATGGGCCTGTTTTGACCTTCAAATTGAGACGAAAATAGATTTGAATACACAATTTATATACTCATCTATTTTTCATGGTAAATAATTGGATGCTTCACCACTTCACCCTACTAATTTTGAAAAGTGACCTTTTACAACTTTTCCCTTTATGTCTGTCTATTTTAGGTTGATTTTCAAATGACTATTTTGAATCAAGTAGACCCAAAAGAGTATGGGTTTATAATATTACAGTGGAATTTAAACTTTGTCGCATTTAACACAGAGCTTAATTCAAATTCACCAATATTTCTTTCTAACGATTTGCGACGTTGCTAGATCACTTTAAAGTGATTTAATAATTCTGATTTACTTATTTTGAAAACTAATATTGATTCTCTGTATTTGCAAATTGATCGTTCCACATTGTATGTGTACGTGTAGTTTAAGAATTGTTTTGAACATAAAGTGTTTTCATCTGTTTGGCAATTGCCTATTCGTGATTTTCTTGTTTAAATCTAGAAACTTTCAAAAGTTAACTTCGCGTTATTTCAGAAGACATGCTAAAAGAGATATTTTTTTTTGAAAATTTTCGAAATAAAATTAGTAGGCAATGTAGTCCACATTTATTTTTTTAACTTTCTTTTTCTTCTACTTGGCAACCTACATTATTGTTTGTTTTTGTTGAGCATACATCAGCAAAAGACGACATCTGTACACTGTATCTGTATTCAATAGTACCATTTACCAACGGCTTTGTCCATATAATAATAGAACATGTAAATGCTCCCGAAATAATAAATATCCTTTGTCCTATTCCAGAATAATGGATTTCACGTTTGTCGAAAAGGAAAAAAAAAAAATATGTCGGCTATACAAGGTGCTATTTTTGATATCCCATAACTCAAGGTTTATATTCTATAAGGAAAAATAATACTAAAAGTCCTAGAATATGTGGTCCAAAAATGCACGGTTTCGAAGATATCATCAATCATAATTAATTTAGGTAAAAAATTTACACATGTATGACAAATCTTTACTTCTGTGACGTTGCCAGTCATCGATGAAATCTAAAGTAGTTTGCAAATAAACAAAAGACATTACATATTAATGCTGTCATATTTCACGTAAGGGTGTTTTATATAAATAATCGTGAATTAATCGAATTATTTAGTATGGAAAATGAAAACAAAAAAAATAAAAAATAATTCATATACCATTTGATTCTTTGATATGGTCTCATTCATACCCTAGAGTTATGGGATATAAAAAAAACCACATTGTATATGGCAGAAGTTTTATCCTTTATCCAAATCTGTTTGAGGGTGACAACAAAGTTCGTACGTTAAACACGGCTAAAGAATCACGAACCTGACACTGTAACAAACACACACACGCGCACCACATAGATATTGTATATTATACTATTGAGATTTCCCTTAAAGCTGTGAAATTTGTTACTGCTATTGAAATAAAACGAAAACAGATGAAGCGACATATCTTCAAAAATAAAGAGATTAAGAAATAAAAAGCAATAACATTTAATGAGCAAGTTATCAAAGGTCAAAGTTGAGTTGCGTCTAGATTACATACTGACTTACGTAGCATCAACGAACGATTCTTAATGTTACGTAAAAATTTATATGTTACGCGTCAATTGCATAATTTAATTAAATATGCTTCTCATCATCAGCTCCAATTCGGAGCCTCCGAACACTGGTGGGTAAAGGGCGCGTCATTCGGCTACTCTTATCAAGCTGCTTGAAAACCCTGGTAACACCTATAGTTTTTTTCCTTTTTTCGAAGTATATCAGTTTTACTGCTGGAATAACCAGAGCCTGAAGGAGGAGGAGTGGAATTCCCTGCCAGAGTCGTGTGTTTCCTGATGGCTACAACCCGGGAATCTTTAAGAGTGAATAGGTTATTTCTACATAGGTAAGCTCGCTCCATCGTCGACCGCATCGTCACTTTCTATCAGGTGAGCTAGCGGTCAAGCACAAACTTATCAACAATAAAAAAAGAAAAAAAATAGCCTGTAATCTTTTTTGTAAGGTGAAAAGTCATTCAATGGGGTAAGCCGAACTGCTGACTGAACATTTTATTGATGATTTTAATTATAATTCTGTAAGTAAATAAATATGGCCGCCAGTCATATTTTAATCAACATAAGTAGATACAACTTGTCACAGATGAGCAAAATGCAGAAAATTTGAATTTCGCGGCTACCTTCCCCTTATTACAGACATTAACAAACAGACTTAGGTGGATTTTGAGGCAAAAATTTGACTAAGTTTAATAAAATGAAATGTCACATTTCCGCGGATACCATTTCCATGGCTTACTAAAGCTTCCAAAAACCAAAAAAATAATTTTGATTTCAGCGCCATCTAGTGAGAATATGGCTTCACGGTCCGTAGCTTTCACTTAAATACGATTCGACCACAGACGTGTAGCTTCGTAGGCACGTATGTCGACGAAACGCCAAGCAACGTCGTGCCGCATGCCGCCGTCGCCCGTCGTGCCGCATGCCGCTTCGTCGACATTTTCATAGTTTTGCAGACGTACATACACCAAGCATATAATGAAGAATTACGCGTTCGTGGCCTTAGACAGATGCAGGATAAGCAATGCATTCGTGATCGCTCGCTGCACTAAAATTCTGAATATGTGGCGAGTTCAAATTGTAAATATGAACGCTGAACGGTATACAGACATTCATTGTTTTGTATACACAACAGAGAGCAGATGTGACTATACATACACGTGTTATTGAACTTTTTCTTTCTCTTAAGCTTCAACAGTTTTTTAATTATAGCATCTGGTTTTAAGTTATGGTCGGAGTTTATGATTAAAAGTTACGTTTTTAAACCGGTGTTGATTATTATAATAATATTCCACAACTATCACACAACACCGTCTAGTCTAGCTAAGCAGAGCTTGTGTTATGAGTACTAGACAACTGATAAACGTACTTATATATTTCTAAATACATACATATTATAAATAAATTACTTATACCCAGACACAGAACAAATGATCAAGCCTAACACACAAACATTTGTCCTGGGTGGGAATCGAACCCACGACCTCCGGCATAACAGTCAGGGCCACTAACCACTAGACCAACAGGCCAGTCATTATCAATGGATAGAAGTTACATAAAGAGCCACGAGCTCTTAACGTGATCCATTTGACGACCTAAACTGAACAGTTGAAGAGATGGAGCTATGGGTGTGTAGCTCCATCCCCCTTTCTCGCTCGCAATGTTAAGCCTGTACGCACAATGATTGTATTCCCAAAAAGCCTTGTGCGTATGGGTGGGATATCCACGATATTTAGGATGTAGGTACACCATGAGCAGTGGTGGCCGAGTGGTAACGGCCCCGACTTACGAGTTGTAGGTCGCGGGTTCAAACCCAGCCTTAGTCATAGTCATTTATTGGTAAGGGATTCTTACAAGTCATATACAGAATGTTAATTATAGTCAACAAATTAATGATTACATAACAATGTCAAATAATAAAAAATGTCACACAAATAAAAGAAAATACAAGAAAAACAAATAAATCTAAGTCAAATCAAATTAAAATAAAAAACAATCCTATAAAAAGTCACAATAACTTTTAGTCCAAATTAATATTTGCGTCAAAGTTAAATTAAATTAAATCATAAATTCGTCAAAAGAATAAAAAGCTAGATAAGCTATTTTATTAAACGTGCTTACTTTGTGTAATTTATTTCATCACCACTGCTCTCAAAACGGTGAAGGAAAACATCGTGAGGAAATCGGCATGTCCTAGAACCAAAAATTCGAAGACATGACAGTAGTGGGAACTTTAAAAGGCTGAATATCATATGCTATGCTATGTGCTAGGTACACCACGCACTGTGCGAACCTAACAGCCCAAGGTTTATTTTCATTTCCTATCTTGAAGTCCCACCAAGGCCCTCAGTTCAGAACATAACAAAATAGCGAACACTACACACCCCAGGACAGATGGCCCATACACCTGTTCCCAAGGTACTCAGTAAAGTTCACACGGCAAACAATGTCACCGGAAGGAAATTCGGCTCACCAGCAGATGTCACACAGCATTAATTCTATTGTTTTTGTATTATTATGAATATCATAAAAGTCGTGTGAATAAAAACTACTAGGTAACGTATATTATGGAAACTGAGGACTGTAGAACTTTTTTTTTAGGTGAGAAATCATTCATTGACTTATCTCGCTTTTGGCCGGAGCGAGAGGGCGTGTCAGACTTTTACTGACTAAAACTGGAGTGGCTGTTCCTTCTTTGCATTCGTTCCAGTGCCTCGAGGTACACTTTCGCAGAACCCATGGCCCCAGTAGGCTTCGACCCTGTTGGGCCCCTATGGTTTGCTGACATCTCGGAGGCGTGCGTGGAACACTACGCTCCGTCGACGCCTCGAGCTCGGTCCGGATGGCGTGCTACCCATTGCTCGCCGTCCGCAAGCCTACGAATACGGTGGCTGGAAATCGGGATCGGGATCCCGGCGGCTGGGACGTGAGGGCCGTATCAAATTAGTTGGAATTGGGATGAAATTATCGCAAAAAGTTCCTTCCCTTGAATTCTTTCCAGACAGTCGACATATTATCGTCCACTTTTAGAGGTAACCGGAACAAGGTGTAAAGCCCTGTAAAGCTCCATTGAAAAGAGGAGGGTCCTCCGACCAGACGAGTGTTGTATCTGATCTGGGCAGCTGCTCAATAATTTGGACTCTTGTCATAATTATGTTCTTATTGCGCGGACTCTAATTCCGCGATGAAGGATTTAGAATTTTAGTTCGTATGTGGCGTCATAAAGGTCACTACAACTTTCTTTCCTTCTGAATATTTCATCCATATTCTATTCCCCTTTCCCTGTCAATTTATAATATCAACAAAAAACACTTTATCAGGCAACAGTGACCTAATTAACCAGTGCTAACGTGAGCCAGTACTATCAACAGCACATCGTAGTGAACTCTTGGACCACGAAAACCGCCCTCAATGCTATAAAATCAGGGCGTTGTTAAAATGAAAATTGGTACCTAGAAGTGCTGTTGTCTGTACTTCAGCTGCAGTGTTATTTCGTACGCAGTGACGTCACGTAAGTGACCCATTTCGCACACGCGTGTGTGTGAGCTCGAAACGAATCAGGCATGATTGAACGATTTCCGTACTAATTCGTGCTACGTCTGTTTTGAATTCACATGAGAAGAAAAATATGGGTAAACTGGGCTGAGCTGGAAAAAGTTGGATTGCTAGATTGTTCGAAAGAGTTAAGCGAGAACTATATTAGACTGAAGCACACGTAGGCCAACCAGCACAGGGCCCGCGTGGTGGATTACTGCCCATTACCTCTCCTAGAGAGGAGGCCAGAACCCCAGCAGTGGGATCATTAAAAAAGCTGATTATGCTATGCTATGACCACGAGATCACCGAGGCCACGCCTGATTTGTACGTAGAGATGCTTTGCGTGGCGTAGATTTAATGTAGCTCGACAAGTCTAGTTGCCATATAATGTCCCGTTTACACGTGGGCTCAGCTTCGGCCATTCGCCATCCCTAGCCATTGTATTAACGGGGAAACCCCGTTTAAACAATGGCAGTGAATAGGCTCTTAATAAACTAGTGCGCCTGACCATCAATGATTGCATCTCCGCTTACCATCAGGTGGGATCGCAGTCAAGCACTGGTTTATAACATTTTTTTTTTTAAAAAAAGGTAATTGCCCGAGGCTGGCCCACGTGTAAACCAACCATAAAATGTATGGAGACCGACGCGCACAGATCGGCGTACGTGGCCGACGTGTGCCTAATGTAACCTTTACCGAGTCATTTTTCAGTAAAAGTCTGACACTCTCTCGCTGCACCTAAACCTAGAAGAATTAAATCCTGGTGTAAGTAGTTGATAACTTTATAAGTATGAAGTTTTATGAATTGGTCGTTTTGTAGTTTAATAAAATATATCAACAGTCTAGTCAATACCATAAACCAAAATTTACACTATGTAGGTATATATCCTTGTGTACATAGAATAAGGATAGTTACAACAATTTTCCTGCTATAATAGTGAAAACTAAATACATTATAATTTATTAGCCTAGAGTACATATTTTATGTACTCGGCCGCGTACATAAAATATACTATATATGTATATGCCACATAAGAATAAAGCAGCTTTCTATCGGTGATCATTTTTAAGCTATTGGACCAGTACTTTCAGAGATTACCTCCTACATACAAAAAAAAAACAAAGTTTAGCTTTTTATAATATTAGTGTAGATTAACGAACAGGGGATGTCACTAACAAAGGTAAAGAATTTTTTTTTTTAATTAGGAAACTACCGACGAAAAATTCCACCACTGGGGTATAGAATCATGTACTGGATCCATGGTATTCGTTTGTGCGTCGATGTCACAGACAACCTGTATAGGGTTTATATCTCCATCCAGAGGCGGATCGTGAAATTGTTGGACTCTGGGCTAACATTACTTGGGGGCCTACCTAAGTAATCAAATTAATTGGCATTTTGTTAAAAAGAAGTTTGTATTTTTCCTACAGTGTACCTTTTCGACAACGACCGATCACTGTAGAAATGTCGTCCTAATGGAACAAGAGATCACGAGTTACTATAGCTAACTTGAAAGTCTAAATGTACTTCGTCTTGTGGTTTTCTATAAGAGATTGCCCTGTGCGAGAAGACCGCCGACTGAACACTTAGTTTTTGTAAATGTGTATCATTGTAGATTGTTTTAAATGAGAACTGGGGGCCCCTTATATCCCTGGGGCCCTGGGCTGCAGCCCATTTAGCCATTAAGTAGATCCGGCCATATCTCCATCCCTTTTTCTCACCCGCATGCCTGACATTTTAACATGTCATGGTAAGAAGAACCCTGAACAGCTCACTTTCTGACCACCAGAATTACCTACAATGACTTTAAAACGTCATTGTAGGTAGCACGGTCAAAATATTTTGACGATTCCGAACTTCGAACAATTGGCTGCGTGAATAGACGCACTGTTTTTTTTTTCCTATTTCAATACGGATGTAACGAATTCTAATGGTGCGTTTACATGTGGGCCCAGCCTCGGCCAATCGCCATTGTTTAAACAGGGTTTCCCCGTTTATACAATGGCTAGGTATGTCGATTGGCCGAGGTTGGCCCCACGTGTAAACGGGGCATAATGTTTTTAAAGGATAATTACGCAGCAAATGTATCGAGTCAACCTTGTCGGCAAGCTTCACTGAGATAGTCGATACTACAAAGAAAAATCTTAGCTCCATTTTACCGAGATCGCGCCTGTTTCATTGATTCCATGCATTGGCTCGTTGTGTAGACACTTGAAATACAAAACTACAGCAATTTTACCTTATGATTAATTAGGAAACAATTTGTGAATAATTAAAACAACATTATCGTTTCAAAAATGTTTGAACATTGAATTTGGCTGGCACCAAATTATCATAGCCTGCTCATCCGTATCAATTAACAGTTATTTTAAATTGAACCCCATTAATACACCATCTGTTCAAAATTTTGTGCTTCTAACCTCGAATGAGATAATATTGCAAAAATGCGAACACAACAACATCTTTTCATTCTAATAAAATCTCGAAGTCGAACACGCCACGTGCGCGGTCCACGGCCTGGTTCTAAATCTGGACCAGTCAATTACCTACTTCCATCGTGTTTTTCACTATACCTGTTGCGATTTGGCATGGCAATAAGCCATTGCCCTTTCCCTAATACCCCTTTGTAGGAACCAGCCGCTCTATTCTGTAAAAATATCATCGTGCAAGCTTTGGGAAATGAGCTTGAAGTAAGTTTTCAATCCACTTAAATTCTATTATAAAATCATGGATTAATAGTCCGTCTCGCCTAGTTTACGAGGGAAATTTGACAGAAAAATTGTAATGTGTAGAATCTCGTTACATGTCTTTTTAGCAAACTTAACAAATGACTTTTCTTTTCGCGTTCTTGCCAAACGCTAAGTACAAAATAATGTAATACGGTAATGACATTACCTGCGAAGAAGTTACGTGACAAGTGACGTGAAAGGTAATGTCATTTGTCTAAGGGCGCAGGAACGCTTTTTTTAAATTTTTTCATTATTAATTATGCAAACAATGTAGTCAATAGGTCAATGACCGCTTTTGCCATTTTAAAACGAAACGACTTTATATTCTGTTTTGTTCTACACGATAATTGGGACAGATATTAGCTGTTCCTGGGATATTAGAGGGAAATGTTGAAAGATGTGTGGTCGGCAGGTGTAGATAATGGTGTCACAGAATAGATTTTGAGGATTAATTCAATGGAGATGGATGAACTAGAAGTTACTTTGTTATATTATATTTCGATGCTTTATTTTTTCGACATACTGTTGAATTGTGTTTCTTTTCCAACCAAATACAAATTATTCTAAATTTATTTTGAGTAGGAGGTACATGTCAAATAAGACCGGCTTTGTTAGTAAAGGCCTTTACTCCTGCAATATCCTTCGATATCACCATACTTTTGTGGCCCGTCGTTATAGTAATTTTATTTTTTAATTTCTTGGCCATGAATACAACGTCCTTCAGTCAGAATAATAGAGAATTACATATTCCTAAATAATTTGTTGACCATAAGATTATGGATCATGTACACATTCTAACGTTTTTGTAGTATTTGTTATCAAAATATCAAGTCAACCTTCTCGGCAAACCTCGCTGAGGTAGTCAGCCCAAAAATAAAATTCTCACTTGTGACTTGTGAAATTTTACATCACAATATCTACTAGGAATCAATTTGTTATTACAAATAAATAAATTGTTCATTTTACTATGTACATCTTAACTAATAAATATTATAACTTAATAAATATTTAAACAAATTGAAAATAATATGATGTACAAACTGGTAGAAAAAGAACTCATAGGGCATCAAAAAATTCGTCCACATCGATGTCAATGGGAAAAGTGCCCAGAACGCTGGCAGCATTGCCACGCTGGATGACAATGCTAATTCGTTGACCGAAGAAAAGCCCAGCCCTCTGGTCACGCGAAGAGTCGACCAGCTGTTTGCTGATATTTGTTATTAATTAAAACAGCCACTGAACTTCACTAGGATAAGTCTCACCAAAAACCTCGATAGATAAAAGTAGAAGCGCATTGGCACAAGAAGAAAAAAGGTTGAGTATGGCTGAACGAACTCCTTTGAGTCTGGTGACTTGAGTCACCAATCAAAAAGTCTCACTTTCAGAAATCATTGTGTTATGCTATCGGTACGTGGCCATGACCCCATAGATTGGGTGGTCAGATAGTTCCACCAGAAAACCAACGATTGAGTCACCGACACATTCGAAGTGGTTTGGCAAAGTAGTCACTAAAATAAATTGCTCACTCACTCGTAAAATTGTTTTTTCGCTGTATTTGCAAGCGATGTTTGAATCATTCTTTATGCTAGTTAGTCGCCGGCCAGGGCTACGGGAGAGTTGGAAAGAGTTACCGTGACCCTGGAACGTAATCAGTAAAATACTGACATTCACTTACGCTCCGTCCAGAGCGGGATGTTTAATGATGTCACACCTCAAAAAAAAAAGTTTCCTAGTTGGGTGATAAAAAGCCGTCCAAATGCGGGTCGGACTCGCGCACGAAGAATTCCGTACCGTTCGTAGTAAAAAAAGGTTAAAAATGTTGTATTTGAGCCCCACTTAAATATATATTTTACTTTTTTTTTTAATATTTTTTGTTGTAGCGGCAACAGAAATACCTCATGTGTGAACATTTTAACAGTCTAGCTATCACGGTTCATGAGATACAGCCTGGTGACAGACAGATGGACAGTGGAGTCTTAATAATACAGTTCCGTTTTTACCTTTTGGGTACGGAACCCTAAAAATGAATTGAAAAATAAATTACCCCTTTAGAAAACTAGGATTTCTCCCCTCTTTTCTTCGTGATTTATATGAACAGAACGCTTGAAAAAGCACATGGCAATACACAATAATTTCGTCACGAGGAAGTCTAAACGTCCGAGTTACGTAATCTTTAAATTTAGCTGTCAGTTTTTCTGTAGACCTTACATAATATTGGCAGTTGGACTGCCAATTTTGGGTAATCAACTTTTTATGTCCTTTGTACAATTGATATGAACTTGACTCCGGCCGGATATTTTCTTGTGGAAAACTTTTTAAAATTAAAATAAAACCGGCCAAGTGCGGATCGGACTCGTGCACGAAGGGTTCCGTACCGTCCGTAGAAAAAACAGCAAAAAAAAAAACAGACTGGTAACAGATAGACGGACAGCGGAGTAATAGCAATAGGGTTCCCATTTTACTCTACGGATCAGGAACCCTAAAAACAATTGCTCATTCGGACTGATTTTAAGTGCTTTATTATCGATCTCTTATTTATTTATTTTCTTTGGGTACGGATACCTAAAAAGATTATTTGATCATACTGATTGTTTTATTTTTTACTATTTTCGTGTACAATAAAATTTATTCTAATAACATGGATCTCTAAATATATATTTTTTTTGTCCACAGCTTCTCGGCCTAGCAGTCATAGGCATTGGAGTGGCGTTCCAGTTGAACTGGACTGCTATTAAGGAGGAACTGAATACACGCCTGACAGTCGCGCCATGGGTGTTCATTATCATAGGCTCCATCATGTTCGTGATAGCTTTCTTCGGTTGCTGCGGAGCGATACGGGAGAGTCACTGCATGGTTGTCACGGTATGTACCTGGTAACTTATTGACTTGGTCCTTATGTAGCTCGTGGCTAAACTTGGTGATTTTTTTAGGATGGGTTACCATCTTAACATGCCGAGATTCCTCCGCGCCTCGGAAAGCACGTTCAGCTGTTGATCTTGGCTGTCATTTGTAGATCTCTCACAGTCATTATAAGAGTATTCAGAAGCCAGGAACTCTGACACCAGTCTAGCCAAGTTTTGATGGGTAAACAGCCTAACAAGTTTCCCATAGCTGGGACACAGACCTCTCTTTGTTAGGTAGTGGTCTATAATTCACCATGAAAGAGACACATTCAAAGATGAACGTTTGGGCCATCTGTAATTCTATGTAGTAATATTATAATTTTTAAACCCTGTTGTAAAAATTCAGCCACTATCTATGTATACATATAAAAGCAGAAACTGACTGAATCAACGCACAGTTGAAACTGGCAGCAGCTAGTTTAATATAAAAATGGTTTTTGCGATTACCATATTGGCGAAATGACGACCTTGACGGCTAATTTGAACCGAAACACCATTTTAGTAGAACCAACGAATAAATTGAAATAGATTGGATCAATTACTGCCCAAATTTGGCTAAACGAAATAACAAGAACATTTCGCGGAATATTCTTGGTTGACAAACACAGTTGTCAAACAATCCATTGCTGTGTCAATTTGAACTTGGAATGCTTATTCTTCTACGAAACATGCAATGGAATGTAAATTATGAAAGACATCCGTTCGTTTCTGTGTATGATATACGGGATTCCATTGACTGTTCACTAAGTGCCATGAGCAAGGGGTCTTTTATCTTTAACATGTAATGCTATTGGACCATATCAAGACTAACTATTGACACGGTTTCGGATATAATTATGATATTTATTAAGAAAATCACTTTTGATCCACATAAGATTTACGTTATGAAGTATATGGTCAATAAATCAAAATATTATTAAGAGGACTACAGCACCTAATGTGCGGTTACTTTGGGACTGCATACAAAAGATGAGCAATGACACAATGCTAGCAAATATGAAGCATTTTAACGATTTACTAAAAATCTACAGATTTAAAACTTAAACATTATAACGGTAAAACATTACTTGTAGAATAATCTGACAAACAATCAGAATTATTGCATGTATACCTATATACATACAATCATTCTAATTGTTTACAATATTAGTAATAACTTGTATCGATTAAAAACAAGTAATTTTTGGAGGCATCTTTGTGATTTTTTGTATCGTAGTAAATTAGCTGAATTATGTTTTGAATACACTATCTATTTAGTATTTATCCTGAAGAATAGCAACATATATTTTTGCTGATTCTGCTTACTGCAGTTTATCATTATATACTTTTGGGTTTTATAAATTCGAGATTAGAATTGGTACTATTTTGGTGTACAATAAAGTTTATTCTATTCGCTCCTGTAGTCCCCTTAAATATATTTTTTAAATGTTCTATGTGTCCGTTTAAGTTTGATCGCACTCAACTTTTTTTGCTAACTACACATATTATTTTCCATTCCAGTACGCGATCTTCCTGCTGGTGATAATCATCGTGCAAGTGGTGATAGCAGTGCTCATGTTCGTATACGGTGAAAATATCCAGACCAATCTGGACCAGTCCATTGTTACACTGTTTGACAAGAGAAACAGCGCCGGAGTCGACAAGGCTACAGATGCTGTCATTAACAGTATTCAGCAACAGGTAAAAACCTAATTCAACATCTAATATATGTCTATGTCGTGGTTAAAACTGGCCAAATTATGATATGTCGATCCTCGTTTGGCCTTATCATTGATGTAGGATTTTTTTATAATAATAAAAGTCTAGAGAAAGTAGTACAAACGAAGATTGACATAATTATCATGAAACTTAAACGTGAAAAATTTCTATGATCTGGCCACGACATACACAAAAAGAAAAACTGACTGACATATTAACGCACAGTCGAAACTACTGGGACTAGGAATGTAAAGTTCTGCGCAAGGTTTCTTTTTATGACGTTAGGCAAGCGCTAAGAGGATTTTCCAAAATTCACGCCCTAAAGGGATGCAACGGGGGTCCAAAGTTTGTAATCTACTTTTACGTGGACGAAAAAGCTGACAGAAAGTAGTTCTGTTATAATGAAAAAAGATTGCATGTAGCGAAGATGAGAATGTTAAGATTGATGTGTGGAGTGTCAAGAATGGGAGAAGTGAGAAATGAGCACATTAGAGGAAGTTTGAATGTGCCAGTGACTGAAAAGTTGAAAGGTAAGCGTTTGTCTTGGTATGATCATGTGAAGAGAAGGGATGAAACGCATGTTACTAAAAGAGTTATGAGTACATCTGGATGAAGAGGGAGGCCAAAGAAAAGATTATTGGTAGGATTGTGTGAGAAGTGATATAAAACAAAAGGGAGTCAGTGATAGCGTGACTGTTGACTGGGTACAATGGAAGATAATAACGTGTTGTGCCGACCCCAAGTAATATGGGACAAAGGCAGGAAGATGGTGATGATCATTAATAGTAAACGCGGTACCCCGCTCCCTCGAACCAATCAGAACGTAGTACCCCTCGACTAGTTGACAGAATTGTTTTGGTGCGCTAGTCCAAGCATAAAGCGTCTAGTGACTAAGATCGTTGTAGTAGGCTTAATACGTTATTATCATAGGAAAAAAAAAAGAGATCTTCACCTGGTTTTTTTAAAATTAAAATTCAAAAAATACACAGGAGGAGAACCTGCTCTGGTTCGTCGAAAAACTTATAATATATTTACAAATAAACAATGGACCTATTATTAAGTTCTGATAATAGTTATTGTTCATTGTGCATAGCAGGTAAAATAAATAATTTTCAGAAATAAGTAGGCATTTCTGAAATACCCAGGATCCTTTGCACTGTGTGTTATTTATGGTGCGTTCATTCTCGTTTGTAAGAAACCTTTGAGGAAAACTGGGTGACTCACATCCTCTATTAGGCTGGAAAAAACACTTTAAAAAACCAGTTACAAATAGATAGCGCACACGAGCAACTTCGCTCACGAGCAACTTTAGTCTCCGCAACTAATTTGTTTCTCACATCAAGTCTACGGAGCTGTATGAAAGTGCGCACATATTAATATAGCGACACGACTTCTGGGAGACTTTTTGTCCGCGGGTCCGGCCACACAACTGATTTCTCGTCTATTGGCAGTAAATTTTGACGAAAAAGTCCCGTTGCTGTCGCTCCTGTGTCAGGAGAGAAGATAGTGACAGAAACAAAAAGTTGCTCGTGGGCGCTTTAGTCCCTTATGTGACGGATACTATAATCGTTCTTCTTTTCACTGCCTGTACATAACAATTAAAATGTAAAGACGGCTTCGAAATTTGCTTTTTGCTGCACAGTACTATAACCCTCATCCACGCTGTCATATAAATTTTGAATCTACCTGTAATTTTTGCACGACTCGAACTTATTTGACAATTGGCTGTCTTGCCTGTTACCCCTTGCCTTGACTGACTTGTTTGTCTAGTGGCTAGCGGCCCTAAAAATGTAGCTCATTGAAGGTCGTGGATTCGACTCCCACCAAAGACAAACGTCTGTGTGATGAGCACAATCGTTTGTTCTGTATCTAGGTGTAATGTATCTGTAATATGTATTTTTTAGAAATATATAATTACCTATGTTTATCGGTTGTCTAGTACTTATAGCACAAGCTCTGCTTAGTTTGGGACTAGCTGACGTTGTGTGAAAGTCGTGAAATATTATTATTAATAAATAATCAAATATTTTTTTCCATGATTCCAGTTCGAATGCTGCGGTGCGGATGGTGCCTCGTATTACGGCCTCATAGGTCTGCCCCCATCCTGCTGCTCCAACAACACCTTCGGGTGCTCAATAGGAAATGCTCACCCTGGTTGCCGCGAAGTCATAACCAAACTCTACAATAGATGGAACAAGCCCATCGCTGGAGTCGCTATTGGTGTTGCCTGTATTGAGGTTCGTATCTTTATTATTACACGATTTTATTTAACTTGCAATTTTTGTAAAATGTGATTCAAATAATTGCGCCATGTTGTGACGTCATAGCTATCAAATCGAAGAAATTAGGTAGGGTGAACGAAAAAAGTTTAATCAGAATCCAATTCTTCAATTCTGTTTGTTGTCTCTTCGTCAGTCGAAGAAGAAAGCGAATTGTTGCTAACAATGAAAATAAAAAAGTATATTTTATTTAATAATATTTAAAGAATATATTTGGGTAATTTAGATTAAACATTTTAATTCACCTAGATTTAATAAAAAAAGCACCGTAAGGGAATCTTTAAGTCAAGAGTGAATAGGTTACTTCTAGGTAAGCGGGCTCCATGGTCGACCGCGTCGCTTTCTATCAGGTGAGATAGCGGTCAAGGGCGAAGCTATCAAAAAAAAAAGAAACTGTTATTGATATGCTTTTTTTTATGTGGGGAAATCATCTAATGACAAATCCCGTTCTTGGGTGGAGCGAGTGATAGTGTCAGACTTTTATTGACTAAAAACCCACTCCTGTTCCTTCGCTGCCTTCGTCCTAGAGTCCCGGGTTTCGTTTTCACACTACCCATGGGATATTGGACACGCTAAGTTTTTTTTTTGCAAACCATATTTTTCAACCAACATTTGACAGATTGAGGACATTGACGTTCCTATTTTTATTTGAAACACATTTTACGTATGTATATCTGTTAAGGGCAAATCTTGCAAATGAATTTTGAAGCAGATACTCCCTAACCAATAGAGCTGAAGTTAATTTGGTATACCTGTGTAATTTGGATGACAAAGCATTAATATGGTATCGTGGAGCTGGTCTGATGATGGAGTCGGATAGTGGCCATGGGAACTATTGACAAGATAACACTATCGCCCATCGTGTTTGAGTACTAAACCGCGTAATGAAAGCTTATGAAAAAAATATTTTCATTGAAAATTTATTTGTAACTCATTTTGGCAAGAGTGTGCAGATTATTGCGTACGTACGATACGTGCGTGTTGCCAGTGATGACGTATGGTTCCGAAACGTGGTCGCTCACAGTGGGCCTCATCAGAAGGCTCAAAGTCACCCAAAGGCTTGCGTGATCGAATCAGAAATGAAGATATCCGCAGGAGAACCAAGGTTGCCGACATAGCACGAAGAATGGCCAAACTTAAGTGGCAATGGGCAGGGCACATTGCTCGCAGAACGGATGGCCGTTGGGGCCGAAAGGTTCTGGAGTGGCGACCGCGTACCGGAAGACGCAGTGTTGGAAGGCCCCCTACAAGGTCGACCGATGACCTGGTGAAGGTTGCGGGAATCCGATGGATGCGAGACGCACAGGACCGTTCTTTGTGGCGACATTTGGGGGAGGCCTATGTCCAGCAGTGGACGTCTGTCGGCTGAAATGGTGATGATGATGATGTGCAGATTATATGTACGTACAGGTTGCCTAGAGTGAGTTAGTTTTACGTTATTACGATCGACACGTTTATGACGTTCGGCGCTCCGATTGGCCCGCTGTAAGTTTTTAACCAATCAAAGAGCCAAACGCGGTAAACGATCAATTTTGATCGCTCTTACTGATTAAAACCATACCTGTCTTTCAGTTGCCCTTTACGTTTTAGGAACACGGGTCTCCTTTTTAGAAAATCCCCGGCTCTAGCGATCTTTCGACGGCTAAAGTAGTCAAAAAATAAAAGGCCCGTTTTGACATCTGTCAAAACGAATACACATAATACGCAAAAAGAATACTCACAATATATTCCGTCATATTATTTAACGCTCTAAAAAAAAATATTTTTTTAAAACACTTTATATGTAATTAATTATTATTCTATTGTTTCTTTCAGTTTCGTTCCAAGTTACATTCTAGGGTATTTCTCAAATGTCAAATCGGCCCTTTATTTTTTAACAAGTTTAAAGGATTAAAGAATTCGTTATGAGAAGGACTACCCACAGATGTCCATATCTGTGATTTTACCCCACAACACGGCCTTGTTCACGACACAGCCATACCCTAATTATTTTTATCTAGCCTTGAACCTATAAAGTCCATTGTTGAGTTCCTTAGTAGTCCTTCCTGAATTGAGCTAGATGGATACTGAGAAGTGCTTGCACTGGCTGGACAGGTTCAATCAAACTCGTGTGTTTCCTCAAAAGACACTAACCTACATGGTTCTAATATGATTTGACCAGTACATGCTGCTGTATGAACTTTAAAAGAGACTGACCTCTAAGTTTCTTTCCGGTGTTCCTTCTCATCTAGTTAAAAAGGGTATTTTTCTAGAAACTATACCAAGATGCAACTGTAAAACTAGATGTGATGGGATTTTTGTACTATCAAATACAAATTAAGGAACCTTTAAATATAACGAAACAGATATATGGTCTTATCAAAAGCAATTAAGAAAATATTGTATATACAGTGGACCCCGGTAGTCCGACAAACATTTTGCAGGGCAGTGTCGAACTATCGAATTTGTAGGATTAAAGAGTACTGCTTTAGACCCCCTATAGTCCGGATTTTTTTACAAAATCCGACAAATTACAGATCTAATGATAAGATTCTTTATGTCAAATTTATTAAATTAAACAACACAATGAAGAGCTTACGTTTTATTATAAAATTAACGTCATTAATGCTATAGAACTTAAAAATATGCAATAACTTTACATTAGGAAATAATTGTGTACAAACAAATGTAAATACTAAAATAATCAAAAAATCATGCATGCATTAGCGAATATTATCAAAAAAATATTCAATAATAAATTATAGACCATGCCGGATTAGACAGGGGGTGCCGGATTAGACAGGGGCCGGATTACCGGGGGTCCACTGTATTTACATACAATGACTCCAGTCAAGTTGCTGTCCTCCAACTTGGACTACAGGCATTATAAACAATTTTTTTTTATTATAATAAAACTTAAATTGTTATTTATTTTCATGTTTCAGGTGGTCGGAGCGCTGTTCGCCCTGTGCCTCGCCAATTCCATAAGAAATATGGACAGAAGGTCTCGCTACTAATATTTTGTACATTAAAACTGGTACCTATGAACACAATTTTTTTTGGTTCTTATATTACTTGTTAACTAATTTTGTGAGCGGACTGTACACTGCATGGCTGTAGACTTATTTTAGGACACAATGGACATAATTTATAAAAAAATCTGACCAAATGAATTAGCAAATTCTTAATTCAAATTTTCTATAAGAGGTTTTGAATTTAGAATGTGCTAATCAGTATTTAGACTACGGTTAGAACTTTTTTTTAAATTTTGAATGACAGCAAGCACAAATGCTACTTTGGTTGTCCCATTTTTTATTGATTTCATTTTAATAACGAGATACGTGAATTTTCAACTATTGCATTTTTGTTTTATTATGATAATTATTTGTTGATGCCTAAAGTAGCATTAAAAATTTAACGCCTTTTGAATTTCACTTGAGATTGTGTCCAAAGGGTTTTGAATCTCAAACTAATTGTATGCCATATTAATTGCTTGATCAAATCAAGTGGTATTCATAATAAGGCTTAAGTTATGCATTAATAAGGAGGCGAGTTTGTCAAAATTACGCACAAGTTGGTACAGAGACATTTCTGTGCCTAAAGCAACATTTGAAGTAAATATAACCAATTATTAATTGAAAATAATGCATTTAACTACATTGAACTAAGTTTATTCAATATTCAAGCGTTTTTTTCACATTTTTAATGTTTTTGATGGACCCTTTTTAAAAAAGGGTGCATCCTCCTTTTTATAAAATTAATATGTTCTAAGGCTTCTTTCACTGTAACATCATATTCATAACTTCTCTAGTTTTACAACCGTGCGTAACTTTGACAAAAATCTTGGTGTTGAAAAAATTAAGCTGTATAAAAATTAAATACGCTTGTTAATTTCAGAATATGCTTAACTAACATTTTTGTGCGCAATTAACACTGAATATAACTCGAAAGAATTAGATTTCTTACTGACGATTAAATACATTTTCAAATTAATAATGTGCAAGAGTCAGAGGCCATACTTAAAGTTATAGACATAATTCTGTTGCGAAAGAAAGAGCTATTCGTCCTGTATAGCTCCGTCTCTTTCTCAGCGCAACAATGACAGCTTCTATTTTTAAAGTACAGATTTTGATTATGAAAGACTGGTATTCAGCCAACCGTGCTATGACATCATTCGAAGGCTTATAGACAAAGACAATTCTCACAATTTTTTATTTTGCCATGCGCATAAGTTTTTTGTACTAAGAATAGAATGTCATAACTTTAGATTGGAAATATATTAATGTGACGATCTTAAAGAATTACTTCTATTTGCTTGCTTTTTAAATGTTGCCTAGCTTTTTAATATGATACTTCGATTCGAAGACCTTGCATTGCTAGTAAACTAAGCCTTTTTCACAAGGGTAAAAAAGCATACGTAATATTGGCAACAATCCATTCCATTCTATTTTCAAATAATTCATTGCATTTTTTTTTATACGAATTAATGGGGTAAATTGCTCACATTCGTGCTTCATAAATTTTGGGCAAACAGTTTCGGGCTCTTTACGATTAGATTATAATACTAAGAAATTATAAATACATAATGACATTATTTAAATTATTCATTTTTAGAATATGAAGTAAAAAGTCTCATCTGTATGTTATTCTTACTGAATAATATTTATCTATATTTAAACGCTTCGAGTTAAGGAATCTCCATTTATTTTTATATGTAATAAACATTTATAATCTTGCTATGTGATATTGTATTTTCGTAAAAACTTGTTTAGAAATCTTTAGGTAAGTTTAATGAAAGAATATTTGAAAAAAAATTACTACTGTCTTGTGTTTTAAGTTTTTATTCGATTTTTTTTTTGTTTGTGTTCAATTTAATATTTTTACAATTATTTTGTGAGACATTTATTGAAATACTTGCACAGACTTTAAGTGTCAATGAGTAAATTTCTTAATATGTTTGTGCCAAATTAATAAAAAAGGCCCATTCTTCAATGATTCGATTTTTTCTTAAATGTGGAGGAAAGAAATGATAATAGCGAAAGAGTTGTGCCTTGCACTGATTGATTTGATAGAATTTTTAATCAATAAAGAATGTGTGTAATAAATATTTATGTTTGTTTTACTAATCTCACCTTAGTTTAAGATCTCTATATATCGGCCGCCAAGCCCAAAGCTTTACATATTGCACAAAATTAAAGGTTTTTTTACTTTTGGAATTGTTTGGCCAAAGCATGTTACCTAGGTAAGTCACGTTATTGTAAATAAAATTACTAATCAGCATGTTTGTGGTTGTCTTTAAGTATTTTTTGTTGTAATTATTTTTTTTGTTTTTGTTGTTGTGGGTTTTGAAGCAAAGAAATTATTTTAAAACACTGAACTGAATAATTTCCATTTGCTAAGAAAGAATATTCATTAAACAGGATTTCATCAATTCCTGTAAAGAGTATTTTTGTAGTAATATTTTTGTAAATTATTTTTACTAATTTTTATTTTTTTGGTTGGCATGGGAGGGTTAAATTTTTAAGCAATAGTTATTTTGTATAATATTTATGTTTGTACCTATAATACATTTGTGTTTAATTTTCTATGGTACCAGTGTTCTTAGATACAACCGTTTTAAATGTATTTTCCTCACAGAAGTTTAAAATACTGATCGATTTATTTGATAATTCCAGGTATGCCTAAAACGAAGACATCACGAAATTAACATTCGAATAAGAACAATAAAAATCAACGACAGATACAAAAACATAAGTTACTTATGTACAAGTTAAGTTAAGGTTAGCTCGGTCTAGCGCAACTCCCACCTTTTCAAAAATACAATCTGGGATAACTTTACTTTTGTTTTGAACTTGCAAAAGAAAAAAAAGATACTAAGGCTTTTAAGACCTCAACCATTAAGCCGGATACACACGTTTCTTTATCAATTTTAAACTTTGACTGGTCTTTAGGCTCTGTATTCTTTGACTATCTACGTAAAACTAAAAAATAATAAGTTACATATATTAATAAACAAAAGTAAACGTTACCAGATCAAGTTATCTCATTTAGACGGTACGTTGTTGTATTTCCTCTGTATCTTCAAGCGTCAGTCTATATTGATGCCTCGTCGATGTCCAGACGCGCTGTACCTTACCATTATAATTAGTTATTATTCATTTTCTTTTGTTGCACCATTTTAAAATATAAAGTTTAGGTATCGTTAAGTTAGTTAAGCGACTTTTTGTAATGTTGATACAATAGAAATTATATAAAATAAAAGTATTTTCATAAATCGGCGTTATAAAGTTTAAGTACGTCCATTTTACAAATAATATTAAAGTGTTAAAAAATTTGATATTTATGCATTTCTATTATAAAATTACTATGTGATTTATTAATCGTTTCCATATGTCTGTGTAAATAGCAAATGATGTCGGGAGCAAATGTCTGTTTATTGTATTTTGAATCTCTTTTTGTGCATTTCTGATGAAACTGCTTTTGTGAATGAATTATATTGTATTGTATGGAATAAATAAATAAATTTTCTACTTCAACATTTTCTATTATTTCTTTTGGTAAGATTTAAAAAAAAACACGAGACTACTCTTTGATTTTTTTAAGAGAAAAAGCTCAGGGTCCAGACTATAATTATAAGTTTATAACAATATGAGAAGGCAAATGTTTTGATGTTACACGTTAAAAAGAAATAGCGGTTTCTCTGTCGAACCTCTAGCGAAAGCAAAGTAAGCTCAAAAATTTGAACAAACAGGACTTTCGCTCACTCACTAGAACCCGCCATGAACCTCCACATCATAGATACTTTTCGAATTTATTTTATTGGTGGTACTGAAAAAACCAATAACATGCAAGATCGAGCACGAAAAGACGATAAACGGATGTTACATTTCATGTTACAAAGTCGAGAGAATGTCCTTTTACTCTCATGGTTTTGTTTAGATAATGTACCTACGGTATGCGTACATTCATTACAATATTCATACAATTACAAATCTAGTAGCCGCGCCCTCAGATTTGCTGCTCAGACTAGTTGTCTGGCTCGCTCGCTACCCGTCCGGAAAAGGATATATTTAGAAAAATCGGTACACACTGTACTCAGTATAGATTCTGTCTCACAAAGGCTGGGCCTGGTTCATGTTGGAAGTGTAGGTTCAAGGCACTTTTTATCTGTAAACCGGTGTAAACTCAGGGTGACCAAATTGTAATCGCCAACGCCCAGCCATTCTGAACACTTGAGTACTTTTGCGGTTTTTTTTTTATTATTGGGCGGAGCGCGAGGTAGTGTCAGACTTTTACTGACTAAAAACCCACTCCTGTTTCTTCTTTGCCTTCATCTCGGGGCCCCGGGCTTTGCTTCACACTACCCGTACAGTACTTTCTACTAGGTATCTACCTATTTTGAACATTAGCCATAGGCGTAATAAGGGAGATAAGACCGGTGTGGACTTCCTCTTCAAAAATCGAGGTCGGTTAAAACTAGTTTATTTTTGTACTTTCTGGACTCTCGAACCCTTCCCATGTGAAAGCTCGGCCGTGAAAAATTGCAAGATGAAATAAATATTATTTTATCTAAAAACACTCGGAGTTCATCTAAAAACAATGTGTCTTCAGTCCACAAACCCTACAAATACAAGTTGACATTATTAGCAATTTTAGTACTTTTCAGCCTCCACATCAATACGATGCGGTATTTAGTGCCGTGAACCTGATATTTAGCAGTAGTGCTTGTGACCGCTAGAATCAATTGATCATGAAGCACATTTCGGCGAAATTAGAGTATGTACTATGTACCTAATGCATGTATAAGTAGGTACTACCTCTGCCGAACTCTTGGAACACTATAGTGTGAATGGTATCAGGGGTCCGACTTACGGATATACTTACAAAAAATCGTAAAAGGTCAAAACTTTATTAATAAAGAGAGGCTCGCTATTAATTTATATGATACTAGCTTCTGTCAGCGGCTTCGCCCGCGTGATAGTAGGTTTTTCCATACAAATTTTGGACCCCCGTTTCATCCCTTTAGAGGGCGAATTTTGGAAAATCCTCTTATTGTTCGCTTACGTCATAAAAGGAAGCCTTGTGCCAAATCTCACGCTCCTAGTCCCAATAGTTTTGGCTGTGCGTTGATATGTCAGTCAGTCAGTTTCTCCTTTTAGATATATAGATGATAGGATGCTCTAATTTGGCAAGATCACGCTGTAACATTTAATTTAAAAATACAGTAATTATACGTTTCTTTTCTAAATAATAATGTAATGTTTGTAAATATGTTTTTTACATCGAGATATATGTAGGTACTAAGTATTTTTTGGAACAAAAAAAACTTTTATTCAGTCAAAAGACTGCTTTCACACCGCCCCAGTCAGTAAGAACTACTACACTACTAGAAATGAACCCAAAGAAGCCATATAATAAATTCGTAAAAAAATAAAAGGCCCATTTTGACATTTGAGAAATATCCTAGAATGTAACTTGGAACGAAACTGGAAGAAACAATAACATAATAATTAAACACAGTGTTTTAAAAAATACATACTGTTTTTTGGCGCGTTAATAATTTGGTGGAATGTATTGCGAGTATTATTTTTGCGTATTTAAGTATTCGTTTTGAGAGATGTTAAAACGGGCCTTTTATTTTGTGAAACTTTATATACAGACAGACGTTGTTGAGGCATATTTTCAATAAAAATGTTCTTTAATGATTACGAACGATACTTATTGATACAGAGTATGGATAACATAGTAGTTAAAATTAAAATTTTGATTCGATTTCTTGAAAAATGTCCAATGAGATTGTCGGCAGTTTATAGAAAGTAATACCAGCAAGAATCATCCCATAAGTTAAACAACGAATCTGATTGGGGCACGTCATTATTTTACTAGTGATGTCCAATATCGACTATTGCTTTAACTGTGGAGCAATTTCCTGTAAGATACACTCTTTTGACATTGACATTACTCAGCTGCAATGATTTGTCAATGTAGCTGTCAATGTCAAATCAGTCCGGAATCATGAAAAGTGCGAACGCTCGTTTGAGCACGTCCTACCTTTTCGTCTTCGGTGTGATTAATTCCACTTTCACCTCTTCGTGAATACTCATTAATCAGTTTCAAATGTGCTGTGATAGAACACGGTCGTCTACTTACAATAATTATTAGAAATACTCATGCCATGGCGAAAGTCGCTACCGAAATGGCACACAAAAATTATTGTGTAGTGTTTATAATATGCGCTTTAGTGATAGTCCAAGCGGTCGGTTACGACACGGAGCTGTATGAAACAAAGCCTTGCGACAGCAATGCCTGCTTTGACGAACTCCACGGATCTTTAGGCGACTGTTCGTGCAATGTTGACACCATCGATTACTTCAATAACGTGAAGGTTTATCCGCGCCTCCAAAGTTTAATAAGGAAAGATTACTTTCGTTTCTATAAAGTAAATTTGAAGAAGGAATGTCCATTCTGGGCGGACGACAGCAAATGTGCGATGAGGTACTGTCATATTAAGACCTGTTCTAAGGAAAGTGTGCCTGGTGTTGAGAATGGTTACGAAAACGATCACATAGACGAGAGTCCAGCGACCAAGTATACGAAGGAGGCGCAGGAGCACTGTGACACGGATTCAGACCATGATCATGACTTGGGATACTTGAATATGACTATCAGTGCGGCCAGCCAACATGAAATTGCTAAATGGAAAGCTCACGATGATGCCCTTGAAAATTTCTGTGGATATGATGACAAGGATGTTGATGCAGAATATGTGGACCTGTTACTGAACCCTGAAAGATTTACTGGCTACAAAGGACCTTCTGCTAACCGAATCTGGAAAAGTATTTATCAGGAAAATTGCTTCCGGCCTAAACCGAATCCTTACGGGTCTTTCCCATTTGTGATGACTTCAGATCTAAGTAACATGTGCTTAGAAAAGAGAGTTTTCTACAGAGCTGTGTCAGGTTTGCACACCAGTATTAATGTACACTTGTGTTCTAAATATTTATTGTTTGAGAAAGGAGCTGGATTTACATCTGATGGTGAGTGGGGGCCAAATCTAGAAGAGTTTCAACGTAGATTTGATCCATCTCAGACATTTGGTGAAGGTCCAAATTGGTTAAAGAATCTATATTTCGTGTATTTATTGGAAATGAGAGCTTTGGCTAAGGCTGGACCTTATTTGGAGAAAGAGGAGTACTACACTGGTAACCCCACAGAGGATGAGGAAACAAGACAGGCAATCCATAACTTGTTAGGCGTCATTTACTCGTTCCCAGACCACTTCAACGAGTCCTCGATGTTTAACGGAGGCAGTCAAGCAGCAGCACTGAAGGTAGAGTTCCGAGAACACTTCCGTAACATTTCAAGGATAATGGATTGCGTTGGTTGTGACAAATGCAAGTTGTGGGGGAAGCTACAGACGCAGGGTCTGGGAACCGCATTAAAGATTTTGTTCTCCAGCAAATGGAATAGTCCTGAGAGTGACGCAAACCATAGCAAGTTGCCCGTGAGGCACAAATCCCATGAAAGGCTCCAGAGGACAGAGGTTGTGGCACTCTTCAATGCCTTCTCAAGACTCTCCGAGAGTATTCGGCAGTTGGAACAGTTCAGAGTTTTGTTAAGGTAAGATTTAGATTCTATGCTGTGCCCTATTTGTATATTTTGGTGATGGATTGTCCGTAGTGTTAAATGAATATCCTTCCAAGCATTTTTGTAATTTTTGCAAGACTCATATTTTCTTTTTTTTAATGGATTCTTATTAGAATATCAAGGATATTTATTTACTAGATGTTAGACTGTACAAATTTTCTAGAAATTAAAATGCATTTACTTACAGGAACTGATGAAGTGATAATCTACAGATATTCATATCAGATTCATTTATTACATTAGTGTGATAAAGATAATTTTATTTTGAAAATATGGGTAATAATGAAAGATGAAAGAAAAATATAGGTAACAGGTTCAGCCATATGCCATGTAGGCACGTAAAAGACATATAAAATTTAACATACTACCACTAAATACAGTTTTAAAGTATTACACAATGAAGTGAAAATTAACCTTCCAAATACCGTAATTAGAGACAATAGAAAGACAATGCGAGAGTGGCGGCTTTACTTGGGATTTAATGAATTTAAAAATGATTCTTATTGTGTAATAAATAAATCTGAAAAACTAAGCAAAAAAAAAAATGTAACAATAAAACAAAAGGTTATAATAACATTTTTGATATTGGTTATCCTGTAGTTAAATTCATTTATAAACTACAAATATTATCAATTATTTGCATGTTCTATAATAAGTATCTAATCTATTTTAATGCTTCTAGTTCTCCTAAATACTGTTGTAAGTAAATCTTTCTGGTTTTGGTTTGTGTGTGTGTGTGTTTGTGTATGATTTTCTAAGCTTTTTCTGTGTTGAGGGTGGATTGGCTAAACTAAACGTTTTTTATAAATCATTGATTTATTCCAAACACAGTCATAATAATGAGAGAGATTTCATTTTTTATATCGCCATTTTTAAGGCTTTACTCCAAATCTCATGATATTGATAATGAAGAAAAAATTTTGCAAATAAGTGATTGAATGTGTTAAGAAAATGTTGGTAAAGAAAATATACCGATCGAAAAAGCATGAAAAGCTTAAGAGTGCATATTATATAGTATAATATAAGTATTAGACCATCATACAAAAAGTCAATTTACCCAAAATGGTCTTTACACCATTTGTAGTGAAAAGACTTGATATTTTAGATGTAAATGTAACTAAGTATTTATTGATAAACATAAAAGTCATTAAAATGTCATTACGTAGAACCTAATGACTTTTTGATTGATTGTATGAAATCTAGAATTTAAATGTATAAAAGTAACTTAATCAAACCTATAGAGAAAAATGTACACAAAAGAATAGAAAGTTAGGTTTGTTTCATTTTTTAACATATATTTTTTTTATGGTAATGGTGTTTCCAAATAATATTTTGACGTATTATCGGTTTTAAAAAGTAAAGTAGGCATGTAGTCAGTGCCGTAACTAGGGCGGTGGCAGCAGTGCTTAGGCACAGGGCGGAGACCCTAATGGGGCGCAGAAGCGATCAAATCAAGAACAAGTTTAGTATTATTCATTTCATCAGAAGTACTATTTCCACTCCCTTTCGCTCTGTACCCCATGGTTTAAACCAGGGCCGGATGCACAAATCGCCACTGTTGATCACCTCCCCGAGGACACGGCAGGGCTCTATCCCAATGGGGGCAAACTTCCACCATATTCTTCTGTACCATTTGCATGGTGACACCGGAGCGTTTCTACCCGCCAGATCCTAAACACGAACCTCCCGAAACACTCATGTCCGGTATCCAGCTCGACTCGAACCTTTTTAGGGGCGCAGTATCACAACCTGGCACCAGGCTTATGAAAGAGCTAGTTACGGCACTGTGTGTAGTGCCTTTTCTTAACAGGAAATACAAAATATGCGGTTAAACAATTTTTGTAGTACTGGTTAAACAGACAATGTAGTAAAACATAAAACAAAGGAACATCTGTAAAAATAAAGAAATAAATTAGGTTTGTGAAGCGAAGCAATTAAGAGGGTCCTTTTCCACTCGCCTATCGTCAACATCGAGTATGGTTTAAAAGCTTGGTGCATCATGGGTTGTGCGAAAGTGAACCCTGGGACTCTGAAACTAAGGCAAAGAAGGAACAGGAGTGGATTTTTAGTCAGTAAAAGTCTGACAATATCTTCCGCCCAAGAGCGGGGGATGTCATAAGATGATTTTCCCACCGAAAAAAAATGTTGCATCATCTAACGCAATCCAACGAGATGTTTGACGAAAAGGCAACGCGAAAAAAAGAGAAAACGCCTGAAAACTTGGTAATTCCGTGATTTACTAGAATATTTCAAAAAACTTGTTCCAGGAAATACGTGTTTTTTTTCTCTTAAAAGTTTTTGAAAAAAAAATCGTCATACAGAATCTCGATTAAATTTGCAAAGCTTCTATGGATGTACTTTTTATATTTTTAATATATGAGTACATTATGGAGGGCTAAAGTTCACGTAAAATAGCATATTTTCAGAGTCTTTATTGGATTGGTTTTACACAAATTTATAGTTTGATTTCCATAGAAGCCTAGATAATATCCACAAGATATCTCTATATCCAAAATATGTGGAGAAATATGTGTAATAACATCTTAATCACGTAAGTGCGGTTGTATGAAAAAGTACCTCGAGTTGGACGCTCTTAACCTAATATAATGTATTCAAGTGTGTCAATGCACTTGGGTTGCGGGGTTGTTCGAAGAATTACCGCGGCCCTAGGGCCTAACCATGACGTGTTAAAACGTGTAGTCATGCGAGTCAGAAAGAGGGATGGAGCTACACACCTAAAGGGGTGAACAGACGGATGCAAACTAGTTCCAACCAAGGTGACCTTGCCAGTTTCAATCCGTGTAGACAGCAGTTGTAATCCATGACCTTTAACGGCCTTGGTTGGGAGGCGTGTCTTCCCAACCACCGAACGTATTGGCGCGTGGTGTACATCCATGTAGCCGCAACACAAACCAAAAACTCAAACTAAGCTCTAGCTGGAACGCTAGTTTGCAACCGTATGGTCACCCTATTATGTAGCTCCATCTCTAACAGCTCAGTTTAGATCGTCAAATGGATCGTTATGAGCTTGCGTAGGGCCTTTGGAATGCAATAGGTAACTGAAGGAACACGGCACCACTGCTCAAAGTACTAGTGTTGCAACCTATTTTATTTAGATTTCGAAGGTGGAAGAATTTTTCGCTAGTACAATCTTATTAGCAGTGGTGGCCGAGTGGTAACGGCCCCGACTTACGTGTTGTAGGTTGCGGGTTCAAACCCAGCCAGGCGCATTACTTTGTGTAATTTATGTCATCACTACTGCTCATAACAGCGAAGGAAAACATCGTGAGGAAACCAGCATGTCCTAGAATCAAAAATTCGAAGACATGTGACATTCACCAACCCGCATTGGGCCCGCGTGGTGGATTACGGCCCACTCCCTCTCCTAGAGACGAGGCCTGAGTCCCAACAGTGGGAACATTATAAGGCAGACTGCAATGCTAGGTATGCAATCTTATTGTCTTATTGTGTACCTTATTGTTGTTGTAAACCTTCTGGTTTACATATTAAGTTTTGGCCCCCTCTCCTTAGAGCTTGCGCCGCGTCGCACTGGGACCAGTACTGGTGGGTTTTAGTCAGTAAAAGTCTGAGACTCACAATCGCTCTACGCAGAGCATTCAGTGTTTATAAAACTTCGATGTCCAACCTCAAAAAAAAAAAAAAAAATGGGTGTCAATGCACCTAAACAATAATTACTGTCTGCCTACTTTAAAGTACTGGCGGAAGACATGACTTAGTAATCTAATCTAAAAAGGTCAATATAAAACAAGGAAAAGACACGTATGTTAACAAAACAGTAAAGCAATAACTTTCACATAAAAAAATAACAACAACAAACAATAATCAACTTTGTTGTCTTCACTTTATAGTTTAAAGTTGATCATGTTATAACTGTCTTGAAATACAGTGTAGCCAGTGTAGCATTCTCATTTATCTCACGGTGACGTAAAAAAAGAGATTGTGCAAGTATGATAATGTAAGTTTAGTAGTGTCATCTACCATAAGTGGAACGAGGTATCTTATTTAATAACAAATGCGATTTATAAAATGGAACATCAATTGGCGTGCCTTGGCAGTAAACTTAGGAAGCCGTGACGGGAAATGGCATGACGCTGCCATGCTGTGATGTTCCCGCTCTCGGTTTCCTTATGTCTGCGCTTGTATGTTTGACATCTACCGGTTGTGACAGTTAACTTTTTTTTATACATGTCGTGGCCAGATCTTAGAATTGATCACTTCATGATATGATAAAACATCGGCATGTCTTAAAACCAAAAATTCGAAGAACAGTGACATCCACCAATCCGCACCGGGCTCGCGTGGTGGATGACGGTCCATACCCTCTCCTAAAGAGGAGGCCTGAATCCCGACAGTGGGAACATTATAAGGCCGACTATGCTATGCTATGATATGACCGACCATTTCATGATGTAGAACTTTCATACCTACATATAAACTAGCCAAATCAATGAACACTCTGCGTTTAACGAAATGTACAGCTAAGCACGATTAAATCATAATAATTGTAGTCAAACATGGGAGATCATATCGTAAAATAGTTATGTTGTCCACCGGTAGAAGTGCTCATTTCGCTTTGTTTTCGTGACGTAACATGGTGGCAGAAAATCATTCTTTACTAAAATTGAATAATTATTTTCAAAAGGAAGATAAAAGTGCATAATTAAGCATAATCAGCCTTTTAATGTTCCACTACAGGGACTCAGGCCTCCTCTCTCTAGGAGAGGGAATGGGCCAAGATAAAAATGCAATGAAGTATAATTACGACACAAGGCTGTGTTTTTTTTTTATATAATTAGTAATTAGTACGGGCCAGCAGTCAATCAGAAGTTTGAATGCAGCTATGGTACAATTCAGCCAACAACATACATACAATTTTAATTGCAATTAGCTTTTTATTTGAATGCAATCGTAAGATCTGGCCATGCCATAATTATACATGTATAAACCACTTGCCGTGTCTTTGCACGGGTCCAAATTATATACTTAAACAAATCTTCAAGATTTAAAGCATTTATTTCAAACTAGTCTCTGCCAGCGGCTTCGCCCCCATGAAAGTAGGTTTCTCTATACAAACTTTGAAACTCCATTTCATTCCTTTAGGGAGTGAATTTTGGAAAATCCTCTCTTAGTATTTAACCGTCATAAACGTCATAAAAGGAAACCTTGTGCAAAATTTCACGTTCCTAGTCTCGGTAGTTTTGACTGTGCTTTTATATGTCAGTCAGTCAGTTTCTCCTTTCAGGCACTTTTGAATTGTCAAGAAGTCAGTCAGAAAAATGATTTTCATTGCATATTCCAAAGCATAGATCTCTTTGGAGAAGAATATGCCTGAAACTCCATGGACAGTCTTATAAATCATGTTATGTATAAAAATAACTCGGTTTCCTCGTTTATAGCTCTTTCTGTATATCCGTGTGTATCCGTTTCGTGGTTTTGAAGAAGTAAGCGAAAAGCAAGCAGTTTGCTCGTAGAAACATATTTTTTAAATAAATTGTCCGTCTGCTTCGTAGTAACAGCTGTTTCTAGTGCACAATTAAAATACACTCATTATGTGTGCTGAATTAATTCATTATTGGTAATGCAATAATAAAACATATTTTCCTCTAGATTTTTGTTACAAAATAAAATGGTATTTGTTGGCTCATTGATTTTCCAACTTTTGGAAACAATCTATGTCTCTATTTCAAACGTAGTAATATTGACCATTTATAAAGGACTAATTCAAAGTTTCATATTGTTTGACAATGAACAAAAACCTAAAGTAAAAAAGTGAAAGGAGTCAGTTCAGTTGAGAGTCTAGTCATCTAACTGCCAGTGACTTATTTTTTTATTTAAGTGCATGTATATTGTTCTCACATGATAGAACCGGAGGATTTTGGTAATACATAACATGTTTTTAAATAGTGTCCATAGAGTTTCTTGCATATTCTTCTTCACAAAGATCTACGCTTTGGAATATGCAATTAGCTTTATTTTTGTCATTGACGGCACTGACGGACTTCTTGACAGTTCAAAAGTGCCTCTAAATAGTTTATTTGAAACTAACTTCTGCCAGGCGTTGGCAGAAGTTAGTTATTGAGGTAGTCGTCCGCGTGAATGTCAGTTATTGAGGACGCGAAGTCGATATCGAAGCCATTTAAAAAGTAGCCTATGTACACTTAAACTGTACCAAATTTCATCAAAATCGGTTTAGTAGTTTAACCGTGAAAGCGTAATAGACAGAGTAACATTAACATTTATATATTTGTATGGATAAATGCTTTGATTTGTTTTTGTTGGATAATAAACGCCAAATACACAAATCAAAAGAGCGCGAAAAAGCATTTTTGTATTTTAAAAAGTTCCCCAAAATGATATTTACGCTCTTTGGAGCGAAAAGAATCGATACGCGAGTACCTAGCATGTGAGATAAAAAGCATAGATAATATTTGCCCAACTGTTAAAAAAATATTTAGCACTTACGTTTATATTCGACTTTCATATTGCCATTTATGTTGTACTAAGTAATCAGTATTGTTTGATTTTTGTTGCATAATTCTACTGACCATTTCTTCCCGTCCATCAGGACATGTCTTTTTTAGGTGAAATATCATTTAATAACTTTTGCCGCTCTTGGTTGAGCGAGAGACAGTGTCAGACTAGTACCTAAAACCCACTTGTGTTCCTTTGTTTTTTCTTTGCATTCCAGGACCACGTTAACTCTTTCGAACAATACCGCATCTTGATTTTAGCTTCACATGTCATTCGTAGATCTTTGACAGTCGTTACAGGTAGTCAGACGTCAGAAAGTCTGACCATCAGTCTATCCAAGGAGTATCGTATTGTCCAGTAATAGGGTTGTGGAGGTATGATAGTCAATCGCTTCATGTATAAAAAAAAGTAAAAAAATGTAAAACCCGACTACGACAAAAAAAAATGACGCTGAAAAAGTAAGAAACAAGATTTTCATACTTCGAACAGAACAAAAAGAAAAACCGCAGTCACACGTTATAGGTACCAACCGAAACACTTTAATAACGTGTGACTACCGCTTTTCTTTTTGTTTTGTTTTAAATATTTTGGTGTTAAATTTAACATAATTATGACTTTTTGTGCGCTAGAGGACGTCACTTTAAATTTGAGCAATATTTTGAAAATTCTCTATCATTTGTAATGATACCAAAAACGGCATATTTATAACCATTTTTATTTTTAACACTATACTTTTTGTCCGCTAGAGGGCGCCATATCGAGTTTTGTGACACGTCACGTAGCCTATATATATGTTCAGCGGACAATTAAGACGGTTTTAACGACACCTCATATGTCGAGGTCCGATAAGTAGTTTAGGAGCTATGAGGGAACAGATGAACATACTCACATACATACATAGCCTGTCAAAATCATATCCCTCCTTTGGCTTTGCCGTAGTTGGGTAAAAACACGGGTATTCAGTCTGTAAGCCGACCAGTAGACTGGAAGCCGACCAAGCTAGTTGCAAAAATGCTAGGGATTAAGCTAGAACTACATTAGACCGACGCACACGTGTAACACGCCTGATTTGTACGTAGAACGACGTTGCGTGGCGTGGATCTAGTGTAGCTCTACAAGTATAGTTTCCATATAAAATGTATGGAGAACGACGCGCCCAGATCGGCGTACGTAGCACACGTGTGAGCTGTGTAGTTCTACCTTTAGCTTTACATGTAATAATTACAAGGTGAACCTAAATAACGGTAGCAAAATTGTATTTAATATCTTCTGATGCAGTGGGCTGTTACTGCTACAACTATGAATTTTTTCAACGTTTTCGATCGCGTTTACGTAAACGTTATGCAGAGTCGATTCCCGCATGAACCATTTATTTCTGTCTCGAACGTCTTCTTCGTGTAGTCTCATGGTACAATCGTGTCCTTTTGGACATTTATCATCTAGGTTGTTTACACTTACTACCGTACTCTAAACGTTCGCTTATGTTAAATCGTATAAAAAAAGGGTTTCCGTTATTGTCAGAAGCCGATGCTTATATAGTTTTAATAAGAAAGAAAGAAAAAGAAAACAAGAAAGAAAAAAGAAAGAATTAATGTTGACTGTAACGCGATAAAAAACTCACATTAAGGCCACAGGTCGTTGTCATAAGGATTTAAACAAAATTACTTATATTTTTTTTTTTGTATTATTTATTACGAATATGTAACGACATTTTAATTGCACAGATATTTTTAAATGACTCTGTTCACACGAACTGGTTTAGTAAGCAGTATCGACCGGCGTAATTATTTTACGATCGTACCTATATTTTTTGTATATAATATAAATGTACATCAATCGCACGTATATGTAATTTCTGGTATCATCGTACTCATAAGTTACGTAGCTACATGTAATTCTGTCATTCCTCCATAAATTTCCTCCACAACTTAGGTTTCCAATTGGTATTCTAGATTGTCTATCTTTGCCCAAAAACTCATGTCTTTTGTTCGGCAGATCTCTGTTGAAAATCACTATAAAGTAATCAGCATCTAAAGTACGAGAACCTTAAAAGGGTCCTTTATCACTCACCTATCGTCAACATCGAGCATAGTTTAAAAGCTTGTTTGATGCAGAGGCAATGCAAAAAAAGAGAGATAACGCCTGAAAACTCTGTTGGCATTCGGTAATTCCGTGATTTATTCGAATATTTCTAAACACGTGTTTTTTTAAACCCTAAAAAGTTTTTCATAAAAATTGGCATCATTCAGAATCTCGATTAAATGTGCAAGGCTTCTATTGATGTACTTTTTTATATTAGTACATTATGGAGGGCCAAAGTTCACGTAAAATAGCAGATTTTCAGAGTTCTTTACTAGATTAGTTTTAAACAAATTTATGTTTTGATTTCTATAGAAGCCTAGATAACATCCACAAGATAGCTGTGTATCAAAAATATCTGGAGAAAGATGTGTAATAACATCATAATCACGTAAGAGCGGTTGTATGAAAATGTACCTCGAAAAGGACGCTCATAATAAAAAAAAAAATTATTTGGCTTCGCACGCCTTGTGCATGTAGCCAGTGTGAAGTTTAGAAAGTATTAAGTTTTCAGTCACTTTGAGTTCCATTAGAATGCGGATGTTCAGCTTCACTATAGTAGTCAATACTACAATAATTATCAACTCCATTATACCGAAACCGCACCTATTTAAATGTTTCCACATATTGTCTAGTTGCGTAGACACTTGAAATACAAAACTACACCTATTTTACAACTCATGCCAACTATGATTAATTTGGGAATATATATATATATATATTTATTTCCACAACTATCACACAACGCCGTCTAGTCCTAAGCTAAGCAGAGCTTGTGTTATGAGTACTAGACATCTGATAAACATACTTATATAGTTCTAAATACATACATATTATAGATAAATTACGCACAGACACAGAACAAATGGTCGTGCTCATCACACAAACATTTACCCTGGGTGGGAATCGAACCCACGACCTCCGGCATAGCAGTCAGGGCCACTAACCACTAGACCAACAGGCCAGTCAAAAAAATAAAAACTGCCATTGAACATCACTCGAAAAAAATCCCGTCAAAAACTGTAATATATATTTGTACACACAATCACAATAGGTAGTTATAATAGTAAACATTGCGGTAAAGATTCGTAAAGCCGTAAACAATGGATTCGTAAAACAAAAGTAACTACACTTTCACATAAAGGCTGTCGAACGGAATACATTCAGTACTATTTCTTCGTTTGTAAATATGCTTGAGCAGTGGTGGCCGAGTGGTAACGGCCCCGACTTACGAATTGTAGGTTCCGGGTTCAAACCCAGCCAGGCGCATTATTTTGTGTAATTTATTTCATCACCACTGGTCTCAAAACGGTGAAGGAAAATATCGTGAGGAAACCGGCATGTCCTAGAACCATTCGAAGACATGTGACATCCACCAACCCGCACTGGGCCCGCGTGGTGGATTACGGCCCATTCCCTCTCTTAGAGAGGAGGCCTGAATCCCAACAGTGGGAACATTATAAGGCCGACTATGCTAAACATGCTGGGTTCCCATTTCCAATTTTTTCAGTGCTTTTGAACTTTGACACTCTTTTCGCTGTCAGTAGTAAGAGACAGAGAGACAGAAGTAATCCCATAAAAATATTCTAGTCGACTTCCAGTCTAAACAGCATCTGAATACAAGTATTTACAAATACAGTAAGTATAGATCAGCCATCACCTTTCTCCTCAACCTGATGTATGGCGGGTATCATCCACCGTTACATTGTTAACACCTCTACGGTCCGGACTAAGCGTTTCGCCTCGTCATTTATACCGCGCACATCGAAGGACTGGAACAATTTGCCAGCTGCGGTCTTCCCGTCCGATTATTATAATTTAGGTGTCTTCAAGGCTAGAGTGAATAGGCTCTTAATAAACTAGTGCGCTTCACCATCATCGATTGCATCACTAAAAAAAAAACCCATATATCTCAAAATAAGTTTGCATCAGACCGTTGACAATAAAGGCCGCTTATTATACCAAAAAAAAAATGAGAATTCAAATATGGAATTCATAGACAAAATTGGTTAGTAAACAGCAGAGATGTACACGTCGTTCCAGTCAGTCTCGTAGGTCGCGTGTAGGAGGTAAAGTGCCTGTCATCTACCAAAATATGGTGTAATTCCCGCCGGCCGGTGACACCGATTTGCGTGTCTGTTTTACAATACTGACGTGGCCTTTTGTAATTTTAGCATAACATCTTGAGCTATATAAATACACAGAGATAAGTACTGATAATTGACAGATTGCCAACGGTTTTTGTTTATGACAAAATGGCTGTTTGTTACCTGATGTAATATAAATTATCTTGACCTATAGATGGGAAGAAAGTATTGTATGCTTCGATTTAATATCTTCTCCCTTCGACTTCTTACCAATACTCGTTGTAACTATTTTTTTATTGACTGGCAGCTGGTGTCCGTAATTTCGTTCGCATCAAATTCGTAAAACAGCATATTTGTATTAAATTTGTTCACAATTTCAAAATTTGTTTTGCTCTAAATTTTAATTCTTTTTCTGTAATATAAGTAGGCTAAGACACTATTTATAACATCGGCTATCTACCAGGTTCCAGGTTCAAGCGTTTCGGAGATTATCCGGAACAAACAGACAGACCGACAGAGAAAAAAATTAAATGTGTTTTTGTTATAGGTTCTAATATACTTTCATATATATTTAGTAAGAAAATGTTATTTTGCTATTACACAAACACTTTTATTTACTTATAAGTAAACTTATATACTGTATAGATGCCAAAACCAATACGTTGTCTGTAACTCATGACGTAGTGTTTGTTCAAGACTGATACTCTTGTCTTGTTCAAGACTCAGAGACGTAGCGTGGAATAATTTAGACGTGGGTGAAAGCACATCAGCGAGGCCTTTTTCTTTCATAAATTCGAAAACGAGTCAGCACCTGTTGCAACTTGCAACCCAGTGTTCAGTCACATCGTCAAAATAGTGTTTAAATGCGAGCCTTTCAATTATAAAAAAACCTCGTTTTTAAAGAACCCTCGCTTGTGCGAGTCCCCTTTGGCTGCGAGGGCCCACTTCGCCCATGCCTAGCTACGCTACTAGAAACAATAGCATTAGTTTGGGTTTATAGTAATAAAGTATGTAAGTCGGGTTCAATTCTGAGATATCTACACGTTTTCCTTTTTATTACATGACGATTTGTTTCAAGTAAATCCCACATGTTACTGCTATATAAATAGATTCATTCCTTATTTATTTACTGCTCTGTAGTGAGTCATATTTGACCGAGACTTGTCTTGTATTTGATTTTGGCTAATGTTAGCCGGAAAATATAAATATCCTCATATAATTTGGCAAAACAAATTATTCATTCGTCGGTCGGTAGGTACTTCGATAGTAGCGAGTTCTAGGGTTACTTTGACAATCTGTTCGTATAATATATTTCTTACGGAATTCCTAAGTTAAGAAATATTTTCTTTATTTATTTATTTTATTATTTATGTACACACAAATATACAGAAGAAGATAGGTATCTTAATATAAAAATTTGTACAAAGGTACTGCTTATTTCAAAAAGAAATTTCTTCCAGTAGACCTGCGAAAGGAGAGATTAGAAGAGATGTAGACTAAAGTGTGTAGAAATTATTATTTATATTAAAGTAATTGAAGGCATTTGTTTGTTTTGGTATGGTCATGTGAGGAGGAGGGATGAAACGCATGATACTAAAGGAGTTATAAGTATACGTGTGGATAGATGGAAAGGGAGAGGGAGGCTAAAAAAAAAAGTATGGATTGTGTGGGGAGTGATATGAAATAAAAGGGAGTTAGTGATAGCGTGACGGGTGACAGGGCCCCTAGCCAAGTTACGATCGTTTCGGTAGCGTTGAACGCCTCGGGTAGACTACGCCTCCGATTCCTTTGTTCTGACGTCATCTCAACGCTCAGTCACGTGGTCAGAACAAAGGAATCGGAGGCGTGGCCTACTTGAGTCGTTCGATGCAAACGAAACGATCGTAACTTGGCTAGGGGGGCTGGACAGAATGGAAGAAAAATGTGTTGCCCCGATCTCAAGTACATGGAACATGGGCAGGAAGACGATGATTTTATATTGAACTAAGTATTGGTAAATGAGGCACAATTATCGTATGTTATGAGACACCAGAGAATGCTCTTTCATCGCTTAGTTTGTCTAAAAAAATTTGGCAAAAAAAAATATCATTCGTGGTCATCAGAATTAAACACACGCTTGGTAAGCTTGTTTTCAAATATAACCACGGTTTATTGACTTGAAAACATATCAAAACCGTAGTTTTTTTTTATTGGGTGGGAAAATCATCTTATGACAAATCGCGCTCTTGGGCGGAGCGAGAGATAGTGTCAGACTTTTACTGACTAAAAACCCACTCCTGTTACTTCGTTGCCTTCGTCCCAGGGCCTTGGGTTTCGTTTTCATACTACCCATGGCCCCAGTAGGCTTCGACCCTGCTGGGTCCCTACGATTTGCTGAAATCTTCCTAAGGCGCGGGTGGAAAAATACGCGCCGTCGACGACTTGGGCTTGGTCCGGAAAGTCGGACGGTGGACTACCCATTGCTCGCCGTCCGCAAGACCGCGCCTACGGTGGCCGGAAAAATCTGTCAAGGTAGTAAGGTTTCACACGTTCTAAACTTCAACTTCTCAATTCAGAAACCGGGTTTAGGTGTTAATTATACCTATTCGCAGATGTTGTGCCGGGGCATTCTGATAACACATAATTACCATAAACATAATACATCAGCACGAGCGAATAATTTTCCTTATTGCGATATTTTAAGCATTTGTTTTGAATGCACCTTATTTACTTACTGAATAATGTGCTTGAAATACTGTAAAGGTAAATGTTTTTGCTATATTTATCCTCGTTTGAAACAAGAATTTAGAGCATGGAATATGCCATCAAACTTTGTAACTCCAAACAATTTTATTTTAAAACTAGCTTCTGCCAGCGGCTTCGCCCGCGTGAAAGTTGTTTTCTCCATACAAACTTAGGACCCCCGTTTCATCCCCTTAGGGGGTGAATTTTGGGAAATCCTCTCTTAGTGCTCGCCTACGTCATAAAAGGAAGCTTTGTGCAAAATTTCACGCTCCTAGTCCTAGTAGTTTTGGCTGTGCGTTGATATGGCAGTCAGTTTTTCCTTTTAAATAATATATAGATTCAAATATTTTTATTTCACATAGGTCTACATGGGCACTTATAAGACGTCAGAAGCGAGTGCACGGTTCCAAATTGGTCGTTTCCTATTGAGAAAAACCGGCAAGAAACTCCATGGTTACTCTTTTAAAAAAAGTGGTGATGTTACAATATTTCCATATTACTGTATTAGTAGACCAGTCAATATTGTACCTGCACAATAAAAATAATCATATTAAAAAAAAAGTGATTAAATTCATTCTTTCGACTCTTGGGCAATGGCCTCCTTCAACTGTTTCCATATTTGGCGGGCCTACGCTTCTTCCTGCCAGTTCTGTCAAAATTTGTGTAGTTCGTCCCACCATCTCCTTCATGGTTTGCCGCGATCCCGTCGTACTATTTAATTCTTATTATATTTAGATATTTTGTTGAACATTTTGCCGTGTATAGGGACTTTGTCATCGCGTGAGCTCTCGATCTGTCACACTCTCACATTTCCAATTTCTCTTGTAATCGATTAGCTTCTCCATGAACATTTTATCTAAGGGGTAAAAAGTGTACTCTGTCATCGTACAAGTCTATCCGTATACCTGGTTCATCCAAATTCATTTATATGTTCCGGCGTGAATAATTAACAAATATCCGAGCTCAAAATATTTATTTTAATTAAACCATTTTTAAATTGCCAACGTCTGTCAGTTAAACCGATGCCTACTAAGGCCGTGGGCTGACTTCTGAAAAGGTTACTCGTGGTCCTAGAACGCAAAGGGCAAGGGATAAAATTGTGGTTTTAGTAAGCAAAAGTCTGACAAGCCCTAGAAGGGCTCTCAGTCAAAAAAACAGGTGAAACTATTTGCACGTTCCAAAGCGTATAGGTAAAGAACGTGCAAGTGACTTCACGGACAGTCTTTTAAATCAATAAATGGTTACAAAATTATCGTTGCATTGTTAATGTTGAAATTTTACTTATATAAATGAGAACACACACGTCTTTCTAAATAGTAAGACTTGTGGTTTAAAAGAGTCCGAAGTAAAAAAAACAATTCAAAGAACAAATGATTAAAACAAACCGTGGTAGCTGAGAGATGACCAGACCATTTGGTGTTCGTTCACGAACATGACTCATGCGTTAGAACTAGCACCATTCTGATCAACCATTTTGAAGGAAGACGAATGATCCAGTACATGCGCCACCATCAGCAAGATGACACTCCCACTGTCAGGACATATTAAAGTCAAAGGCTCTTAGTGGTTTAAGGTACATAGTAGGCACACATTGACAGTTTGCAGCGCGCTTGAAGAACCGACCGGTAGACTGGACGGTATGCGGCTATCAGTATGCGTGACAAGTCTACTGTGTGTATGAACGTCATATAAGCATGACGTAAGTCGACTGTCAGCTTGACGAAACTGGATGGTGTGTAGCTAGCATTAGGTACTGTCTCTGAACACACAGTCAGTGAATTTGAGACTTGTTGGTTTTACCGTTTTCGACATAGTTTACCATCATATAATAAAATATAGTCGTACCGCTGTATTTTTTTTTAAATAGCCTATTCGGTCTTTCTCCTGAGCAAGACCTTCCTACATTTTCTCGAGCTGTTGCTACTACGATTCCGATTATTTTTCCAATGACAGTTGAGAGTTTGTCATGCTTTCTCAAATGTCTCACCGATGGCGGCGCGTGTTGGATCATTCGGTTCCTTTCAAAATGGTTGAGTGGAGTGATGCTGATATACGCGTCATGTCCGTGAACGGACGCTGTCGGTTGTAACCGAGATATTTTAAATAGATAGTATGATTGAAAAGGGACCTTCCATGGAGTTTTTTGCTCATTCTTTTCTATAGAGATCTACTCTTTGGAATGTGGAATTAGCATAATTTTTTTTTCTTGACAATTTGAAGTGCCTGTAAATGGTTTATTTGCAATAAATGCTTTGATTAATGATTCGACATATCGACATAAATCAAGGAAACGTAGTATGAACGTTTTAATTTCACTCTGTCATTGAGTTGTTTTGTACACTTATCAGAAAATAATTATGGGCTTACGTGTAGCTAATGATAAGGCTCTAATTGCATGCCGAATGGGCGGAAACCAGATATGTGGATTAACTGCACACATGGCGTTTTTAATGGCTACGTTTTACAACTAGCTTCTACCTGCGGCTTCGCCCATGTGATGGTATGTTTCTTCATACAAGCTTTAGATTCCCCGTTTCATCCCCTAGGGGGTGAATTTTAGAAAATCCTTTCTTATTCTTCGTATATGTCACCGTAAAATTGTGAATACTGTTAGATTATAATCTATCTCGCGAGATTATAAACTGTCGAAAGATTGTAAACCGTAACATACTGCTTAAAATTTAACTCATTATTTTTCTGTAGATTATATTCCATTATGGTGACAAATACCTGTGGTCAAAATTTCATCGTTCTAGGTCTAAAGGTTTAGGTTGGGCGTTGATGAATCAGTCAGAGAGTCATAATAATAATAATAAATTTATTGTCTCCAAATAAAATACAAAATAAAATTATTGTAGATTTCGTTGACATTCTACTTAAGACTCATGTGTTACTGAGGAACCTCTGTGTCTGAACTAGATAATAAAATCCGTATTTTAGAAATCAGTGCTCTTCCCTAGATCTATACACCACTGTGCAAATATAGGTAATAAGAACAATAGACTACAACTTAGACAATTTCAAAATTAAAACAAAGTCATTTATGACTTTGCCTTTTATATAAAACTTTTACATATACATAAATAAATACAGATAATCTCAAAAGTGTGTCCTCGCCATGGGATACTAAAATTTGGGTTACATTTAAATAGATAATCCTTAAAGAAAATGTAGTTTACATTTATATGAGAAATACATTAAGTATGTTAACGTTTATCTAATAACGTCGAAAGTGTGTCTTTACCATAATATACTGGGGTTGTATTTAAATAGGACAGTTTTTTTTTTTTGAAATTGCTTTCTTAATGGCAAAAACTGCAATACATTTCATCAACGTTAATTTGAAAAACATAGTGGTTCCGGGCCTTGGTACAGGCCATGGTCCGGAGCAAGGAGTGGCAGGCGGTCGCCTCCTGCGAAGCAGTAATGCTAGCAAAGGAGGCGGCTGATCGCGTGAGGCAACGGTCCTTACGCTCCAACCGCCGTCGGGATTCCGATCCCGATTTCTGGCCACCGTAGGCGCGGGATTGCAGACGGCGAGCAATGGGTAACCCGCCGTCCGATCGTCCGGTAACCGTCCGGACCGAGCCCAAGTCGTCGACGGCGCGTATTGTTCCACGCGCGTCTCAGGGAGATGTCAGCAAATCGTAGGGGCCCAGCAGGCTCGAAGCCTACTATGGCCATGGGTAGTGTGAAAACGAAACCCGGAACCCTGGGACGAAGGCAACGAAGGAACAGGAGTGGGTTTTTAGTCAGTAAAAGCCTGACACTATCTCGCGCTCCGCCTAAGAGCGGGATTTGTAATTAGATGATTTTCCAACCAAAAAAAATGGTTCTGGAAAATTACAGCAAATATTGTGTCTGTATAGAGAAGCCATATTTTGCAACCGATTTTTGTATTGGTGATTCCTAGAAACTTTTGTGAATTCCACAAAATTTATTTATTTATTTATTAGTCTCCCTTACAACTATAATTACAGGCATATACCTACCTAAATGCGATAGCGCGGTGTTAAAAAATAACTTATAATTAAGTTATTTTTATATAAAATCTCATCATCATCATCATCGTCATTATTTCAGCCGAAGGACGTCCACAAGTGTCACACAACGAACGGTCCTGTGCGTCTGAACCGCATTGCCGGGACTCTCTCCAGGTCATCGGTCCACCTTGTGGGACGCCTTCCAACGATGCGTTTTCCGGTACACGCCTTCGCTACTCTAGAACCTTTTGGCCCTATCGACCATCCGTTCTACGAGCAATGTGCCCTGCCCACTACCTCTTGGGGCTATATCGGCTACCTTGGTTCTCCTGCGGATATCTTCATTCCTAATATGATCAGATCACGCAAGGAATCTCCGAGCATAGCCCTTTCCATTGCCCTGTGGTATGTTGGACGAGAACATAACGCGCAGCTTCCCGAACGCTGCCCAGTTGAGTCGGATTCGACGATTGACCTCTTTCTCAAAGTTAGACCTACCCAACTGGATTGTCTGCCCCTGGTAAACAAACACATACGGAAGAATTATATAGATTAAGATTTAACAACAACATAAAGACTATTTTAATTTACACTAACATAAAATAAACAATAGTACTTTTGCGAATTCACTCAAATGACTGGTAAAGTCAAGTTTGAGTAGTAAAAAAAAGTAATGATGTCATCGCAGCCATTATTAACGATTCCATCAAAGTTCACATCTCGACTATCAATAACGGAATTCCCAATAAAATTGATAACAGAGATAATTACAACAACAAGTTATTACTTTCGAGATGATATCGAATTAATAATATAGTGGTCAAGCGCGAGTCTATTAATAAAAAGTAATAAGGCGATAACAAATATTGGGGAGTTAATTTTATGGGCCATTATTAAGGTAGAACTACACTGCGTACACGTGTGCAACACACGCCGATCTGAGCGCGTCGGTCTCCATACATTTTATAAGGAAACTAGACTTGTAGAGCTACACTTGATCCACGCCACGCGACGTCGTTCTACGTACAAATCAGGCGTGCTACACGTGTGCGTCGGTCTAATGTAGTTCTAGCTTAATGCTGCAAGGGCCGCGCAATTAAAAAGTTGAAAGTATTTTGCGGTTCAATGTGGCTATTTGATTTTTATATGATTTTAATGATTATAATTCCGTAAATAAACACGTGTCATGGTCGAAAATCATTTTTTAATGAGTATAAACAGGCCAGTGCCCTAAAAATGCAAAAAATAGCTTTCGAAAACTTGAATTTCGCGGGCATTCATTCACTTTAAGATATAAAATTCAGTACCTTTGATGAATACCAAAGTAATTTAATTTTCAATGGGTCTGTGACATTTCTCTTTGATCTTACAAGGATCCACCATTCAAAAAGCTATGGAACGTTCCTCTAGGGCCCTCGTCTGCAGTTGAGTCTTTGGAAAGAGCGTTGTGATAGAAGTCTATGTCTACACTAACAACTATATGTCTCTGTTATTAACTGTGTCCTCTGTCGCCGTTTGTGTTTCTTGAACCTTTCTCAAGAATTTGGGTATAAAATGCCACGGATTCTGGTTCATTAATTTTTTTTTTTTTTATTTGGGTATTTTATCTAATGACAAATCCCGCTCTTTGGCGGAGCGGGAGATAGTGTCAGACTTTTACTGACTAAAAACCCACTCCTGTTACTTCGTTGCCTTCTTCCCAGCGCCCCGGGTTTCGCTTTCACAGTACCCATGGCCTCGACCCTACTGGGCCCCTAAGTTTTGATGACATCTCCCTGAGGCGCGCGCGGTACAATACGCGCCGTCGACGACTTGGGCTCGGTCTGGACGGTTACCGGACGGTCGGACGGCGGGCTAACCATTGCTCGCCGTCCGCAAGCCATTGATGCAAGCATGGTTCATTGATTATGATTTTTCGCAAAATATTCGATTAATAATATACTGATTAGTGATTTCTGATTACATTATTCGAGAAACTAATGGTATTTATTATTCTCTTTGTTGACACAAGTGAGGTTAATGATTTTTTTTCAATTTGCAATTCAAACTATTGTAATTTAGCACAGAATTCAATTACATTGGGCAAGATGTTTAATGTGTTGAAGATACCGTTTTCGATACTTCTGGTGATACTGGCTTGACGTGTGAATCGGAGATCTGTTAACATTAAAGACATTAAATATATACTACCAATAGACAGGACATAGCGAACAAAATTGTAAGCCGATACTTATTACCTAGTGGTTATAAGTCGCTCAGTCTAGTATGACACCCTTACACGTCAAGTCGTGTTTGTATCCGCTCTATGCATTGAAAGAAAATCATTTTCTGAGAAAATATGCCGAACTGCGCATTATGCTATTGCAAATCTTGTTATGGTAAAATGACTGGATCTAACATCGGTTTATTTTTGTAAATATTTTTGGTATTTACGAAGTAATTAATTAGAATTCAATCATTTTTTTAAATAGTTCGAGAACATTTACTGATTTTGTGATAACGCCATCTATTGCTGAAAAGCTTAACCTTACCTTAATCACACACTGAGGCTCTACCACGAGCTCATAACGTGATCCATTTTACGACCTAAACCGACCTGTTATAGCGGTGGAGCTAAATAGGGTGTATAGCTCCATCACTCTTTTTCGCTCGTACGACTGACATTTTAACATTATCATCGTAAGGCCCCTTGGCCACCTACCGAGCGATAGATAAATAATTATAAATTTTGCCAAATTTAATTCGCGTGTTTTCCATTCAAAGCCAGATGGCGTCACTCAGGCATAGGATGACAGTTTTTCTAAGACATTTTATCTGATAGCCGCTCTATTGTATCTCTTGAAATCTCTTTGGTTAACATGCTTACAAATGTTTCTTACTACATTTCAATTTCCTGCCAAACATCCGGTTTTCGCAACGTTTCGTGACACATCATTGTCATCGTTTAATGTACCATAGACATGTTAGCTTTGTTAGTGTGGTATCGTGGGAAACGTCAGGTGTTCGTATTGACAAATATAAGCTTTGTCCGTCCACGTGATTGTCAATGCAGATCGATTGTACTCCGTGCCATTATTTTGTGTATACGTGTCTTTTCAAACATGTGGAATGTGTATGGAATTGTTTATTAATTGTGCATGTTTATTTAGAAATGTAAATATTTATAAGTATTGGTAAATGTTTGTTCTGTCTGTTATCTCAATCGATACTAAGACGATATTGACTAAACCAACAGTTATTGTTGGATTAATCAATGTAGCCTTAGATTTAATATTTTAACCGCCTGCGTCGGATATATCCGACAAACACTCTCGCGTTTATACCGCCAGGGTCGCATATTCACGACCAAATATTCGCATCCCGTCAGCTCTTCTGACACATATGGGGATTGAAGAGCTAAACGAGATGGAGTACCCAGTTGCAAACACACGATCCTGCCGAATAGGACACGAAAATACTTGTCGGGTAAATCCGACGCAAGCGGCTAAAGGGTTGAAATTAAAAGAGTATTATAGTGACACAAATGTATAATTCAAAAGATATCCTTTTGATATTTTTTGACTAAAATCTCAAAAATGCAATATTTCATTATAATATTCTTATAATATTAATTTTAGATTCCGAATACCAATCTTAGATAATTTGGTTGACAGGGAAGCATCCCGCGCAAATGCATGTCAGTGAAAGTCGATGGGAGTACGGTAGTTTAACTACATGAGAGAAGGATAAGTTCAGACAGACAGACAGTATTACGGTTAATGTTGCCATTTTAGAAAATTGAGTTTACAGAGTCCGTAGTCTCTTTATAATATATTATGGTAACCGTATTTTGCTTATTGTCTGAAGTTAGCCTTCGATGTATGTAGTTTTAAATTAATGTTTAGCTAGGAATTGTTAATTAAGTAATTAATTCAAACTAATTTAAGGGCGCCATTTTGCATGTTTTCATCATTAACCTTTGAACCGCCTGCGTCGGATATATCCGACAAACTCTCTCGCGTTTATTCCACAAAGGTCGCATATTCACGACCAAATACTCCATCACGTCAGCTCTTCGGTCACCTATGGGGATTGAAGAGCGAACGAGATGCAGTACCTAAAACACACGACCCTTTCGAATAGGACACAAAAAAACTATCGATCCAATCCGACGCTAGTGGTCAAAGGGTTAAAAAAAATAACATTATACGCCCAGCATGATTCCAATTTCAAATAAGCACATTTTTGATTATTGCACGAATAATGTTCCATTTTTTGGCGCAAAAATTAATTTAAAAAAATATTTTACACAGCTCGCATAAAGGAGGCGGCCAGAAGCAAACCCTATTTGGAAGCAGTCGGGACATGAAGTGAAGAAGATTAGAATTATTCTAAAATAATCTTATTGGCGTTATTAGGAATTAGAAGTACTACTTAAAGTTCCTTGAAGAAGTCGCTCTGTCTAATAGTAGAGACTAGTAATTTATTGTGGAAGAGGGAATTGTTAGTGCTAGCAGAGCACGGAGGTCTTAGGTAAAGCGTAATGAAGTAGAAAAACAGTATATTCTAACTTTAATAGGAGTGTGACTGACTTTTTAATTTTATCTGTGGGTGATTTTTACCACTCCAGAAAAGTTTATTTACGACCTTAATCGAGGTCTGTTTTTAAGGATTCTGACATAAATACTCTTTCTCTTTGAAATTATCAAAATCATCTCATTATTCTTCAAAATGAGTTAGGACTTTTTGCACTTTCTGAAAAACTAATCTTATATCTTTCTACGCCAAAAATGCAATTATCATCTTAAGTTGACTCAGAAGGAAGGCTTCCTTGTAACGCCAATTATTTTAAATTCATCACAAGACTTAAATATTTATTGAAAACCCAGTGAAGTGTTGAGCTTAATTTTTATACAGGGTAAAGCTAAACATCGAGTCTTATCGATAATAATACGACATTTGTGGCAAACCATTATTTCTAATGTTGGCTGTGCTTGCGGTCACTTTACTTAGTAATTATAAGGGTAATTTACCCATAATTACGGCTTTGCCGCCATTATTATAGTAGCCAATTACACAGAGTATATACTTTTACTTTTTGTGAATTTGAAAGCGGAATAAAAAAGAAAGAACTTCTAAACATCGTGATAGGTAAAATGTACCAACTTTAAAAAAAGGAATTAAAATGCCCTTTCCTTTTTTAAATTTCAAAATCGAATAGCGCCAAAAATACATAACTATTTTGGCGATTTACGAACATTAGGTCTTCCATATTTAAAACAAAAATTGGCGCGACTATTTTTTTTTTGTCCACCTTTAGATGTTCAGCTTTGCCCTCTGTTTTGTCAGTGTGTAGGATAAGGTTAATTTTAAGTAAATAATGTAAAACTGAGAAAAAAGCAGTAGGCATTTGGATAATATTCTCTTCTATTTTTAACCAGAACTGTACTTTATTCATAACGAAATGATACGCAACTGTTTCTTAAAATAATCGCCAATGACAGCAGATGTACTTTAGGTTCTTTAAATAAAAAGAAATTAATGTTTTATGAACTTGACAATCTATGAAAAATGTGTCTGACTGTAATTAGCACCAAATTTCAGAGCCAGCTCTTGTGGTTCTCAAAATTGATTTCGGTGCATACTTGCATAAAATGCATAATATTTTGTGAATAAAAAATTACTATCGTAATTTTCAGTCTATCTAGCCAGTAAATTCCTTGCTTGGTTTGTAAATTAAAACCAACAAATTATAGTCTATGGTTTAGCTTATTGTATAAGAGGTATGTCAGTGTAAATTAAAAGGAATTAATGTTTCAATACTTAAAAAGTTCATAATTGTGTTAAATTAGTAAAGAATTTGACCATTTAACGTTTCGAAACTATTAATATTTCTCTAGTCATGTATGAGAAATACAAAATCAATGTGAAATAATAACTACCTTCCATTTTAAACTTTTATTACATAACGAAAGACAGTTTTTTTTCTGTTGAAAATTCTGAGGTAGTTTGAACTTTACTGCACGGTTTACATTTTCAGTTACCATTATAAAGATTTATTTAAAAAACAAATGCCGATTACATTGTTGTCTTTGGTATATCCTCTACCATTATGTCGCTTTGTACGGTCAATTTCAGGGTCAGTAATTATTTTGTATTCAAGGTTAAAGTCAGTTTGATACAATCCCAACTGTAATTGGCCGCTGCCCAAAAACAAAATTAACCAATACCTATTGTAATTGTGGGTGATTATCAGTAAAATAAAACTGTTGATCTGCATTCGGATACCATAGAGATTTTTAATGTTTTTTTTTTTATAGATGAATTTGTATACTCGGAAACATTGAAATGGTGGACGATTATTATTTTGCCACACATGAAATATTGACGAAAAGTGTACAAAAAATATAATGTGTCTCTTTTTACAAAATTAATGTTGTTTGTAGCAAAATGTTTATTTAACTGATATGCCTATGTTTATTCAAAAACAGTCCTCATATAAGTTGTTGAAATATTATTATTATATATCAACCTATTTTTAAGTCAATTTGGTCACAAATGGATCGTACAAGATTGAGTATTATTAGACATAATAATTATATCTGTTCTGACAACACTTCAATATTATAAGAAAGTTTCTTTCGCAGTTTATTGTGATCGCTTCTGTAATAATTATGGCCCGTAGTGGGCAACTTCGAGTGTTTTATTCGAAATAATGTGTCCAAACTCATATTGGATCAATTTGTTCACTACATTCAAGAGCCATAAAGCTTAAGCCGTTTTTATGTATTTTCTATTTGTTTTTATTTATTTTTTATTATTTTAGGCGTCATATACTTTGTTATTATTTATAACATAGTCTTTTGTTTTCTTTCGTAAAATATTATTGCCAACTGTACGCTATACTCGTATTCATTTTAATAAAAAAAAGATCTATTTGGTCATATTTTTGATAAACCATTTTTTATTTTCTTTTTTTTAGTTAGTAAAACAGGTGTTATTCGTTTTATATATACAAATACAATATTCAAAGGGTATGATGACTTTAGTCATTGAAACAACGAAGAAATAATACTGAATAATTATTTTACCCAAGTTTAGCTAGATTTCCTCTGAAAACTGACTTCAGACACATTTGCATTCCTTCCATGTACCTAACTAAGAGTTGTTATTTTAATTAATTCTTATCGATGCAATAAAATCGACGACTGGTCGATTTACGATCACAGTAGTTATTTTAAATTAAATAGTAAATACTCTTAAATTTCATAAAAATAAAATAAATAATTACAAATATGTCTGTGATTTAAATTCAAAATAACATGACAATTTCATTTTTTTTTATTATTTAAAATAAATGTATTAACTTTTTTTTGATTTTTTTTTTTTCTGTGCCCTTTAATCCGTTTTCATAGTCCTGACTTAAATGGTGCGCAAAAGGTGGTAGCGTGACCTGTTTTAAAAATGTCTTCTGTGTTAACAATGTCAACATATAACAGCTATTGTGTGTTTCGCAGATTTACGCACTAACACGTTTTTACCATTTAACAGCTTACGTCGGATTAATCCGACCAATATTTTCGTTCCCATTTCGCCTGGGTCGTATATTTACATCCAAATACTGGCATTTCGTCAGCTCTTTTGTCATCTACACTCTGGGAATTACACGAAAATATTTGTCGGATTAATCCGACGTAAGCGATTAAAGGGTTAACCTCACTTCTGAGCTTTGACAGAAATAATACTGATCCGATTTTTCAGGTCTCTCTACAAGGATCCAGTTTTTCTGACCTGTTCAAAGGGACCTGATGCATGATGGCGCTACATAATTATTAAGTTCATAGAAAAGTTTTATAATTTTACCCAGTCATTTAATATATTTTTCAGTTTATTTACTGTTTTTCAGTTATTGTAAGTTGGTATTTTTATATAGGTGGTTTACTATATCGAGCCTTATTAGGAAGATCATCGTAACCTTTTGTTTGCCCTTTTTGCAGGTTAGCGTATCTTTTTTCCTAATTTAAACGTTTTTATGATATACCTAGATGTTAAGATTTGTTATTTATAAAACTTCTGATCTATTAGAATATGCACTAAATAATTAGAAAAGAAAAACCCCGTTCGCATTCCTGCAAAAACTGCATACTGTCGCTTACGACGTTCTTCTTGAAAAGACTCATTAAGAGGCCTTCATGAAGACTCCATATTAATTTATTTAATTCTTTATGTAGTATTAACTTCAATTATTACCCGACTGCGTGATAACAAAGACAGGGTTAAGTTTTTTAAACATTAACACATTTGCCTACCTTCGATGGCTAGGCTAGAGGTAAGATTTTGTTTGAATAAAACTAAAATGGTTAAAGTCATAACCACCACGCTTGTGTAATCTGTGGGGCTTAACTTTCGGGCTGCGGTAATGTTAGAACGCCACTGAAACACCGATTTACCGGATGACCGGACGGCGAGCTGCCTATTACATACCGTCCTCAGGCCCCCAAGTTCCCGGGGCCCTGGGACGAAGGCAAAGAAGGAACAGGAGTGGGTTTTAGTCAGTAAAAATCTGACACTATCTCCCGATCTGCCCAAGAGTGGGATTTGTCATTAGATGATTTTCCCAACCAAAAGAAAAGGCCCCCAAGTTGATACACGAGTTGGTGACGATGGATTCGAATTTTCTCGGAATATAAATTCAATTTTATTACTTAAACAAGCAATAACAGGATATTGATTACGGATATTTATAAAAGTCCATATTTTTGATATCAACTAATGCTGTTTTCCTTTCCAAACACATATTACTAATACCTAAGTAACAATTAGTGTGATTTATTTTCAGCAACAAGGTAAATCGTGTATCTACTCTAAAATATTGTTTGTTTGTTTACTATAAGTAAGTATTATGAATATTATTATAGCTAAATCGAATTATCCTTAAAAAATATTGCACTTTGGTAATTCCTAATGTCATAGTTACAACCTATTGAAACTTGAATTTTCAGCAGGTAATTGGAAGTTATATCAATCTTGCATTAGGTACGCCTATTCCGCCTAATTCCGAACGGGTGCTACAAAAGTAATATCACAATGTAAATGTGTCTTATTGCGTCATATCGTTCCTTAGCTAACAACCCCGCATATGTTATTTTTACCAACTTTACAGGAAACGAAAAAAACTGTTCGGTGTTAAGAGGCCTGCCGACTTGCACGCTATCACTACTTTTCGAATTATGGCTTCTGATTGGCTGAAATCTATATCATGTGACCAATGGTTAGACGCGCAATGAGCAGCTCCATCTAAAGGCATTCAAATGTGAAAACCGCCAATTTTCGACTTGAGCGGTGTTGTAAGCTAAGGGACGAAATATCGCTGTGCTTTAACATCTACTATATTGTAGAAATATAGAGAACTAATTCGGAAAAAGAATAACGTACCTTTAATATAAAGTTTATTTGAACTTATAATTCCGAGTCAATCTAAAGATATAACACTTCAAAGTAACCCGTTTTAAAAAATGGCAATTTCATACTTTAACCCCTAATAATAAATTTATATTTCACACTAGCGAGCCGCCTCGACTTCACACGAATGCTAAAAATCTTTGTCTCGGCTTTTCTCTACTGTAATATGCATGTATTATAACACCTGAACCTTCCTCATGAATCACTGTCTATTGATGAAAAATGTATGAGAATCTATTTAGTATTTTTTGAGCTTACCGCGAATATACAGAGAGACAGACGCGGTGGGGACTTTGTTTTCTATCTAAATTTTATGTAAGGATAAGGATAAATCTTCATACACTTCCTAAGAAATGTTACAACCTAACACGGCTTCAATTAGGAACCAGTAAGAAAGGGTATATTCCTAGTCGCCTCCCACATGAGCTGCCACTAGGAGGCAATTGGGAATTAAATTGATATGGACCTGGTGTAAGTGCGTATCAATTATTCGTTCGTTATTTATTATTATAATTAAAATAATGATTATAAGCAACTACAAGGAAGAAAATTTTGTTTGTTTGTTCCTAATAAAATCACTAATCTACTTATAAAACCACATTGGAAATGTCTGACCTGGCAACCCCCTCATTGCGGCCGTAAGACAGCGATGATGGGTTAATGATCGACGTCCCAATGTACAGCAGTTTTAAGTGGGGGTAATCATTTAATTCCCAGTTGCCTCTTGGTGACAATCCATGTGGGGCCGACTGGGAATATACCCGAGAAAGTCTATGGGTACTCGACCGATGGGGCTAAAAGGTTCGTACGAGTTGGAAGCGAATACCACGGTTGTGTCACTGATTGGTTTAGACACAGCTTGGAGCGGGCCAATCGGAGCGCTACGTCATAAACGTGTCGATTGCACAAAGTAAAACATACTAGCAATAGGCACTGAAGCAGCGTCGTGGCGACACCCCGTATCGGCATTGATTCGTTCAACCACATCATTATCTCAAGAAGGACATTACCCCGCCACTCTGTCTGCGTGCCGGCGGTCGCATTCTGCCCGAGCTGACTAATCCGCGGACTCACAAAAGGTATAATACATAAGGCGTATTATAACACTTATCAGAAATGCTGTTGTGCGTCATGGATACTACGTGTTGGCCCGCAAGTGCGCCCTAGTTGCTTGTTTGTATTAACTTTACGTCGTTGAAGTGGATATGACGTTTTTGTGATGCAATTTCAAAACCTGAACTTTGCGGAAACCAGGTGTAGTGGTGCATCTTGGGAGAGGAGTGTACTATGCCAAATCGAATTACAAATAATAGAACATCATTTGATCGAATACTTTAAATCGAACATCTAAATACTCTAAAGTTCATAATATCGAATGGTTACTAAATCGAACGTTGAATATATCGAACACTCAAAACGTCGAGTGTTCAAAATATCGAATGTTTGTTAGATACAGCGGCCAACGCATCGCACATTCGTTCAATCGAAATATGAAAATACTGAATACTTTTTATATTAAATACAAGAAAAATACAGAATCTAGCGTTTTGCGGTTGGCTGAAATTGAAGATAAAAATTGACTAAGTAAGTACAAGATATACTATACATAGGTACTATATATACTACCGACAAACGGGGTAATTAGGAACGCAGGGGTGAAAAGGAACAAAATTTTTATTCGAATTTCATTTTGGTATACCTACCTACATATATTTATAAATTTTAATGGTTTCTATCAAAGCATCGATTCTTATTACAATGAATTAATAAATACTGGGCAATGTAAGTAAATGCTGGGCAAAATAGTTAACTAACGTGAAAATCCCTTTCAAAGTTTTGTTCTTATTCGCCTGTGTTCCTATTTACCTCATTAAACTGTATTTGTTCTGTCTTGGATGAATGTATAGATTTTTAGAGGTAGGTGGGACAGAGAGTAAAGTCCCGCAAACCTCCTTTGAAAAGGGAGGATCCTCTGACCAGACGGGTGTTATGTCTGGTGGGCTGCAACTGCCCGATAGATGATTTCGGGCTGTTCTATGTGTTCTAATCGCGCGGAGAACTTTGATTGCGCGATTCAGGATTTTCTTATGTGACGCGATAGATGTCGCTACATCACTCCCCTCCGGAGATCGGAGATCGATGGTTCTTGATGCTTCTTGATGCGTGCCAGGCCAGTGGTAGGTTGGTTCCAGTGAGTCGGAACCGAATGCCGCATAGTTCTCGGTGAGTCGGAACTGTCTGCGGTGATGCCCCAGTGAGTCGGGGTGGTGCTGTCCCAGTGAGTCGGGATGATGCTGCAGGCTCCAGTGAGTCGGAGCGGTGCTGTGCGACGTAGTGGCTTGACTGCTTGCGTCGACCAGGAGAGGTTCTTCGTTGCTCTTCATGTGACTGGCCGAAGGTGCAGTGTGCTTCGCCAAGGTCGCTGATGAGGCTGAGGGTGATGACCAGGTATGACCAGGTAGGCATGCTGGTGGTCAGGATACCCTTTAAAGCCGTGGGTGCTGGCTGTATGGCTCGCTGCTTGAAAGCTTGAGGAAGTGATGATGATGTCACGAAGTAGTAGCTGCACGAAGGCTGCGCTGACGTTCTTTATCGAGGGTCACCAGTTTGGAGGTAGGTGGGACAGAGAGTAAACACATTAGTACGCATTAGTATCAGAAGGTTGCGTGTTCAGATCACGTCGGGGTCACCAGTTTAGAGGTAGGTGGGACAGAGAGTAAAGTCCCGCAAACCTCCTTTGAAAAGGGAGGATCCTCTGACCAGACGGGTGTTATGTCTGGTGGGCTGCAACTGCCCGATAGATGATTTCGGGCTGTTCTATGTGTTCTAATCGCGCGGAGAACTTTGATTGCGCGATTCAGGATTTTCTTATGTGACGCGATAGATGTCGCTACAGATTCATGAACATTTGTTTTTCTGTATTTCGGAGCGCTCGGTGTCAAATAAACAAGGCGAACCTTATTCTTCGTGAAATAAAACAACCGTACCTACTAAACAATTCTCTGCTAGGTAAGTCATCAGGAATTAATTTATAAATACATAATAGGTCATTGAACTGATTAGCGTCAATGAACGCTGTGCAATTCAACAAGTCATGTAATGCTGTGAACTGATTCGCTATTGTTCCTGTTGTAAGTATACTTCACGTTCAATATTATATACAATGTTACCCCTCAAGCTGGATGGAATAACAACAAAATGAGAGACCAGCTTATTGACTGGAATTTTTCATCACTGGCGTGTGGCCTAAAAAATAAGATACAAACAGTGCCTAAATTAGAAGCTCGGTTAAAAAAAGAAAAACTGTATTGCACAGGTCATTGCAGCCTACCTGATATATAAGATGTTAAAAAATTAACTTTAAGAATTTCGAGGGGACGTTGTACTCCTCATTATGACAACTTTTACTATGGGATAAAACCTGAAATCACGAAAAAAAAGCTGTTCCCTACATTTCTGTTCGCATAACTCGTCAAAATGTATGGAGCAGCTGATTTTTTTTCGCTATTTCAGGTTTGGTCCCATAGTAAAAGTTGTTCGTAATGAGGAGTACAATGTCCCCTCGAAGTTCTTAAAGTTAATTTTTTAACACCTTTTATAATACCTACCTAATGATTGAGCCAGTCACTATAGTTAGTATACCTCGACACGATAACGTGCAATCAGCGTTGGTTCGAACTAATTGTTGCACACGTATTGTTCATGTTACCTAGGTACTTTCTTATCGATTTTATCAATGTTTAGTTAATGGTTATGTGACTTAAAAAATAGGCTAGCTAGTATGTTCATAATGCGGGTAGTCAGGTCGCTATTTGAGTTTTAGAATACGGCCTTGTCTCGATCGATTTGTGAAATCGATTTGTGTCATGGGATATGTTCTTTCATATGTAGACAATCGTTTGTTTACCTCTAAAAAATCTGAGTATCGTATTTACTTGTGAAATAATCAAGTTAATATATATATATATATGTTATTTTAAGTAGATATACAAGTAAAATACACATTTAAATGTGGCTTTAAATTGGATAATAATTACAAGTTTTCAAAGTTAAATGAAACTTTTCCTTGCTAGCATGTATTGTTTTTTTCTTTTCGCCAAAACCTAGGCCATATCATAAAGGACTGTATGATAAATCAATAGCAAAAGAATTATGTCTACCAGCCGTAACCAAACGAAGTTAGAGACTATTTAGTATATTGCTATAGTTTGTTATCAGGCGTTATTTTTCTTAAATAAAAATACTGTATGTCTGATATTTTAAGTTTATCATTGTTAAATATAGAGTACGCATTAAATAGTGTCGATGTACCTAATACGCCTCCGTCACACTTTTTTGTATGATCGATTGTCGATAGAAACGAAAAGATTGCCGATAGAAGAGAAAAGAAGAACATCCCTTATACATTTTGAAATCCTTCATATCTCTAGGTAGATAACCCATATGCCAAGCAATGGCAGTTTCTCGCGAATTACTACACCACGTTGATCTCACCTAGAGGTGTTTTACGAAGTATATATCCTACCTAACGAAAGTTTTACAAAGAAAGCGTCGGAAGTGCAGCCTATACTTGACCATCTGCAGTGATGAATACAAGAACACATTTTAGCGTAGTTTCAGGTAAAGCAACGCATCTACATTGCCGCCGGTTCCTGCCTAATCCGCATTCAATCATTACGGCCCCGTTGTTCTGGTGAAGTCAGTCTAGAGGTTTCACAAGCACGAGTGCTGAGCGAGCGTGGAGTCCTGGTTGAGCTGCGAATCTCCTTGGAGTGGCCCGACTTCAGCCTATTCAGGTTTTTACCGGAGATATTTCAACCAGAATGCTTCTGGCTACATTCTACTGGCGATAATATTATTTGTCGTCACTGCAGAGCAAGGCATTCTCCTTTCCCATACTTTCTATTTTGTGCCAGTTACAACTAATCTTAGGCGTAGGCGTGAAGTTCGCCCCACAAACTACGCCTGTATTGCTGCGATGTCGATGGACATTTTACGGGACTATCCTGAATGGGTATAACTGTACACAACGTTCGTCAAAAAAAAGCTCTCTCCAGATGTCACTGACAGCCACTTCAAGAGTCAGTCAGATTCAAGACAAGCACCCAGACACCTTGCAAGCCCAGCATTCCAAAACTACCCTGTATTTTGGAGGTCGTCCTGGGTATAATGGAGCTGGGATCGTTGAGTCCTGTCCAACTCACGGCATTGAAGACGATGTACCTTATGGTAAAGGAAGGGAATAGGGTAGTGTAAAATTAAAACTAAATATTTAATTTGGGAACGGAATCGTTTATTGAACCCATCTGTAATAGTAGATAATTAAATTATACTGTTACTCTACACATTTTGTACTGTTCAAAGTACCTACCTATGTCAAGTATTCCTATTTCTTAGGTTATAACGTACCGACAAATGCACCCAATACCGAGCAATTACCACATTTTTATTAATAATATTTTAAATTTCCAATTAATTGTGCTCCAAAATTCAGTGGTAGCTACCAATCACAGTACCATTTGGATCCTACGATTAAATACATGGACATCTCTATTTCCCAAGACAGATGTCAATTTTTATTTTTATTATGACAATGACGCTAATGACGTATGACAGGGGTAAACGGATTGGTCGTTTGAAGAAAATATTCATTTTGATTTTAGAACAACTTTAAATACATCTACGGTTGTAATTCAGATTATTCTGAAAAGATCCGAGAATTTTACTTGTAGTAACTTACTATAATAAGGATTTTACACTTCTTGTTTGGATACAAACACTGTTTTAAGTTTACATAATACACATTGTTTACAATTGTATAAATTCGTTACTTTAAATATAAGAAGAATTTGAATATAAACATTAGTATTAAAACATTGAATAATTATGTGAATGTCGTTCTTTATTACATGTTTTGTTTAGCAAAACTTCATACATCAGTGTGTGTATCCAAAACAGCTAAGGGGGACGTCTTTTAAATTTCAAATTAGGCATTACATCGTAGCCATTAGTAGCTTACACTAAATAAGTTAATATTTTAGATAATATCGATCGAGTCGTCGCTTCGTTTACATTAATTAATAATAGGTATAAATCTTCCTTTATTGTCTTCATTCTTCACCATTAAAAAAAAAGCTGGGTATGAAATAATTGCCAATTAAAAAAAAACAAGGAACGGTGTTGTAGCGTAACAAGTGGAGGCGAAAGATTGTTTTGTGTAAAATCGCTTTGGTTCAGCCATTAAAATAACAATATAATTAAAGTGTACATTTCTGCCAAGGTTTATAACCGTGTCCAATGAGGATAATTTTACAGATAGTATAATAGCGAGACGGTATTGTCGTGATAAAAATAACAAGCGGATGGTAATTTTTTTTCAAGTGTGTTTTCATGCAAATGTATGAATTATTACCATTATTATTATTATGTATTATTATTTTATTACCTGTTATTTTAATTTTTCTCATAGTATTTGTTAAATTAGACTATTTTATACATAGAATATGATTTTAAAATCTCGCTATTTTTTTATTTGGACATAGGGTTTTACAAAACAATATTAATTGAACTATCGATATCGATAGAAATTTAATTTAATCATATTTTTATTGGAATCACCATCATCGTTTGCTATTTTAATCAAACATTAAAATTATAGTGTATCGTTGCCTTAATAAATAATACAAATTCATGATATGTACCTATGTATACACAGAAAAGATCGACAATACGAAAATGATACAAAATAAATAGCATATCAATGACGTCATAATAATTATATACATACACTTAACATACTTTAGTACCCTTCGATTTTAATGGATCTTTATAAATGGTTATTCGATTGTTATAGATGACTATTCTTTAACCGATAAGTAGTTTCTAGTTCGATAAGTAAATTGTAATCGATATTTACATAAGTACCTATTATTATGATTATTAAGCTGCGATCGCGCGATTGGATCCTCCGGCTCTTTCTGATTCGTTACTCGACACGTTTGTGCAAAAGAGAAGGCAACAGTGATCGATCCGCGCGATCGAGTTTACGTGATAGGTGCACGGACTCTGCTAAACAGAACTCCACCCTAGTTCCAACGTTAACGCTTCGTTCGGTTAGAAAGGAATCCATTTAAATGTATATGAAAATAAGTGGGACTTACAGTATATACAAAAATATCACATTACTTCGAGGCCGCAGCTTTCAATCACTTAGTCAATTAATTATTTCGTCTTCTTACCTAAGTTGTCGGTCGTTGGTACGAAGCGTAAGCAAGTTAACGCAGGAAGTAATCGATCCAAATTAATTAACATTATATTGTTTTTGAAGCTGTCTCTGCTCGCCGGAAGCCTTCCCTTGCGAAGCGCAAATCACTCAATAGCTCCGATGGCTCGCGAGATACATCAGTAACTTAAACATTATTGCTGAACGAGTCAGTCGCGTACAAACTAAATAATTTCCAATTATACAATATTATCATCGCATCCGTGCTTTTAATGAGTTAGTCTTCCCACACCTACTAACGAATATCTAGGAAGAATTTATTTCTTTTAAAAGACTAGGTGCCTCGTCATAGACCTACTAATCCAAAGTGACTACTACGACACCTACGAGATCTAGTTTTCGAAGCAGAAGTATCTAAAAAGCTGCAGCCGGCGGATGGCGCAGTCGTCGTCGACGCTGCACTACAAACAAATCGGCCGACACGCGTCGGACGGTGACGTCACACCGTCGGCACTCGCCGCGGTCTATCACAACGACATAGAAAAATATAACGATCTGGGACGCGTTTTATTGCTAAAAATTTAGGTACAGTCTTTGGGAGCCTCCGGGGAGGATCCTCCGGAGAAGTCGTCGAGGAAGTCGAAGGTGGCGACGGCGGCTCGCTCCGGCTCGCCGTAGCGGACGAAGAACCCCTCGCGGCCGAGGATGGAGGGACGCCGCGAGCGCCGCAGGCCGCCGGGCCCGCGCACGCGCAGCGCCGCCGCTGCACCAACACGAGCGTCAGGAGCCTACTCTACAAGCGAGCGCCCTCTGGACGACAACACACGCGTGAGCCACGCGCCGCCGCCAGGCACCGCTCGCACACACACGCCGGGCGGGCCACACCACGCTCACTGACATACTACGTGTATTCGTATCCCGAACTTTTACTCGTCCATGTAAAGGGTGGAAATAGAACACACAAAAATAGCGTTCAAAGTAGTAACCTCGTTAGGTTTACAAATTTATTCAATCTTGAATAAAAAAGAAACAATAAATAAATTACACTCTGAATTTTATGTGTTATTTCGGGATACAACCATAGGTCGAATTATCGATATTTTATTTCATCGATACGTGTTTCTTTAAAGTTCCCTTTACTAATTCCCGCTTCAATAAAAATTTTGACAACAACCCATTGATTGCTAGGGCCATGAGCGTGGTGTCACCTGCTGATAACGTTTCTACTCGAATGAGGCGAGAGAGTGAGATGGTGCGTGTGAGTGAGAGCGGAAACGAGTGACGTGGCTGGTCGTGACGACAGACAACATGAAATGACATGACACATAGACGTCGGCACAGATCTCTAGTAGTTTGTTCTCGAGACTAATCCTGCATGGCAGTTCACCTCATAACAGCTGAACTTCAAAAGTTTTTTTTTTTTGTGTAATATTAAGTGAGCTGTCATGCAAGCGATTTCAAAATTATTGTTTTATTTTAAAATGTCATATCAAAGAAATCTCTAAATGCATTTAAAAGTTGTTAAATTTTCGTTATCATGCGCGTCATATCAAGATCTGTGCGGACTTAAGAGAAACGTTAAATGTAGACATTGAGATTTTAAAAAGTCATTTGCAATAAATCTATTAAGTTACAAGTTTCTAATAAAAAAAATATTTTGATAAGAATTTATCGGTTTCAAATAAAAGTAAAAGGATAATAATGCAAATCAGTGTTAATTATCGTCATTTAACGTTCAATAAAAAAGCAAATTAAAAACAAATGGAAAATGTAAATGAATTAAAATCAGAAATGGAAGAGCATTTTAATGCTTGATTTTATGAAATAATAATAAAATTATTTGAACAGAGAACAGAATTAAGTCTAAGAAATAAGAATTATTCAAAAAGTTAGAAACAGACAGTAAGGGACTCTCGACATTTTCGATATCTGAATTAAATAATACGGTAGCACAACACTAGTAGTTTGACACTTATTGTCAATTTCGAATCATTCCTTGATTCGATTTATTTAATGATTTGATTCAGATATTGAAGATATCGGTAGGAAGGCTGGCCTAATACAACTGAAATATCGCTCTGAATTTGCTACTAGAATTATTTTTTTTTTTTTAATATTAGATCATTTTCAATAAATAGCATTCTTTAGAAAAAAAAACTAGATTGTCAGTACTGATGATTTTTCAGCGTGTGTAAGGCCTGAGCCAGCTTAATGGCTCCTGTACAAATTGGAATGAGACTCTGGTATAAACTAACCTACCCAAGTCCAAGCTTGGGTGGATAAGTTTCTACCAGAATCTGGAATTCAAAATATATTTGACGACAAACTGATGGCCGATTCACGAATAAGCTTAAATATTTTTCAAGTATCTGATACTCAGGAGGATTTTATTTGTTTCGAAGACGGCTTGCTACTTATAAAAGGGGTCGTACAATGAATCGGTCATTTGTCCTTCTGAGACTGAACTCTCACTGGTCAATTCATGAGATTCTTATTAGAAATTATATAAAAAAGTTACTCGTTATACCATAACAAAAGGCCAATGCAAACTATTGGCATGATTTATTTTTTTCTTTTCGCCAGAAATTAAACTAATTTTATATGTTAGAGGTCAATACGAGGAATCAATAGCAAAAAGACAAAGGTCTTTAAACCGAAATTGAACGAAGATATATATAGAAGCATTGCTAGTATATTTTTGTCAGGTGTTACTTATTTTCGTTATATTGTAATGAAATGGTAATATAATACGTAATATTTTCATGTTTCCATCAATAAACAAACAAAACAGATTAAATTGGTTATAACTGTTATTTTTTCATACTTACAGTTTTTCATCACTAAAACTAGTAAAAAAATAACTGATAAACGAATCGAAAAGATACGTGTTAGTGTTGTGATAGGGATTCACACTATTTAATCCGTACTCACTATAAAAATCGAAACTAAAACTATATTTAACAATGAGAAACCTAAAATATCAGACATACGGTATTTTTATTTAAGAAAAATAACGCCTGATAACAAACTATACTAAATAGTCTAAATTCGTTTGGTTACGGTTGGTAGACATAATTCTTGTTGCTATTGATTTATCATAGTCCTTTAAGATATGCCCTAGGTTTCACTTTTGGCGAAAAGAATAAAATTGCATGCCAGCAATATATGGAAAAGTGTAAGTGTAACCTATTAAGTCAGTATTTATTTTAAAAGAGATACCGACGAATTGACATCCGAGTCTTTTTTTAGTATCTTTATAAAAGAGTGACATTGCGAGAGTCCATCCCAGCCATAGTCTATAGTTACCATAAACAAAAAAAAACTGTGAACTGTCATAATGACAGCTGTCATATTTACCTGTCTTCTGCCGTCTAGAGCGGTGCAGTCGATGCAGCCGCGAGTACGGCGGTGGCGGCTCGGCGGGGGAAGAACCACAAGATGATGGAGAGGAGTCGCTGGAGGCTAGCATCACGTCTAAAAGGTTGGCTCGGGCCTGTAACAGGTGGTAGGATTGTGTTTGGTCTTTTGTCTTTGAGGGAGGTCGTTAATCAGCAAATAATAAGTTCAAAGGAATGAAAAGTTGGTAATCAAAGAACAAATAAAGTGTTACGCCCAATTATGTTTAAAAAATTGGGATCACAATCAAACACTAGGTCTTATGACTAATGACAGATACAAGTAATCACACATTTACATACGAGTATGTACCACATGCGAGAAAAAAATGTACAAGGGTCGAGTTAATTTTTATTTTTACTTTTTTATCTTTAAAGTAAGAAAAATAATTTAGATTTTCCTCACTTCAATACCTATCTATCTGTCTAGTAACAAACTCACACCACGTATACAAAACAAATACTTTCATCTAAGTCATTCGTTCACGTCTCGTATTCATTCACTCACTCACATTATCATTCTGTCTTCGTTCCTATCTTCAGTTTTCTGTCTACATATTAATATCATTTTGGTTATCTACAATAACAAATGAATCAAGTTCCTATATTATCAATTGTTAGCGTTACCTTGGGATCACTAAAGTCGATGTCCTTCTCCACATGCACCCAGCCCGTGGGCGCCCACAGCGCGCCGTCCTTGTGCGCGTGCGCAGGCGGCGCGTCCCTCCGCTCCTCCGTCCTCCCCTCCGCCCCGCTCGTCGTGCCCTCGCTTTGACGAATCATTCTGAAAATTTAAGTCAACAAAATTTTCAGTCAGATAAATGACAACATTGCATTTGATAAAAAAGACAGAAAATAGAAAAGAAATGTCTATGAAATCAATAAACACGAACTAACCACGAGTTTAAATCTGTCAATATTTATTACCAAACATGAGAATAGCTCTAATAAATGTACACTTTCAATAACCAACAAAAACATCGCAAAGTTAAACTATATATTTTTGTAAACTAATCTTAATTATTCACCATATTAGATATGACTTATCTTTTTCTATATAAGGAAAGGTTTGTCACCTAGACTGTTATCGTTATCAAGTTGTTGCATCAGGAACACGCCAATTATTGCAATTTAGACTTTATACCATTGACATAAAAACCAACTGGACCACGACTTGGAACGACTAAATAATGGTTTGACAAGTTTATAAAAATTAGGTGTTAGTTTGTCTAATGCCCGCTACATCGTCTGTATTTGTATATAAAAGGCAAAGTCATGGCTCACACACTAACTCAACAACGCCTAACCCATACCCTAAGAAATAGAACCTTTATAATGGATAGAAAGTATAAGAAAGGATTTTCCATAAAACCCCCTTTTTTAGGTGGGAAATCATCTAATAACTTCACCCGCCCTACAGCGGAGCAAGAGGGCGTGTCAGACTTTTACTGACTAAAACCACACGTATGTTTCTTTAGTTACCCTTTACGTTCCAGGACCATGGGACTAAGGTTCCAGGACCAAGTTTGTATGGAGGAACCTACCATTATGCGCATGAAGCTAGTACGACATAAAAACTAAAATAAATCATTTACTAAATTGTCTAATGTATTATCATAAACGAACACTCACCTATTAAGTTCCTCAATAACATCTTTCGAAGTTGCAGCCTCGTGGAAACTCAAAGTATGTTCTTGCTTCACTATAATCGGCTCCGGGACCGTCGCTTGCGCAGTCCCGGGCTTGTTCCGGTCCACCACGGGAATCTTAGACCTGTTCCGGCTCGGCGAGGACGGCGGCCTCTTCCCTCCCATCAGCGTCGGAATCCGGCTCCTCTCCCTCAGTTTCCCATCTTTAATTGCATCGTTCTTATTATTACTTACTATCACAGTTTCAGCCGTAGACGTGCTAGTTGTATTGGATTCAGTCATTTGTGGGGAACCATTCTCTGGAGACGACCCTTCTTCCTCTTCCGGCACGGGAACTAAAGCCCCTGTGCTTCTTCGACAAGCGCTTAACACTTCTTCCACTAAGGATATCTCTTCGTTGCTCGCGTACGGAAAACTAGATGATTTCGTAAGACAAGGTTCCACTTCCCTCTCGAGCGGCGATTGCTTGTTCAACATTATGTTCACAGTATTCTCTTTTAGCGCTGAATTGTGGTCTAAACTTCGACTAGATTCGATATCACTTGACCTTTCCTCCTTCACAGCAACAAAAGGCTGGTCTTCTACTTCGACAGATTCGATCACATCAATGCTCTTATTGATTTCATTCTTCCTCTGCACTTTTATAAGGTGCCGTTCGTCTATTTCGTTCTCTGCGTTCTCAACTCTCGAAAATTCGTCAAAGAAATCTTCAGATTCGGTGTAAGGGTCTTCGCGTTCGATGAATCTCGGCGTGGACCGTGGCTCGGATACAGTATCACAGAAGGCAACCCTAGGCCGGTCACCGTGGAGGACATCACAAGAATCGTTTTCAGAGAAACTGCCGAAGGAGTCAGGCCTTTGTCTGTCTTCTGAAACTTCACTACGAGGGCCAACTGAGTCATCGTCGAAATCCGCGGTGGCATACGGAGGTGGTAACTCCCTTATTTCCGACAAAGGTCGCGATGATACAGAATCAGACTCTTCCCTATCTCTACAATATTTTTGCTGCTCAGCAATGAAATGCAGGACATTCTGCAGCGCCACCTCTCTGTCCTGCAAAGCCATTGCTTGCACATCGTGGATCCTTAAATGACTGCTCGTATCCTGCGCAGGGATACCTCTGGACGAATTTGATGCTAAGCTCTTTGTGCTTTCATATTTAACGAGACGATAGAAATCTCTTGTGAAATCTAGGCCGACATTGGCACAGTCACCGTCTTCACTAAGTGCTGTACTGGATCTTTTATCAGGCGCATCAGATGCACTGGACCAGGAACCACCGGGTGAATGTGTGCCTGTGCAGTCCCATCTCTTTTCTGACGTATCAGGATCATCTTGTATTCTACATTCATCTATTTCTATAGTTGCAAATCCACAGTCATTCCAAAGGCAATCTCCGACATCCTCTTCTAATTCTAACGCGTCATCTTCCCTGATACTGGGTAATGTTGACAAGGATATTTGGCCAGGCGTTGTTATTTCGGCAAAGGGAGACTGTCTGTCCCTGAGATCTTCGCATGATAGTGATAAGCTCCAGTCTTCCAGTTCAGCTCTATCGTATTCTAAATCGGCTAGGTCTCTATGTCTCTGTTGTAATGCTGATCTTGCATCATCTAGTTCTAGCCAATGTTGGACGTAATCAGCATCGTATTGAGAGCCATCAGCACGATCATCCAGCGTGCTGCCCCACGACACCCGTTCAGAGCTAGTTGTGGAAGCGATAGCTGCTCTCCTCAGTGGTCTTTCGGGGGCAGGTTTCAGATCTAGTACTAAAACGCCAGAGCTAGGCGTTGGGGTGTCTAGGCAGCTCGTTGGGCAAGTTGTTCCAGCGATTAGCTTCAAACAGAGATGAGAATCTGAGAAGCTTCGCACCACATGTTGGAAGGGTAGGACTGGTCGCGAGGGAGGGTAGCTGCCTCTGACACCAGCGAACGCGACACCTAATGGGAAGTAGATGTAATCTGCGTCTGTTGCAAGGAGTCTTGCGTGTCTTCGAGATTCTCTGGGGTTTATTGAGACGATGGTTTGGTTGTCGGTCTCGTCTGAGGCCTCGTTGAGGTCTGGTAGGGCTCTGTCGGCCGCGTGGTCACTCTGACGGGAGGCGTCGGCCTGCACGTCACTGGACATGGTGGAGTAGCCCTCGTCTTTGGCGCCACTCTCCGGAGACTCGGCTCCTGCTTCGCCGACTTCGCCGCTTTCTTCTTCTGTTACTTTTTCTCCACTTGCCCCTGAAATAAAAAAAAGTGGTTTGTTTAGTCATTCTGTTTGTATGTAATCCCATCTTGTGTTGGAGAGTAAAGTGAAGTAAAATGGATTTGTTGAATATAATATTATAATAATAATATAATAATATTCACATCACGTCATTTTGCGTCTACAGTACCTTTACAATAACTTGGAACACCGAATTCAACATTCTTTTGATGAGAAAAAAGAAAAGTTGGTACATTAATTTAATTTTTTATTCTTTTGTAAGTCTCGAATTATTATTGCAATTCATATTTTTGTCTACACTATCGCACTGCGTTGCTTTATAATGATAGCTGAATGTAAGCCCAATAAAAAAAAATATATATATTAGGTTCAGTCTTGGAAGTTTTCGGCGACTTCTCTTAAGGTTATACAAATAACTCTTGGTTTCTAAATCTTCTTTTAGGTTTTTGTTTCTTGATTTAACAGCAGGTTACTCATTTGAAACTTTCAGAAACCAAGAGTTAAGCACGCAATTTGACCAATGGAATTACCGCTCATCACATACGGTAATTCCACCGGCCAAGGGGTGTATTACCTCTGACGGGGTCGGTGGTGGGCTGCGGCATGCTGAGGCTGAGCGTGTGCGGGCGCGCCGGCGGCGCCCACAGCGTGGGGTCCACCGCCGACAGCGCGCGCGCCAAGTTCGCCGGAGTCACTTCCAGACCCTGAAACCATACAGGAATGCTTTGATGTAGGATTCTTGGTGACGATGTATATGATGATGATATACTATTACTTCACAAAACAAAAAATATTTTTTAATACACTTACTTAAAAACCCGCTCTTATACCTAACCCTTTTAGGCTCGCATTATACTGTTTTTCGCATTAGTGCGGAAAAGTGCGCGAGCTCGCCCCGCCACAATTTATTAGAATCAAGCTGGGTGCGGCGCGATCCCCACGATTCGCGCGTCAGCGTTTATTTATATCTTCGTAAGTGTATTGAAAAATGTCGTTTGGTACACGTGGATATTTGACACTGCAGCACTCGGCTCCATAACACCCTCGTCTACGGTTCAGGCGAATTCCGCCTCAATATACTATTTATGTTTGTTTTTCAAAATATACTATTTATGTTTGACACCTGTTCCTAGCACCGTCATGGTAGGATCATGAAATGGTACAAGCACGCTGTAATGGTTTGGTTAATTTAGTATTTATAGTATTATTTATATAGTAAACTGCTTACATCTCGGCTATCTACTGCTTTGTCGTCAATAATTACTTCGGTGACAATACCTTCAACTCAGTCCAGATATCAGCCAATATCTGATGACGCCGCTTGTCGTCCTGGTTGAGGGGGTGGGGGTGCGGCACGGGCGGCGCGGGAGGAGGGGAGTCCCGAAACGACACCAGGGACCCGCAGGAACCGACGTCTACCAGGTGCACTGGAAATTATGAACAGAAATGCTATTAATGATATGAATATAATATTATGACGACCTTCTTTGTGACTAGTCTTAATTCTACAACTAAACACTGCATACGGCTTAACCACAATTTTCCCATTTTAACCGGTTAAACTAAACTAAAGTTTGTGTTGCAAATTCAAGACCTTAGCCAAATTGCATCAACAGAACCAGCGATTCACTCAAAGGTCTTTTTTGTTGGGAAAATCATCTATTGACATCCCTCGCTTTTGGGCGGAGCTCGTCTGAGGTCGCCCCAGAAGAGCACTCGACGGTCTAAAGGCCTCCTTCTTCTGATTCTCCTTATCTTTCAAAGTCTTGGTGTATGAAGCGTGAGCGGCATGGCGTAAACCATAGGTTTTGGTTTGCTTTATAGTGTATTTATACGATGTGGCTTCGTTACACTGTATCATGCATCAGCTCAACATGGTACCGTATACGTATGACGCCGACGCGGTCACGTGCCGGAGCCAGGTGCAGCGTTGACGACCAGGCCAGGCTCGTTATATCACTAGTGCGTCGTTCAAAGTTTAATTTGTCCTTCTAACCTTACAGATCTCTTAGTGTATATGGCGTAGCAGACGACGATGTCGGCTGACGTTATAGGAACCACATTGCCAGTGAACGAAACCATGCTATAGAATTAATTCTGTTTTCTTACCTTGTAAGTCCCTTGGTGTATGAGGCGTAAGTGGCGTGTGCGGCGTAGCGGGCGATGGCCGCTGTTGAGGTCGCAGCTGACGAACGAGGAGAGCACTTAACGCGCGGTTCTGTGCTTCCAACTCGCGTATACGAGCGCGCGCGCATCCCAACTCTTCACGAACGCTCTGAAAGGAAATGATACTATGTTAGTAAATGTGGGGAGAGTGAAACATTTTGAATATTTAAAAGTTGGCAGTAGTAGTTGGTGTGGTTGGTAGTATCACAGCGTTAATGTTTTTCTATTGTTAATTTGGACCAATTGTTTAAGTATTTTAGTGTATGTATGTAGTGTATTAATTTGAGTGTATATTGTATAATTGTATTATATTTATTTTATGTTTTATTAGTTTCCTTCTTGCCTAAGGAATTAAGTCCGCCTTTGTAAATGTTTAATTAGTGCATAAAGTTTAGTAAATAAATATCTATTCTATGGTCTATTAGTAAATCTATTCTTGTATTCGCCTTTTTCTCTCTACTTTATTGCACTTAACACTACTTTTCCGTGCATCACCCAAAGGTTGACTGGTAGAAAATGCCTAAGGCATTAAGTCCGCCTCTGTACTTTTGTCATCTTCCTGCCCTTATCCCGTATTATTTGGGGTCGGCGCAACACGTTTTTTTCTTCCACTCTGCCCTGTTACTCGTCATGCTATCACTAACTTCCTTGCCTCTGTACTTTTGTGTGCATAATAAATATATAAATATGTTGGTAAGATGATGCAGAAGTTTGATTCAGTCATAATCGATATACAAATCTGTATACATATAAGGAGAAACTGACTGACACTAAGAAAGGATTTTCTAAAATTCAGCCCCTAATGGGATATAACAGGGGTCTAGAGTTTGTATCAGGGCTTTGAATAACGTTAAAAATTTGGTATCGTTACTTTCATCGGACGAAGGTAACGTTATTAGCAGAGGTAACGTTATGCTTGGTAACGATACTTGGTACAACTTTTACCGGTAAACTGACTTAACGTTATCGATGATTTTACCGAAAAATAGTAACGTTACCATGGCCCACGGCCTGATAACGTTACCAAATACATACGAAAAGTACCGTTAAATAACTTTATTTTCTTTTATCTCTTTTTTTCGTCTACATTAATGCAGTACTGGTTTGATCACGTAGGTATTCAAATCAAAAACACTTGTGCTGCGCAACGTTTTTCATTTTAAATAGGAATTACGTACATTTATTATATTCAAATGAAAAAAGGCTACGTAATTTTGTACCTGAACTTAAAACGGATACTGAAGATTATTTTCGCCATCATTGTGACGATTTTCAGGGTTTATATAAAGATAATAATGGATCTGATTCAGTATCTAGAGATAAATAAATCCTATACCTACCTAAATCTTTCTCTAACCTTCGATTGCGTGACATACGTCATACATTTTTCGCTCATATGTTTAATATTTATGGCTTTGCGGTCTATTAGTTAAGGGGACACTAAATGCCAGCGACCTTGAGCGAACAAAAGAGGACCTAGCGTCACTCACCGCCCATCAAGATTATTCGAATAATAACATGTCCTTCATTTATTAAACACAATATGAACAAAAACATTATATCAAAAGATTGGTAATTAAATTATCTTTTAGTTTGAGAAAGTTTCATAAAAATACACGTGACGGTTTTTGCCTGATCTTCGTTTTTTTGTGTGTTTTAGACATAACTTTGAAAATAAAGCACACGAAGTTTTACGAAAAAAAATTAAATATTCGTATATCAAATTATTAGGCAAGTAGTCTAGTTTAACATATATTTTTTTCAAAACATACGACTAGCCGTTTAGACGTGCTTTTGGATTTAAAATCATCAATAATCATGATCTCCCCCTTAATGAACGGCAGTAAGGAGGGTAATATATTTCAAGCGTTTGTGTGTGTTTATGGCTTGTGATACACATGAGCAACTGTTGTTTAGTAGTTAATGTATAGTAGTAGTAGTAGTCTTTTCAGTTAAGGCTTTTAAGGCAGTCTCGTCAGTTTATAATTAATTTGTAATTATTTTATTTTTTGAACTAGCAGTTTAATTGTACGGACAGAAGAAAAAAGTGTACATAACACAAGCAAGCATATTATACATTGGAGGATTATATCCTTGATAAAAATGTTTGGCTAAATGCCGGAATATTTTTTTCTTTTATATTTTTATAAATATTGGAGGAGATACTACTGCCCTTTTTGTATTGTTGTTTTCGAAATGGTGCTTTTTATTTTATCTGTTTATTTTAAAGGAGCTTGTGAAAATTTCTGTATGGTGTCCAGACGTAAAGAATAACACCATCCTTTCTCTTCCCGAGGGTGTCGTAAGAGGTGACTAAAGGACACACCAGATAATGGGCAGCAGCATTCTCTGTGCATTGCAACATCCACACTGCGATCGCCAATCGGCATGTTAAGCGTGGCGATTATGGCAAAACCCCATAATGATAAGCACAACCAAAAGGAATAGGTCCTAGTGGTCACTACTGCCGGGCGGCAGCCTCACTACCCTTAACTCCGGTAGCGATCAACTTGCTTCGCCATAACCTTATGGCGAAGCAAGTCGTGCGAAGAATCTCCGGATGGGATCCGGCTACCCCTTTAGAAAACAACGACCGTACCTGACAACATATAGCACGCGTACACTCCGCTTCGACGAGAAGATCATCGAACTTTAAGAAAAATTGAGCAGGTTACGATAGAGTCTTGTGGGATTATCTGAACTCTGAAGACAGGAGGAGGATCGATAATTCTCAAATTTGGAAACCTGCTTTATTTCCGGGGGAGATGACCAGCAGTCCTAGGATGGTTTTAGGTTTATCGTCCACAGGTCCCTTGTGGACAATGTGGTGAGGATCGAGAGTGTGTCAACCAGGGTGGCGTATCTTATACTCAGAATATCATCAAGATATTCTTAGAATATCATGAACCTCTCTGCTTAGCATTTGTGGACTACGAGCTTTGATTAGATCGAGACTTGGGCTGTACTGCAATCTCCAACGGTTCCAGATTGACTATCGGTGCGTCGAAGTGCTGAAGTGTTCGTACGAGAAACATCACAATGTCAGTCCGACTTCAGGACCAGATGGTTGATGGTGGAGGCACGGAGACGTCATTTCTCCGAAACTGTTTACGGCTGCAATGGAGGATGTCTTCAAGGTTCTGGACTGGAGTGGACTAGGCATTAATGTCAATGGCGAGTACATCCTTCGGTTTGCTGACGATATAGTAGTCATGGCTGAGACTACGGAGGAGCTCATTACAATGCTCGATTACTTTAGTAGAGCTTCCGAAAGAGTGGGCTTTAAAATAAACATGGATAAAACCAAAGCCATTGTCAATAACCATGTAGCACCCACTCCGACGAAAATCGGAGACTCTACACTCGAAGTTGTAGACGATTACGTTTACCTGGGACAGATAATCCAGTTGGGTAGATCTAACTTTAAGAAAGAGGTCAATGGTCGAATCCGACTCTGCTGGGCAGCGTTCGGGAGGCTGCGCGGTATCTTCTCTACCAACATACTAGTGTCTCAAGACGAAAGTCTGAGACCAGTGCGTGTTGCCAGTGATGAAATATGCCACTGAAACATGGTCGCTTACAATTGGCCTCTTCAGAAGGCTTACAGTCACCCAAAGGGCAATGGAAAAGGCTATTCTTGGAGTTTTCTTGAGTGATCGCATCAGGAATGAAGATATCCGCAGGAGAACCAAGGTCGCAGACATAGTTCGAAGAATCGCCAAACCTGAGTGGCAGTGGGCAGGGCACATTGCTCGTAGAACGGATGGTCGCTGGAGCCGAAAGGTTCTAGAGTGGCGACCGGGCATCGGAAACGCAGCGTTGGAAGGCCTCCCACAAGGTGGACCGACGACTTGGTGAGAGTCGCGGGAATGCGGTGGATGACGACGCACAGGATCAGTCGTTGTGGCGACATTTGGGCGAGGTCTATGTCCAATAGTGGACGTCTTTCGGCTAAAATGATGATGATGTGCTCATTTATTACTTTTTGTATTTAAAAACAATAGCATTGTATAAGAATGTGAAGTACCCTGGAGCATTTTTATGAGGTTACAACTTGTTTGACATTATGAGCATGGCAGTTGAGAGTTTGTCATGCTCACTCAAATGTCTCGCTGATGATGGTACGTTTTATTGGGTCATTTGGTGGACCTTCAAAAGGGTTGAGCTCAGTGGGGCTGATGCACGTGTCATGTTCGTGTACGGGCGCCGTCAGTTGAGACTGGTTTTTTTAATTTCTATTTTTTTATTAATTTTTTTTTTCATTACTTATCTACCTACATTGTGCTCACATAATAGAAGCGACTAATGTGATTTAAAACGGTGTCTATGGAGTTCCTTGCACGTTCTTCTCCATAAAGATCTACGCTTTGGAACGTGCAGTTTAGCTTCACTTTTTTATATGTATTTGTGTGTCTAACCCTGCTTATCTTGGCTACTTGCGTGATCGTTTTTCGTTCACTCAATTTATGTTTGTATCTATTTATTTACTGCTATTGTTAAATAAATATGTATTATATGATTTAATTCAGATAATATGGTCTATTTAATTCTTCTCTATATTTTTTATACACACTGCGTCTACATCTCTCATCCAACTCTCCTGTCGCAGGTCTGCTGGAAGAAATTTCGTTAGAAATAAGCAGGACCTTTGCACTCTTTTATCTGTATTTGATCTTTTCGCATGCCAAATGGTCGTTTTTGGCAGTCTATATATGCATCTTTGTATCTATTCTATCTATGTATTTATTTATGTATACGCGTACATACATACATACAAACACGGTTCAGTTGAAAACCAGCGTCAGGCAACTAGTTGTTGTAGTAGTTGTCTGGCATTTTTGCTGAACTTGACCTATTTGGCGTAGCCGTGAGAGATTAACATTGTTAGTTTTCTTTTTTTAATATATGTAAAGGCTTTTGAGCCCTTTCAGCAATGTTAATCGGATCTGTAACCTCGAAATGCGATTCGTAATAAGGCGTGGTTTATCAGGCGAAGGGTATAGATACTCGTTACAAATCAAATCACTTAATGTTAGGAGTAAAATGAAAAGAAAATACTAAGTAAGCGGGGCCCGACTCTCACCACCCATAGTTGGAAGGTGAGTAGTGGGAATAAACCCTTAAGTTTTAGTTATTAATTAAGAACTTTTTCTATATTACTTCAAGAAAAAAAAATACAAAGTAATTTTATTTTAATAAACTTGTGTAAAACTAATTTAGCGAAAGACCTCTGAAAATCTGCTATTTTACGTGAACTTTGGCCCCCCATAATGTACTCATTAAAAAAAGTACACAATACAAGCCTTGCACATTTAATATGAGATTCTGAATGACGCCAATTTTTCTGAAAAACTTTTAAGCGAATGAGTAATTAATCAAAATTACAATTACCGCACGCCTCGTTTGTGAAACCGTACCATATTTAGTTTAGATTTTAGTAGCAACTAGCAAGCATCGTTTGACTGGCGATGTTGCCGTTCCGTAGTGCGCCGCCGCCCGCGCTACGCCGCGCCGCTTAGGTTGCGCGGGTTGACAACAATGCATTAAGTAACGATAAAAGTATCGATACTTGTAACGTTAATTGGTAACGTTATTTTATAGATTCGATACCAAGGTATCGTTACTCGTGTTACCGTTAAAATGTTAACTTTATGAAAATAACGTTAATTAACGAAACTTATAGTGTGAATTTGGTAACGTTAACAAGCCCTGGTTTGTATAGAGAAACTTATTTTCATGCGAGCGAAGCTGCTGGCAGAAGCTAGTATCTGTTACAAATGTATTGATCTTATGACTTATGACGTAAGTAAACTGATGTCATAAGTTCACACATAAAATTACACCAAAATCGATTTAAAAAAGTCATTGTTAATCAGTATTCTACACAACAACAAACAAATTTGCCAAACATGTTGTAAGGCAACTGTAGGAACACGTGTGAGTTTCAGTCAGTAAGTCTGACACCGCTCTCGCTCCACTCAGACCGGAAGAAGTAATTTGATGATCCTACCAACTAAGCAACCAAAACGATCACCTTAATAATATATTGGGCCTACCACACGCACCAGCTTCGCCACAGTTTTACCTGCGCAGGCTGATCTGTACTCGGCACACCGTGTAAAACTGTATGACTTTTACTAACTGCCTGCGCAGGCAAAACTGTGGTGAAGCTTGTGCGTATTGTGGGCCCATTAGTGTGAAATACTTATGATGCACAGCCGGTTTCATTTCCAGCTTCAGTTTACTATAAACAAGAATAGGACAAGACTTAAGCAGTCCAATCTCGCCCAATCTTCACCAAAACACCTTTAAAATTCTAAAACATCTATTACGCTTCTCTAACAGCTATCAACATCAACGCAGAAAACTTTACCCTCTCACAGGATCTCGTCAAAACGTCTTCGAAATAAACGCGTACATTTTAATTATACTTCATTAGTTAAATTAAATTCGAGTGGGGTAATTATAGGGGGATCTCGGATACGAAATAAGGATGTTTCGGGACACTCTCGGACCTCGCTGAGGAAGATTTAGCGGGTTCTGAGCGCTCATAATTTAGTTAGAGGATAGGAACTTTGGGCAGCTTATACTAAGTTTTGGTGGCAGCTTAGCTATGGCAAACTTTGGGTATATCATGCCTCTAACACTTAGCAGGGTGCTATACAAAACAATGGCTCAAAAGCGCTTGCATTGTATTATATGTACGTCAATTCAGTGACTCATAAACTACTTGTACGCTTTTCTTCAGCGAACGACTTAAGTTTACTAATAAAATTACCTTGTACACCCGACCACACACTTCACTTTCCTAATGGCAACCACCATTTTGTTACTTTTTCAAAATTCTTACAGCTTCTATGGCACTTCGGCATTTTAGCCGAATTTAATGACAACTCACTTATTAAAATCGATACAGCTGTTTGCGTCACATACAGGCCTACGAAATGTCTATTTAAAGTTTATATGTATGCATATGTGTATGTTTGCATACATACTCTCGAAAAACATTAGGTACGCTCCTTCTGAGGCAATCGTGTTATTAATCATTGTCAATTTAGCAGAAAGACGTCCACTGTTAGACATAATCTTCCCCTCAAGTGTCGGCACAACGAAGATTCCTGTTGTCTGCACCCATCGGAGTTGGGTAATAAGGAGAATAAAGGCCAATGCAAACTATTGGCATGTTTTACTTTTTTTTTTTCTCCAGAAATGAAAACTAGGTTATTATGTTAGAGGCCAATACGAGAAATCAATAGTAAAAAGAACCAGGTCTTTAAACTGTAACTAAACGAAGATAAGTATAGAAGCATTGCTAGTTTATTTTTGTCAGGCTTTACCTACTTTCGTTATATTATAATGAAATGGAAATATAATGCGGTAATATTTTGAGGTTTCGATTGATAAAATACGATTCAATTTGTTATTACTGTTTGTTATATTTTTTCCACGCTCGCAGTTTTTCATCACTAAAACTAGAAAAAAAAAGTGATAAACGAATTGAAAAGATCCGCGTTAGTGTTGTGATAGTGATTGACACTATTTAATGCGTACTCACTACAAAAACCAAAACTAAAACTATATTTAACAAAGGTAAACATACAGTATTTTTATTTAAGAAAAGTAACGCCTGAAATCAAACTATAGCAATATACTAAATATTCTCTAACTTCGTTCGGTTACGGCTGGTAGACATAATTCTTTTTGCTATTGATACAATCCTTTAAGATATGGCTTTGGTTTCACTTTTGGCGAAAAGATTAAAAAAATACATGCCAGCAGTAAATGGAAAAAGTTTAATTCCCCTTTAAAACCACTAATAGATACTAGTAGTACAGAGACTTCCTATCAATAGGTACGAACTTAAGGTAGTCTAATAGAGTAAACACATAGTGAGAAATTAACAAAATTCTCATGCTGCTCCATTTTTGCTACTAAATGCCACCGACCTTATAATTTCTAAACCTCGCAAACCGTAATGCACAAGCCAAGTATATTTTAATTAAACATTTCACCAACTTCAGGAAGAGTTTTAATAAATTTAATAAATCGTACCTAAATATTATTTACGGAGTACAGTTATAAATTTTAAGTGATTTTCGTTTAGACAGAAAGGATTTGAATGTAACAGTGAGAAATGTGTCGAGGGAACGGAGATAAGTTTCCTTTTGAAGATAAGATGTTGAGATGTATTTGGGACGGTGCTGTATTCATTAAGACTGATTTAATTATTTTAAGGAGTGAGATTGATTGTTTGTCTTATTGGCTTTTCATCAATATTGTTGTTATCTTTAAATTACATTTTGTTTACATTATTAATATTTCTGTTTCTGTAACGGTACCAGAGTTTAATTATTATTCAACGGCATTAATGTCAACAGAATAAACATTTAGATATTATGGCTAAGTAATATTCAAATTCCGTCATCATTTCCTTTATATCTTCACTCAAAATTATCCTCTTACATAAAGTAATAATCTTCCCCGTCGCGTTTCATCCCACATGGTACTTATCAAGTCTCTAATTACTTCAGACGGTGTCTGTTTATATACCTACTATATATGTTACCAATAAGCGCAAAGGAGACAAGCATTCATCATTTCTAATCACCAAATGACGTTAAGTGCCTGATAATATCCTTAATGTCATCTCAGAATTCACTCGGCTGAGCAGCTAATAGATTTAGAATACTGATGAAGATTAAATGCACCAAGTTTGATCGTAAATTAAGTTTATAGCCCGAAGTTGACCATTTGTGGTGATAAAATTATTGAGGGATCATTTCGCTGCTGCATCTTTTAAATAATGTAAACTGTAGAAGTGTAGGTTTAGTGGACATTCTAGTAAGTAATCTTTTCTACTCCATTTAGTATTCTCAATCACTTTAAGTTTTATAGATCTTTAGAATAGTTTCAGCTGGCAACATTCAAGAAGCATCATAACAATATTTTTATCTTTAGCATCCGATAGTATAAAATACTTCACGCTGAATGAATATTTAACGACCAAAGTTTGTCATTAACATTTTCCAGCGTTATGTGAAAACAGGAGCGTCAAACTTTGAAAAACAATCAAAAGCGGTCGTCGCTTGCAACCGGCGCCATCTTTATCAGGAAAGTTGGCGCCAAAACTACAACAACATGGCGGACATTCACAAACTGGATTTAAACACAAACGGTCGCATTATCGGACAGATTATGCCCAGATTATAGTGGGCCAGGCCTTCTGAAATTATTACGGTGCCAGCTAAGGCCGAAGTGTCCCATTTCGGGCGATTTATGTGCGAATGTAGGCACCACATAATCCACGGGCGCGGATACAAGGGCGACTATAATTATGAGAAAACAATTTCCGGGATGCATCTTAATGCTAGCGGGGATTACGGTAGACATTCCCTTTTTTGTGGATTAACATTGCCAACTGTGTTTCTTTGTTTAATCTTTTAACGGACTCGTCGACTTCCAGTTGAAATCAACGGGTGCTTTCAAAATGTACGACCGGTAAATATTAAGGGCGATATCTTAAGAGTTTTGTAAAAATTCTACAGAATGAGTATATGAACGAACCTTAAACTCAATGTGGGACTAGAAGCGTCTAAATTATAATGTCAAAAATCAAACCCTGTGTTGGATGATGATGCGCGCCTCAAGGAGATGTCAGCAAATCGTAGGGGCCCAGCAGGGTCGAAGCCTACTGGGGCCACGGGTAGTGTGAAAGCGAAACCCGGGGCACTGGGACGAAGGATACGAAGGAACAGGAGTGGGTTTTTAGTCAGTAAAAGTATGACACTATCTCCCGTTCCGCCCAAGAGCGGGGGTGTTATAAGGTGATTTTCCCAAACAATAAAAAAAAAACAAAAAAAAACCCTGTGTTGGATGGTGACGAGATGTGGAAGGAACAAGAGCAGGTAAAGTTGCTTGCTATAGAGAAGACCTATACTCGGCATTGGGACACGGGTTAAAAAGATCAAAACCGATTCTCGTGCCAAAAAGAAAGCAAGAGGAACCGTAACCACACGGTACTTAATGTGTTTTGCAAGAACAACGACGGCAGGCTCATCTGTCTCAGACCGTGCACAAAGAAAGATAAGCATGGAACTAATGTCACTGCTGCAAGTCAACTATGCTCAAAATCCTCACCTTCTGCGACAGAAGTGCCCGCACGACCTGCTGCGCCACATCGTCAAGCCGTCGCTCGTGATCACCCGCGCCGAGGCTGGCGGATAGCGTGGACAGCTGGTTGCGGAGCCGCTCGTTCTCAGAGCCTAGCGTGGTCAGTTGGCTCTGATAGTGGGCTGCCGAAGCCTGCAACAAGCATCGACAGTCAAAAGAGATTTGGAAGTAGTTGGAACAGTCCTTTGAGACAAATAAGCGACGGAACAGACGTCCTAATTAAAAGGAGTGGAATTATCTGAGAATCTTTAAGTCGAGAGTGAATACTTCTAGTGCTCCATCGTCGGCTACATCGGCATCGGCTACATAAGATTGTTTTCGTGTAAATATATATTGGGATGTGAAAGAAAAGGGGGTTAGTAATAGCGTGACGGGTGACAGGACAGAATGGGAGAAAAATACGTATTGGGCTGACCCCAAATAACACGGGACAAGGGCTGGAAGACAACCATGATAATTTGTGGTTATTTAAATTCTTATTTTTGTTGTTTATTCCTCGACAAATAAGGCGCAAAAATAAAGCAGTTTAATAATAACCTGACGCCAAAAAAGCAGAAAAACAAGCTTTCCTATCGCCTACAGCAATATTTTTTCAGTCTCACTCATCAAAACGTCAGGGCCACTCCTGTCGTCGGTACTGCTTCACTAAAAAAAATACCCCCGAAAAGGGACCATCGTTCACACTCTTAATTAAGGCGGAGTTCTCACAACAAACGAAACCAGTGTAAATTGATCTACTCTGCCCCTTTCGGCCTTCGAATACGACATCATTTACGGGCATTTCTATTTAGAGTCGCGGGTCTACTGATATTTGCTGTTCTGGAGCTCAACACAACTTAAAGGACTTTGAATCTTGATGACTTTAGAATAAAGTTCATAGTTTTTGTTGTATTAATTTGGTGTGAGGTTTTCATTAGTCATCAAGTGAGGATGAGACAACGAATCTGTGAGTCTGACACAACGCGCTTGTTGATAAGCAATGAAAGGGTAGATTTGATGGCGAGCCCTTTCAATTATGACTGCACAGTTTTAGGTGGGAAAGTCTAGACGGTTTAGGTCGGAATTCATCAATAAAACTAATCGCGTTTTGGCGTTTCGTTCGCATAAATCGCGTTTAGCCGCTGTCACTAGTGTCACTTGTCTGTATTTTTCTTTTGACACTAGTGACAGCGCCTAAACGCGATTATGCGAGCCAAACGTTAAAACGCGATTAGTTTTATTGGTGAATTCGGCCCTTAGTCGTAAGAAATGTTGGAAAGTGGAGTTTTACTTACATGAAAAATTTTAACGAGTTATGAAAGAGTCTCTGCACTTTTGCCAGTATTACGGTTAATAATAAACGTATCTATGTACTGTAATAATAATTTTGAAACATATTGGACGCCATCTGTAAATGTCAACGTTCAAAAATGTCAAATGACACGATTTTTTGTTTTTAATTTTAATAGACAAAGAAAAAAAGTTTGAATTCTTTTTGCCGAGGAGGTTTCATATTTGAGTTCTCTTTGGAGTTTGTATTTCACTATGGGAACAGCAACGGCTGATATTATCTCCCCAATTATTTTACTAATTAGGTAAAACTTAATTAAATAGGTACAGACAATGCACCCACATTGTTTGCGAAACAATAAATAAAAAGTCGAATAATTTAATTTTAAATTCCAATCCCATCATTGACGGGAAAATCGAATATGCGTTTATTTCATGATTTAATTATTTACCAACCGCTGCCGCCATTTTACGACGCCATTTTGTGAATTTAATTTATATTTTGAATTTCGAACAAACCGCAGATGTTTCAAGAGATCAGGTAATTAAACTGAAGGGTTTGCCTGATTGCTTTCCCATCGAATCGTGCAACGTTATGGGAGTCTATTTATTAATTCGGTTTTATTTATTTTCATGACATGTTTAATAGTGCCGGTAAATAATTGGCTTAGCTGAAGGGGTTTATTTAAAAAAATACTTAAAGCAATTTATTTGCCCATTCAATCGGGATTCACTTTTGTTTTACTGTGTGAAAATTGCTCGAAAAGCATAGCTTTTTAGTTTTTAAAACACTTTTACCCTCATCACCCTCGTTAATGCTACTGGTAAAAATATTAATTTGTTTCAATATTGTCTAGATTTAAACTTATATTATACTAGCTGACTCGGCGAACTTCGTACCGCCTAATAATGTGATAAATGAAGAACCGCTCGACCCATTTTGTGCAAACTTCACATAAACCATCTACTAAATAGTCCGAAAAAAGCCTAAAAATTTGGTTTGGATAGGTGAGCCCGTTCTTGAGTTATAAAATTAGAACGAAAATTGGCATTGATTTTTATATATATAGAGATTTGAATGTAACATTTATTTATTCAATAAAAAAGAGATGTGTAATGTAAAAAAAAAAAAATCACTCAATACTTGTGTTTGTGTGTGTGTGTGTTAGCAAACGAAAAGTCAATTCTGTTTTTTTTTTAATTTACTTATAATTGTGCTTCACCTGAAGATAATGTTGCAGTCTTAATTTTTAGAATGAGACATGTTTACTTAATGGAGTCTTCAATTAACAATACAGAAAAATCAAAATAAAAAGTTTTCGCTCCAGTATAGTCAGCACACTCATGTATTTTCTAATTACAAGTGTTAATGTTTCCACCGTTTCATGAAAAAAACCTTAGAATAAAAATTACACGTCCGTCCAAGAAAACTGACCATTTATAAAACTGATTTACGATATCAATCACCGGCTAGCCATTACGCTTTCCTTAGTTTTATGTTTGGTAATAACAGCGCAAGTTTGAGCATAAATCACAACCCTTTGCATAGCAGCCCCGATTTGTCAACTGTCGTTTTCTTTCTGTTGCTTGTGATGGCGATATGTCTTTTTTGTATTGTATTAGTAACTTGGTACTTTGTTATGTCAAGTGGTTTTATTCACACGGCTTATTCACTGCATTTTATAAGCTGAATGAGACACAAAACTGAAATGCACTCCTTTTTTAATTTTATGAACTAGTGCCTGATGGTAAGCAGTGATACAATCGTTGACGGTAAATCGCACTAGTTTATTAAGAGCCTATTCACTAGCCTTGAAGATACCTAAATTATAATGCTGCAGACAAATTGTACTTGTTTTTCCACGCGTCGATCACACTATAACACACAAGAGCGACTGTATAATAGTAAACATATTAATTAATACAGCTAATTAAATTATCCAATTACACAGTAGGAAGTAAAACCACTAATTAACAGTCACGTAACATCATAGTTTTGCAAATCATAAGATTAATGGCGTTAACAGGAATCAAAAGCGCGTTGATGCCGTAAATTCGAAAATAGTTATTGTTTCGAACGAGGCTTTCAGAGAAATGATTACATTTACGGGTAATAACTTGAATTAAAGCAAGGGGTCATTAATCATGGCCTGCAGTGTAGACATCATTAGGTTCGCTCGCATGCGTCACAAATGTTGGGGGCACGAGTTACTGAAGTAGTTTCTTTTGCTAATCGGGTGTGGAATAGTTTGTAATATACTAAAAGAATAAAACAAAGACAATGTCTAAGGTTTTGTGAGAAGATGGATAAAAAATAAGTTAACATTGATCATTTGTTTTGAGGGATAAAGTATATGTATTTTCTTTTTATTTCTATTTTATATGTTAGTTAGTTAGTTTTTTTTTTCTTCTTCAATGTGTATGGATTTGTTTGGGATTGGATGGGGCCCCAGAAAAATCATCTCACGGTGTTGTTAATTTTTTATTTTAAATAGGTTGGGTTACTTTTTCTGAGCTTGCGGCCTCACACTCCAGGGTCTGACGGGCCCGTGCAATTCGGGACACTGTCCCTGGTAACATGAACAGTTCAGTTTTTCACTGACAGGTTAAGGAAAACCCAAATTTAGGTCAAGAAAACACAATCAAGACGTTGTTTACAAGTTAAACTGGCTCGTTATGCTTAAACAGATTAACCAGTCCCCGTCACAGTGTGGCAACCATTTATTATTCTGTATCAATAATTCATAACATCCTACGCTCGGTTAATAGATGGCGCCAGTGTCCAATTTAGTCGGATTATCTTATCGTGGAATATGCGCAGAGTTAGTTCGGCATCCTGTGCTTGTAATAGCTACCTTGGAGGGGTTCCCATTGTTACATACGGTTATTTTATAATATTATAACATTTTTAGAACACATTGAATGGTTTTACTTAAGACGTTGATTGCGACCATGGAAATCTGTATCATCTATCCATTTTTCTAGTCTTTTCTTAACAAGCTTGGAGTCGGTTTTTAGTCTAACCGGTTGCGGCTCAATACCTGTGTGTTACGGGGAATGCTTATCAGACCTCTATAACCCAGCTACTGGGCAACACAATACTCTTGGACAGACAGATGGTCATATATGGATATATCCGTATATGGTATCTATTATTTTCTATGCAGGTCGCTGTGTTTTCGTAGGACTTCTGTACGAGACGAGGAAGTGGGCGGGGAGAGTAAAGTACCAAGGATGCCGAATCTACGTAATTATACGTATACGTATTTATTCGTATTATACCCACGATGCCTTTTTTTTGGGGATGCCATATATGAATATTTACATAAATGGATATGTTGGATATGTTGGCAACAGACTTTGGCCAATTTCGGGATTTAATCGGTTAATTTGTGGTTTGATTTGAAGGATGCCTATCGCTTATCGCTTTTATAGGACTGAATAATAGTTTGGTGGATTTAATGGCCGCTTGCACTATGTACAGCCGAGTCAGGACTAGTTTGAGAATTGATTATTTATTTATTAACACATACAACAGTTTTAACAGGTATACCCAAGATAACAAATGTAGTCGCAAAATAGCCGCACTTAGAGACGCCACCCACAGACTGATCAAATATCCATTAGTGTAGTAGTAGTAAGGCAACAGGGTTGTTGGGTTTTTATCTAGATTTGTTTTACTAGTAGCTTGGTGTCTGAACGTTTGCTTGATTAATGGCAATAAACTCGAAATTGTTCGAAAAGATAACTGAAAGAAAACAGGTGGGTTTCAAGGTGGGTGACAATAAAAGTCTGACACTCCCTCTTGCTACACACGGAGCGAGGTGAAGTAATAAAAAAAATATCTTCATCACTTCAGGTAGCACCAACTCTACAATAGGTAGTCCCTGTCTAATTCATCGCGAGAAACAATCGTGATGTAAGGTCATACTGTTGGAAAAAAACTGTATAACTTGATTATGAATAGGTAACATGAGTGCTCTCCAAAAGATAAAAAAAGTAAAAAACTAAAACCTGAATATGACAAAAAAAACATCGTTTTTTTTTGTCGTAGTCGGGTTTTAGTTTTATCTTTTTTTTTATTTAAACAATTTTGGTTTTAAATTTAACACACGACTTTTTGTCCGCTAGAGGACGCCATATCGAGTTTTGTGAAACGTCACGTAGCCGGTGTTCAGCGGACAATTAAGACGGTTCTAACGATACCTCATATGTCGAGTTCCGATAAGGAGATTAGGAGCTATGAGGGAACAAATGAACATACTCACATACATACATAGCCTATCAAAATCGTAACCCTCCTTTGGCTTTGCCGTAGTCGGGTAAAGACTAGGTTATTCCTCAAACGATAACATATGATCATTGTTTAGTTAGTAAATGAGCTGGACGACCGTCAAAAAAATATCGTATCGTACACTCCAATGGACACACACTAATTGGTTTCGTTAGTGCACAACTATGGCGGGCCGGCGAGGTTCGCTAACGTAATTATGAAGATACCTCATCCTCTGCCTACCCCGGAAATTGTAATGAATAACTTGCCTGCTTGCAATTTAAAATGCAGAGAAAACGTTCCCAGAATATTGCAGATGGTGGACGTTTAGTGTTTTGGTTTATTCAAACTTCTTCTCGTATATACATCTTAATTCATTAAACCCCGAGTGAACGCTGGCGTTCGCTTGGTCATTGTCTTTCTATTGTGTCTCTAATAACGCTACTCAAAAGGTTAACTAATAAATATGAGCTTTATAGGTATATATAAATATAAAAACTGAAAATAATAATATGTACTCGGGTATAAAAAGAAATCATTGGGCATCAAAAAATTCATCCACATCGATGTCAATGGGAAAAGTGCCCAGAATGCTGACTGGCAGAAAAAAAAAACCGGACAAGTGCGAGTCGAACTCGCGCACTGAGGGTTCCGTACTAACTTACCTATGAAAACAGTTTAATTCCCGAACTGAGTTACAAAGATTTTTCCAAATTACAAATTTACAGTTTTCAGATTTTTTCCTATACTTGTGCTATGAGTCCTTGCCAAAATTCAGAATTCTGAATTTTACCTAGAATCCTAGGTCAACGGGTAGTACCTTATGAATTTTGATTCCCTCGAGAGTGTCGAAATATACGTTTTTTTCAACGGTATCTTTTTTATTTATTTAGAAGTTAGTGTGTTAAGTGATTTTCACAGCTTCAAGGGACCGTAGACTTGAGTATATGGTTTTAATTTCAGCTCGATACCTCCACGCGTTCCTGAGATAAAGTCTTGACAGACAGACAGACAACAAAGTGATTCTATAAGGCTTCCGTTTTTTCCTATTGAGGTACGGAACCAAAAAAAACAAGAATTTGCTGCAACTTAATGCATGCCTTGCAAAATTATTCAAGTGAAATAAAGTAGCAAAACTCCAAGAAACTACATACTAAAACGAGCATTTTGTCTTACAAACAGATGCACATATTTACTAGGTCATCTCGTAAATGGGGCATGGACCCAACCTACTTGTCTACTGTGTTTATCTTGTATATTTTCCTCTTTTTTTCTGTATATAAGTTAATTCGCCTGTCGCCGCCATGGCGCCGGTTCTAACAAACTGTATCATTATGACAACATTTTAGTAGCCGCGGACGAGATATAAAAAGGACATTTGTAAGGGAAATGCAAGGTTCTGTTGCTTAGGAATTTTCATAGGGACGTTTGGGAGAGTTACCAAGGCCCAAAGGGCAACTGAAGGACAAAAAGTGAGCTTTTAGTCAGTCTGTCACGCTGCACCCTACAGAAGGAACATTCCATTAGTTCTACGTAGTTTGAAGTATTTTTGAGTATTCCTGAAGTTTCTTGTACCTACATTCTTTTCAATGGAAATCTACGCTTTGGCATCTTTACATCTTGACAAATCAAAAGTGTGCCTGCATTTGAAATAAATGCTTTGATTCTGTTTCTTTGATTATTTAGTTATTTCGGGTTTCTTGTGTATGTAAGTTTACTTGCATGTTTGTTACTTACGATACAGAAATAATTCCTAGTGTGGAGTAAAGGATAAACTAGAGAAGTTTTGAGGGAGTTGGAAGATTCCGGTCGCTTTTTGTTATTTTTTTATAGCCATGTAAATGGCTGTAACATGGACAGCTTCAATTTAAGTCCAAAAGTTTGCGAGTAAATTAAAAAAGACTAGATAGGTAATGTCACTAATTTTAAATTTTAAAGTATTTAATACAATAAACATGTAAATAAAATTAAAATTCAGAGTCTACGCCTTATATATTTTTTTAAATTTGTATTTGAATGAAAAATTTGGGTCTTATTTTCATAAAACAATAAAAAGTCTATGAAAAAAATCCACAGGGCATAAGATGTGTTTAGGGGTCTGAAAGGATAGCAGATGACCCCTCCCGTCTACCATTTAAATTTGGCACACGGTGTACCAAACACCCTGTATTTTTTTTTCATTTTTCCTGCACTCGTTACCTAATCCCAAAATTCGTTTACAAATAACATAACCGACTAACAGACAAACACAATTAGTATGTGAGTGTAAGCTCGTGACGCGGGCGTCGCCGGGGGGCAGCGTGCACCCTAGACCCCCGACTGCGACCCGTAGGGGTGCAGACGTTTTAAAGTAATGTTCACAGATAGACAGATAGGCCCTATGGTTTTAAAACGATGGAAGTTTGTGGGGTTTGCTATAGTTTTTGAGGGAAGGGAAGGTTTTGAATCGTGGTTGTATTTAGGTGACATTTTACAAGTTGCTACAAATTGCAACAGATAATATTATATATTGCACACTTTTAATGAGCAATAGTGAGCTTAGTGGTAATGGCCTCGATTTAGGAGTTGTAGGTCGTGGTTTCAAATACGAGCCAGAGCTTTATTTGTCACCATTGTTCTTAAAAGGAAAAAAAAATATCATAAGAAAACCGCCATATCCTAGAAGATTTTTAATTTAATGAAATAAACTAGTGCTTGACTGCGATCTCACCTGATGATAAGCAGTGATGCATTCGATGATGGTGAATGGCACTAGTTTATTAAGAGCCTATTTACTCTAGCCTTGAAGACACTTAAATTATAACCGGACGGGCAGATCAGTGATTCGAAGACATATGTGACATCCATCAACCTGCACTGGGCTACCGTGGTAGATTACAGTCCATTTCCTCTTCTAGAGAGGAGGCCTGAGTCCCAGCAAGTGAAGAACATTACAAGGCTTGGTATATATTATGCACCTATGTTAGCCACCAAGGACCGGAAGACGCAGCGTTGGAAGATCTCCCACAGGGCAGGGCAAGAGCTCTGCTGTGTCCCTACAGTTTGCTGATATCTCTTTGAGGAATGCGTGGAACACTACGAGCTGTCGTCGACTTGGGCTCACTCCAGACTGGTTACCTGACGGCAGGACGGCGATCTACCTATTGCTCGTCGTCCCCTACCCCGCACTTTATAAGGCATGCAAATTATTTCTCTGTTCGATAATAATTAAACTCTAACAGTATTTCTACTATCAACAAAACAGGTCTCAGATAATGGCAAACCGTGTACCAAGTAAATCTTATACTTTTTCTTCAGAGAAAGTGAGGTCAGAGCTTAATTACCCTATATTGGCCGTAATCGTGATGGTAATGGCAATATCCACACAATTACAAGACTGTTTAGAACAGTCACGAGGAATAGGCGGCTTTCTCCAGGTAATTGTTTCCTTACCTAGTGGTTATTTATTTTCTATTAATGAGTAATTATTGGGTCTTGATGCAGATCAATAATTTTCTGGAAGAAAACTCAACTTTGAGTTAAGCTTACATGAACTCCACATATATTGTATTAGTGAGGAAGAGTGGCAGGCAGTCGCTTCCTTCTGCGAAGCAGTAATGCTAGCAAAGGAGGTGGCCGATCGCGTGAGACAAATGGATTGTTTTAAAGTGTTACTGAGTTACTGTGACCCTCGCAAAGGGCACCTAAAGGAAAACTGAGCATTTCAGTCGGTAAAAGTCTTTCTCCCGCTCTTGGTGAAAAAAATACCTGACGGTGCAATTTCTGATCGTTCTAACTAACCTACAGCTATTCCCCAGAACTTTTAATTGAATAACTACGTATAATATTTTCATAACTATTTCCACTAAACTTTCCACCTCTGCATGAACTCCACTCGTTTATTAACCAGCTCAAACTATCGATTTTTGAACCGCAACCCTATCCGCTGCCCTCGGTAACTGTGCCCTTGCACTTCGTTGGGGTGTAGCTGAATTATTGTTTAAAGGGGCTGGCCTTTTAAAGCGGGAAACCCCAGCTATTGTGCATAGCCGATTTCCTGCTATCCGCCATTTTAATGTCCTTCCAGCGCGAGCTTGCTTTATACGTGTGTAGGTGATACGGTGTACGTTTTGGGAGGTAGCGATTGGTTTGGTTCTTCAGCGATAATTCGACATCAAATGCGAGGAGGTGTGCGTTACTGCTATTTTATATGACACAGCACTTTGAGTTTAAGTATACCGTAAAAAAGTTTACGTGAACTTACACAAATCAAATCAAAGCAGAGCATTTATTTCAAATAAATCAGGCAGAAAAAATATGTCCAAAAATGTTGATCTCTAGCGGATAAGCGGAGAAAAACGTGCAAGAATCCCCATCATCTCTCTTTAAAATAATTTACGATTTAAAATCATGTAAAAAATCTATTTCGTGTCGCTTCTATCATGTGAGAACAATGCAAATAAATAAATTGAAATAAACAATTCGAAATACAATAGCTCACACACTCACTCACACTCTTGGTGAAATAGACAACTATATATAGGGTCTACACAGGTACCATTTTCTTTTTTTGTTATTGGAGGAAAACCTTCAAAAGGCACCTGGGCTTTTAGGTAACGACCTTTGGACTGTGGGATTTTTACTTGACTAAAACAACCATCTGTCTGGATGACCCACAAGCACATGGCATGAAAGTCATGACCTCTTAAAAGACCACCCCAAACCCCTTCTGGTCAATGCCTGTTAGAGAATATTCCCATGGAGACTGTGAATGAGACTTTCATGAGCCTCTCTGTGGACAGCAGCATGTCATCGCATTTCATAGAGTCACTCCTGAGTCCTCCAGATCGCTCGCAACCCCGAAGTCCCACCTACCTTAAAAGGTGCAGGCGGGATCCACACTCTAACGATCTCGCTCCAGTTTCCTCCAGTTTTCTATCTCCCTAACATAGCTGTCATTACTGCTGGTAGAGACAGGTCTAGCTCGATCTTGGCGACCTAGACCTGCCGCTCAGATATCTAGATCTTGTTCAATTTCATTGTTTTTTTTTATTGATATGAACTAGTTCTTGACTGCGATCCCGCCTGATGGTAAGCACTTAAGCAGTGATGCAATCGTTGATGGTGAATCGCATTGGTTTACTAAGAGCCTATTCACTCTAGCCTTGAAGACACCTAAAATTATAATCGGACAGGAAGACCGAATTGTTCCAAGTCTTCGATGTATGCGGTATTAAACGACGAGGTGAAATGCTTAGTCTTTCACTGACCTGCTGCTGTTCGCGCCGAACGCCTTGAGTAGGCCACGCCTTCGACGTAATCTTAACGCTCAGTCTCGTGGTCAGAACAAAGGAATCGGAGGCGTGGCCTACTCGAGGCGTTCGGCGCGAACGATACGATTGTGACTTGGCTAGGGGGGCTGTTCGCTCATCACTTGCGCCGCGCACAATTTTTCAGTGTGTTTAACATTAAGGTATGGACACACAGTCGTGTGTGTGATCACTCCACAGCTTTTATTACTGTTCGCTATATTTTTCTATTGTTGTCATGTCCGCCCTACAGGGCACCCAGCCTGTGTCACGTTTAGAGCATGGCACTGCTCTTTTTTAAGTGCCTTTTTAATACTTGAGTGGTCTTCAGTTCACGTTTTAGTGAGGCCTGTGGCGGTTTTGCTTGTAGCTGTTTGAGGAAAATAATTTAGAGAAATTATGTAGATCATTATTTATATTATTGATGGTTTTAGGTATGAATGAGAACAAGAAACAATAAAAACTATCAAAACAAAAAGAAAACATTGTTCAGTTACAATCAAAACATACCTTTTCAAAGGGCCTAATTCAATTTGATTGAATAGCTGGTTATATAGTAAGCTATTTGCAAATTACCAATTGGCAGATTTTGAAATAGCGGTCATTGACCCTACTCTCTACTACATTACATTATTATTTATTTATTTATTTACTTAAACTTCATGTACAGTGGTGTTACATAAACGGTCGGTAGAGAATGCCTTGTGGCATTAAGCCACAAGGCATTTTCTACCAGTAAACCATTGGGTTAAAAAAGACAACATTGTGGTAGGTGTGCACAATAAATAAATAACAGATATTGGAAATAGAATGTAGTATCGTTAAATTAAGTGGCTTATAATAATAAAATACGTATATATGCTAATATAATCAACCATTACCACCATATTATTGCCATTCATAATTTCAAAAACAGAAATTAAGAAAAAAACTGTCATGAATCGACCTCTACTTTTTCTAGTACATAATGAAAAACCATTGTTTGTTTGTTTTGTTTTTCGGGTTTCTATGCTGATATATTAGGAAAAGATACTTTATTCCACCACCCTTTTAAAGGTTGAATTTTCAATAACCTCTTCTTAGTTTTCTCCTTCGTCATAGTCCCAGAAGTTTCAGCTGTGAGTGATATGTCAGTCAGTTTCTTATACACCACAAATTTTTAATTAGTAAAAATAGTTAAAGGGCTTATCAGAAAAGGTCTTGTTATTATTTACGTAGAGTCTCAATAAATAATATTATTAAACAGCAAAGTTATTTGCGTTTGTTTATATCCTAAAATGTCACTCAATTTATGGAAATATTGTACAGGCTATTGATTAAGTTATGAATAAATAAATGACGATCATAGTGGAAAAACACTGCGCGTAGTATTTTCTAGTAGCAACTGTTATGAATGATTGATTCTATTATCAATTTACCAATTATGACAAATCTTCGTGGACAATATTGGGATTATTTTTTTTTACTTTTGACTACAAAAATATGATCAGTAACGGGTATAGACGGGAGCTCCATTTTTTTCTGTACTAATTAAAAAATAGGGGTGTATATAGATGAGATGATCAAGTTCAACAGTAAAATATATCAATTGTATGAGGGTCAAATGCACACCCATTTAAATCATTGGTTACCAATAATCCGTATTTTGTAATTCTCTACTAATAAAGTAAAAACGGAGAGCAGTGGTGGCCGAGTGGTAACGACTCCGACTTACGACTTGTATGTCACGAGTACAAACCCAGCCAGGCGCATTACTTTGTGTAATTTATTTCATCAGCACTGCTCTCAAAACGGTGAAGGAAAACATCGTAAGGAAACCGGCATGACCCAGAACCAAAAATTCGAAGACATGTGACATTCACCATTCCGCACTGGTCCCGCGTGGTGGATTACGGCCCATTCTCTCCTAGAGAGAGGAGGCCAGAGTCATAGCAGTGGAAACATTGAAAGACTGGTTTAGCTAAAGTATAAAGCGTTTATGCTATGAAAACCAAGAAGAAAAATTTAACTTTTCCAAACATCTTTCATTATACTATATCACCGCTATCGTGTACTTAATTTTCGCAAGACCAACTTCAAAACAAAACTCCTTCATGTCAGTAGGTATGGCAGTATGAGATACTTAAACCATATTAAACTATCAGGGGTCTGTCAGTCCGTCATTTAGCGGTTATTACGAGAGGGTGAGCTCTGTAATCTTCGCGGAGGACTCTCAAACGTAGATGTATCTTTGCAGTTATGTTTTGGATCAACTCCGTGTTGAATAATGTGACATTTACTATGGCATTTAGTTATGACTACATAAAGAAAAAGAAAAGACATTTATTAAACACAGACACACTTGACTTAAGATCCTATATCCTCTAGCTGGGGCAGAAGGTGTAGACAGTAGTCATCCATCGCGACTGGTCTTAAGCTCTACACTTCACCTCGCTTCATGACAGTCCGATGGCCGTCGCTTCTGCCAACACGGTGTGTCACCAGGTTTGCCGAGGATGGCCGTGCTTCCTTTTCCCTTGAGGATTCCAGTCAAATGCCTGTTTAGGTATATGATCGGAATTCCTCCTAAGTGTGTGACCAATCCATCTCCGTTCTGGGACCAGAACTCAGTACACAGACACACATAATGAAGAAAATAACTTATGTAGAAACATAAATTTTAATTAAATAAAAAAAAGCAACAAACATTCAACAAAGAAAAACACAAAAAGGTTAAGAAAAAAGACTACAACCTTGAAGAGCACATCGTAACTGGCATGGTTAGCACAGAAAACTAGGCAGAAGTGGACTTACTAATAATGTGTTAAAATGTCAGAGAAAGGGATGGAGCTATACAGGGTGTAAAGCTCCGTGTTAACAGTTCAGTTTAGGTCGTAAAATGGATCGCGTCATGAGGTCATGTTACGGCTTCTGGTCAGCTCCGTACTGGAGCCGTCAGAGATGGCGAGACACCATCAGTAATAAGGTAATCCAACGGGAACTTCACGACCCCCAGTAATGAAGTATACGACTCGAGGTTCCGGTATAGTATAGCATAGTAAGCCTTATAATGTTCCCAATACTGGGACTTAGGCCTTCTCGCTAGGAGAGGGAATGGACAATGCGAGTTGTTAGTTGTCACATGACTTCGAAGCTTTGGATTTGATTCTAGGACCTGCCGGTTTCCTCACGATGTTTTCCTTACCATTTTGAAATAAGTGGTGATAAAATAAATTACGCAAAGTAATGCGGCTGGCTGGGTTTGAGTACACAACCTACAACTCGTAAGTCGGAGCCGACGTGGCGTCAAGTTAACACAGCAAGTTAAATTGACATAAACGCCACGTCGGCCCCGACTTAGGAGTCTGTGCGCATTACATTGATTTGAGATCTATTTTAGTTAGGTGCTTTGTTTTTTTTTTAAATATATATAGGTATATACATTAGTAATGAATTGTTGATTTTAATTTGTGTGTAACAAGGAATTACCATGTTTAAGAACGATTTGAAATACTTTTTTTCTTTCAGTAATCACTACAAAAGTAGTTGTGTAAATGCTAAATATAGAATTGATTAGGTACACTTTTGTTCGTGCGAGGCGTGAAATAATTATTGCGGATTTGATACTTAAATTAGACTGTGGAAACTTGGTTCTTAATTGGCTTTTGAAATGAGTTATATTCTTAATCAAAAAGCAATTGGTTTATTATTGAAACTAGTCTAGTTTATTTTAGTCTATGGGTCATGAAATTCAAATTATATGGAATTAGAAGTTTGCTTTTAAACACCAGCTGTCTAATCGTCAGGTTGTGTCTAGTTAATTAGTTAGTTCTATGTCAATGAAGTTCTAATTTTTTCTTTAGATTTTTTTAGTAAAAGGAAATCAAGTTCAAATGGTTTTAAATATACTTTCATTTATAGTTACATGGTGGGTTTTTGACATGGGTCAGTATGATCTGGTACTATAACTGGCATCTATTATATAAAAGGAGAAACTGACTGACTGAAATATCAACGTGCAGCCGAAACTAATAGGACTAGGAGTGTAAAATTTTACACTAGACCTTCTATGACTTAGGTCCTTTTATGAGTAAGAGAGGAATTTTCAAAATTTACCCCCTAAGGGGATGAAACCCGGTCCAAATTTTGTATGAAGAAACCTACTTTCAAGCGTGTGAAACCGCTGGCTGAAGCCAGTAAACAAGTAATATAAGCATATTTTAGCATTTTTTTGCCATCTGTAATTTTTTTCCAAAATCTGTGAATACAGTTCATAATATCTTGAAAAGTTATGGAGTGTCTCCTAGGAACGTTTTCCTGTAACTATAGCGGTTAAGGTACCTGCCCATACGAACCCGTCTCAAAAATCAACCTTGTATAAAAAGAAACGGCCTAAAATTTTGTATGAAAATCCGTAATTTTTGAAGAAAAGTAGATCTATGTTACCTCAAATTTAACGCGATCAAAGCCGCGGGCATAGTAGTACCATCCATCAGTAATACCTTAAAACTAAACGTAGGATACCGAAAGTATTTATAGCAAGATAACCGCCATAACAAACAAGCCCTGTCCCCAGTCGGGACGGGCGTTTAGCGGCATTAAAGAACATTTATCGACCGGAGGGGACACGCGATCATTTTTAGATTATAACCGCTCCAGATATACGAATTAATTAACGACACAAACCAATACATCCAGATCTCTGTCACTATAAGAGTCCCCTTTAATTTCATCATTATTCTTTGATCCCCGCGGGGCGCGGCGGCTCAAACCGGCTCAAACTGGTTATGGCTGGTTTGCGTCGGTCATAACTGGACGTTCTTTGAGGGATTATGGATGGAATGTGTTTGTGAAGGGGGATGAGACGTTTTTGCGTAATTAGTGGTGCAAGTGGGCTTCTTGATAAGTGCCACTTCGGTGCAGTGTGGGTGGTAATGGATATTATGTAAGAGGATTACTTTAGATCTGGCAGAAGAGACAAAATAAGCTCCTAAGAGTTTGTAAACCTAAAAGAATTCATAGAAGTTGAAACAGACGTTGTAAGTGAATGAACGAATGAATCTACAGACAGCAAAATATTGGAACTCCACTCTGTTCATTCAATCAAAAACATGTCTGAAAAATAAATTCAAACGAAATCCTGCACACGTTTTCAGCAAATATAAAATTTTCCTCCCATTTCTGACCATAGTATGAAAAGTTAAAAGACGATATTAAAGCATAGGGGTTGTTACACAATGGGTAACAGGTACGGAATGCAGGAATATCATTCAAAAAGTGACGGGAAATGGGAAAATCAAAATTCTCATCCGCTATTCAAAACAGATAGGTAACCGTGACGTGGAAGGGGGAACGCACAATGACCAACGGTGTAACGAAACAGGAATATACCGGTTCTTTTTATTTATTTTTTTAAACACGAAAGCGAATGGAATTTTGAAGCGGAAATGTTCAGGTAGTATGTTTTGAGCTGTACAGTAAGTATGCATGATGAAATAAATATTGAAGAGTATAATGAAAGAAAATAAGTTGTTGTATATTTATTCTAGTTACACTGAAAAATCTATTTTTAGCCATAAAAACTGTAATACACATGTTTTATGTATCTCAGTTTCTGGCATACCGTAAGACGGGGTGAATAGAAACGCAGAGGTGAATAAAAACAAAACTTTGGTTAGGTTTTTCATTTTGATACCATATTATCGGCTTCTAACAAAGCATCGACTTTTTAGAATAAAAGTCCTTAATAAATTGATATAGTTAAATGCTGCAAAAAATATTCAGATATCGTGAAAATACCCTTTGAAGTTTTGTTTCTTTTTACCCCTGAGTTTCTATTCACCTCATTTGACTGTACCTAAGTGAAGAATATGGTCAACAGTAAGTAGTGTAGTGTACTTACAAGGTGCAGTTTTGAATTATGTATGTGATTCTCGACTGGAATCAATAACAAAATGGGTAGGCATTTTCTTTTAATTTTATTGAAAGTGTCTCGTACAGGCACACGACACTCACGCATACAGTGACATGACGCGCGATTATTCACAACGGGTTATTCTGTTTTTTTTGAACCGGTTATTCCGAATAATACTCAAAATTATAAAAAAAGAAACTAAAATAACAGGTATCATTGAGTAATGACCATGTATCGTACTTTTATGACTATTTACGAGTTTTATATTATAACAACCTCTTCAATTTTTGAGCAGATTCAAAACTGTTCCTTGTATTTGAAGCCGTGCTTTTTCATCACGTTACCTACGATTAAATACTGTGTAGAGTGTAGTCAGCACAAGCATTTTTTTCATTAAGTTGGTGTCTCGAATATTTGTGACGGTGATTTATAATATACAATGACAAAATTATCAAAAAAAAAATCGGAAAATTTCCAAAGTTGACTGAAAATCTTATAAAACATTTATTTTCTATGTGAAATTTTATAAACAAAACAAAAACATGGTTACGGTTGAAAACCTAATCGGAAACAAACATCACGGCTGGTAGAGTCTATTGTGGGTCCATCTTACTCACTTCCCCTAACTTTTCATCGAAAAATGGGGGAGAGAACAATGCAGCCGCCCATAATGAAATATTTTGAATATTTGTATTTGATTCCTCTTAAAAGTCTATATTAGAACGCCAGTCTAACTTGACCCTTCGAAAGAAAAATTTTTATCAGTCCACGGTTGGTAGGGTTCATTTTGCGTTGGGCAGGGGAGAAGGCGGGGTCTTTCGTGAATTTTTAATTCCACAGTTTAGAGGATATTTGTTCAGGAATTTGCGCTATGAAGATAAGTTTTTATTTGTATTTTATGTTTCATATACGTGGGCACACCGTCTCGATGGAGGTCGTAAAGACTGCCTGTCTGGTCACAGAATGCTGAGCTTGAAGAATCGATTTCGGTGTAAATTGGAAAATGTAATCGTATTATTGACATGTCTTGTCTGTCTGTCTAAATCCACACGAAGTTGACTAAGCTAGAATGCATTTCGATTTTGAAGGTTCAGTCAGCAAATGAGGTAAGTAAACAGGATCGTCAGATATAGTTTAAGTTTTAAGGTGAACCGATGGATAGATTTTGATTTTATTAATGAGTTGTTTATTTAGTATAGCATAGTCGGCCTTATAATGTTCCCACTGTTGGGACTCAGGCCTCCTCTCTAGGAGAGGGAAGGGGCCGCAATCCACCACGCGGGCTCAGTGCGGGTTGGTGGATGTCACATGTCTTCGAATTTTTGGTTCTAGGACATGCCGGTTTCCTCACGATGTTTTCCTTCACCGTTTTGAGAGCGTGGTGATAAATTAAATTACACAAAGTAATGCGCATGGCTGGGTTTGAACCCGCGACCTACAACTTGTAAATCGGGGCCGTTATTACTCGGCTACCACTGCTCACATTTTTTTTTAGAATTTAATTAAGTTTTATTCATATCCATCCCTCACTTTCCATGAAAACTGTAACTATTTCTGACGACCCTGGTTACGTATCTCCTTTTTTGACTGTACATTATTTTTAAATGTCTAATAATAATAGTCTTTGGAACCAACGTAAACCATCGGACCTGCAGTAGTGAGCAAATAAATTCTTCATCAGAATTAAAATATAATACCTACATATTTTTTAGTATTAATTTTCAAACGCGCCAAAATCTATAATCTTGGTTGACGTTTATAGTTTTCTTTTGGTAATTTTTTTGCTTGGATAATAAGTCCTTTAAGCCATATATCTTCATAGTCACTTTGTTCACCTTTAGCATGCGGATGTAACACATTCTAATACTTTTGCAGAATACAAAAATTCCCACCAAAAACTCCGACGTTAATAGAATCTGGAAGCTGATAATGAACGTGTCTTACCTCAAGTGCTGATGAAAGTGACGCCTTCTCCTGCTTCAGAGTTTCCACGCGGCTTTTGTATTGCAGCAGCGATCGCACTGTCTCTTCCATCCTGCAACAACGAAGAGAAAACCGAATAAGTAATGTTTTTTTATAGAAATCAATACACAATTTTTTTTTTTGTTGTAGGAAATCATTAAATGACTTCTTCTGTTCCTGGTGGACCGGGAGGGAGTGTCATACTTTTACTGACTAAAATAAGTTCTTTCAGTTGCCCTGAACAATCCGCAGCCCTGGCAGACATCGGCCCTAACTGAACCCGTCAATTTTGCTGACACGCGTGAAGCACAACGCGCCGTCGATTCGAGCTTGGTTCTTACAGGACGGCTAGATGGTGAGCTACCCATTGCTCACCGTCGCCGTCGCACGGGACGAAGACGAGGATGATTTATGAAGGTTTCCTTTCATAAATCATCTTCTAAAACAATTTTGAATTATCTATCGACTTTTCTATAACTACACTTTATAACACAATTGTTTTAGAGTGTAAAGGAAAACTTTGACTGAATCTCGCTCCGGTGACCGTAAGTTTCTGATAACGGCCGTATCAAACACTCCGCAAGACCATTACCGGGCTAGTCTGGTAAGTTGTCGCACGTGCTTGGAATGTGTAACTTAGCATCCTTTTCACTTATAGCTAACTTATTTGTTGACTTCTTCGATGTTTAGTTAGATTTGAACAAGTCTGTACTCCATCTACACTTTATAAAGAGATAAAGCAAAGGAGAAGAAGAAGGGGTGGAGGTATTATGTGTATATGTATGTTTATCAGTTGTCTAGTACTCATAACACCAGCTCTGCTTAGCTTGAGACTAGACGGCGTTGTGTGATAGTTGTGAAATATTATATTATATGTTGTCTTGATAAAATCTACAAGTCCGTGATAAGACCTGTCATACTGTATGGATCAGAATGTTGGGCTGTGAAAAAGACGGATGAAAAAAGATTGCATGTAGCGGAGATGAGAATGTTGAGATGGATGTGTGGTGTGACGAGAATGGATAAAGTGAGAAATGAATATATTAGAGGAAGTTTGAAAGTGGCGCCAGTTACTGAAAAGTTGAAGGGGAACCGTTTGTCTTGGTATGCTCATGTAAAGAGGAGAGATGAAACACATGTTACTAAAAGAGTTATGAGTATACATGTGGATGGGTGGAGAGGGAGAGGGAGGCCAAAGAAAAGATGGATGGATTGTGTGAACAGTGATATGAAAGAAAAGGAAGTTAGTGATAGTATGACGGTTGACAGGATAGAATGGAAGAAAAAAACGTATTGCGCCGACCCCAAATAAGATGGGACAAGGGCAGGAAGATGATGATGTTGTCTTGATAAGATGCCTTTTGAGGCATCATATATTTCAGCAATCATTTTCAGGAGGCGGTGCTTAGAAGGAGCTAAAAGATCATTAAGTATATTTTTTCTTTACCAAACCGTCTGTTTTATCAAAGAAATTATACCAAAAACGCAAACACAAAAGACAAACGATCTTATAAAACAGTTCATTATGCAGATGGATCAAACTGGCGAGCTGAAGATTTGCATACCCCGCGACAGAGCAGGACAAAAGACGTTTCTTCAAAGTAAAAGAAAGAGGGTAGAAGTGCACTTGACGCACGTCGGCACTTCATTAGGAGGAGACGTCCGTTCGCGAGAGCGTATCAACGTCAAATGACGGCTAAGTGAAGAAATATGGGAGTTGTCTATTTTTTGTGTTGCTATTTTAAATAATGAGAATTAGTGACGCGGGCACAGTTTTTCAATGTTTTGGTTTATTTTTTGCTTCTGAAATTTCACTCAGTTTCGCATTCCACTTAGCATAGCCAATAGCATAAACAGCCTTATAATGTTCCCACTGCTGGGACTCAGGCCTCCTCTCTAGAAGAGGGAATGGGCCACAATCCACCACACAGGCCCAATGCTGATTGGTGGCCACACATGTCTTAGAATTTTTGGTTCTAGGACAGGGATGGCGAACATTTATTGATGACGGTGCCATTAACTATTCTAAAATAAAAATGAAAAAACCAAAGCGTGACAAACAATTTTTTTTGCTGCTTTATTGAAAAAAAAAGCTTTTTATTAAACTACTAATTTAACTTTTTTGCATCCCAAAATTTGTAAAGCAAGTGTATTTTTCATATAAGTGAAAGTCAGTGTGATTTCTGTTGTTGCAAATTATCTAAATGCCAAGTAATTTTAAATAGGTGTGCCCGAATTTCATTGCAACGTGCCACTGTTGGCATGCGTGCCAAAGATTCGCCATCCCTGTTCTAGGACATGCCGTTTTCGTCACGATGTTTTCCTTCGCCGTTTTGAGAGCAGTGGTGATGAAATAAACTACCCATATGCGTCTGGCTAGGTTTGAACCCGTGATCTGCAAACTCTTAAATCAGGGCTGTTTCTATTGGGACTGCTCGTTTGTAAAAATATTTTTGTAATTACCTTCGTAGGTATATCAGAACCACATCCCATATTTTGTTGTTGGTGAAGTAAACAAGAATCTTAATCGGATTTCCTAATACCCGTTTTAAATGAACGTAAACAGTCTGAATTATGAAAACGCTCATCGCGAAGCCACAATGCCACTGTTTTAATCTCAGAAATTAATCAACGTTGAGTTACAATTTTAATACTTAATTATGCTGAAGCTGTATTAAGGGGTAGGTGTAAGGGTAGCTTGCAAAAGTTAATTTTCTTCTGTTCTTCAGCACTTTGTGGTTGAGTAAAAAATGGTTTACCACAGTAACAAATATGTATTTACCGAAGTAAAATTACTGAAATTTATCAGTACGTTTCTTAAAGACTTAAAGCAAGAGTCTGGTAGTCCAAGTAGTTTTTTTTTATTGTTGATAGGTTCGCGCTTGACCGCTATCTCACCTGATGGAAAGCAACGATGCGGTCGATGATGGAGCGCGCTTACCTAGAAGTAACCTATTCACTCTTGACTTAAAGTCTCCCAGGTTGTAGCCATCAGGAAACACAGATTCCGGCAAGGAATTCCACTTCTTACGCACAATGAATGTGTTAAACAAAAAATACAAATCTATTCTCTTATTAAAATTACTATAGATTTGTTACAGAGGCGAATATATTGTTAATAACATAGAAGTAAATATTTACTAGTGTATTGAAAAAAAAAAAACAAATTTAGGCCCATTAATATTCAAAACCAAAGTTCGCAAGCTAATTCGTAAGAAGTTGGCTGTAGTATCATCACAGCGTTAATGTTTTCCAATTGCCGATATGGACCAATAGTTTGACTATATTAGTATAGGTTTGTAGTTTATTGTATAATCGTAATACGTCTATGGTTTATTAGTAGGTATTTTTATAAATATATAAATATTGTAACATCTTTTTTTATAAAAGAGTAACTATGGAGTTTCTAGACGGTTCTTCTCAATAGGAAATGACCAATTTGGAACCATGCACTAGCTTCTTACGTTTTATAAGTTCCCATGTAGGCCTATGTGAAATAAAAATTGTTGAATTTTATTACCTTTTTTCTCTATTATTGCACCTAACTCTTTTTTCTCTGCATCACCTAAAGGTTGACTGGTAGAAAATGCCTAAAGTATTAAGGTCACCTCTATACTTTTGCATTTAAATTTTGCAGACAAATTGAACGCATTTCCCTTAAATCTATCGAAGCCGTATTAAGGTTTTCCATCACAAAAGGCCTTGAGAGCCGTCTTAGAAGATAATGCCTGAAACAAAAACCCCTCGTAATGATTATTTCACCCTCTTTTAATTATTAATACACCGTTGAGGGCCAAGATTACAGCATTAAGGGACGTAAAGGGTATTACGAGGTAACACTAAATATTATGTTTAGTACCTGGAGAGAACCGGTCGAATTGTTCTGCAAATGGAGCTGGTGTCGTTTGGGAGATTTGGTTAGTTTATTTGATCAAGCGATATGATCAAATAAACTAACCAAATCTCCTATTACTATTTATGATAAGGTTATCCTGGTTTTGCCGTGGAGCTACCCTAATAGGAACTTGTGGGCTTGCGGACGGCGAGCAATGGGTAGCTCGCCGTCCGGCTGGCCGGACCGAGCCTAAGTCGTCGACGCGACGGCGCGTAGTGTTCCACACGCGCCTCAAGGGGGTGTCAGCAAAACCGTAGGCAGCAGGGTCGAAGCCTTCTGGGGCCATGGGTTCGCTTCTGAAAGGTAAGCCCAGGGTGCTGAAACGCAAGGCAAAGGAGGAACATAGGAGTGGGTTTTAGTCAGTAAAAGTCTGACACGTCCTCCCACTCCACGCTAGAGCGCAAAAGTCGTTGGATGACTTCCCATTAAAAAAAACTCATAAAGCACGATTTTAAAGAAGAGCATTTTTCGCCTGAATCAGGTGCAGGAATCTCCCGAACTTACCATGTTCAGTGAGGATCTGCGTCATGCGGGAGGTGAGGAAGTCGTAACGCCTCTCCAGCCACTCCTCAAAGTAGGGACTTACCGCCATGATGGCGTGTTCAAATCCCGCAGCCTTTACATTGAAGGCCTGTTTGTTGGTCTAGTGATCAGATCCTAATTGCTATGCCAAAGGTCGTGGGTTCGATTCCCAGCCAGGATAACTGTTTGTGTTATGAGCACGATCTTTGGTTCTGTGTCTGGGTGTATTTTAACTATAATATGTAAGTATTTAGAAATAGATAAGTATGTTTATCAGTTGTCTAGTACTCATAACACAAGCCCTGCTTAGTTTGGGACTAGATGGCGTTGTGTGACAGTTGTGGAATATTAATAATTTATTATTATTAACTTAATACATAATACATACATATATCTAAGTTACATTTACCTTGGTATTCTCGTTTAGTAAACGAACAGTTGAAGACAAGTCAAGAATAGTTTTTGTGGCATGAGGCGATGAAAATCATATGAATCCTTTATCCTCACAATTGAAGAATTGGGCCAATCCGCGCTAGCTCGCCTCTCCATTATTAACTCGTTTCATAGCGAGTCCTTTTATTATAAAGCTGGCAACGGAATCCATTTCACAGATCTCGAATAATGGAACTTTTTCAATAACTCCGAATAGAATGAGTTCTCTCCACCAAGCTGTAAGAATATTTTTTTCTTACTGGCAAATCAGATTCTTTGATGACAGTTTTAAAGTTTTAAAATATAATAGTTTTTTATTATATTTGCGTTTGGGTAGATTGAATCGCAACTATTTTTTGTTTTTTTCTAGTTTTATTTTTTCTTAAACCTAAACCTTACCTGACCAGACAGATAACTGTTTTTTTCCTTAATGATCAACTTATTTAAGGATATACGTGTTTACATTACTGGATAGCCGCAGACTACACACGTATATTTTTGGTAAAACATGCCAAATTATTATTTACAAAGCAAAAGTTACCAAATCACGAAACTCAAGTCAAACTTTCAAAAATAAAATTAATCATTCTAAAATTAATTTCTGGGGCAGACTGCAATTGAGCCTTTTTTGCGTATTTCCCACGTGGCGTATCTAGTTGGCCGGTTCGGGGGTCGATTACCTTACGCCAGCCTTATTACAGTGTAATTTAATGTTTTGTTTTTTTTTTCGACAGTGTTTTTTTTCGTGGGCAATGTTTTACTGCGGCCAGTCACGGCAGTATCGACCGGGGTGTGTTCCTATTTTTGATTAATATCCACATGTTTGGAAGGTAGAAGGAATTTTTCGGAAATTGGTTGGGGATGATAGTATTAAGGTATAAATAAGTGTTGTTATTTACTTGTTACATTAATAATAATAATTGTTTTCTTCTCACCACATAAAATGTTTACAATATAAAGGAGCTTAATTTAAAAGTACTCGATACAGAGCAAAATTTTTTGTGAAAATGTGGTGGCTGTGATATGCCTCAAACAGTTTTGAACCTATCCCCTGAACTAGGTACCTGCATCTCAGGGGAGGGGGGGGGGGTGTTCAGCCATAAGTTTGCATGATATTTACAGAGTGCCACTACTATATAGATAAGTCGGTATTGCGAGTGAGAGTGGTGTCTAATTGCAAAAATGTGGGAGAAAGAATGTAGGAACCAATGTATATGTATGTGTATTTAGAGTGTAGAGTCTGAGTGGGTATGATATTGTGGTTATGTAATAAAGGTAATAAGATTTTCTGTTTCTAAGTAATCTAATTGTAATAACCAGCTCTTAACCGTAAGTTTTGCATCATGTGTACTTAGTTTAATTATGTTTATTTTTTTGTAAACTTGTACACATTACATTGTATTTTAGTTAAAGAGAAAAGGGGCTGCGTTTGTTAGTCAATCAGTCAGTAATGTTAGTCTTGCGAGCGAGAAAGAGGGATGGATCTATGCACCCTATATAGCTCCATCCCTTTGACAGTTCAGTTTAGGTCGTCAAATGGATTGCGTTAATACCTCGTGGGGCCTCTGACCAATAAAATGAATCGAAACGTAATATAGACCGTCGAAAAAAGGCACTCAGACACAAAATCACTGTCGTTGAACTCTAAACGATCTTTTTTACTACGAAAATCCAAAAAGGGAGTATTAAAACCTCGGTAAACAATTACCATTTTTTACAAAGCTAGCCAAACATGGCGGGTCTGTCCCCAGTCCCCCTGGCCGCGACAAATTACGTCGCATTCAACCCTTGACCAGATGAGAGCTCGTAAATCTTATCTATTAAAACCTGTGTCGGTAGTACTGCGGTGTGGTGCAAGGGAAGGGAATGCAGCGATCAGAGAAAGTGACGTTGGTAATGTATTGTGTTGCCGAATAGATAAACGTGATCATAACTAAGAAAATCATGTATGTATGTATGTATGTATCCTACATACTAAAATACAGAAATGTCAGTTGGATTGCTGTATTTTTAAATTTTTATGATTCTAGGGAATACGCATCAATTCTTATTTTTTCTTACATATTATAAAACAAAGTCTTCCACCGCGTCTGTCTGTCGGTTAGCGATAAACTAGAAAACTACTGAATGGGTTTTCAGACAGAGTGATTCATGAGGAAGGTTTAGATATAGATATGTATAATTCATGCATATTATAGTAGAAAAAAACTGGGACAGTGCAAGTCGGACTCGCGCACAGAGGGTTCCGTACAAACTGACATATGTATAGTTCCATTCGCGAATGAATCTCGAAGATTTTTCCGAATCGCAAAACGTTTTTTTTGTGATTTGACAACAAATTTACTGTTTTCAGATTTATTCCTATACCTGTACTATAAGACCTTGCTTTATGCTAAATTTCAGGATTCTGGATCAACGGGAAGTACCTTATGAATTTTGATTTCCTTAAGAGTCGAAATTTACGTTTTTTGCGACATAAACGGCCGTACCTTTTTTTTTAGTTAACTAAGAAGTTTTTTTATTTTGTTTTTTTCACAGCTTCAAGAGACCGCAGGCCTGAGGAGTATACTATAGGTATTAATTTTAACTCGATGCCTCTACGCGTTCCTGAGATAAAGGGTCTTGACAGGCAGACAGACAGACGGACAACAAAGTAAAAAACGGAACCCTTATAGGATTATAAGGGTTCCGTTTTTGAGGTAAAGATCCGTAAAGAATAAGATCAAATACATACAATGCTCTAAGTAAAAAATATAAGCAAACGAATGGTTCATTTAAAAACGCTTCTAGCTGACATATTAGACCACATCTCCCCCATATCGATGTATTTGCCTAAACGCGGGGATTACATTCAAGGCACGCTCCACACATTGTCGCTAACGTCACAGAGTGTACCAGCTCAGTGGGCATACTGCTAATGCCGAAGTAATTACTCATTGTATATCAGTTAGTCTGTGGTATTTGCATGATATTCAAATCATTGCTGTGTAGGCAAGCAAAAGAAGGAAAATATAGAAATGAATGCTAGGAAATGATTTTAAAATAACAGCAGTAAAACATATGTTTGGATTGACTTTGTGCAAGACGTGGAAATAGAGTGAAATTAGTTAGCTTTCTACAATTGAAATGAAATGAATGGATAGAAATGTTCAATGTTTGTATCATTTTTTTTAGTTCATAGATTGTTCATAGTTTGTTAGCTTGCTATACGCTTTGGTGTATACTGTAAGTATAGCAAGCAATTAATAAATAAATAATAAATAAATAAAGAGTAAGTTTTTGTGACTTGAAGTGAAGTTCCTATAAGCTAACTTCTCGAAGCCTACTGGGGCCATGGGTTCTGCGAAAGAGAACCCCGAGGCCCTGGAACGAAGGGAATGAAGGAACATAGGAGTGGGTTTTAGTCAGTAAAATTCTGACACGCCTTTACACACCGCCCTAGAGCGAGAGAAATCATTGGATAATTTCACAACTAAAACAAATAAGTTACAAAAACTAAAATTCAAGCAACATGGGTACATCACTCACAGCCTATCATGGTCGCAAATGTATAATTATGATCTAAGTATTTGATAATCCAAAATCCAAAGTGAACATATTCCTGTGCCCCTCCTCCCTTCCCCTCCTTAAGTGATTATAATTATATGATTAAGAGGGTCCTTTTTCACTCGCCTATCGTCAACATCGAGCATGGTTTAAAAGATTGTTACTTCATCTAACGCAATCCAACGTGATGATTGACGAAAAGGCAACGCGAAAAAAGACAGACAACGCCTGAAAACTCTGTTAGCATTCGGTAATTCCATGATTTACTCGAATATTTTACAAATCTTGTTCCAGGAAATACGTGTTTTTTTAAATACATATAATGTTTGAAAAAAAAATCCGTCGTTCAGAATGTTGATATATTAAGATAAATGCAAGGCTACTATTGTTTTACTTTTTTGACTTTTTCAATTTTGGAGTAAATTATGTAGTGTCAAAGTTCATGCAAAATAAAAATTTCCAGAGGTCTTTACTGGATTAGTTTTACACTTATTTATAAATTGATTTCAATAGAAGCCTAGATAATATCCACAAAATACTGTGTTTCCAAAATATATAATAACATCATAATCGCGTAAGAGTGGTTGTATCAAAAACAGTGAAAATGTATGTCGAGTTGCATCCCCTTAAAAAGTAAATTTTTCGTTTTCAAAATATCCTGATCACTGAAATTCTATAGATGTAGATGTTCTTGCTGTGTCCTGCTAGATCTACCGAAGAAGTGTCTGAATTTATACACAAGTTTGAAAGAAACATCTTCAAGTTAGGAATTATTTCAGTTTTGCTGAAAACAATATTTTGAAAGAAGTTTTAGTACACTTTTGGCACTTTATACGTACTTTTACCAAGTTGCTTATAAAAATTCAGCTCATATTTAGAGTTAACGCAATTCCTTTTTATGATATTTTTTTGTATTAACTTCGACCAAGTTTAACAGTTAAATGAATAAAACAATGAATTATATTTTAGGTCCCACAGGATATAGCGAGTTTCACCTTGCTGACGCTTGATCAATACCTACATATTTTCCTTTTTTTTGAGAGACTACTTTATCAGACTTATTAGCATAAGCATAGTCAGCCGTGTAATGTCCCCACTGCTGGGGCTCAGGCCTCCTCTCTAATAGAAGGAATGGACCGCAACCCACATCCAGACCCAGTGCAAATTGGTGGATGTCACATGTCTTTGAATTTTTTTTTCTAGATCATGCCAAACCGGCATGGCCTCACGATGTTTTCCTTCACCGAAATACACAACATAATGCGCCTGGCTGGGTTTGAACCCGCGACCAACAACTCGTTAGTCGGGGCCGTTGCCATTGGGCCATCACTCCTCCAATCAGTATTTAATATATCGTTTGTTATTTTGAGAGAATCACCTTATTGTTTTGTTTTTTTTTTTTTTATGCGACCCTATGTTGTCCCACTTCTGGGCAAAAGTCTCCCTCCACTATTTCCATTATTCGCAAGCCCGCTCTTCCTCTTTCCAGTTCTGGTGTAATCTGTCTAGTTCAGCCTGCTATCTTCTTCGTGATCTTCCGCGACCGCGTCTCACGGTCTCAGGGCACTAGCTTTGAGAAATAGAACATCTCAGAGTCCAGACTAAGTATGCACCGAAAAATTCCCGTAATCGAAAAACATCTCCAGCTAAGATAGTCCACAAGATTTTTCGGCAAACGAGGTGCAAGATTATACAACAATATTAAGATAACGTAAGTAGATGCCGCCTAATCCCTCCATAATTTACGTAAAGTGACGATACTACATCTGCTTATTAACACGAAAAGCCAAGCCACGAAGTTCATCATTATCATCAAGCCACTTCTTAAATATTCAACCACATTTTTAAGCCTCAAAATTCACTTTGATAAACTGCCCGTTGTTCGCATAATTTACGCCTTGGTGTACCGTATAGTATAGAATAGCACAGAAGGTCGACTTCAAACAAATGGTGAAGATAGATGCACGCACACAAGTGATACAAGACGATTTAAAACAAATGATAGTCGTGAGCACGGTTGTACTCGCTGTACAGTCAGGTGCCAAAAGTGCAGTTGCATTTTACCGATGCTAAAGTTTCTATTTCTATGTAGTAGAAGTTCGCCCCCAACATAGCCGTATGAAGCTAAATATCATATATTTTTCTTGTTATTTTTTTATTTTTTTGGCAAATTTTGACTCACCGTCATGAGGTTATCATACCAAACTGACTCGAGTAACGTATGCATTCAACCTCGCAGATAACGCTACAAGTATTGAACCAACAATTTTGCGAATAAGATTGTGTATACCCGAAGTTTTCACTCTAAGTCATCGCTATGTTCCTTCTGATACCCTTTGAGATGTACGGCAACGCGCCACCGGTACATGGTGGACATTCCACCTATACGCACAAAACGTTTTGGGAACACATTCATTGTGCGTACAGCTAAGGAGTGGAATTCCTTGCCGGAATGTGTGTTTCCTGATAGCTACGACCCGGAAATCTTTAAGTCAAGAGTGAATAGGTTACTTCTAGGTAAGCGCGTTCAATCGTCGACCGCCTCATCGCTTTCCATCAGGTGAGATGGCGGTCAAGCGCGAACCTATCCAGAATAAAAAAAAAAAAGAGATCTAGGGCCAAATATTTCAAACGTCCCTGGAGCTCTGAGAGATGTTGGCACGCTATACAATCTAAAAAACTAATCTTAATTATCTAGTGCGCCTCACCATCAACGATTGCATTCCTGCTTACCATCATGTGGCATCGCAGTCATGCACTAGTATATATTAAAAAAAAAAACAATTTCACCTTTTTCACCCGTAGTTAGAGACTATGACGATGACGAGACCAGCTGTCAAATTTTTTGACTTTTTTGACTATCGGTGACGAGTGTCAAAGATCTAGAAATGACAGTCGAAACAAACGGCCTATGTATACGTGTATTTTTACTCGTGTTGTACCTTCTGTATCTGTCTTTTGTATGTATGTAGGTGGCTTTTTACTGACGATATACCTTAGTGCGAGCGAAGGATGTAAATTTTTAATAAAACGCAAACGAAAGTAGCTGACGCACCTGTGAGGGGCTGATGTGTATTGACAGTTATATTTTTTTTGACAGCGACACCCAGTCTTTTGGGGGAGTTTGTAAAATTTAACGTTGAGGAAAGTTTCGGTTTGAAATATTAAGGTTATCGTGTGATGAAAATCCGTGCGTGGAACAGCCAAGATGCGTGTAAAATTAGGTATCTTAATGGTTTGGATGAAGTTTATTTTTGTTTCTTTAGTACTATTTGCTTTTTCACAATAACATTTGCGTGCAGTACTAATCTATACGACAAAGATTCTTATTGTACTTTGTAATGAATAAAAATAACTACTGAACCAATTTAAAATATTCTTTCACCAGTTGAATGCTACTTTACCACTGAGTGATATAGGTATAATTTTTTCCGCGGGCGAAGCCGTTGGCAGAAGCTAGTGATTCGATAAATACAAATTCGTCTCACAGCTTATACCTACGCCAAATTGTAATTTTCTATATATATATATATATATTTTCATACTTCCTCATAATTGCTTACTTCATACTTCGTAGCGCAAGAAACCCTACAAATGCCCACATTTTCAGCAATGCCCCTCAATGCCCACACAAGGTGGTCAGCAGTATTTCTCTGCCCAATACATAATGGTTCGGGGCAATATTTCTTTCAGCGACACCCAATTAGAGGCGAGTGGCGATAACGAGAGGTCAAAGGCCAAAGGAATAGGGATTATGAAGACCTTTTGTGGTGATTACGCATGGCTGGTGTATGTACCGTATATAGGCTTGCGTATAAAGTGGAAGTTTCTTTACAGCTGACATAATTTGGTTAAGTCGGTAGATCAAAGAATATTACTGAGATTATTGCTTTTTATTTAAGGTATTCTGTTTTGGTTTTTTTATTCTTAAGTACCTAATAAATTACTTAAGAAAATGATAAATTATATAAAATTTGTTTTACAAATAATTTTACAGGGCAATTTTTTTAAAATTGTCCTGTAAAAGTGCCTGCTTACCATCCTGTGGGATCGCAGTCGTGCACAAGTTTATATTAAAAAACAAATTAAAAATATTTCTCAATGAATGTGATTTTGAACTAATTTCTAGATCTAGTCTAATTTAACTAGATGAGGCCGGTGTTTCCTAGTGGACTACCCTGAGAAGAAACACTGAAACAAACTCAGGACTCTCTTTGAAATTCTATACAGCAAACATGTAATGGTCACTGTAAGGGCCCAGCTGGGCCCCTTCTGTAAGGGTAACACTTTTGTGTTGCATCTTTCATAGTTTAAAATAATGTGTTAAATTAATTTTTATGTTATTTTTTAAGCCAGTCTTTTCAGAACTTAGTACTATGAAAAATTTATAAGTTTGTAAATGTTTTACTTTGTACAAGGATCTAAGTAAATTATTATTTTTATTGCGTTTAAATAAATTAGTCTATTCTCCAAAATAAATAGGAAGCTAGCAATATAGTTTCAAAGTGTTAAAATATTTACATCAAGAGACTCGACTCTTCCCTCGTTAATTTCCCATCAGACGAAAACTAAACGTCTAAACAGGATTAAAAACACAATTTTCTCACAACCCTTCTCCCTGGCTATGAATAACTGAAAGCTATCTAACGTCCTGTTGATGTACGGCATTTTTCCAGGTTTGGAAGATTGAGTACAGAAGGAAAGAATAAAACCATTACAAAATATCTAGCATAGTCGGCCTTATAATGTTCCGACTGCTGGGGCGCAGGCCTCCTCTCTAGGAGACGGAATGGGCCATAATCCACCACGCGGACCCAGTGCGGGTTGATGGATGTCACATGTTTTCGAATTTTTGGTTCTAGGACATGCCGGTTTCTTCACGATGTTTTCCTTCACCGTTTTAAGAGCAGTGGTGATGAAAGAAATTACACAAAGTAATGCGCCTGGCTGGGTTTGAACCCACGACCTACAACTCGTAAGTCGGGGCCGTTACCACTTGGGCACCACTGCTCTTACAAAATATCTAACTAATAATAAATACTAGCTGTTTCCTGCGATTTTACCCGCGTCTTTGTCCTTGGTTACTACTCCGCTCCTATCGGTCGTAGCGTGATGTTGTATAGGCTACTAGCTGACTTGGCGAACTTCGTACCACCTAATAATGTGATAAATGAAGAACCGCTCGACCGATTTTGTGCAAACTTCACATAAACCATCTACTAAATAGTCCGAACCAAGCCTAAACATTTGGCTTGGATAGGTGAGCCCGTTCTTGAGTTATAAAATTATAACGAAAAGTGGCATTGATTTTTATATATACAGATATAAATAACATTACGACGAATTTACTGAGCCAAAGGAAGATTTAATTAGTATTATGAGTACCAAATGTAGTGAGAGTGTCATCACTGGAGTCCTGGAACGCAGAGAGTGACTTATAAACATGGGTAGGTTTTAGTCAGTAAGTCTGACATTTCTCTCGCTCCAAACAGAGCGCGAAAAATGAAATGATAACCTATTTTTTTATTAATACTCGGTTCGCGTTTGATCATCATCTCACTTGATGGTAAGCTATGTTGTGGCCGACGATGGAGCACGTTCACCAAGAAGTAACCTATTCACTCTTGACTTAAATATCCCCAGGTTAAAGCTGTCAGGAAACACAGACTCTGGCAGGGAATTTAACTCCTTAGCTGTACACACAATGAATGTATTCTCAAAACGTTTTGTACGCATGGTTGTATTTCCTACCATTTTTTTTTTAGCTGTAATTGCTATCTACTGATGTTAAAATATTCCATCTAGCAGCGTTAGTCTGTAATCGTTCTTGATTTCATACTGTGAACGATATAATTGTATCTGCCTACCCCCTTCATGAACTTCAGTGATATTGTTATACGAGTACCTCAAAGTAAACTTAGTAGGTCGAATAAACAGAATGTCAGGTAAATATCAGCGGGTCAAGGCATTTTGTGAATCGTTAGCAGTTCATGGGAACTGTTAATGTACACGTATTTTAAACGCAGAGTGGAAAATATTAGTTTACTGATGGAAAGATAGCTGAAGGTTTTAGTTTTGGTAAGTGGATCTTTTCTTTTTTCCCGCTCTTCTTGTGTCAGACTTTTATTGACTAAAAATTCACTCCTGTTCCTTCGTTGCTTTTCTTACCAACGCCGAGTCATCCTTTCAGAAGCAGACTCTTGGTTCCAGTAGGCTTCGACCCTGCTGGGCTCCTACGGTTTGCTGACATTTTCTAGAGGCACAGAACGCACCGTCGATGACTTGAGCTCGGTCTGGACGGTTACCGGACGGTTGGACGGCGAGCTACCCATTGCTCGCCGCCCGCAAGTCTACGCCTGCGGTGGCCGGAAATCGGGATCGGGTGCAGGTGCCATAAAGCCAAGCGTAGTATTACCAAGCAGTATTTTTTTGTCTAGCTCCATTGCTGAAATGAGTCTTTTTGTTGCAGCCTGGTGACTGCAACCAAATAAATATGTTTTCTTTTTTTTTGGAGGTGGATAATCATCTGACGACATCTCCTGCTCTGGAGTGTAGCGAAAGGGCGTGTCAGACTTTTACTGACTAATACATACCTGTGTCCTTCAGTTGTCCTTTGCGTTCGAGGACCAAGGTATCTCTTTCAAAAATTTTCGTGGCCCTAGCGGGATCAGCCCTACTGGGCCCATACGGTTTGCTGACATCTCTTTGAGGGTCGCGTGGAAAACTACTCGCTTCGGTAAGTGGTCATGGCTTGTTTTGTAAATCTTTAATACCTAAGTACTACCTATTCAATTGCTCATCGTCCCAGGTATTTTATCAATCAAGAGTCATGCATACACAACCAGTCTTATGAAGTTTCCACTGCTGGGGCTCTAGGAGAGGAAATGGAATATAATCCACCATGCTGCCCCATCATCATCATCATCATCATTTCAGCCGAAAGACGTCCACTGCTGGACACAAGCCTCCCCCAAGTGTCGCCACAATGAACGGTCCTGTGCGTCTCGCATCCATTGTACTCGGTCCACCTTGCAGGAGGCCTTCCAACGCTACGTCTTCCGGTACGTGGTCGCCATTCCAGAACCTTTCGGCCCCAACGGCCATCCGTTCTGCGAGCAATGTGCCCTGCCCATTGCCACTTAAGTTATGCTGCCCCATTGGTGGATAAAGAACTCAACTTTAACTATATACTCCAATATTTTACGATTAAGTCCGGTAACTTCACAGCAGATTTCAGTCTAGATATAGTGCGTTGCTAAGACCAGTCTGATGCCATTGTATAGACGAAGAATTAAATATTCAGCAGGTTCAATGCTAGATTTATTGTGGCTTAGTCGAGACCTGTCTGAACTTGCTATTGTCCGATGAATAAGGATTCTCTCATTGTACCTGGATAGCTCGTTAAAAAGATTTATTGATAGTCTTTGTAATCGTTTCTAGGTTATCTACAATTTTTCACATAGGAGAATATGGTGTGGACATGAGTGTGCATCTTTATTTATTGTGGCTTTATATTTTTTTAGACAAAACGAAGAATTTAATATGTGTTCTATTGTATGTATTCAAAGACATTAATATGTTTTTAAGGGTTTCGTACCTTAAAAGGAAAATTCGGAACCCTTATAGGATCACTTTGTTGTCCGTCCGTTTGTCTGTCTGTCTGTCAAGACCCTTTATTAGGTCTGCGGTCCCTTGAAGCTGTGAAATTTCTAAGTTAACGGAAAAATAGGTGCAGTCGTTTATGAAGCAAAAATATACGTTGTATTTCGACACTCTCAAGAGAATCAAAATTCATAGGGTACTTCCCATCCACCAGAATCCTGAAATTTGGCATAAACCAATGTCTTATAGCACAGGTATAGTAATAAATCTGGAAAAGTATTTTTTTTGTTACGTCACAAAAAAAGGTTTTTTTTTGCGATTCGGAAATATAGTCGAGATTCCATTCGGGAGTTGAGCTAATTACATAAGTGAGTTTGTCCGACTCGCAATTGCCCAGTTTTTTTCTGTGGGGGGACCTTTTTATTTCACATATATATATTTAACATCAGAAGCTAGTGCAGTTTTTTGTTGTAAGTACCAATTAAACTAAACATTCTTTCTTTCACAATGGTCACAGTTAAACACTACTTTGGTAACAAAGCTGGAAAGGCGTTTAAAAACGGGTGGTCGTGTAACACGGGCGCTATTAAGGCCGCCTCGGCAGAACAATGTTCGTATGAACACAATGGCGGCGGGTGTGAGCCCATTCCGTAGTATGGAGGACGCTTTTAGTCGCATCGAGCTTGAGGGTTTACAAGGTGGGGTTACAGTAATTACTACTTATTAATCTAGGTACAATTAAAACCATCATAATTGGGTATTCTACCTATTTTTGAATAATAACATACATAAAATATCATATTTAGTCTCAGTCTTATAATGTTCCCACTGCTGGGATTCAGGCCTCCTCTCCAGGAGAGGGAATGGACCATTATCTACGACGCGGGTCAAGTGCGGATTGGTTAATGTCATATGTCTTCGAATTTTTGGATCTAGGGCACATCGGTTTCCTCACGATGTTTTCTTTCACAGTTTTCCTTCGGATTTTTGAAAAGCATCTCAATTTGATCTTATGGGGTTAATAAATGTTAAAAAATTACAGAAAATATTTATTGAATCGATAAGTGTCATAAAAATGCATTTCAATTATACATTTTTATTTTCGCGTGTAATTTGACGAAAACTCTGGACGCCATGTTGCTATTCTCATGCGCAGACATTAAAAATTAAAGTAACTTATAGGCATCAGTTTATCAATAGACAGTTGTTTTAGTTTATATCATGTCGATTACTGTTTCCTTTAAATTTGAAGGATTTTTAAAATTAATTTTTCTATTTTATTAAATAAAACGAACATTTACCGATTGCTTATCTCAATTATATACTTTTAGATGTTTTATCATACACAGTAAAATAACCTATTGAGCCAAATTGATCACGAAGCAGGTTTACAGTAGATACATATATTTTATTGATTTTGTTTACTGCAGTGGATCAAAGTGTAGTAGACTTTACCAAACCGGCTCATGAAAAAGTTACACCAAAAAATAACCACGAAGGCTGAGGTGGGAGCTCCGCTCCGTTTCGATCCCGCCTTAGCATTCTAACCTAACCTGTCTGTGTCGGGGTGCCCTAAAATATGTTAATTCTTACTGTCGCACAAGCGGACATTCGAAATAGGTGAGTCGCTATACAGTTTTGTCGCATAAGCGTTAACTCGCAATTAGCTCCTGTAGACGCATTAAAATAGGCTTGTAAAATCGCGCCCGCCTATGCGACAAACCGCAGCCTTACCCCCTAGACTAGCGCTGACTCGGCTCGGATATTGATGTAAGCGATAAGCGTTTTATGAGCCGCACATGTGCCACTTTTAACAACACCTGTAAATGAGTTTTTGTACACAATATGTGAATATGTTGGCCTACAACATATTCACATATTGCGGTGTTGGCGTATGTTGTCGTAAATCTTAGCTATGTTGTTGGCTTCACGACAAAAGATAGCTTGGTAAGTTGTTTGTGAAATAAATACTTGCTAACCTTTTAACCCGGTTTCTTAATTATATTTTTGAATACCGAATAATTCAAAGTCAAAGTCAAAAGTTTTTTATTTCACATACCCTAGGCCTACATGGGCACTTATAAAATGTCAGAAGCTAGTGCACGGTTCCAAATTGGTCGTTTCCTGTGGAGAAGAACCGGCAAAAAACTCCATGTAATTATTCCAAGTAATTATCATCATTTCAGCCGAAAGACGTCTATTATTGGACACAGGCCTGCCCCAAGTGTCGCCACAACAACCAGTTCTATTCGTATCACATCTATCGGATTCCTATCACCATCACCAGGTCATCGGTCAATCTTGTATTTAATCTTATAAGTTTAAAAAAATCTATGTTAATTAATGTAAGTGGGTATACCGTTTTAATTAACTATAAATAAATAATAATAATAATAATAAACGTTTACCGGTACACGGTCGCCACTCTAGAACCTTTCGGCTCCATCGACCATCTGTTCTGTTTCTAATTCCAAGTACCCTTCTTTTTCCGTAGGAAACCATCAAATGACTTCTCCCGCTCTGGGTGGAGCTTCTCTCGCTCCACCCAGTTAGACTGTTACTGACTAGAACCCATGGGTTCCATCAGTTTCCCTTCGCGTTCCAGGGCCATGGAAACTCCTCCAAGCAATCCTGCAACCCTGATAGACAACCCGCAATTGTGAAAAGAATATCTAGGTTTACATTATTATTAATGCTAAGGTGGGTTATCCATAACCTTTTCCTCCAACCTCTTTATAAGCCGCAAAGAGACCCAATGAAGCGTGTCCGCCATTCTCATAAGATCTGTAACAGCTCATTGATTTGTTTAAATACAATGAGATTTCTTCAGCTTGAGAGCTCTACGTTAACTGGTTTCAGATACTGAAATCAATTTAATTTCGACAATGGGTTCAATTTACTTCTATACGTGTAGATAGATAGATATATTCTTCATTTTACACCAAAATTAAAAATTACATTAGGAACTTAAACCGATATAAAGTATATGAAGTATTATTGGAATAGTTTCATTAAATTATCAAATTAGGTTTAAATTATTATCAATTAAATTAAGTATATATTATTCAATTATTAATTTTATTAAATTATCATGAGTATTCATAATTTTGTCATTTTTAGGGTTGTGGGGCTCTTTGGACCGGGTCCGCGGTCCGCCTACAAAAATATATTTCTTTTTTAACAGTATTTTGGAGCCACAAGGAAAAAGGAATTAAAGTTATGCATGCGGGATTACCCCGCATGCATAACTCCCGCAAATGTCCTTTTCATACAAGTACTTATTGAAATACGTCGAAAATAAAAGCAGGACGCGTTTATTTGCATGCGGGGCAATCCCGCATGCGTGATGAAATCCGCACGATATTAAAAACACCCATACGATATGTTTTATCCCAGAAATATGTTCTCTTGGTCTAATTTTTTACTATCACGCGAGCAAAACCATTGGCAACAGCTAGTATTTATTCATCTTCACTCACTTTTATCGTTCTACGATCCCCCCCTCCCCGATTATGACCCCCCGTAACAAATCAAGCAAGATCCAATAGCCATTACACGATATCCCATAAGTCCCCACCTGTTTGGCACATCTGCCTCATAATCTATGGTCAGAGGCTACTTCGGATCACGGGAATCACCGGCGATTAGTAGCCTAATAGCCTTAGTAATAGCCCATGAGCATAAATAGCTGGACTATGAATTTCTGGCAAAATTATGATGGTGCGATGGGTATTAGTGAAGTTTGCGAAGAGATTGTTAAGGTGTTTTTTTTTTTGAGATAATATTTTCTCCATCTTTCAAAGGTTATTAATTGTAGAATATGTGATATTAGAGAAAAATGGTGGGTATTTATGCCTACCGAAGTTATAGTATATAGACATTGTTGTTTCGATCATTAGAAATCGTAAAATGGGGTGAATAGAAACAAAATTTTTGTTTGGTTTTTCACTTTGATACCATATTTATCGGCTTGTAACAAAGCATCTATTTTTTTAGAATAACAATTCATTAATAAATTGAAATAGTTAAATACTGCAAAAATGATTAAAAATATCGTGAAAATACCCTTTGAAGTTTTGTTTCTATTCACCCCTGAGTTTCTATTTGACAATTTTTTTGAGGTGGGAAATCATACAGTTACTTCTCATTGGGTGGAGCGAGAGGATATGTCAGACTTTTTTTAACTAAAACCCACATGTGTCACAGTAGACACTACATTCAAATTCAAATTATCGTTTTTTGGGTTAACGAATCTTGGAATTAAAGACATTTCAACAAGTTCGACCTGATTAGAATGGGATGTGAGCTGAGTGACACAATATTACTTGGCATTATAAGTTTCTATATCAAGTAGAAGGATAAAAGGAAAGAAAATAAATTGATTTAGCTCACATACACACACACACACATTGAAAAAACAACAAAAAAAAACAAAATAAGGACAGTAACATACTAGCTTTTTTGCGAGAAAAGTTAGTTATTTATTTAATATCTTAAAATCACTCTCTGTGCTATTCTACAACATAGTCTATCCGTGTACCAAGTTTCATCGAAATCCATTCAGTAGTTTTAACGTGAAAGAGCCACAAACATCCCTAAATACAAACTTTCGCTTTATATTATTAATATGATGATGTGAAAGTAAATCTAGATCAAGCTAAAAACGTCTGCGTCTTTTCTTCAATCTACTTCATCACCCAATCCTTTCATGCACCCCCACCTCTTCCCGTTTCTTGAAGTCTACTAAATTCAGCTCCTACCCGTTCGATACACTACGATAACTTACCAGGAGTGCAGAACACGGGCTTCCACTCAGCGCCAACATTTCCATAGCCGATTGACTTATCGGTCAGTTAAGAGGTCAGGCTGATTTATGTACTCCCCATTCAATTGTAGCTGTGAAACTGGGAAATCGAGGGTAGTTTGAGTTTTGTGGATAGATAGAGAGTTTGTAGATTAAGTGTTAATAGTTTGGGAGTGATACAAAATTAATATGTCAATTTTTATTTTCCTTTTAATGCCTTTGTTGTTTCCATAATATTCATCATCATTATCATCATTTCAGCCAAAAGACGTCCACTATTAGACATAGGCCTCCCCCAAATGTCGCCACAATAACCGGTCCTGAGCGTCTCACATCCATCGGATTCCCGCAGCGCAGCGTTGGAAGGCCTCCCACAAGGTGGACCGATGACCTGGTGAGGGTCCATAATATTATGTATCTTTATTTATTACGGAATAAACACTGTAGTGTAAAAATTAGTTCAGTGCACATGTTTGCATTTATAACTCAACGAAATTGAGGATTGATGATTCGAAATTGCATTTAAATTTATTCTCATACTATGTGTATATACTTTTGTTTTTTCCACCCTGTATATTGACTGAACTGTGATATGAAAGAAAAGGAAGTTAGTGATAGCATGACGGTTGACAGGATAGAATGGAAGAAAAAAACGTGTTGCGCCGACCCCAAATAAGATGGGACAAGGGCAGGAAGATGATGATATTTACTGAACTGTGTTGTCAAAAACTGATAAATGCAGACATTATTTAAATAAATTGTTATTTTTCCCGTTTGTTTTGACCCTTTAGGTACGGAACCCTAAAAATTAAACTTGTAGCTGAAAAGACAACCTTTTACAATAAATCCCATCTGTTCTCATATAACGATTTTATAGACCATCAAAGTCTCAATAAGACGCAGAACCACACTTCTTATTAAACTCTCTCAGGTTCTTCAAGCTAAACGTTCAGTTTGATCGTTTCAATAAAAGTAACTGACGGTTTAAGTTGAACCATACGTTTTGTCACACATTACCGTAACAATGAGATTAGAGTTTCTGTGCACTTATTAAACGGAGCACGTAATGCTCTACGGTAATGTTTTATTGCACCTATTAAGAGGTGACACACTGTTGGAAAATTAAAAGGAATAATATTAACTAAATATAAAATCAAAAAAGATGTAGAATTTTATTGTTTCTGAATTGATTATTTTCTACTAGAAAATATGCCTTTGTTCCACCAAAAATAATAATTGTGCACTGAAATATGCTCTTCTGGGAGGGGTAAAAAAATAACCATGAAGGGGATGGCGGGGTCTGTGTTCGCTCGGTATGCTCGCTCACTAGACCCCGGCATCCCCTTCTAACTTATGTCCGTTGCGCGTTGGTGAATCATAAGTATTTTTAGCGATGAATAAGATTTTTGATGCACAGTTAATTAACGACAATTTTTTTTCATAATTTGGTAGTTTATGGTAGTTTTTTCTAACAACCTCAATGTTATGAGGACCTTGAAGGAGAAGTGTTTAATCTTCGGCTAAATGTTATGTCATTAACAATAGACTAAATACCATTTCCACTCGTTAAAAATCAAATCAAACCTCAAAGTTATGATGACCTTGATCTAAACTTAAAAAATAAACAAAATTCATAATAGGTTTTGCGTTCAGAAGTAAATATTACGACCAAACGCTTCAGCGGTAAATAAAACCAAGAAATTACAAAACCTTTTGCGTGCATCTAAGACTTATAATCCTCTTTCACGAAATTTTATCCCCTAATCTCCAACACGGCTTAAATCTAATTTATTTTCGCTACCTTGCATTACAGCTTAATTACTCACATTCGACCTTTAAAAGGCCTCGATCGCGTCACATTATCGTGGCGTGATATTATTACGCACGACAACGCGTGCCGTGTGTCACTGTTCATATAAAGCGCGGGAATTAAAACAGCCGCCATCTTTCAAAATGGCGGACAAAGTTGGCGAAAGATTGCTTTAGTAATGAGTGCCTATGTGTGTTATGTTAAGCGTTTAAGGTGCGTTTAACGAACTTTTCATACAAAGGAATGATTTTAAAATTCTTTCTTGGTTTTGATTTTGTATTTACTTATGTATGTACTTAGTTAAATTGTAAAAACTCATGTTTTGTTAATATTTGTTTAATTAAATGAAATAAATTTATTAAATCATGATTGTTTTAAAATTAATTCCATTCTCTAATTTTATGATTACGCTAAAGTATTTCTTTTTTATCCCTTTTACATCTCATTAAAGTTTGCTGTAAGAAAACCCAATTGTGGGTTAAGCTCGCCTGGGCCGTCAATTTTCCTGATTTCAATTGTTTTTAAAGTTTGGTGTATAAAGAATAAGAATAATTATGTTATTTATTTTTATTAAAGATAATTCTATGCATCTGTCTCAAAATAGTCATCATCATCATCATTTCAGCCGAAAGAAGTCCACTGCTGGACATAGGCCTGCCCCAAGCGACGCCACAACGACCGATCCTGTGCGTCTCGCATCCACCGCACTCCCGCGACTCTCACCAGGTCGTTGGTCCAACTTGTGGGAGGCCTTCCAACGCTGCGTTTTCCGGTGCGCGGTCGCCATTCTAGAACCTTTCGGCCCTATCGACCGTCCGTTCTACGAGCAATGTGCCCTGCCCACTGCCACTTTAGTTTGGCGATTCTTCGGGCTATATCGGCGACCTTGGTTCTCCTGCGGATATCTTCATTCTTTAAAATAGATAATAATAAACTACTACTACTACTACTTATACTAATTTCTAAAAATAGTAACATTAGCAAATAAACACGAACGTTTTACATACATACACAATATAAACGACATACACTTTTTGTATGGAGAAGAAACAACACAGGGATGTTTTAGTGAAACGGTTTGTTAACTCAAATGAGAATCAGTGAGAAGAATTCCTCGGCATTCGTCTCCGTCACGTCATCAAAGTTAAGTGACATGTTCTCAGTTTAATGTAACGTGCCGGATTTTGATGTTTGTCTCCCTATTCTAGGAGGAAGGGCGACATTTATCTCGTGTATTAAAGAGGAGAAAATGTGAACCAATAATTGAGGCACGCAAGAAATTAGTTTTATTTAGAATATAGGAAGAACATCGCAACCGACAGATTGAGCTTTGTATAGAAAGGACTATTTTTTTTCCTAATTTTAAAGTATTTACTAACAAAATCTTATGGTCCCAGAAAATGGTTTTTTTTTTGGGTGGGAAAATCAACTTATGATAAATCCCGCTAAAACCCACTCTTGTTCCTTCTTTGCCTTCTTCCTAGGGCCCCGGGTGTCGCTTTCACACTAACCGTGGCCCCAGTAGGCTTCGACCCTGCTGGGCCCCTACGATATGTGCCGCGCGCGCTTCGTACGAACATGAAATGCATGCGCGCAGCTCGCAAGCGGCTCGCAAGCGGCGCATTCACCAGATCTGGACGCACCTTTACAATAACCCAGTTTATACAGAGATTTTGTTGAAATCATTGTGTTTATTTTCATATTTTGTTTTCAATTGACGTTTTATTTTGCAAGAAAAACATGTTGGCATGTTGTCTCGTATATGAAATAAAACAAGACTAAAACACACAATAGGATGCCATCACAAAAAAATGACCCATAAAATTACACTTAACTTCAATTATTATGACCCATTTCTGTTCGCAATCAACTACGCTATTGTCATACCACTTTATGACACTATTGTACTATCACCTCTAAATCATTTTAGTGTCACTTTATCACTTTTTCCTGGAGGTTGTCGCAAACCGGAACTCGTGGGAGCGGAAACGAGCCATCCCGACATCCGGATGTGATGTCGACTGAATGGCGCCAGAGATTAGCAGCGCCATCTTGGATCCTTCACTTTTCATATGGAAATTAACTTGAAAAAGTTTTTATGGGTGATATTAGGTAACTGGTTGATCTAGGATTCATATTTTAGTGATTAAAAGGGTTTGGCGTTTTTAATTGACTTTAAAAAAAAGTAGGAGGATAAAAAAGGAGGAGGAAAAAGACATACAGATTTCTCGGTGAATTGTGGATTTTGTTTTTTTTTTTATTGTAAGATTGTACTTCCGAGTTGGTCCCATGGAAATATTGTTATCGAGCTGATGATGAACTTCAAAGATATGGAACCTCCTCATAGGATCATAGTAGAACTGTCGTAACAAGTAAAATTGCTTTCTTTATATGTGTAATTGATGAGTGACTGAAGGAAGGAGGGGCAGAGACACATCGAATCGATTCTGTAATAAATCAATGTATCCTAGCCGTGTTTGAGGTTATTAGAATTGTCATGAGATGCACTCTGGATATAAGGTACCATCGAACTGATCTGAAGGCAGAAGCGAAAGGTGGAAGGTATATATTTTTGGCTGAGGGATACCAGAACTAAAAATAAAAAAAATAAAAAATGCATTGAAGTCAGTTGTTTTTTTTAAACATGTTTTTTTTTAAATAAGTTTTTTCAACTCTTCTATGTTTACTTATATAACATCAGTAATGCAAAATGGATTTCTTACTTTTTAGTACTAAGGAGTTGAAAGCTTGAAGAAAACTTACCCGTAGTCAAATCTCATTCAAAGCTTATTTCCGATTGTCGATCCAAGATCTGGCACTAATTGGCACTAACCTAACAGACGTAATTGCCTTACCTATATTAAGCATAATTAGCCTTATAATATTCTCACTGCTGGAATTTACGTCTCCCTAGAATAGCGAATGGGCCGTAATCCACTAGTATAATCCTAATACGGCAGGTAGTAGGTGGTACTGCCTAGTTAGTAGTAGCGGCCTAGTACGAATTGGTAAATGTCACAAGTCTTCGAATTCTAGGTTCTAGGACATGCAGGAAACTTCATCGTTTTAAGAACAGTAGTGATGAAATAAGTTGCACAAATTAAAGCCCCTGCCTGGGTTTTAACCAACTTGACAGTACAGATGGCGCAGTAGGTAAGCGATTGGCTGCCTCGCTATGTGTCGCAGGTTCGTTTCTCGCACGGAACAAACGTTTGTATGAAATAGAAATAGTTGTTCTGCGTCTGGATGTCTTGTTTACGAGAGATTATATATTTGTACCTACGATACAGGAGTCATTCCAAGTTTAGGGCAAGGTGTATAAAAGTATCTCGGCTCGTTTGAATACTCGTAAGTCGGGGTGATTACCACTGGGGTACCATTGCTCAGACCATACCACTATATCGAAATATCGCTAAATAGCTAGTGAAAATAGGTTTCTCCATACAAACTTTGAACCCCCTTTTATCCCCTTAGGGGGTGAATTTTTCAACATCTCCTCTTTGTGCTCGGCTACGTCATAAAAGGAAACCTTGTGCAAAATTTCACACTCTTAGTCCCAGTAGTTTCGGCCGTTCGTTGATATGTCTGTCAGTCAGCTTTTTTATTTTATTAATGATATGCTCGCGTTTGACCACTATCTCACCTGATGGTAAGCGATATTGTGGTCGACGATGGAGCACGCTTGCCTAGAAGTAACCTATTCATTCTTGACTTAAAGACCCCTAAGTTGTAGCTATCAGGAAACACAGACTCCGGTAAGGAATTACACTCCTTGGCTGTACGCATAATAAATGTGTTCTCAAAACTCTTTGTGCGTATGGGTGGGATGTCCACCATGTACCGATCCGGTAGTTTCTCCTTTTAGAAATCACTATCCTATCAATAGGAACCTAGCTATGTGACGTCACTATTACCAACATCAGGCCCAAACTACGGTCACAACAACATTTTATATTTACTACACAGACAGCTACATTATCTATACATCGATTCAACCTGGATTGGATTACCGTCAGGCTAAGACAGGCGGCCATTAGACGTCGTTTATGGAGATCGCACTCCCCCTCCCTCCCTACCCCCCTTGTCTCGTCTGTTCTCATTAATCATCAGCTGTCTATCAGTTTGGCATGTTGCCGCATCAGATGCGGAGTGATGGTGGGAAAATGCGTGCGAGGGAGTTGGAAGTGTCATAGGTGTGTAAAATTATCGTGTGTTTTTTTATGTTGGCTGTAGATTATAGGTCTTTGCGATACGATGAATAATTTGTTGTTCGGTGACTAAAAAATCATGTGTGAAAATAATTACTTCTTGCTTCATTTTTTATTATTTGTAAATTTTTACACTTGAAACTATATGATATACACTGAAGATAATGGACTCCTAGCTAAAATGTGGCATCAAAAAATTCGCATCGCTATCGACAGGAAGCGTGCTCAAAAGACTGCCTTGCTGCTTTGCTAATCTGGCACGCTGGACTAAGTCCGAATCGTCGACAGCGCGTAGTGTTCATCACGCGCCCCAAAGAGATGTCAGCAAAACAGCAGGGCCCCAGCAGGGCCGAAGCCTTTTGTGGCCATGGGTTGGCTTCCCATGGCCACAGCAAGCTGAAAGGGAACCCGGAGTTCTGGAACGCAAGGCAAAGAAGGAACATAGTAGTGGGTGGAAAGTGGGTTTTAATCAGTCTAGCAAGCCTTCCCGATCCACCTTAGAGCGCAAGAAGTCGTTAGATGATTTTCTACCTTAAAAACCCCGAAATATTAGGTGCTTACATTACTTTTTATTTGTGTTTTAACTATGTAGGTTCGTTTGCAAATAATGCATTATAATACTGAAATTAATTCTTGTTATATGTAGCATTTATGTAATAATAATTATTAGAATTATAATATTCCAATACTTTCACACAACGCCATCTATTTCCAAACTAAGCTGAGCTTGTGATATGAGTACTAGACAACGGATAAACATATATGTTTCTAAATACATACATATTATAGATAAATTACACCCAGACACAGAACAAATGATCGTGCTCATCACACAAATATTTGTCTTGGGTGGGAAACGAGTCCACAACTTCTGGCTTAGCAGTCAGGGCCACTGACAACTAGACCAACAGGCCAGTCAAATGTATGCGCCATAATTTGATTTAAGTGAAACAAATACTATATCCCATATACCAAAACAATACTACAAAAAAACTCAACCTAATTACGAAAAATCTCTAAAAAAAGAAAAACACAAGATGGTTATATCCGCTCTCCAGAGCCACAAAGGCATTTTATCGGCCATTGACAACAATAGATTGGGGTCAGACCGCCTTTGTCAGAACTACAGCCTGAGGGTCATTGTTCTGACATCGAGTGGTCGTCAGACATCTTTGGCTTTAGGAGCTAAGTGGGCTATGAGATGTTGTTTAGTGTAAGACGAACTGATGGATATTTTTATATGTAAAACTACCGAATTTAATATTTCATTAATATGTTAGCTACACTGCAGGCTACCTTCTTTTTATTTTAAGTTCTAACAGTCCATCCTTTTTTTTAGGTGGGAAAATAATCACTCTTGGGCGGAGCGCAAGGGTGTGTCAGACTATTACTGACTAAAAACCCACTCCCGTTCCTTCTTTGCCTGTCATACCAGGGCCGGGTTTTTCTTTCAGAAGCGAATCCATACAGGCTATCTTAAGGTTGTCAATCAATCAATCAAATCAGTTTATGGCAAACACGTTGTAAAGTGGTTGGAATAAAAATTAAAAGTTTCAAATATGTACCCTGTAAGGGCACTGCAAAACAAATAATAAATAATGTCTGGTAGATATCGCTGTTAGCGATAAGGCCGCCATTATACCCATTTTCTTTGCTCGGAGGGAAAATCATTCAATGACATCCCTCGCTCTTGGGCAGAGCGGGAGGGTGTGTCAACCTTTTAATGACTAAAACCCACTCCTGTTCCTTCGTTGCCCTTAATACCAGGGCCGAGTCTTCCTTTCAGAAGCAGACTCTTGGCCCAGTAGGCCATTATACTCATAGATTTAAGTTTCTATAAAAGTTTGTTACTATTTTGGGCGTACAATAAAGTTATTACTACCCTTTTTTGAAGTAAGAAATTATCAAATAATCCAGCTCTGGGTGGAGCGAGAGAGAGAGTGTAAGACTATTTATTACTCGCGTTCCTACATTGCCCGTTTTGTTCCATGGCCGCGAGAACTCTTTCGAACAATCCAGCCCCCTAGCCAAGTTACGATCGTTTCGTTTGCGTCGAACACCTTTGGTTCGACGCAACGGGCTGGTACTCTAGCGGACATCAGCCCTGCTGGGTCTCAATAAGGTATCTATTTTGTGTTTTTTGGACATTAAAATGTGATTACATGAAGCCCCAGGGCCCTGGAACGCAAGGCAAAGAAGGAACAAACGAATGAAACAAGTGATAAAGTTTACAAATTATTAAACAAAAATATTAAGTGTGTTATCAATGCCATTGTGCCAAACAATTACTTTATCTAGATAAATATGGTATCTTTTTCGTAAAAGTGGAACGAATACTTGATGCAGTATACACATAAAATAATTTCTTTGTTTTCCAAGTTATTTTTTTTTTAATTTTGCCTAGTCAATACGCAAGCGTTTGCAAAATTTAGTATAGTCAGTAAAATGACTTTAGCAATCTTATCAATATAACACGACTGGCCGAAACGGGATTGTTATAGTTTAATATTGTTTGTTCTTTATTATTGATATATCATCTATTTCAAAAGGAAAATTTAATGTGTTCACCCTTCAGGTACGGCAGGCCTTTTGTGCTAATTTCCACTACACGCTTGACTACACACACATAAATCAAAATTGATATTGCCACGCACCGAATATGCCTACGCCGTAGCTTCGTAGGCGCTACGAAACTCGTAGTGTTGCTACGGCGTAGCAAGGCCAGCGCTACGCTTCACTGGGCCAGTCGTGTAGAACTCAGTGAACCTGACATGATGATTGTGCTTGACATTTGTCAAGAGATTCTGATTGATATTAGTATCTGTATATGATGATGTATCTGAGATATCGTAATTACACGTGGCATTATTAGGTTACGTACAGACTACAATTCCCGAATGGAGTCTCGGAGATATTTCCGAATTGCAAAAAAGTATATTTTTTTGAGACGTAGATAACAACAAATTTACTGTTTTCAGGTTTATTCTTTTATCTGTGCTATAAGACCTTGCTTCATGGCAAATTTCAGGATTCTGAGTCAACGGGAAGTATTATATGAATTTTGATTCCTTTGAGTGTATCGAAATAGTTTTTTGCTACGTAAACGGCCGTATCTTTTTTATTCGGTAACTTAGAAGTTTGATTTTTTCAAAACTTCAAGGGACCGCATGCCTGAGTATATGGTTTTAATTTCAACTCGCTACCTCTATGCGTTCGTGAGATAAAGGGTCTTGACAGACAGACAGACGGACAACAAAGTGATCCTATAAGGGTTCCTGTTGAGGTACGGAGCCCTAAAAATAAGAGAAAAGAGAGAGAAATAAATTTATTATATTCTAAAAAAAAAACACCTCTCTTCTCCACTTGTCTACGACCGAAAATCAAAGACCAACTCACAAATAATAACCACTAAATACCTCCTATAATTTGTCACATTACCTCACGACCTACACATTCCCTCCCCAAAACACTTCTGTCACATTTCCCTCCCGCCCTTTTTTATCTTCATCCTGTATTCTCCGATGAGATCAATTTGACGATAATTTTTCGAAGCTCGTCATTAAGGTGTTTCAGCATCTGTCAGTGTTCCCCTCAGGTAAATGATAATATATCACTGCTGCCAATCATTCAGAGGGTTCACGACGTGGGAAGAGTTTTGGATGCGGTATTTTTAGACTGTTGACTTGACTTGAAGAATTGAAACTATTAACAATAAACGATAAAAAAAAAATGGATAAGATTAGTGTTGGGCCAGTGATCACCGCCCCGATTTGCGAGTTCAAATTAATAAAATTAAGGGATATGCTCGGGCATGGCGTGACAGAAAGACAATGTTCTAAAAAAGCACATAGAATACTTTTTATCTCTGAATAAAAGCTTTTTTCTTTATGTGTACTAAATTTCAATTAAATCCGTTCAGCCGTTTGAGCGTGAAAAAGTAATAAACATACACACACACATACATATATACATGGAATCTTTTGCCTTCATGCTCCTACGTTTGCTGACATCTCCTGGTGGCGCACGTGAAACAGTATGCGCCGTTGACGACTTGGGTTGGGTCCGGACGGTTACCGGAGGGTCGGACGGCGAGCTACCCTTTGCTTACTGTCCGTAAACTCGCGCCGGCCGCCGGCGGCCGGTGGCGGATCAGGATCCCGGCGGCTGGGGAAGTCATACAAAATACATTTGCCATCTCCATTTTTTCACCAAGTTCTAAAAAAAGTCGTTCAAAACAGAAAATTACCTGAACCTCCCCCCGTCTGTATAGACATTGCCAAATCCATTTATTATTCTGACGCGATACATCTTAGTACTGTTCGTTTTATATCAAAATAAAACTAGTAGCGCCATCTATAGTATTTGAACACAACTATACTGAATGTATGAAGAACAGAATAAATAGTTGAGAATATACACTTTTTTGACACTTCGCGTGAGTCAAGGGCTGGCTTCTACCTTGGTCAGAGATTAAGCATTGCCATACAACGTGGCAATGCCACCAGCCTTTTGGGCACACTTCCAGTCGACAGCGATGCGGAGGAGTTTTATGACGCCATATTTTAGTTAGGAGTAGCCTTTAGTGTATATATATAGTTTTAATTAGTTAAGTGTTTTTGTATATAATTTTGTATATATTCATTTGTTGTGTTCTATGATAAAAAATACTAATAAAAAAAATTCACAAAAAAAATTTGTTGATTTCGCTCTGTGTCACAGAAAAGTGCTGTTTGAAATATAATTGTACGGTCTACTAGTTCATCTAAATATCTGACAATTAGTTCGTTACTATATTTTTTAGGTGCTGGTTAATCTATTGGCTGCTGCGCTACGTATCACAGGTTCGATTCCCGCACGGAACAAATATTTGTATGGCCTATAGATAGATGTTCCGGCTCTGGGTATCCTGTGTATGTGTGTTTACATGTTGTGAACGCATCCACGATACAAAAATAATTTCTAGTGTGTGAGGCCAAGTTTCTAAAAAAAATATATGAAAACATTTTACAAGCTATTTTTGGGGCTACGCTACAGGATTTTTTTTATAAAATAATAGATAGTCTCGTCATGATTTTTATTTTACACCTGGCAATCAAAGAAATGCCATATGATGTAAGTTAAATACGTAAAAATATAAAATGTTCCGCACGCCTCTGTTAACATACACAAAGAATTTCATTTGCACAGAGATATTGCTTTTTTGAAGTAAAATATTAAACGTTGTATTTGAACAACATTATCGAGAACATTTTTGTGAGTACGGAATTGTAATAAATGAAGATGAGAGATGTGTTTTCAAGCTGAAAATGATTGAAACATGTTTCTTTTGCTTTTACACATTTTCGTTCGCTTTGTAGGTTTTAAATATGGCTAAAGATGACGGTGGTATTCGCCTATGTGGTATTAGAATCTATCTATTATTATTATTGAGGAAGAAACTTGTCGTTTGAATGGTTTGATTTTTATATGGATATTATTATTCAAACATCGTAAGGAAACCGGCATATCCTAGAACCAAAAATTCGAAGACATGTGACATCCACCAACCCGCACTGGGCCCGCGTGGTGGATTACGGCCCATACCCTCTCCTAGAGAGGAGGCCTGAGTCCCAACAGTGGGAACGTTATAAGGCCGACTATGCTATGCTATATTATTATTATTATTTATTTCGAGTACCAAAGACTAATTTTAGTTCCATGATCACATACAGACAATATGTGGTATGGTATGCAGAGGCTTTTTAGTACCTACACCAAGATTTCCTTCGCTATGATTAAGTTACGACTTAATCTTGATACTTGGTGAAAGCTTTGTACAGCCTAAATGTTGGCAATAGACTCACTCCTTATAATACCAATATTATAAGGAGTGAGTATATTGCCAGCATTTAGGCTGTAGTAAAAACTCAATTTTGACTGGCCTGTTGGTCTAGTGGTTAGTGGCCCTAACTGTTAAGACGGACGTTGTGGGTTCGATGCCCACCCAAGACAAATGTTTGTGTGATGAGTACAATCATTTGTTTTGTGTCTAGGTGTAATTTATCTATAATATGTATGTATTTAGAAATATATAAGTATTTTTATCAGTTGTCTAGTACTCATAGCATAAGCTCTGCTTAGTTTGGGCCTAGATGGCGATATGTGATAGTAGTGGAATATTGTAAAAATTATTTTAAAAAATCTTAATAAGATCTGCACGAATGTTCGAAAAAGTTACCGCAACCCAGCAACGCAAAGGGCAAATGAAGGAACACGGGTGTGTTTTAGTTAGTAAAAGTTTGACACTCACTCCCGCACCACCTAAACCAGGAGAAGCTTTTAAACGATTACTAGGCTCTTAATAAACTTTACCACCAACGATTGCATCACTGCTTACCATCAGGTGCGATCACAGTCAAACACTAGCTTATGTCTTTTAAAAAAAAAACATGTCCCTCTCCTAGAGAAGACCTAAGTTCCAACATTGGGAGCATTATACGGCTGACTGAGCCATTTGCTAAAAAAAGACTTAATGAAAAACAATTCAAATAGACTAACAAAGCATTGTGTAACGATTCACGTTAGTTCACTAGAGCTAGGGGCTCCACCCCTCTAGCCAAGTTACGATCGTTTCGTTTGCGTCGAACGCCTCGAGTAGGCTACGCCGCCGATTCCTTTGTTCTGAGGTCATCTCAACGCTCAGTGACGTGGTCAGAACAAATTAATCCGAGGCCTGGCCTACTCAAGGCGTTCGACGCAAACGAAACGATCGTAACTTGGCTAGGGGGCTAGTGATCTAACGTGGAAACTTTTGCGGTCGTAGTAATATAAAAGCATTTGTAAAATATAAATCTCATATAAAAGTATTTGTAAAATATAAATCTCAACATTTTATTTTACAAATACTTTTATATTAGTATTTGTAACAAATGTTGAGCGTAAACATTTGCCTATCGATCTGTCGGCAACCGTTTCAGTTGATTATTCAGCGTATTTTCCTTTATATTTTATGTGGTTATAAATCTCTGACGACTTCACGCGCTCCTGATGTCGCGGGGTCACAGTGTTAGCAGTGGTTTGGGCTATAAACCTATGATTTTTATGACTCGGCATACTATAGAAATAGTTAATTATACCTTTGACTCTTTGTTGATAAAATGACTGTTATTTTCGAATCTACCAATAATTTTGACTGGCCTGTTGGTCTAGTGGTTAGTGGCCCTGACTGCTACGCCGGAGGTCGTGGGTGCGATTCCCACCCAAGACAAATGTTTGTGTGATGAGCACAATTATTTGTTCTGTGTCTGGGTGTAATTTATCTAGTATATGTATGTATTTTGAAATATTTAAGTATGTTTATGAGTGGTCTAGGACTCATAACACAAGCTCTGCTTAGCTTGTGACTAGACGGCGTTGTGTAAATATTATATTATTAATATTATCATTTTAGTTATTACTTTCACAAGATTGTTAACAATGTTCAAATTTTCTATTTAGTAAGTTGTTTAGAGTTACAAATAATTAATTATCAGCACAATTTTGGGGTGAGAGTCTGGTAATCCGTCACACAGAGTATCCTAGTATGGACTCCAGTCACTCACAAAAGGTTACAATATTTAACTAGTTTTTGTATCTTATTTGAAAACTTACATATTCATTCGTATGTATTTATGAAGAGTGAAAAAATAGTAACTATTATAAGATTCACCATTTATTTTTTACAAAAATAGTTGTTCATTTTGTTATTCATAGGGAACTCTTTATTTACGTGACATTGTATTTATATGCTTCTCATGCGGGCTGCAAAAAACTTCTCTTGCCTGTCATCCCGTATGAAGACTATGTTTTCTTTTGACAGTACACTTAATTTGTACTTTTTACAAGCGTGTCTAAAATTTCAGGGGAGTAATTTGATACGAATTGGAAGTAGGCATTTTGTTAACAATCGCTCCCACTGTTGCCCCACCCAGATATTTATGTAAAAGCTTTATGAGTCAATCCAGTGACTTACGCTGGATGTTATTATGCGTTCCGTTTTTATGTCACTTTCATTTGGCAGCCGGCACGACATCAACTATTTTTGTGCGATCGACGCGCTCGTAAAACGGAACGCAACGTTTGGTGTCACATTGAATTTTATGAGAATTAAGGCATTTATTCAGTATATGTGTTGTGGTATCATCTTTTAGGGCGTTATATGGGTTGTATGTTATGCAGACCTTCCGGATTTACTGATTGTGGAAGTGTTGGAAAGGTATTTTATGAAAAAAAGGACTGTATATATCTTTGAAACTGGGCGTAAAACTGCCTATGTGAGACAAGAGTGACATTTTTACTGAAACACAATCATTATTGTACTATGGTAAGCGCCAGATAAATTCGGAATAAAGTACATTGACCTTTCCCTAATATATCTGCGTAGGTATCCGAAAACAAACGTACTGTTTTTCAATACTACGAAAATGCAAGGGATCGTGCTAGATGTTGATTAAAGCTAAACTTCCACTGCGTCGAAATCGAAGCGTACGGAGCGAAAGGATTCGTTGCTTCTTATTGAAATGTATGGTTACGGTGTGCACTGGCATCGGCATTACTGCGCCAGAGATCTGTATTTCTGTTGATGAAGAAAAAGTTTTAATTAATTTAGTGGAAAGATATGAAAAACTTTTTTTATATATGATATCACATGTCTTCGAATTTTTTGGTTCTAGGATATGCCGGTTTCCTCACGATGGTTTCCTTCACCGTTTTGAGCTGCTCTCATGTCTGTCTGGTGATGAAATAAATAACACAAAGTAATGCGCCTCGCTGGGTTTGAACCTGCGACCTACAACTCGTTAGTTGGGGCCGTTACCACTCGGCCACCACTGCTCTCATCGTCATCGTTGTCATGTGTTATTTATTTAACCACATTTCTTTGTAAACGGTGAAGGAAAACATTGTGAAAAAACCGGGATGTCCTAGAACCAAAAAATCGAAGTCGTGAAATATCTACTAATCCACACTGGGCCCGCGTAGTGGATGATGACATGAGTTAAAGTAGTAGCAGCTTATAAATGATATTTATTTTGCAAATCGGTTTTAAACTTAAACACTTTTACATATTGTGATAGGGGAGACGCAAATGAAAAGCTTCTGGTTCAATTATACTGTTATTATATTGTATGAAGCACTTTCTAATACATTTTACATATACAATTACGTCTAGATTTTTATTGACATCCCCCTAACTCTATTGATTTTTCATCAATCAATCTTAAACAGTATATCTTGCCAGTTTGCAAGTTAGTAGTATTATTGTGGCCTCTATGGTCGCCACTATCAATTTTTTTGTCAGTTGAAACTGGTTGTGCCCAGAATTATGCTTGTGTGTGGGAATACCTATCACATTCAAAAACTATTACTGGTAAGTCAAAACAACAGACATTTTCCACCCCACCAATTCTAATTCGAAGCCAGTAATAGCCATCCCTATAGAGCCACGCACCTATCGTGCTTCAAGTCATAAATACTAGCGTTTCGTCAAACTTCAAAGCTGCGATTAACTCATAAACATTCGGCTGACGCTTCGTGTCGCAGATATGTCGATCGACACGCTAACCGAATGTTTGGGAAATATTGAGATTCGATTATTTCAAAGTGGGTTGGGTTATATACAACATTTTTTGAGTATTTTGAAAGGAATTAAGGTGGTTTACGCATGTTTTTTAGTAATAATAAGCTATATATATGAGTGTATATTTGTTACCGTAAAATTTTAAATACCGTTAGATTATAATCTATCTCGCTAGATTGTAAACTGTCGAAAGATCCACAGGTAGTGTGAAAGCGGAACCCGGGGCCCTGGGACGAAGGCAACGAAGGAACAGGAGTGGGTTTTTAGTCAGTAAGAGTCTGACACTATCTCCCGCTCCGCCCAAGAGCGGGGATGTCATTCGGATGATTTTCCCACCCAATAAAAAAAAAAAAAAAAAAACTGTCGAAAGATTGTGAACCGTAACACACTGCTTACAGTTTAACACAATTATAATCCACCGAAATATACGTTAAATTGTACACATACCCTATAAAATATCCAACAAAAACACTAATTAACATATCAAGCAAGCCAGACAAAGATAGCATTATTCCTGCATACCTCCATCTCTGTCTACCACTTCATAAACCAGCGACCAGTTGGTCAAAAGATTTATGTCCTGAAGCTTTATCACCTTGACCATTACATTTTGGGGTTTAAGAGATAAACTCAACTCTTAACTGACATAAATTAGGCTTCTGTGCAAATGTGATAAATGTGAATTTATGAGGTTTACGAGAAAACCCACGGGGTAAAGTTGTTGTTTGAATTTACGAATAATTTTGGCTGAATTGAATTTGTTTTGTCTGAAGTGGCTTGTGAAAAGTCTGTTTATTTGTAAGTTATTTTTTATGTTATCAAATATATGCAACATTATTTTTAATATATGCGAAACCCGAAACACATGTTCAGTATTTTTATGTAAAGAATCTATGTACAAAATTTCATAACTGTATCATGAAAAATCACAAAGTTATAAGCTTGTTATGTTACCTAGTTGTCCGCACAAACACATGGTCACCAGGTCATCCAAGCGACTGAGGGGTTGTTTTGCTCCCGCATCCAGCTGTGCGCTGTCGCCTAATGCCCGCTATGATCTGCCGTGATCTGTGTTGTATTTAGCGTCAGAAATGTCAAACTTGTGACCTTTTTTAAATATTTTTGGGAAAAAATATAACATGGTGTAAAAATTATTGGAACCGATTCAGTTACTGATTCTGAATAAACTATATTCAGGTTTCACACATACATACTAAAATAATGTTGTATATTTATTAAGTTACTAACAAAATATGGATCTTTATAGTGTCCGGAATAAAATAAATTCATTTCATTCAAGACGTTTAACAGATTTTTTAAGAAATAATTACCGAGATGTCATTTGATGATCTCCAGTGTCGAGTAAATAAGTAAAATTTTCACCTACACAGCAATTTCAAAAACACCTACCCAGACAGGAAAAGTTCACAATTCATCCTTATAAAACGTTCACAGAGTAAATTTTCTATTCAACCTTATTAGAGATAAGCTGAGGAGGACGGGGAAGAATGTCCTCTCTGTGAGTATTCTAATTAATGTTATACATCAAGCCGACGGTTCTTCTACAAAGTTACGACTTTGCCGTCACCGTGAGGGTAGACATGGAGTTTTGGAGGACGGGACTGTCATGGAAAGATTAAAAAAAAAAAAAAACAATTTATTAACACTTGTCAGGTGTAAAGACTTGACTGGTCTGTTGGTGTTTTGGTTAGTGGCCCTGACTGCTATGCCAAAGGTCGTGGGTTCGATTCCCACCGAAGACAAATGTTTGTGTGATGAGCACGATAATTTGTTCTGTGTCTGGGTGTTATTTATCTATAATATGTATTTAGAAACATATAAGTAACGTATACCATATAAGTTAGAGTAATGTGTCTTTTAATGTGAATGATCTGTTCGTGCTTGACGGTAAACGATGATGAACCTATTCACTCTTGACTTAAATACCCCCAGGTTACAGCTATCTAAAGATATATTTATAAAAATCCAAAAAAGATACCAATCTAACATTAGATTAGTATTTTTTTATATCTTTTTTTTTAAAGTAATAATAAATAATTATTTGATCCAATAACATCAAATTTGATGTTGATACACACCAAAGCTAAACAATCTCGGTTATAATCTGTGATCAGAATCTTGTGTACAAAATTGTTGTGTATTTTAGTCTGTACAAATTTAGTTGAGACCATTTGAACCCCAAACTTCGCCAAGAACCTAAGAATCGCCAAACTGAAGTGGCAGTGGGCAGGGCACATTGCTCGTAGAACGGATGGTCGATGGGGCCGAAAGGTTCTAGAGTGGCGACCGCGCACCGGAAAACGCAGCGTTGGAAGGCCTCCCACAAGGTGGACCGACGACCTGGTGAGAGTCGCGGGAGTGCGGTGGATGCGAGACGCACAGTTCGTTGTGGCGTCGCTTGGGGGAGGCCTATGTCCAACAGTGGACGTCTTTCGGTTGAAATGATGATGATTTGAACCCCAAAACAAGGCAAGGTATGCCTGAATTTTGGAAGTGCATTGATTCTTCCATAAACAATGTCTTGATTATACTAATTATTCCATTTATTATATGATCCAGTCTCAAACAGAATTCCAAGTAGTTTCCTACCCAACCAATAACATTAAATGCATCCAAAACTACCGCAAGACGCGTCCTACATTATTTCAGATTGATGGCATCTCTCGAGAAGGTAATTCGTTTACGTAGTTAGACAGATTACGTCGGGAAGTAAAGGGATTTGTTCAAGACGAGACCGTGTTCTGATGTATTACGTGTAGTAATTTCATTAGCAAATCTCTTATCTTTGGCAGGATAGAAATTATGATGTTTTTGTGTGAAAGTCGAAGTTTTTGTAATTATATTTTAAGATTAAGTCGACGTGGAAAAGCTTTTAAAATTGCAAATTGAATACACGCTTTTTCTCATGGGGTAGGTAGAAACGTCTCGCCTCCATCGGATGCCTGCGACTCTCACCAAGCCATCATTCCACCTTGTGGGAGACTTTCCAACGCTGTGTCTTTCGGTACGTGGTCGCCATTTCAGGACCTTTCGTCCCCATCGACCATCTGTTCTGCGAGCGAAACGACGCACAAGACCGGTCATTATGGCGACATTTGGGGGAGGCCTATTTCCAACAGTGGACGTCTTTCGGCTGAAATGATGATGATGATGATGTAAAAACGGCATAAAGTTAGCTTCTACGATCCTTACACACTCTTTTCTACAAAAATCACATACGAGGTCTTCTGTCTAGAGACGCTGGGATTGAAGGGACAGCAGGGGAACATGTGATACGCTTTCCGTACGGGTTTGAAACAGTTTTTCCTATTCTGTTCAAAAAATGAGTGACATCAATTTCGAGTACCGGTGTCCTATCCAATTTCGCTTCAAACTTAGGCACAGTGCAACGGAAGCCCATGCTGAATTTCAGCAGGCCTACGGAGACAGTATTATGTCAAAAACACAGGTTTATCGGTGGTTAAAGGCATTTTCAAAGAGAGAGAGTCGATTAAAGGTGAACCACGAAGCGGAAGGCCTTCATCTTCAAAAACCGTTGAAAATTTCAACCGAATCAAGGATCTTGTCCATTCAGATCGTCGGTTGGCAGACAGAATGACCAGAGAAGAGTGGAATTTGACTCACACTACCGTTCATCAGATTTTGACCAATTAATTGGGGATGAGAAAAATCTGCCGCAAAATGGTTCCAAAAACATTTTTGTGGCTCCTCAGCCTTCTTATTCGCCTGACTTGAGTCTTTCTGACTTTTTCTCTTCCCAAGATTGAAAAATCACCTCAAGGGAACTCATTTTGTGACACTCGAAAACATTCAAACGGCTGTTCTGTTTCTCTCTTCTGTTCCAGCACTGCTATGAAAGTGTGTGGCTTCAGGAGGAAGTTATTTTGAGGGTCACAATATAAAATTGTAATTATATGAGAATAAAAATGAAAAACAGTCGCATTTCTTAATTTACAGACCTCGTATAATATTATAAAAGCGAATGTTTGTACCCACAAAGTAGTGTGCGTGTATGTTTGTGTTTGTTACTTCTTCACGCACATACGGCTGAACAGATTTGGATGAAATTTTGGGGCACGAGTAGATCATGTCCTGGAATAGCATATACGAAACAGTTTTTACCCCGGGAGTATTTTCACTTCGGACAATTTTCTACTTTCACGGGGCGTTGTCATTGGCAGCAACTAGTTTAAACGATACTTTCTTCAAAGCAAAACTACCTTCTCAAAAAAGCACACCTCTAAAATAAAACTCCAAATTCCTAAACCACTAACTAAAATAACATCAAACGCTAACAGCTAACACGCAAAATCAATTACACAAATTGGTGGCATCTTCACCAAGCTAATTACTAAACCACATCAGTGCAATCATTGGATTATTCAAATTAACGCCCGTACCCCAACCGCTACCAATTGATTCAGAAATTCAATTGAATTGAAAAAAAATCCGGAATTAATTGAACCCTAGCGACTAGCGAACCCCTAGTCTTGGGACGCGGAAATTTGGTAAAAAAGGTACCTTTAATAATGAAAGACGGTTGTTGTGTATGGAATGAAATATTTAGTTCGGCTAGATGAGTTATGGTGTGGTGCAAAATGCAAGATAAGAAGGACTTGAATCTATATCTATATACACCATTAGTTTTTAATTAGTAAAAATACTTAAATGGCTTATTAGAAAAGATCTTGTTATGATTTAAGTAAAATAAATAATATTCTTAAACAGCAAAGTTATTAGCGTTTGTTTATATCCCAAAAGTCACTCAATTTATGGAAATATTGTACAGACAGGATTATGAATGAAAAACAATGGAAAAACACTGCGCATAGTATTTTCTAGTAGCAATTATTATTAATAATTGATTCAATTATAAATTTACCAATTATGACAAATTTTCGTGGACAGTTTTGGGATTTAATTTTTTTACTTTTGACTACATAAATATGACGGGTACAGATAAAACCCAATTTTTTTTTGTACTAATTAAAAAATAGGGGTGTATATAAAAATCTTATATGCTCTTCGTTAGTCTCACTAAAACTTGAGAACGGCTGGATCGATATTAATAATTATTTTTATTATTTTATTCACCTGTATACATGAAAGGTTTAAAAGAAAAAATAATAGATAGGTAGGTAGAAGGTAAGGTAGTTAACTAGGTAGCGTAGGCAGTCAGTTGACGGGAGTGAAGCCGCGGGCAAAAGCAGAGACAATAATAATTACATGTTTCGAAACAATTCGTTTTTTTTTCATTATTTTCTAAATTTAAGTAATAAAATTCGCTGATGAGGGTCTTTTTGAATACAAATTATTTCATAGAAAACTAGGAAAACAATGTCATCATTAGTTTTTAAATTACCTTGAGAACCCGCTTCATCTCCTAACTTGAACCCCCTAAAAGGGTTGTCTAAACTGACAGCTGCAGCATCAAGAACAAGTAATTAAATATTTCATCTGATTAACAACACAAAGAGGTGGGCAGAGCTTAAGGGTGCTCACGGGCCGACTTTTAATTTCTCCTTGAAGTAACCCAAGATTTGCGACTGACGGGTTGAAAAAAAAAAAGATTTAATGGCTAAAAGGGGTGGGGGGTGGACTATGAGTTATTACGTTAAATATTAATCGGTTCTGTCGTTTTTCCGGTAGGATTAGACAAGTAGAGGTCTTTTTAATTTAATGGGTTCCGTGATTACTTTTTTTCATTGATGAATAGAGATTTTTTTTCTTCCAATTATATTTTGTATCCATTATGGTATTATTATTTTTTAATCGCACTCACAATTCAATTTACATTTAAAAAAGTCAGAATATAATAAAAAAACATCGATAAAGGTAGTCACTTTATCAAACTTTGACTTCTTTGATCAACTTTTTAAAACCCAACTTCTACAAAATCCCGATAACATTGTTACGTCACATAAAAAAAAACAGCAAAAACATGAGACAAAAGCACAGATTAACATTTTTACTGTTAATAAATTTCAAGAAAGAAACTAAAGGATTTCATTTGCTTGTAACGAAACGGTGGACAAAGGGTTTATGCTTCGGAACTTCCGAAGTTAGCCGAAGTTTGCCGAAGTTGCGTTACCCTCCGTTTTAAGGGTTTTAATGACAACACTTCTAGTTGTAGCGCTGTAGTAAGGCAAAGATAATTTCTTACAGCCTATTTGCCTTCAAGGAGGGTTTGTTTAAGTTAAGGGTATATTTTAGCTCGAAATGGGGACAAAGTTCTTGATGAAATTTCTTGATTAAAATTTTGGTTTTTTGTGAGATGGGAGAATAGCGTTAGAGTACGGTAAAGCAGACATATTAGTTTAGAAATAGAGTTTAAACTTCATTCAATTTAGAGATGTTTTCAAAAGAGTTTGAAGGTACTAACAAAAAATAAACAGAAGCAAGATAAACCTAAGAGAAAATTCAATGAAAAAGCTCGCAGAAAAAAATATAATGAAGAAGAATCTCCCAGTTTCTCTAAGCATGTAGATTTTTTTAAATTACCATTCACATGCAAAGAAAAGCGTTTTCTTCACCTGTTAATAAACAGGAGTTCGTCATAGCCACCCTACGAGCGGCGGCCATATTTAATCACGGAGCTACACCGGCCGATAAATCGTGCGCCCAAATTGTGAAGGATCTCGCCTCCTATCTGTTTATGAGCGCCTGGTACTTCTTGGAGAGAAAGTAAATTGGATATGGGGTTTATTGGGTCATAGACCAATGTATAAATCACAAAATGTGAAACAAAGATGAAACTATTTGTTTTTGTGTAAATTTTATATGTATGAAACAAGGCATATTATCTTGCTGCTAACATTTGTATTAAAAAAGGCAACAATTAATTATTAATAAAATACATACATATGCAAAAAACACACACATACGTATGCTGAAATAATAAACTAATAAATACTATGATAAATGTAAAAAGGAGAAATCAAAATATAATAATTATGATAAAGACCAAATTAAAGTTTGAGCGAACTTTAAAAAGTAATTAGTTCCGAAAATTTACGCTTCAAAGAAAATTCACTATTAGCTTTTTATGTCTAGCACGTTCCAGAGTTTTATGGTAGACACAGCGTTAAACTATCGTTTAAGAAAGTGTAATAGACAATGAAATCGAAGGATTTTGCTTTGATTTTACGTTTTGTAACATACATTATAAATATCGTAACCAGATCTTAGAATTGATCACTTCACTACGTGGCTAACTAAAACTGGCCAGATCGTTTAAACGTTAACATTTGATGATAATTATGTCAACATTCGTTTGGCCACATCATTGATGTAGGATTTCTATGATAATAAAAGGTCTGAAGAAAGTAGACCAAACGAAGATTGAAATATCATCAAGCTTTAACGTTTAAAACGATCTCGCCTGTTTTAGTTGGCCATATCATGAAGTGATCAATTCCTAAGATCTAGCGATGACATAAAAATTGCATAATTTGCGTCCATTTCCCTGAAAAATATTTAGTAAATCTACGGGTCATGGATTTCAAAATATACGTCTTTTCGCTTACGAGTTTCATCTGCAAACTGCATTATCAAGTTTACCTGTAACAAAAATAAAATAATGCATTACTATTTGAGAGCAGTAGTAACCTAGTGGTAGCTTTGCGTAATTTATTTCATCATAATTCTCTTAAAACGGTGAAGGAAAACATCGTAAGGAAACCGGCATGTCCTAGAACCAAAAATACGAAGACATGTGAAATCTATCAATCCGCATTGAGCCTGCGTGGTGGATTACGGCCTATTTCAGCAGTGGTAATATTATAAGTCTTACTATACGGTTTCTTTGTCGTTAAAAAAACCTTCCTATCAAAGGTAAGTATCCCTTTACTTATATGTAATAGTTATTGTTATTTATGTTTTTGGTTTGGTGCTGAAAATCAGCGCTGAGGCTCTGTCTTACACGAACTCCAGCATTTTGCAGAGCGCTGGCCGTTTTGCGCGGAGGTGACGCATATCCTACCAGTTATAATATAAGTCGTTGTTGTTATTTGATTTTATTTTTAAGGTATGCGCCATGTTTGATGTAAATAAACTCTTTTTCTTTCTTTTTCTATAAGTTTACAAATTCAATGGACAGACTGTTCACAACTTCCAGTTCGAGCTGCTACAAGGAAATTTAATTTCCTATCCGTCCAGTCTCAGCCAAACTTCGAATAGAAAATTATCCAGCATTTGTGCGAAATCAAACGGGAGCCAATCAAAATTATAATAACTGTTCAGGTGTTGACCAAATTCAAAAGACCCATGAGTCTGAAACAAATTCCGTTAAGCCTCTAGTTTTGTATGAGTGTGGGAGGGGCAGGGTAGGTCGCGTTACCCTGGTCAAATTTACCTGTAACATCGGTTGGGTTTATTGAAAGGCATTTTTGTTACGTTGACATTTTATTATAGCATGAAAGGTGCATTAATTAAATGTTGTGAACAAAGTTAAACAATACGCTATGTTGTATCATTTATTTTTATTTTTGAACAAAGTGGTGAATAATTTTTGATGTAAGTGTTAAAGGAATATAGAAAATAAAACTGACTAAAAAATTGTCTTATTTTGGATTAACGCTACAGAAAGAATAGAGTAAGTTGTTAGTATGTCTGTTAACCTGTCAATGTCTGGGCTGTGACTTTGTTCGCAAGATTTACCGCGGCCTTGAAACTCAAAGTAACATAGGTGGGTTTTATTCAGTTACAGTCTGATACTCCACTTTTTTTCTCTTTCACTCTACTTTTTTTAATAAACTAGTGGGCCTCACCATCAATGATTCCATCTCTGCTTACCATCAGGTGGGATCGCAGTCAAGCACTGGTTTATATCAATTTAAAAAAAAAGTCCCTTTCTCTCGACCCAGAGCGGGAGAAGTCTCTAAGAACTCACGATTTCACGAATTTCATTTAGTATCGTGATGGTATAAATGATGTTTTTTTTTTTTTATTGATATAAACCAGTGCTTGACTGCGATCCCACCTGATGGTAAGCGGAGATGCAATCATTGATGGTCAGGTGCACTAGTTTATTAAGAGCGGGAGAGAGAGAGAGAGAGTTTATTTAATGAGAACTAAAAGTAATATTACAAAGAAGTGCTAAAATTAAGTGATTTGATTTGTAACGCGTGGCTTTTTCCTTCACCCGACAAACCACGCCTTATTACATATTGCATTGTTAGGTAGTAGATCTGATTAGCATTGTTGATGTGGCACAAAAGGCTTCAGGTACATACATAGTTTGGTTGCTTGGGAAAAACTCTGAATAGCTAAGTTCGATGAATAGGTCAAATTACAACTACAGTACATTAACAGGGAAGACGCTTCCTACATATAAAAGCGAAATACCACTCACTTATTAATCACGAAATCTCATAAATCATAACATCTTAAAACTTAAAATTTGGCAGGTAGGTTCCTTATAGGGTGTAGACATCCGCTAAGAATTTTACAAACTGGGTGGAGTTAAGGAGGTAAAAAGGGGGTTGGTAATTTGTATGGAGAAACCTGTTTACACGCGGGTGGGCTGCTGGAAGAAGCTAGTCTCTACATAAGAGCCTCCATAAAAAATATATTCACTCACAAAAATCCTAAAAAGCAACGTCCAATTTACAAAATTAAATAAGGATCTTGAAGCCCTCTTTAGCGAACAATTTCCTCCATTTAAATCTACTAAAGTATTGGAAAAAAATCCTTATTAAATTATTAAAAAAAAGAAGCAGTTTTGCGTCTCCAATGTTTACCGTCTTCCCCTTGAAGAGGGTGGCCCATGGGAAAATATAATTAGTTCACAAAGTTTCCTATTAAAATTCGGTTTATTTAGCCATTAAGCCATTTGACGACGTATAAACCGTTTTGCCTAAATATTAAGATTATACTGGATATTTAAAGGACTTTTTGATTTGTTTACTTGTGGCGAAACTTTTTGTAGAAAGTCACAGTTGTCAAGAGACGAATCAATTTGAAACATCGAAGGCTCTATCATCGTAGTTTGGGTATATGTTAGATTTATCAAATATACGTCATTGTGTCGCATATGAGTATACATGTGGATGGGTGGAGAGGGAGGCCAAAGAAAAGATGGATGGATTGTGTGAACAGTGATATGAAAGAAAAGGAAGTTAGTGATAGTATGACGGTTGACAGGATAGAATGGAAGAAAAAAACGTATTTAAGAAAATAACGTACGCCGACCCCAAATAAGATGGGACAAGGGCAGGAAGATGATGATGTCGCATATATTAAGAAGAGAGAATAAAAGCCAACCAAACAACCTTCCAATGCCAGATACAAAAGTGATAATTTTTTTTTTAAACAAAACATAAGTTTAATTTCTCTCTTATTTTCTCAATACAGCCAATATTTTAGATGCATCTCCAGTCAGTTGTCAGCGATGCGGATGAATTTTTTGACGCCATATTTTAAGGTATTTTATAAAATTGAAACACTTATAAATTTCTATTAAAAGCAGCTCCTGCTAGCGGTTTCTCGTTTACCAAGTTTCATCGAAATCCGTTCAGCTGTTCGAGTGTGAAGAAGTATCAAACATCCACATACATACACACTCCCACATTTTGGCCTTTATAATGTTAGTGTGTCAAGATTCTTTAACTACTAGAATCTTAACTGGCCAAGTATCTTTAGGTACATAATAAGTTCATAACTTAAGCCACTCCCAGAGTTTCTCTTGGGAGATTGGCAGCATATTTAGCTCTCTTCAATATTCATGATTTGTTTGTCAAACTTCGCTACAATAAGAATGTTCAGGGACTTAGGAAACTATGCCGAAAGCTGCGGAGATTGTCTCTGGATGAATTTTATGTTGCATATTAATATTAAGGGGGAGTTCGATTAAGTTTCAAGGAATGGGATTTTAATAATGGGCGCCTGATGGATTTTGAAATATTTTTTTTCTTTTTAGCTTGTGTATTATAATGTTCGTAAACACCAAAGTCGTTCCTAATACCTATTTACGATTAGCATTTTGATAAAAAAGTCTCTAGCAAAGCAATTGTGTAGTTAGTAATTTTACTATTGGCGGTCACATGTGTCCAGAGTGACCTGCAGCAAGAAATTATTTCAATACACTTACCTACTCGAAAACCTGCTCCTATTCCTACCGTTTTTAGGCACGCAATTTACTACTTTACTGTTTTCCGCACTAGTATGGAAAAGTGCGAGAGCTCGCCCCAGCCACAATTTATTGTACATACCGTATCAGGCTGGGCGCTAAGCGACCCCTACGAGTCGCTGGTCAACCCCCGTTTAATTATATCTTCGTAAGTGTGTAAAATTTGTCACTACAGCATTCGGCTATACAACACCCTCACCTACAGCTCGGGCGAATGCGCTTCGATTGCAATCGAAAAACTTCCTCCACTTATATCAAATTGTACTATACATTAGTGTCACGCGGGTCACACTGTCGGACACATTTGTGTATTTGACGCCCCCCTTTTTGTAACGTGTTGCACATTAGACCATTCACCTCCAAACTTAAGACAAAAGAAGAGATGTCGTGTCGGTCACCATTGTTCAACAACCTGAATGAAACATTTACTAGCGGTCACTATTGTCCGACATGGCGAATTACGTGTTATGAAAAGTGTTGTACACAAAAAATGACGACGTTGTTTTCATCATACAATAAACACTAAACTAAATTAATTAAGAACCCACAAAATTAAAAAGCGTGCTCACAAATTAATAGAGTGACGTTTAGAATATGATTATCAACCCTTCTACTCATTGTCGGTCACAATTATAACCCTTCCTCGCTTGCGTGACAAATATGCGCCTAAATGGAAGAACGTGACTGTCATTATTTAGAGAGGATTTTTTTTAAATATTAAGAGCAGTGGTGGCCGAATTTAGGGCTGCGGGCTGTTCGAAAGAGTTACTGCGGTCCTGGAACGCAAAGGGCAACTGAAAGAACATAGGTGGGATGTAGTCAGTAAAAGTCTGACTCTCTCTCTCGCTCTACTTAGTATGAAAAGATTTACGTAATGATTTTCCTCTCAAAAACAAGTTATGGCTCAGGCGTATGTGTCCGATTGTATTTTCGAATCAAGTTGGCACTTATTGTAATAATTATAATTTACTAGCTCTTGCCCGCGGGTTCGCCCGCGCAAATAAAATATAGACTATGTCACACAGGTATAAATCAGCTTTCTATCGGTGAAAAAATTTTAGCAATCGGATACAGTACTTTCAAAGATTGAATTTTGTAATTGTTTAATCTTTTTAATATGGATGATTTCTTAAATGGCCTTGTACCTGAAATAAATGAATTTAAGTTTTTGCTTATAATTTTGTAAATTATTTGATCACCACTTTTCTCAAAACGGTGAAAAAAAAACATTGTGAAGTGATCGTTACATCTTAGAACCGAAAATTCGAAGAATGAAGACATGTGACCACTTTCACTGAATCTGCGTAATGGGTAATGGCCCACTAACTATTTTCGTGAGAAGACCTGTGACCCCACTCCTAGTATCTGAAAATAGATAAGTATACACCACTAGCTGCTGTCAGCGGCTTCGCCCGCGTGATGGTAGGCGCAGGCTTGCGGACGGCGAGCAATGGGTAGCTTGCTGTCCGACCGTCCGGTAACTGTTCGGACCGAGCCCAAGTCCTCGACGGTGCGTGTTCCGCGCCTCAAGGGGATGTTAGCAACCGTAGGGGCCCAGCAGGGTCGAAGCCTGCTGTGGCCATATTACCCGTGGTCAAAAGAGAACCCAGGGGACCTGGAACGAAAGCAAAGAAGGAACAGGAGTGGGTTTTAGTCGGTAAAAGTCTGACACGCCCTCCCGCCCTCCTGGCAGGATGACATTGGATGATTTCCCACCACCAATGCCATCAGGTGGGATCGCATTCAAGCACTAGTTTATAACGATAAAAAAACCCAAATCCATTCATCCGTTTGAGCGTGAAGAAGAAATCACACACATTCACAAACTTCCGCCTTTATTATATAAGAGTGATATAATGGTAAATTTTCAACACTTTTCCTCTACTATATTTGTAGCGTCGTGCACTAAAAGAGGTAATAAAAAATAAATGCGATCTTTTAAAGTGTACCATTAAAGATACCAGAACACACAATACTAAGAAGCCACTAAGCGCAATTTCATAAACCGAAATAACGATAACCATTCCTGTTTCAACCCCTCAATGCTACCCTCTAGGTCTTACAGACCAAAAATATCATCCAGAATTTCTTAGCCACCTTAAATGTAAGGCAATTTAATTTCATGCATCCTGATTCGGAATAGCATCCCTTCAAGGATGCTCCCCTAAGCATAATATCACATTAGAGAGGTAATTATACTCATATTTGTGTTTGGGGTCCATTGGGGGTGCAGGGGGTTCTTCACAAAACGGCCGAGAAACCTTTCGTTTTCCTTTTGGCCGTTTCAAAAGCTAATTTGTGCTGAATTTTATGGAATTGGGTTTTATTTTCTTATTAGTTGTTTAGGGTTTAGGGAGTGATTTGAATAGGTCTGGTCTTTTTGTTTAATTGTTTTTTATTGATCAAGAGGTCCTGATTTATTTATTATTTATCATAATTTTAAGCAAATGGTAGGTATAGCAGAATCGATTGGTTATTCACATAAGAAGTTTGAAAGTGGCGACAGTGACTGAAAAGTTGAAAGGAAATCGTTTGTCTTGGTATGGTCATGTGAAGAGGAGGGATGAAACGCATGTTACTAAAAGAGTTATGAGTTTACATGTGGATGGATGGAGAAGGAGACCAAAGAAAAGATGGATGGATTGTGTGAGAAGTGATATGAAAGAAAAAGAGCAGGACAGAATGGAAGAAAAAAACGTGTTGCACCGACCCCAAATAAAATGGGATAAAGGCAGGAAGATGATGATGATTGGTTATTCACATCCAAATGAATTGTTTACATAATTTTAATAAGTCTGTGAACTGTGTACTGACCTACTAGACCGCTTCGTGTTTCAGCGAACCATGCTATACGTTCGGCATCCCTACCCTATATAGATTTCAGGCTATGTGCCAGGCTTATTTTTGCAAGCTAGCCTAATTTTGTATCTAGGTTACAACATAACTCCCGACCCGAGCCAACTCTTACACAAGCTTGCGAGCAAAACTAAGTGGAGTAATGTTAGCAAAATAACAGATTCCTCCACATATCTATGTTTATCTGGGTTCCGTATAAATAACGTAAGTACTTTAAGCGGGAAAGAATTATGTTTGTTGGATAAACTACTTACGAAAATACTAATGTATGGCACTCTTGTGCTTATTTATTTGTCTTTTTTTTTTGGCTTTTTATGTTTCGAAGGAGATTTTGGGTTTTAATTGAATGTCTTTGGATGGAAGGTTGTTTTTTTTTATTTATATTTTTAACTATGAATCTTATGAGGCACACAACTACATTTTTGTTTCTTTTTTACTTTTGTTTCGTGTTTACCCTATATTGTGTTTGTGCCTTGTGCTGTACCAAATAAATTCTTTTTTTTCTTTCTTTTAGGTAGGAAATCATCAAATAATTTATTCCGCTCGTAATTATTTACGAAATCATAATCATTAAAATCATTATTACAGCCCACTCAGTACGACTAACCCTATTGAATAGCCATTTCATGAAATAAAAAAAAACTGAGAGATTTTGATTTTAATTATTATAATTCCGTAAATAAATACGTATACGGACGCTAATAATATTTGAATCAACATATAACTTGACAGTGACCTGCAAAAAGCAAAACAATAAGAACATGTAGCGACATCTATGGCGTCACATAAGAACTGATACTGCATCGCGCAATTAAAGTTCTCCGCACGATTAAAACATATAGAACAGCCCGAAATCATTTATCGGGCAGTTGCTTACCAGACAACACCTGTCCGGTCGGAGGTTTGAGGTACTTTACACTCTGTTCCGCATACTTCCAAACTGGTGATGATGTTTGATGATAATTGAATTTTGTGAGATACCCTTTTTTAAGGTGGGAAATCATCTAATGACTTTTCTCGCACTAGGGCGGAGCGAGGGCGTGTCAGACTTTTTCTAAAATCACATTTTTTAGTGGACTTTGTATTCTAGGTTCTTTGTATTCTCCCTCTCCTAGAATGAGGAGGCCTGAGTCCCAGCAGTGGGGACATTAAAAGGCTGATTATGCTATGCTTATACTTATGTATTCTAGGACCACGGGTAACCTTTTCAGAAGTCGACCCATGGCCTCAGTAGGCTTCGGCCCTGCTGGGTCCCTACGGTTTTGTTGGCATTTCTTTTATTTTTTAATTATTCGAGCTCGCTCCAGACGGTCACTAAACACTTTTTATTTGTTTGTCGTCTACAAGCACACGCTTACCTACAGGCTATCCTGGAGCATTCAACTTAAATTTACTATCCATGATTACCTCCTTCAAGTTCCAGTAACAAGAACCCCAGTAAACACTACTTACTCAAATCCATAAGGTACTTACAAACCCATCTATCCTTCAACCAATAAGTACCTATCTACTATAACAAACATACAAATATTACCCTCCAACCTTTTACAGGAGTAAATCCAAACCGGAACCGAGCAGGGGTCGCAAACACAAAACGATAATAATCCGGACCAAGTTACGAACGTCCATATAGACATTGGTACCCAATTAAATGGTTCCCAAGTTGTGTGCATAGGACCTCTTTGATACAGACCAACGTTGGACGTCTTTTATTTGTATGAACGTCGATAGAATTGGTGAAGGTGTGTGTTTCATAGGTTTCGATTGGTTGTTGGCTATTGGCTGTAAATCGGTGTAAAACGGTTGTTTCGGATTCGTTTTTTGAATTTTTGCTAAGCTGTCTGTACTGGCACTTAATGAAATTGTATGTCGTTTTTATTTTAATTGGAAATATTTTATCTGCTATGAAATGTGAAATGTTTTTGAGTGCATTCAAATTCTGTTTAGTCTTTGTGATTTTTATTTGATTTAAAAAATAATAAGGTTATTTAATTTTTAGGGTTCCGTACCACAAAAGGAAAAAACATCTGTCTGTCAAGACCCTTTATCTCGGGAACGTGTGGAGGCATTGAGTTGAAATTAGAACCATGGTCTGCGGCTCCTTGAAGCTGTGAAAAAATCAAACTTATAAGTTAACGAAAAAAGAGATACGGCCGTTTATGTCGCTAAAAACGTATATTTCGACACTCTCAAGGGAATCAAAATTCATGACCTAGAATCCTGAAAAAATAGGAAAACATCTGAAAACTTTAAATTTGTAGTTACGACACAAAAAAAAAAATTTTTGCGATTCGGAAAAATCTTCGTGACTCAATTCCAAGATATTAGAAGTATAATTAGAAGTAACCTATTTACTCTTGACTTAAAAACCCTCAGGTTGTAGCTACCAGGAAACTCCAACTCCGGCAGAAATTTCACTTCTTAGCTGTACGAACAGTAAATTTGTAACCAAAATGTTTGTGGCTACGTCTGGTGGTCCAATGATGGAATGGGTTTGGCTGAATTAAATTATTCAATTCAGAAGTAAACTCCAACGTTATCAGATTAGATAAAGATGCTTTCGAAGGCTTCCCACAAGGTGGACCAATGACCTAGTGAGGGTCGCAAGAATCTGATGGATGCGAGAAAAAATTCGTTATCGCGAAACTGGGGGGAAGCCTTTATGCAGCAGTGGACGTCTTTCAAATTGTATTCATCATCATCATTGTCAGCTTTTTTAATGTTCCCATTGTTGGGACTCAGGCCTTTTTATTAGGAGAGGGAATGGGCCATAATCCACCATGCGGGCCCAGTGCGGGTTGGTGAATGTCACATGTCTTCAAACTTTCGGTTCTAGGACATGCCGGTTTCCTCACGATGTTTTCCTTCACCGTTTTGAGAGCAGTGGTGATGAAGTAAATTACACAAAGTAATACGCCTGGCTGGGTTTGAACCCGCGACCTACAACTCGTAAGTCGGGGCCGTTACCATTCGGCCACCACTGCTCTTTTTGTATTTTAATCTGTAAATTAGGATTTCAAACTACGTCAAAATATCATTTTAAACACTTACCTTCACCATTAAAGTAAACCAATAGCAATAATTGCCGTACCACAGTCAAATATAACACAGAATATTATCTTTAGTTCTCATTTTTGCTACACTAGAATCCATCTCTGCAGGGCTTGGGGCAAGCAATATCCTGCGAGACCTCTCAAAGCAAACTGGGAAGCGTCCGAGCGGGGAAAAACACCTACGAGCAATGTGGTACTCTAGGTAATGTTGGCGTGTTTGATACTGTTGCAATTTCAGATGAAAAAAAAAGAAAACATGAAAGACAGCGAAACAGACAGAGTAATTGCAGCCTGCTGCTTTCGGAAGTGTGAAACAAATGCGTGTGGCTTAACCCGAGGTACATTTTCATACAATCGTTCTTACGTGATTATGATATTATTATACATCTTTCTCCAGATATTTTGGATACACAGATATCTTGTGGGTATTATCTAGGCTTGTATAGATATCAAAACATAAACTTATGTAAAACTTATCCAGTAAAGACCTCTGAAAATCTGCCATTTTACTCTATCAAACATCGTGTTAGATTGCGTTGGATGAAGCAACAAGCTTTTAAACTATGCTCGACGTTGACAATAGGCGAGTGGGGAAAGGTCCTCGTAAGAACATGAGTTATTTTGTTAATTCATGTAAAAAAATAAAAACATTAAAAGAAAAGATCCTACCCGTATCAAGTTAAAAAACACTACATATACGACAATTGAATATTTTCTAATTATAATAAATCGCTATAGATGTCAAACAGTCACATTTTTTTAAATATTGTTGTTTGTTATGGTAGGTATATATTATTATGTAAGTTATTTTTTTTTGTAGTATGTAATTAGTGAAGAAGTCGTTGGAGTAGTTGGAGACCTTAATATAAATAAATCTTCAATTTCTGAAAGAAATATTTGAAGATGAGTATTTCATAAAATCTAATTTCGCCTGAAAACCTGTCAAAATTTGGCAATACAGTACCAACCCCCGCTCTAGGTAGAGCAAGAGGGAGAGCCAGATTTTTACTGATGGAAAACTCACTTATATTCCTTCAGTTATCCTTTGCGTTTCAGGGCCGCGGTAATTCCCCTTTTTTTATTCTTATGCGGTCGACGATGGGGCGCACTTACCTACAAGTAACATATTCACTCTTGACTTAAAAATTCCCGGGTTGTAGCCATCAGGAAACACAGATTCCGGCAAGGAATTCCACTCCTTAGCTGTACGCACAATGATGTTCCTAAAACGTTTTGTGCGTATCTTCCAAACAATTCGGCAACCCTGACACCGATTGGTACCTAACCCGCTGTCATCAACGCGAATCCACCAACAGTCCAACATTCAAGTTTAAGTGCAAATGTAACCCTTTGGAAACGTTTGAAGCAACGTTTGCTTAGGACCAATTAATTATTGAAATCGTTTTAATTTATATTTGCTTTACCATCCTCTTAAATGCAGTTCAATCCTGCTTCTATAAGTGGATATTATTTATATTTGATCTTGGTATGATGTTGTTAGAGTCCCGATTTATAAAGGGGTCAGATCTTCCTAATAGCAAACCATAGTCGGCCTTGTAATGTTCCCACTGTTGGGACTCGGGCCTCCTCTCTAGGAGAGGGAATGGGCCGTGATCCACCACGCGGGCCCAGTGCGGGTTGGTAGATGTCACATGTCTTCGATTTTTTGTTTCTAGGACGTGCCGGTTTCCTCACGATGTTTTCCTTCACCGTTTTGAGAGCAGTGGTGATGAAATAAATTACACAAAAAAATGCGGTTGGCTGGGTTTGAACCCGCGACCTACAACTCGTAAGTAAGGGCCTTTACCACTCACCCCACCCAGATCTTCCTAATGGATATTGTAAAACAACGGCACTCCCCACTGTGTCTGTCTGTCAGCCTGTTCGCGATAAACTCAAAAACTCCTGACCAGAATTTTATGCGGTTTTCACCAATAGACAGTGGTCCATGAGGATGGTTTAGGTGTAATACATGCATTTAGAGTAGAGAAAAGCCGAGAATTTCTAAGATTTGTAACTCGCATGCGAAGCTGGGTCAGGTCGCTAGTGTATAATAAAAAGCAAATGAAAAGAAAAAAAGCAGAAGTAGAACGGTTAAAGTAAACAAACTGAATAACGTGAACACAGACCAAAATATGCTGCCAAAATCTCACGTGTCAAACCACAACAATTTTTTGACAATAATTTCCGCGGCTTCTTTTTTCACTTTTTTTTCGAGTAAAGTTCATTGGCTATTCTATTTGATCGCAAATTTATTTCTAGTGGATATTGTGATGTAAAATTAGTGTAGTTTTGTATTGCAAGCGTCTACACAACGGATAATATGTGAAATTATCGAAACAGGCGCGATCTCGGGAACATACAGCTGCGAATTTTACTGTAGTATGGACTACTTCAACGAAGCTTGCCGAAAAGGCTAACTCGATACATTTGCTACAAAATACTGCAGATACATTAGAATGTGTTACATCTGCATTCATGAAAAACAAAGTGACTGTACCTATGCTGTAAATTATTTCTTATTTTAACATTAGATGCCAAAAAATATCTACAAAATTTTGTACAGAGCCCAATATAGAAGCAACAGAAATAATTTTATTGGCCAGTAGACGTTTCTTCTAATTATGATTTTATTTTCAAAATAATTACACCATATTACGATCCAACATAATAGCCAGCATCTTAATTGAATAAGCTGCGGCCAAACTTCAAAAAGCAAAGTCAAAATTAAAATTTAAAAACTCCCAAACATATTCTTCCCCATCCTTCAAAAAGATACGTCTCAGAGTAATTTCGCGTCTCTTTTATATGGTCGGCGAAAATTTTATTAAAGCTGGCGCACTCAGTTTCTTCATAATACAGATTAAGATAAAAATTGAGATGACGTTCGGCCGTCGTCGGGCGGAGTCGGGAGAAGTCGGGAGCGATATTTTTTTAATTTTCTCAAACAAGATCTTGAAATTCGATTATTTTGTTGCGTCTCAGTGTTATTAAATTTTGTTGTTTCGCTGTAGGGGGGAGTGGGGGGACCTTATTTGTTTACGACGTGATGGCATTTCGATACATAAAGTGTATGACAGGCAAATGGGAAGTGATTTTGACGTTTAATTTTGCCTTTTCAAAGTGACGACCGGCGAAAATTTGCAAAACATAAAAAATACATTTATACTTCTTTTTTTCTGGTGGAAAATCATCAAATAACTCCTCACGCTCTAGGTGGAGTGATAGAGTCAGACTTTTTCTAACTAAAACCACACTTATATATGTTGCTTCAGTTGGTCTTTGCGTTCTAGGACCATGGGTTTTTCTTTTGGAAGTAAACCCATGGCCTCAGTAGGCTTCGGCTCTGCTGAGCCCCTACGGTTTTGCTTGACATTTCTTTGAGGCGCACGTGGAACATTACGTGCTGTCAACGACTTGGGCTCGGTCCGGACGGTTACCGGAGGGCCGGACGGCGAACTTCCCATTGCTTATCGTCCGCAAACCAAGCTGTTTCCACACCACGGGCCACGGTAGCTCTTTCGAACAATTTCACTGTTGCCTTTTATGACAAACAGGTCAAAATTTGTGTACGTAAATACAATTATACGTACCTAGTTAATAAGCGTAGGTATATATTCAAGGGCTCATAATTACTGCTTCATAATTACATATACGCTCATTATTTGCAAACTATATTTCAATTACTAGCAATGTATGTACGCTGAATAATTTAAATTAATACCTGTACCAATTTCCCGGTAATATGTATTTCTGTAAACAAACCTTGGTTTTCGATTCAATACCCAACATATTTGGCCAATATGACTCTATTGCAGTACACCGAATTTTAATTATTAATAGCCAGATCAATCAACAGTAATTTATTGTGCGTACAGTTAAGGAGTGGAATTCCCTGCCGGAGTCTGTGTACTGAGAGCTAGAACCTAGCGGTCTTTAAGTCAAGAATGAATAGGTTACTTCTAGGCAAGCGTGCTCCATCGTAGACCACATCATCGCTTAAAATCAGGTGAAAAGGCGGTCAAACGCGATTCTACATAAAAAAAATAGACAACTAACAACAAAAAAAAACTTAAGGCGTGCGAAGGGACTAATTGGTGATCCAGATTTGATTAAATCCAATCTTCAAAGCCTTGAGCACAGGCGTACGGTAGCCAGCCTTTCGGTGTTTTACGGGTTGCATTTTGGACAGTGTAAGCGGGAATTGCATGACTTGATTCCGCCATCTCATTTCTACCATCGGACAACCCGACGTACGGCGAGTATCTACCCTTAGGTTGTTGAAACCTCTACGGTTCAGACTAAGCGTTTCGCTTCGTCGTTTATACCGCGTACATCGAAGGACTGGAATTTGCCTGCTGAGGTCTTCACATCCGATTATAATTTGGGTGTCTTCAAGGCTAGAGTGAATAGGCTCTTAATTAACTAGTGCGCCTCACCATCAACGATTGCATCACTGCTTACCATCAGGTGGGATCTCAGTCAAGCACTAGTTTATCATCATCATCATCATCATCTTCCTGCCCTTATCCCGTATTATTTGGGGTCGGCGTTTTTTTCTTCCACTCTGCCCTGTTACTCGTCATGCTATCACTAACTTCCTTTTCTTTCATATCACTCTTCACACAATCCATCCATATTTTCTTAAGTTTATATCAAATTAAAAAACACCTACGAAATATAACAACTAGAACAAAAATTAAAAAATAAACTGTAAAATATCAATTGTTCCTCACATCAAACCTATAAGTTTACACAAAAGAAAAATCTCCAGAAAACAGGAAAGAAATAAAGAAATCCGACAAAACCAGAAACTTGCCATCTAAGCTGCGCCAAATAATTGTTAAACCTACAAAGCAGTTACAATCGCGTTCTCCATTACTACAAAAGAACATTAATATATTTTTTTGTTCTCTCTTGACTGAAATTCCAGAACCTTTCTTTTAATTTCTACCCCAGTTTCCCTCCGACTTTATGAAATAAGTTTTTTTTTTAACAAGATTACGTTTTTATGAGCAAGAAATTGAAGGATACCGAATTTGGAAGCGCCAGTGCGGTGTTACGTACTTTTATCTATAAGCTGAATGGTTTTTGTCTTTGCCTCGACTTTCTTTTTAAACTTTTTAAGAGGGTAAGCTACTTAGGCTCATATTTGTCTATGGTGAAAAAATGCGAGGGAAGAAATATTTGAAACTGGAATTGTTTTTGATGTTCCGTTGTTTAATATGCAATACTTTTTGATGTTTCGCATCCTTAAAAGATGGCAGGAAGTATTTCAAGTACCTGCGCGATTTATATTTACGACCTGCTGGTGCCCGTGACTTCGTCCGCGTCAGACACGTAAAATAGCATGGTCACAATTTCAGGTACTATTTATTTATTAAATATATAAATATTTGATAGCTTTTGCATTAAATAAAAAATCTCTACATAGTATATAAAATAGTCACTTTTTGCGTCTTTTTAGTTTTTATCCACCTTCTCAATCACGCAACGGATCTCGATGCGGACTCCACTAATAAAAAGAACATTAAACGAGAAAGGTTTGTGCATATAATTTGCACCCAAGCAAATCCGGACGGGTCACTAGTTAGGAATAAATAAAATATTTTATTCAATTCAATACAAACACCAATCAAATAATTTCTTCGTCAATAAACTAATCAGTCACCACCTCAAATTCACAAACCAGCGACTCCCAAATCAAATCATCAGTCTGTAAATTCAAATCAATTACTTTCCCCAATATGCAAAGCATTCGTCCCTCACCCTTCCGCATGTATTATTGCTCATATACACTAAACTTCACCATTTGCCTAAACTATGAATCCGTCAACCATAATCTGGTGGGCAGGGGCATAGAATAGGAATTTGTAGAAGGGAGATTACCGTTTGCATTATACTACATGCCTACGATGTTTGTTTGGGTTGTCGTATCAAATTCGTAGTATGGTCGTAGTGTGATCGTCGTAGAATCTTTACAGAGTCGTAGCGTGTCGTAGCTAGAGTGCAACCTAATCATTGCAGAAAGTTTTGAAGCAGGTTTGATGAAGGCTTATTCATGGTCATGATCGACTCGGTCAGTAGTACGGTCTTAGGTGAGTTCTCTAGTATAGGCATAGTAGGATCGTTGCATTTTCGTAGTAACATCGTAGCATGTTCGTAGTAAGGTTGTAGCACGTTCGTAGTAGGGTAGTAAAATAGTAATAGTCGTAGTATTTTTTTAGCAATGTCGTATCAGTCAGTCGTGGTGTCGTCGTCGGTATTTATTTTAGTGCCATCCACCCACACCCAAGTTACACATGTTTCCCTTCTACACAGATTTCTTATTCTATAGCAGGGGCTAGGCTAGACAGATTATCATATCGCATGAATATTTTATAAGACGGTGTGATTCAATTAGACGGCGGTTCAGATGCGCAGACAGCAACGAGAGTTACTGAATAATGTAGATAACTTTAAGTTTTCAGTTTTCTTTTATTTTTTAATGAATTTTCTGGGTGGCGGTGGTTGAACGAATTAAAATTTATTTTTTTATTTTGTTGTGTTTGGAATGTTATTTTAACAGCTGTTGTTGTGTACGAGTATTAGGAATGCGTGTATTATATGTTAGATGGTATTGGGTTTGATACCTATAGGTAAACTTATATCGGACCTCGTGATGTCCACTTAGTTTGATAAATGAGTGAATGTACACTTTCATTAAGGAAAACCAGCGTCAGGCAACTACCACTGACTATCACGGAGTTGTCTGGCATTTTTACTGAACTGTACCTATTTGGTGCAGCTGTGAGACACATATTGATTGATTGGCCTGTTGGTCTAGTGGTTAGTGGCCCTGACTGCTAAGCTGGAGGTCGTGGGTTCGATTCCCACCCAGACAAATGTTTGTGTGATTAGCACGATCATTTGTTCTGTGTCTGGGTGTAATTTAGCTATATATGTATGTATTTACAAATATATAAGTATGTTTAGTAGTTGTGGAATATTATATTATTATTATATTGTGTCAGTGTTTTTTTTAAAAATTTAGTTTCTAAGTGTTTTTTGTACTATCTGTGCCAAATCATTATTTTTTCTTTCTTTCTTTGAATGATTGAATTGTAGAAATTGGGGAAGCTTATTGGAGAAATCCAAGTTTCAGCAGTGGCCAGTGGGTACATTATAGGTTGGTTGTAAAAAGTAATTATTACTATTTAAAAAAAAAATCTATGCCTACATGGCTAATTGTAAAACTTCAGAAGCTAGCGCACTGTTATAATTGGTCGTTTGTTATGGACCCCACCGGCAAGAAACCCCATGGTTGTTCTCTTAGAAAACGATAGTTTCTTTAGTCGTCAACATCTCATATCCCTAGCCTTTATCCCGGTAGCTTGGGGTCGGCTTTCAGTCAAACCAGATGCGGTGGAATGCCTGTAATTTACATGGAAAGACTGCCTATTAGTCCTCTAAAACCCAGTTACTGTGCGACACGAAACTCCTTGGATAGACTGATGGGCAGATTTTTTTTTAGTCGTCAACGCTGTCTCTAAATACGACAAGACAAACTCCAGAATGCGAAATAAACTTACAAACAACGCTTTAGATTCCGTACATGAATCGCGAAATAAAACAAATGTATTCAAGTTGCCCAACAATAAGGAAGTCGACACAAGTACGGATGTATGTGCTTCCAACATACGTATCAGTGCAATGTAGGAGCACAACGTGTGTGAGCAGCCTAACATTGCTGTTGGTACAATGAGTACAGAACGAATTGTGTCTACTCATAGCAGCTCAGTTTTATGTACTGAGATTTATGATGAGTAAGTCATAAGAGAAAGCGATTTGAGATGTCTACAAGTAAGGAATTACTTATTGTTTGTTTATTTTTATTCTTGACTCGCATTCCAATCGTGAAGGGGTTGCTCCAATATTTTTATTAAAATAGTGGACATTTTATATTTGACTTACGAATAATACCAAATTAAAAATCATAAAAACTTATTGAAAACAAAGGATTACAGACTTGACATACAAAGTGTCAATGCCGCCATTGCCACGCTGTATGGCAATGCGTGTCTGCAATGTTTGAGTAGATAACAGAGCTATATAATTTTAAATATGTGCTTTATCTTCTTGTATTATCCTTTTACCAATACTACCAATAACATTAAATATTTATCAAAAACATATGGGATTAAACCGGTGATATAAATAAGCTTAAATCATTGTGTATAGGGTGTTATGCTCATTTCTCAATTTTAAGTCTGACACTATACGTAAGGCCTTGTGATTGGCTTGCTGTCATCTATGTTTGTTTTTATTTTTAGTTTGTTTAAGCTGTAAATCCTCCAAGCTGTAATAAATAAATAGATTTACAGCCATAATCTTGTGAAAGCTTGGCTAATATTAAAATGCGAAAGTATGTGGATGTGTGTATGTTTTTTACTTCTTTACGCTCGTAGGGCTGAACGGATTTGGATGAAATTTAGCGCACGAGTAGATAATGTCTTGGAACTGGTTTTGTTGGGATACTTTGGCTATTTTTGGGTGAAGCTGCTAGCAGAAACCAGTGTCTTTATAAAACATATTGACAAGTTTCACATGTAAATCACACTTATTTTATTAAGGCAAAAGTTTGAATGTATATGTGTGTGAATTTGTTACAAATCCCTAGGATATGGTCTGTCTGTTAATTGTGTGTGTGTAATTTCACATAAAATATTAATAAATTACCCCTCAAGCGCCGATTATACATACGTCTGTACAACTTGAGTGACCTTGAAAAACGCTTAATTGTAGTTTTATACACACGGGTGTAAGAAATTTATTCGGCCGAAAATCTTCGTTTTTCATAGGAAAATCCAGAAAAAGTTTTGTTTTTAATTTCTTTTTTATTAATTGTTTTGGTGATTTTATGTATAACTACGTAATAATAATACTCCTATACGCGCTAGGGGTAGCATATAGAATATTTTTATACTGGGAGTATGTTTCGGTTCGTCTGAATGTCTTTATAAAATAAACATCGATGTCTCACCATGTAACACTATAATTATTGCCACGCAATGTCGCCGCCCGCTCCCGCTGCCGCTTATCACTTACACCGAAGCTCTAAAAGCCAGCGGAACGGAGCAGTAAATCAGCGCGCGGCGCCAGCGACCTTCCGCCATCGCTGCTATGTTTATTCATGATATTGCTCATCTAGTGAAAGTGAATCTTTGTTTATACTCGCCATGTTCCACTGTGTTCGTACTGCGGATTTGTATTTTAGATAGACTGGTGCATTTTGGGCGGATTTAAGGCGGAGTACAAATGCCTTTATTAAAGAAACTAGCTTTTGCCCGCGGCTTTGCCCGCGTACATAAAATATAGCATATATCACTCAAGAATAAAGCAGCTTTCTATTGGTGAAAAAATTTTAGTAATCGGACTAGTACTGTCAGAGATTACCTCCTTCAAACAAAAAAAACAAACTTTACCTCTTTATAATATTAGTCGATATAGATTAAATAGATTTAACATAATTGATGTGTTTGCCAGTAAATATTTATATTTTTCAATTAGTAAGCATTCGATTCTTGTAAAGCTGTCGTAGTTCATACACACTAATATTATAAAAGGCCATGTACTGAAGTAACACATATTATACTTTAATTCTGCTGCCAGCGGCTTTGACCCAATGAAAATATAAAAATTGTTCCCAGGGAATATACTCCTAGGGTAAAAGTATTCCAAGGGAATATACTTCTAGGACAGAATTTGATGGTACGGTTTGCGCAGTGGTAGGGCAATAGAATAATAATAATAATAATGTTTTTATTGACATAAAAAGACTGATATATATTCAATTGAAGCCCTGACTCCTGAGCTAGGTGGTACCTGTGTTACAGTAGTCAGTGTCTTCACTCGTTTGTGGAACATTAACAATTATTTATGCAACAAAATTAAAATGTATGCATGTATGCTTTTACCTCGGTCAGAGATTAAGCATTGCCATACAACGTGGCAATGCCGCCAGCCTTTTGGGCACACTTCCTGTCGACAGCGATGCGGAGGAGTTTTTTGACGCCATATTTTAGCTTTTAGAATTTTTTATTTAGTGTATATATAAGTTAGTGTATATATGTTAAGTGTTTTATGTATTGATAGATTCCAAATGTATGAAACTAGTGCAAACTTGCTCTTGTGTGATAAGAGTATGTGTACATGTGTTGTGTATATGTGTGAGTGTGATGGTGTTTGGTGGTGTGATGGTGTGTGATGGTGATGGTGTGAAGGTGTGTTTGATGGTGTTCTTCTCTGTGTAATGATGTGAAGTTAAGAATGCAGCGCTGTGTGTCGCAGGTTCGATTCCCGCTCGAAAAAAATAATTTTGTCCAACTTTTTCAAGTTCAGGGTCTGAGTGTCTTAATTATGTGATTTAAATATAGGAGTATTACCTAGAGTTAAGCAAAATTCATATGAAAAAAAAAACTCGCATATTCCCACGTGCTTTCAGCACAACAAACGATACTCCATACACGCCAAAGAAATAATCTCGCAATGCACTGAAAAGATTCCAGCACAATACATGTTCCCACTTAACCTATTTTTCGCACAATTGTTGGTCTACTTTAGTACATTTGAATGTAAAACGGCTCCATTCCGAGCAGCGACGAAAAAATGCTTATGCAAAGTGTTATTATTTTTTTTTTACAGTCGGGTAAGGTTTACGTAACTGTTAGGTGTTTAGGTTGTAGTGTTAGCGATTGGCGGGTTGCTTCTTGGTTAGGGACAGGTGGTATTAAGTTAAGCGATTTTATTGGGCTCCAGGGTTTTTTAAAAGAGTTACCTCGGCTCTGAAACGCAAAGGGCAAGTGATTGAATACAGGTGGGTTATGGTCAGTAAAAATGTGATACGCTCTCTCGTTCCAACCAAAATGTAAGAAGTTAAATATAAATAGGTCCTTTCATATGAAGAAGAATGGAAAAGAAACTCCACCGTTACTATTTCGGGCACGCCACAATTATGTAGGTAAGTCCCCTCTTTGAAGCGTTGTTGGAAAGACCTCACGGCGTTCTCACCTTTCGCATGACGCAGGTTCTCACCGAACACGGTAAGTTCAAGCAATGGGTGGCTCGCCGTCCGACCGTCCGGTAACCGTCCGGACCGAGCCCAAGTCGTCGACGGCGCGTACTGTTCCTCGCGCGCCTCAGGAAGATGTCAGCAAATCGTAGGGGCCCAGCAGGGTCGAAACCTACTGGGGCCACGGGTAATGTGAAAGTGAAACCCGGGCCCTGGGATGAGGGCAAAGTAGGAACAGGAGTGGGTTTTAAGTCAGTAAAAGTCTGACACTATCTCCGACTCCGCCCAAGAGCGGGATTTGTCATGAGATGATTTTCCTACCCAATAAAAAAAAAACCGTTACTATTTCAAAACAAAATGACTGATTTTTACAATATATTCAGATTGCAATATCTATATTAATACCACAGATTACTTAGGATTCTCAGGAACTACTGGGTCGAATCGAAATTTCTTTTAGTGTTTGATATCCCAGTTATCGCTGAAGGTTATATAACATAAGGCTATGACCCATGGGAGAGGAGCAGTAACCAAAGTCGCGGGTGAAACTGCGTGTGACAGCTACATAATAAATATGAGAGAAACACAGATCAAATAAAACTATCTGCGGAGAGACAGAGTCTGACCAGTCAATATAATATCAAATAAAACAGTTTTTTTTTTAATGTGGGTTAGGGCGTTTCATGTATTTTTTTTTCGATTTTCATTTGAATTTGCTCGAATTCTTGATACCACTCATGCACAGTGTTCATATACCATAAATCACCATAATCGGTTAATATTTAGAGGTTGCACAACGCCAATACGTACGTCATCAGTGTAGGTAAAATTTTTAATATTATAATTTTTTACAGAGGAGGGAAGTAAGTTTTACTAGACGCAACAACAAATTAGTAACACTTGCTACCCTCCACTGTAAAAAATTATAATATTAAAAATCTATTAGTAAAAGTCTGACACTATCTCCCGTTCAGCCCAAGAGCGGGGTATGTCATAAGATGATTTTCCCACCCAATAAAAAAAAAACCTACACTGATGACGTAATAGCTGTATGAGAAAACTTTATTGGCGTCTAAATAACGTCTAAATATTAACCGATTATCGTGGTATAAAAACACTGCATAAGTGGTATGGAGAATTCGAGCAAAGTCAAAAATCGCAAAGTTTAAAATGGTGAAACATTCTAATGTGAGCCGAAATATAAAATAACATAAGAGTCTGCGTAATATTTGTTCCGTGCAGGAATTGATCCCGTGACTATACAGCAGCGTATCGCTGCTACTTCCCCGCTCACAGTACCACCTCGGCTGCGGAAGCTTCCCGGGTGGCATTAGGAGCTTCCAAAATATAGGTCGCGCCAGGATTTAGGCGCAGCTTACTGACGGCTGATTTAAATATAGCCCAGGATGAGGGGATGTATAACTCGCTTTATGAGTTGCAGGATCTAGTGGACTGGATTTCTAGTGTATTTGTTTTTCGGTGGATTTTGGTAGAGTAACACAGAAATTTCTTTGAAGATTTTTTCCTGTGTAGACTGTCAGGTAATAAGAGCATTCGCTATTAGTAAAAACTTGTTTTGAAACTTGTGGAACTACTAACGAATATCATGTCTATCTTTTACTGTTAGTGAAAAATATAAAACCTGTGGTATCAGTAGAACTTGCCATGCTAGTTAAGTAAGCCCTGGCTGGAAGCTTTGATTCTAGAGTTGAGGCCGCTACAGCCTACCGCCGTTAAGCAGCCGACAATCTCCTAGGTTGACCTGCGAGAGGCCACAAAAAAAAAGAACTTGCCATGCTTTCCGAGGCATGGATGAATCTCGGCAAAACGGTAACAATCTACAAACCGACCACCGCAAGCGTTGCTTAACTTTAGAGATCGATCCGTGCGGCTGTTATTTTTTTTAGCCACGTACAGCTTCAAATAGGATATGACGTCTTCTTTTATTTAAATGTTGACATTGACAACAATACCAACACACCTACAAAATTACGCAGGCTTGCGGACAACGAACAATGGACAGCTCACCGTCCGGCCGTCCTGTAAGGACCGAGCCGGAGTCACGTTGTGTCCCACGCAAGCCTCAAAGAAATGTCAGTAAAACCGATGGCTGCTACTTGCTAGTACCACAGAAAAAGTGTAACCGTAGTCCTAGAATGCAAAGTTCAGTTGCCTGAAGGACACAGGTGGTTTTAGTGAGTAAAGGTCTACCACGCCGTCACGCTCCACTCTAGAGCGCGAGAAATCCTACCTAAAAAAACCTACAACATTACAGCGTTAATAAAATATAGGGATTTTCCGATTAAAATGTTCAATCAACTATAACATATTTTACACAACATATTATTATCCAACTTGATGACATTAATATTAACAAAATACGAAAACTGTAATGAATGTGTTAAATTGAAATCCATGTTTATATTTCAAATTCAATCACCGAATTCCATCCACATTTTAATGGCAAAATCATAATTTATCGAAAGACGTCACGAGCAAAACAAAATGGCGCGGGCGAAACGCAAAACCATTGGTTTGTTTAACATGATAAATCATTTTCATTCCTTTGAATATTCATTTGAAAAGATGTTTTTTGTTTCAGCTGCTAGTACCTGGCTTAGAATGTTAATGGAAGCCCAATTTTCTGTATTGTTTACAAACATCTTTGTTTACCCGCATTGTCGTATCTAGAGTTTTGGATATAGGTCTGTGGTGCGCCGAGAATTGGTCCTTTCAATCTAATCTTGAGGATCGAAATTTGTAAAGACTTTGTTATAGCAGGTGCTTGGTGCTTTTCAGTGTTTCGGTACCTTTTTGTTCTTTAGCTTGACTGATATTCGTTCATTTGAATAAACCTATTTGTTTTAATATATCTAACATTACCAGAACATAAATAGTGTACGAATGTATGAACTATTTCCTTTAAACCTGTGACATAAGTGTAGTTGTTAGAGTTTCGAAATAAATAATATTATTTATTGTCTGGCAAGAATTTATACATATGTAGAGGTAGGAAGAACTGATCAAGCATATCAGATGGTCCATCTACCTTAAACTAAATACAACCTTGGGGTCTTCAAGTCAAGAATTTATAGGTTACTTCTAAGCAAGCGTGCTCTATATTCGACCATCGCCGCTTACCATCAGGTTTTGAAGGCTCGCGTTTGACCACCATCTCACCTGATGGAAAGTGACAATGTGGTCAACGATCGATCATGCTTGCGTAGAAGTAACCTATTTACTCTTGACTTAAAGATACCCAAGTTGTAGCTCTGAGAAAACACAGACTCATGCTGGGAATTCTGCCTAGCTGTACTGTACGCACAATTAATGTATTTCCAAAACGTTCTGTGCATATATGCAATGTACCGGTGGCGCATCGCCGTACGTCCGGTGGTCCGATGATGGAACCGGCTTTCTTTCTAAATTATGTCTTAGATTTAAATTACATTATCATCATCATTTCAGCCGAAAGACGTCCACTACTGGACATAGGCCTCCCCAATGTGCCGCCACAATGACCGGTCCTGTGCGTCTCGCATCCATCGGACTCCCGCAACCGTCACCAGGTTAAATTACGTAGTTTTTCACAAATCAGGACTTCAGCATACAATAACCTGTATCTACTTACATTTCAGCAAATACTCATAAATAGCTAACTGTACGAAAGGAAAGCGATTTTCCTTTAGAAGCCGAGTCGCTCGCAATCAAAAAAAGTCGGCTAAAGCATCGAAAGTCCCTTATAGCTCGTTGCGACTTCCCAAACGACTTTTTACTGGACCCTTTGTCTTTCTCCCTTTATAGGGTTGTCCCGAATTGGGGGACTATTCTTTTAGGAAGTTTTTTAATAATCAAGATCTTTGAAAGACGGATTTTTGTTTGTTAACTGGCGGATTTTGAAGGAGTTGATAATAAGGTGTAGGCAGTTGTGTCAAAACATTTTATTTTAATTTTATTTGTTTATCAAGCTTATATTATCTTTACAGGAAAACCTGATGAGACAGTGCAGCCAATATAACTATATACGAGAACATATAATTTATTAATTAAGTTACTTGATTACAATACCATATAATCGCAAGTACCACTCTGTTAAATTCACTCAAAGTACAAATAAATAGGTCTGACTTGTCGTGTATGAGATTGAAAGTGTGAAGTGCGCGCGTCAGAGGCGACTCTTTGAGCAGGTTTGTCCTCGCCCTCGGCACCACCAGCAGTGGAGGCCGAAGACATGAAGCATATATAGAGGATTTTGATGGTGTACCTTTAAAACATGATACTTAGTGACATATTGTTGTATATTTATGAGTTTATTTTTATTTTTACTGGTTTCATTATTATAGCTGCTGCCTGTGGCTTCGCCCGCGTGAAAGTAGAAAATTGTCCCAAGAGGACATATTCTTAGGATAAAAAGTATCGTATGTGAAATTCCAGGACTTGGTCTACTCGCGGGCCAAATTTCATTCAAATCCGTTCAGCCATTCGAGCGTGAAGAAGTAACAAACATACATACAAACTTTCATCTTTATAATATTGGTGTGCTGAAATTGACAGGCCTTTAAGTATTTTTATAAGGGTTTGGGGACAGTCTTTGATTATCTATGTTCAAGAAGTGCTATAGGTATAGCTTATAATATATTTGCTTAGTTTGGTTAATTTCATCATCATCATTATCATCATTTGAACCGAAAAAAGTCCACTGTTGGACTTAGGCCTCTCCCAAGCGTCTCCACAACGAACATTCCTGTGCGTCTCGCATCTACCGCATTCTCACCAAGTCACAAGATCGTCAGTCCACCTTGTGGGAGACCTTCTAGCGCTGCGTTTTCCGGTGCACGGTAAATTTTTGTAAATTTTGGTTATAGATACAATATGGCATAATAACAAAACATATAATAACAGCTGGCGGCTCCGTCAGACGTCGTTCTGCCCAAAAAATGATTTTTCATTAAACTAATATTAGATGAAAGTTCGTAAGCATGTATATGTTTGTTATACCTTCACACTCAAAAGGTCAAACAGACAGTCAGACCGTGTCCTAGAATAGCATATAGATATAAAAACAATAATCAGAAAGCTAGGGAAGATTTCTTTGCAACCAAATCTCACATGTTATTTAAGTACCCTCAATATTTCGAGCAGCCCTGGCCACCCGCTCTAGGATAACAGTCGCAGTGGCGACAATTTATGTGACGCGCTGACGACGTCTAATTCTACTCGATCTCATTAGATGCGTCTAAACGCGAACTATTTCACTTAGGACGACTTTTTTGTCGCGAGATAAGTCGTTGTTGATCTTTCGATGTGTCTGATTGATTTTAATATTTTTTTTAAATTGATATTTACCAGTGCTTGACTGCGATCCCACCTGATGGTAAGCGGAGATGCAATCATTGATGGTCAGGCGCACTAGTTTATTAAGAGCCTATTCACCTTGCCCATTGCCTTGAAGACACCTAAATTTTAATTGGACGGGAAGACCGCAGCAGGCAAATTGTTCCAGTCTTTCGATGTACGCGGTATAAACGACGAAGCGAAACGCTTAGTCCGGACCGTTGAAGTTTCAACAATGTAAGGGTGGATACTCGCCGTTCGATTTGTTTAGCGATTGCGAACACCTTCTCTAGCATTATTACAGTTTTGCAGAGGAGGATTGTTTAACCCTAGCAGAGCATATCTCTATCGTATGTTCGGGGCGCCGACTCCGTGGGTGCTTGGGGGCTCGAGCACCCATGAGAAATAAACAGTGGGTGCCGAGCACCCCTGAGAATAGACATCAAGGAACAGATCAGTAATCGCCTTTTAAGGTACATATAAATTATAATATTTCTTAATAATGTATTTATCCAACATAATTAGTAATTACGTAGTATGTAAGTAAGACATTAATTTATTTGTCGGTCGATCGCTGTGCATTTCTCTTCTCACACTTCGTCACTTTTTCGAGTCCATCAAATGAACATGAGCACCCATGAGGTTTTCTAAAACCCGACGCCCCTGCGTACGCTCCACCCTTCCGGCCTTCGACCTTCCGAACTTGCCTTGTTCGGCTCTCACCTTTCACGTCTGATGCAGGTCCTCAGCTGCATCAGGTGGAAAGTGAGGACATCGTGGCATCTCTCCAGCCACTCCAAAGAGGGGATTAACGCACGACTGTAGCGTGCTCATAACTTTTGATATTAAGGGTCCACGATGTCCGAATAGCCACTACTTGATGAATAAATTAAAAATATTGTTTGTAAGTGCGCGTGTGTATATTTGTTAATCTTTCACGCTCAAACGGCTGAACGGATTTAGATGGAATTTGTCATACGGGTAGACCATGTCCTGGAATAGGATATAGGATACTTTTCATCACGAAGGTGTGTTATTTTGGGATAATTTTCACACGGGAGAAGCCGTTCGCAGAAGCTAATAGATAAAATAAATAAGGGAAAAATTGCATTTTGAGAACACATTCATTGTGTGTTCAAGTTGTGAAATTCTGTATCGGAGTCAGTGTTCATTGGTAGTTGCAACTTAGGTCTTTAAGTCAAGCGTGAATAAATTACCTACTTCTAGGCATCAGCGTCGTTTACCATCAGGGTATATACACGAGCCTATGAAAAAAAATACCAAACCTTTTGTTTTCCTCAAAACTTATTAACGAGTATTTCATACAAAGACAGATTTACGCCGATTGGGTACAAGAAAAAGGGAAAAGCAATTAACACTAACAAGACTTTTCCTTTATTCTCATTCCGTTCGACAACACAAAGAAAGTTAGGAAGGAAAGAAAACTAACATCTGTATAATTAAGTAAATGACTGTCATATAATATACATGCATTGACCAAATTGGTAGCAACACTGAACCAAATTAAAAAAAAAAAAAAAACAAACATTGCAATACGCTCATCAACTGTTATTTACGACAATGTTGCCATAAAAATATATTCAAACGACACATGAACGTCAAAAATTAATTTACTTGGCAACTCTATAAACTTTATACTTGTATGATTCCGTTAGATAAATTCGTAAATTAAATTTTTCGGACACGCAATGTATTTTGAACTTTATTTTTATGATGTTATGACGTAATGTCGCGTGTTGGGGTTGTGGGAATTTGGGCCGAGCCTTAAAATAATGCTTGCCCAAAACTCGGGAATGAAAGGTCATTGCGCTTTGCCCTATGTAGGTCAAATAGTGAGGGCTGGCTGATTTTTTAGGTTTATTTGTAAACAGATAAATAGTAAATGAAGAGAGAATATTCAAGACATGTTTATTGGAGATACTTCCTTTAGTAAAATGGCAGTAAAGATGCTATGATGTTAGAATGCTTGAATTCTTTTCGGCTTTCGTTAGCACGGAATTACAAAGATCAGAACAGAACCAGCTGTACAACATGTAACATAATGAACGCACATTCTAAAAGTAGTACTTTGAAGTAGGTTAGAAATTACTTAATTTGATTAATTCTAAATAAATCTTGATTCCGACTCTAGCGTATTTGTGTATATGTAGACACCAATACCGATGTGCTAGCAATGAAGTGCTCAAAGTCGATTCCTATGTTAGTTACCAATTTTAATTGTAGAATTAGGATAACTAATTTCTTAAAGAAACACTACCTAAGTTCATTTAAGAAAACTTTCAGTGCTTAAATTATGATTGTAACATGATTTTCTAATTATTTTGATTTTTACAAAATAGAATAATGCCCGATTTTCGGCTACTGTAGGCGCGGGCTTGCGGACAGCGAGCAATGGGTGGCTCGCCGTTCGACCGTCCGGTAACCGTCCGGACCGAGCCCAAGTCGACGGCGCATACTGTTCCACGCGCGCCTCAAGGAGATGTCAGCAAATCGTAGGGGCCCAGCAGGTTCGAAGCCTACTGGAGTCACGGGTAGTGAGAAAGTGAACGAAGGCAAAGATTGAACAGGAGTGGGTTTTTAGTCAGTAAAAGTCTGATACTATCTCCGCTCCTCCCAAGAGCGGGATTTGTGTTTTTTGAAATAAAAAAAAACACCATTATATAAGGGTGTGCATGTATATATTCTATTTAGTTACCACAAGCCCTCATCACAGATCAAATGATATATATGTGGCCCTTACATAATAATATGTATTTTACTAAAAAAACTTAAAATAAAAGAAAATTGAGAAACTAAAAATGTCAAGCTTAAATATGATATTTATATTATTTTTCTAGAGGACAAGCGAACATTTTTAAAATAAAAATGTCTCATTTATGATCTACATAAACAATGAAGAATAAGCATTCATTTTTTTTATTTGCAAAATTAAGTTATTTCATTCAAGCGTTTAGCAACAAATATTATTATTATATAAATAAAAATATTATTATTATTATTCATAAACAAATATATTGTTATATATTTCATTTGCTTTTCTACCAATTTTAATATTGTTTTCACTGTCAATATTTTGTTTTTATACAGTTATTGATAAACTGGTTAACAATTTATTTTCATGTATATGTTCCATTGCTTTTCAACATAACCAAGTTACAATGGTGACCCCAATTAAAATCATATTCATATTAAAACTAGCCCAATTCAAAATGGTGACATATCCTTTGGGACATTCGTGTCAAACACGTATAATCCCGTCACAATAATTAACTTTACAGCTCTATCTAGAAAACAAACATCACGTCGTCCGCCATTTTGTGAAAATAAAAACAAGTGAATTAACTAGTTCAGGGGGTCATTTGGATGAAATATATTAACCAGCAGGGAGAAATTTGTATAAATTAATAAATGATTGTGCTAATTATTGAGGCTTGTTTGTTAATTAAATAGGTTATTTTTTTCTGGTAAGTAAAATTACTTTAGCTGAAGAAGCTTTTTATGTGCTGTAGCGACCAGTATGCGATTTTTTTAAATCTCACTGGTTGGCAATGAAGCAGAGAGGGGGCTTATCATTACCTAAATATATATCTTTATATATATATTTCCTATAATTCTTCTTTACATGTGTTTATCACTTATCTCCTCCCAAACGGCTAGATGGATGAAACTTTATGTATATATTTGAGTGGGTCCTTGGACGGTTTGTAAAATAAAATTCGATCCGATAGGTGGTGCTGCAATCGGGTTCTCAATTTTTTTCTGACGAAAAGCCAACTTTCAGATAAGACGACGTCTGTCGGTACCGCTAGAAGTTGCAAAGCAATGCTGATTCTTTGGGCAAAGAACGAGCTAGTACTCTGGTCACGCAAAGTGTCGATCAGTCGTGAAATTTCCTTGAAAAGGAAACGCGCTAGTCTCCTTGCGCGCTACAATGTATATAATACGTATTCACTTACATTTCGCCTATGTTTTTCATGCAATATTGAAAGTTTTGTTCTGACAGATTTCACAGTTCGATTCAACAAGAAGGCTTCTCATACTGGCTCTTACTTTGAAGGCTCACATGCAATACAGACTAACAATATTTTTACAAATCAAATAATTCGTACAATGCGAGCAGTTCACCGATGTCCACTGATAAATATATAATACTAGCTTCTGCCAGCGGCTCCGCCCGCGTAAAAGTCGATTTCTCAATACAAACTTCCAACTCCAGTTTTACCCCCTTAGGAGTGGAGTTTCGTAAAATCCGTTCTTAGCGGATGTCTACACCCTATATGGAACCTACCTGCCAAATTTTAAGTTCGTAGGTGTTATAGTTTCTGAGAATTAGTGATTAATCAGTGAGTGGTATTTCGCTTTTATATATATATATATTTGTATATCTCTGGGCAAAACATTCTCTGTTTTATTTGACCGATATAAATGTTTACAAATAAAGTATTCTGATTCTGAGAAATTAAGCTCCACCTTATGCAATAAAAGTTACAAAAATACTGCTCATTTTCCACCCCTATACATTGTGACATCTTTCTAGGTCAGCACCCAGTTTCAGGATGTTTTTCAGCACAAACGAGTTATATCTTCTAGTTTGTGTACAATGGCTTACAAGATTTATTAACGACAGATCTATTTGCTGATTAAATTAGGAAGGGAAAGTTCTGTTGGGAATTAGCTTTGTTTATTTTAAAGTTAGTGTTTTAGTCTAGATTGCTATCGGCCTGAATTGAAATGGTTGGCAGTCTCAAATAACTCCACAGAAAATTTCTGAAAAGGAAACCCGGGGAACCTACTAGAATGGAAAGGGAAAAGGATACAAATGTGGTTTTAGTCACTAAAAGTCTGATACTTGCTCCGTCCTAGAAAGGAAGAAGTCACTGGATGATTTTCCACCTCAAAACAAAATCTTAAATACTGTGTAGAATCTAGAGATTTTCTTAGTCTAGAGGCTTAGGCAGTCTTAGGCTTTATTGGCTATATTTTATTTGATGGGAAATTCACGTATTTTTGAGTAACTTACGCTTTCGCATCTTAGTCGCAAACTGTCAAAAATGCTTCCATATATTTTAACAAGTTGAAGTGTTAACTGGATTGTAAAAGTACTTATATATTTGGTCTTCAGTAGAGTTCCTTGCCAAAGTTCAGTTCCTCTAAAGTGAATGAAAAGGTGGTTTGAATGATCAGAAACTACCAAACCTATTTATAAACTATATAGTAAATACGACAAATCCCAGCGACTAGAATCCGAGTTAGAAACAAATAGATAAGTAGCAAGTCGTTTCGTTTAGTCGATGCACTACTTGTGTCGCCTCTAGCTATGCGGGTGAACTTCACGATACAAGATAGTTGTTCAGCGTGGATGTGTGTAAGCTTTTATTTATTTTTAATAGGTTAAAATGTCTTATATAAAATTAAAATGATTAAAAAACGGTCAAGTGCAAATCGGATTCGCGCACGGAAGGTTCCGTTATCTATACAACATTAGACACTATATTAAAACTGTTTTTTTTTTTAGTTTCTAATTTTTGTTGTTATAGTGGCAGCAGAAATACATCATCTGTGAAAATTTCAACTGTCTAGCTCATCACAGTTTATGAGATACAGCCTGGTGACTGACAGACGGACAATTCAGTCCCTGTTGCTTACGGAATCCTAAAAAGAAGAAGAGGATCATCGCGGCTCTGGAATGCAAAGGGCAATAAAAGAAATACGAGTGGATTTTAGTCAGTAAAAGTCTGACACTCTCTCAGAGCTGAAGGAATTATTTGATGATTTCCCACCTGATAAAAAGCGTGTGTTCTTTAGGAAGATAGTGACGTTTTTTACGAAGAATTTGCATACCAAACAATAAGCTTGTTTGTGTAAAATCAAGAAGACGAAGCCATCCCTAAAACTCCAATACCAGTTAGGAAGGCTGTACTTTTATGAATGCATGTCTTATCCAAATAGTGAGTGCTCCCCGAGCCGTGAAGGCCGGGCCTTCGGCGGCGGGGGCGGAATCCAACTTAAATTGTTGCGCAATCCGAGATCTTAGTCCGCAGTAATGTAGGGAATCTGCCTCTGAAGGGGTGACCATACAGTATGGTGAAGTTAAGACAGTCTTTTTTACTTATGATGGATTTAAAAAGCGATGGTAACTTTAGTTTGATTTAGCCTTTTGAAGTAGTGGTGTTTTAAAGTCATTCGTTGTATTTATTGGTTAAGATTTGTTGTGAATAGCAATGACCTTGTGGAATTATCAAGTTTAATGCCTTTTTTGGTTTTGTAGAACAATGGTAGCTTGATCGTACCAGTACGAACTTACGAGTTTTAAGTATATATATATATAAGCACATCACTCAGTTAATTATTTCATCACCATTCGTCACTGCTGTAAAAAGATAAAGGACAATATCGTTAGGAAACCGTCCAGTCCTAGAAACAACAATTCAAGGTCATGTGATATCTGTCAATTCGTACGGGATACATGTAGTGGATCACAACCCATTCCCCTTCACAGAAATTTGCCACCCAGCAATTTGGAAATGTTATTGACAGATTCCTGTAGTGCGTCTCGCATCCATTAGGGACGGCAGGACTGGTCGTTGTGGCGACATTTGGGGAAGGTCTATAACCGGTAGTGAACCTTTTTGGCTGAAATGATGATTATAGATTGATTAATAGTGCTGGTTTCTGACTGTCAATATTTTTGAGAAAATATGTTTGGTCCTGTATTTATATTATCCTCCATTTACTATTCACATGGTCACACTACAAAACCCTGAGGCCATCGGGCGGCACCATCGGCATGCGATACTGAAAATAAGTTCAGTCTCCTAAGTTTTGTGTCGAAGCATTTAAAGCTCTCGTCTTTCGGCTCTCGGCACTCGGCATTCGGCACTCGGCTCCCGGGGTCTCAATGGCCAATGTTTGCAGTTTGTCTGGTGGTAGTTTTGTCTCTATTAGGTTTTGTCTCCTTTTAACGTGTGTTTAAAACAACTTTCAAGCTTTTTAAATGTATCTGCATAAAATATATGTTAAAGTTAGTAAATGAAAAGCTGGGACTCGAGAGAATCTTAAAACTGAGCAGTATTAAAAGAAATATTTTTTTCATCCTTTCTTCATTGAAACTTGCAAATAGAACTTGGACTGAAGAAAAAGTTGGCTTGCGTTTCTTTTTAAGTTTCGCAATGCCATACTACGCTTTGGTAAGCCATATTTATGCTTATATATCCATTTATTTATTTAAATATTACCATCATGAAGAAGATACTCTAAGTTTATCTAGCACGTTACAGACAGTAGCATGGAAATTCGTTGGTCCCGGTGGTCATTCGTAGATCTTTGACTGTCGTTATAGACTACCAGACGCCAGAAAGTCTAAACCGTTTAAAAGTGCCTGTAAATTGTTTGATAGACATTAATGCATTGTGTTTGAGATTGAATCTAGTAGGTACCTACATTGCGATACCAAACGGTCGTAGTTGTGTAAGCATAAGCATAATCAGCTTTATACCTAATGTTCCCACTGCTGAGACTCAGGTGTCCTCTCCAGGACAGAGAATAGGCCCTAATCCTCCACGCAGGCCCAGTTTTTATTGGCCCAGTCGTAGTTGCATAGCTCAAAGTATCATACGAGTATTAGGTAATATTTTCAATTCGAAGTTCCATAGATTCATAGAAAATAATACCTGCATAGATTACATTTTACCGCAAAATGCTTGGCAAATGATTATCATGACGATGAAACAGCATAGCGTAGCATAGTATAATCAGCCTTTTAATGTTCCCACTGTTGGGACTCAAGTCTCCTTTCTAGGAGAGGGGATGGGCCGTAATCCACCACGCGGGCTTAGTGCAGGTTGGTTAATGTCACATGTCTTCGAATTTTTGGTTCTAGGACATGCTGGTTTACTCACGATGTTTTCCTTCATCGTTTTGAGAGCAGTGGTTATGAAATAAATTACACAAAGTAATGTCCCTGGCTGAGTTTGAACTCGCAACCTACATACTTGTCGTTTCCATTCGGCCACCACTACTTTACGCAATTACAGAACAGAACAGTCAATCACATAATTAGGTTAACTTTAACATTTCATATCCTACTGAAAATGGCAAATGGATTCAGAAAATCTATGAATGGATAGAAAATCAATTGGATTCTTCAAGTTAGGCGCACAGCCAAGTTCTTAATAGCGATTTGATATGCACATAAATTTTCGCGACAAAGTTCTGAGATAGTGAAATGGAGGAAAAGGGAGGCTGTATTAAGATGTATGGTCCTTTTCTTTCAATACCAGGAGTTAAGACTTAAATAGAAAGTTACGTAATAGTATTTTGTTGTAGAAGGAATGATTTTTTTTGTCAGACAACTTGATCTTTATAGAAAAAAACACAAAATGAAAGAAAAACATTTATTTAATGACGAATTTGTTTTATGAAGAGCCTATTAAGTACCAACCTAATTTCGTAACAATAAACATTTTTTTTTATTACAACAGAAAATTCGCAACTCAATTTCCAAATACCGTAGCGAAGGAATGTAAAAAATGCTAATTGTTACAAACTCCAAACTTGGTTAAAAATTCAGAGTGAACTTGGCTCCGACTCTACCATGCACGATAACGCTGACATTTTTATTGTTATTTTAAAAGTTCGTCGAGTACCAATGACATAATTTCTTAGAAATTTGGTTTCATTGCCGACTGCCGTACTGTGCCAGTGTTTTATTGAAAACAATGTAAATATTTCGAAAGAGAAGCACTCGAGTTTATTTTTTCTCTTTACTTTTACAGTTTTCTGTTGCGTTGTTTTTCTTTTTTTTTGTAAACGTTTTAGCGATTCAGTGACCCAGTTAAACAGTCCGTTGAAAGTAATTGAGCTGAGTATTTCAGGAAATAAAGAAGAATGGTCGTTGAATGCCAACCGAATTTAATATTGGCGAATACCATTGCGTTTTATATCGCATGTAGAACGCAGCAAACAGTTCTTTAGTTTTAAATTCCATCCAAATGTAAAGACTTTATGCCTAAGGCATTCTCTACCAGTCATCCAAGGGTGGTAGCGATAAGGCAGGTGCATAAAAAAATAAATGTGCGAACAGCTAAGGAGTTGAATTTTCTGCCGGAGTCCGATATTTTTTTATTCACTCTTCACTTAAACACGCCCCGTGTTAACTCAAGAGTGAATAGGTGACTTAAACACGGTGGGTGTTAAAGTTAAGAGTGAATAGGTTACTTCTAGACAAGCGTGCTCTATCGTCGACTACATCATCGTTTACCATCAAATGAGAAAGTGGTCAAACGTGAACCTATCAATAGTAAAAAAAAATAAAAAGTATTCTCAAAAGTATTTGACAAAGGAAACAAAAATGCCAAAAACTAAAAAAAATATAGTTTTCAATAGATTCAAATATCGAAAATATTTTACTTCAAAAGCGTTTCACGAATGGTAAGAATATGGCTTTTTACAGTCGAAACTTTGCCTTTGAGTGCATCGAGTGTCATTCTACCGTCAATAGTTCCAGCAATTCCATTCCGTGGCGGTCCCGATTGCCGCGATGCGATGAAAAAAACTTTATCGGTTCAAACTTGAGTTTGAATTTCAGAAAACGAACATTCGAATAAGTGTTGGACGCGTTTAGGCGTGGCTTTTAAAATGTTTTCGGATATGGCAACGATTTTTTGGGTTATTTTTGCATGAAACTTTTATGAAATTTCAATCTGCATAGCCTAATAGCCTTTTTTGGCTATGTTTGAGATATATATATACGTAAATTAAAATGATGCGTTGTAATGTGATGATTTAAATATATTACTAGCTTTTGCCAGCGGCTTGGACCACGTAAAAATATCTACACGCAAACGTTTTGGGAACACATTCATTGTGCGTAAAGCTAAGGAGTGGAATTCCTTGCCGGAATCTGTGTTTCCTGATAACTACAACCCTGGAATCTTTAAGTCAAGAGTGAATAGGTTACTTCTAGGTAAGCGTGCTCCATCGTCGACCGCATCGTCGCTTTCCATCAGGTGAGATAGCGGTCAAGCGCGAACCTATCAAGAATAAAAATAAATAAATCAATCTAAATATTAAATGTATAGCTTATATTACTCAGTGATAAAGTGGCATTCTACTGGTGAAAATTTTTTGAAAATCTTTTCTCTTTATAACATTAGTATAGACCAGCTGATTCGCCAAATGTTGTTCTACTAGATAATTTATCAAAGAAAAAAAATAGCGGGTGTGGGTAGGTGAATAAAAACTAGCCTATTGCTCAGACCTACATACATATACACAAAAAAATTCATAAAACTCGGTCGAGCCGTTTTGTTGGAGTTCGAGAACAAACACTGTGACACGAGATTTTTATATATTGGAAGATAATAATGCGATAATTCTTAGCAAGACTGGTTAACAGATTTTCAGATTTTATACTACCCGTTACGAATGTCAAAAATCTACAAATAACAACTATGACCAACGCCTTATCTTGGGATCTCGGTATATTTTGTCAAACATTTGACGGCCGTTATTAAGCCTTTCATTTATATGACGAATGTTTAATACAGATTTTAAAAATTGACAATTTTTGTCAAACAGAAGTCTTCTTGCTGCATCCTTTGATAACACATGATGGCACAAAATAAATAACCTTTAAATGAATGACGGGTATAAAAATGGACGTTACATTTCGAATTCAGAAATATATTTTCAAAATTCAGATTCGAATTTCGAACCGTAGCGCGATGGAACGGAAGTGACGGGAAATCTGCGATCGGAACGGGTTGGCCGGCCATTGTCTTCCGGAAACGAATGGCGCGTGAGGGTTGGCAGAATTGGTATGACCGGAAATAGTGCGTGTGACCAATGCAGCGCATTCAATTACTTGTATGATGCAGGTCTGCTTTATACTTAGCAATGATTGAATGGAATTATGTTAGAGATTGTTATACAGGGTAATTAGTTTAGGCATGGAATTTGGCTGATTACTAATTGGTGAGTGACTTTTAGTGTAACCATTAAAAATTATAGTGATTTTTGGGATGAAATACATGTTCTTTAAAATAGAAATCACTTGTGGAAGAAGTTTCATCCAACCTTACTAACCTTATTCATCAAATCTAAAAATGCCTTAGGCTAAAATTTTATAAGGAAACTATGATTATAATGAACTAGCTTCTATCAGCGGCTTTGCCCGCGTTAAAGTAGTATATATATATATAGTCTATACGACTCAATGATTTATTTATTTATTAAAATTTCATGCAACACAAAAATACAAAGGCGGATTTAATGATGTCATAGTGAAAGAAATTTTAAAATACTTCAAGCACTTTTGAGTTTATTCATAAAAAAAGAAGTAAAAAAAACACAAATTTCTCTTCTTTATAATGTTCGAATAGATCTAGGTATAAATAAAACTATTCATTCAAAACTATCAAATAAAAAATCTAATAGAAGGATTAAGGTAAAAAAAAAGGTTCAAAAGCGCAAGACAAATGAAACCAGCTACCATTTAAAGCCGACTAACGACCGCCACTATTTTTCACCCACACTTAGACGTAATTAGGAACGTCGCAATGCGCAAGTTTGTGCTATAAAATACTTCCTCTCATCGGGGTAATGGATCGAGGTGATTGTGCATTTCGGCCAGTCATCACGTGAACATGTGTTTTTGTTATGTTGGTAGTAAAGTAGAAGTGTGTTGGCAGTACTGTATCGTGATGTTGGCAGTACTGTATCAGATATATGTGTGTAAAAGTGAACTTGAAGAAAGAATAGGGATGTGTATTGTTTTGTTTTTGTGATTGGTATTGTTTTGCCTTTTGTAAATAATTTTGTGATGGATAGTAATTTTACAATATTCGATTTTTAGCTTAACTTTTAGGATACCTAATATTGTATACAAAAATTGATGAGTTAAGAATTTTAATCTATTCACTAAATTGGTAATAGAATATATAATTTCTGACATAGTTAAAAATAGGAATACTTACTTTCATTGTCGAATTATTAGCTTACTTTAAACTGTCAAGTTACTGAATGAGATTAAAATTAAAATAGACTATAAAGTCTGAGGCAGTTCACAGCCTTTATGCGCCTCTGATTGAAAAAAAAAATCGTAACTCGTGAATAAACTCAAAAACGTTCGTTTTTATTTCATATAAACGATTTAACTAAACAGCAACATTTCAAGTGTCGACAATGTGATAAACAAATATTTTATTGCCTTTTCTATTCTTTTAATACCGATAAGTTAATTATAGTTATTCCTTGGGCACTAGCATAAATATTGGTTTAAGATTTACTTTTGGCTGTTACATGTAACTATTTTGTGTAAAAGATGAGAAAAATAATAATAAAAGATTATTAAAAAATTAAAAAATATAAAAAGATTATTCTTTTAATGTTTTTCGTATTTTTGATTCTATTCACTAATTATGACTTTTTTCAATTGGTGGCGCTAGTGGTCTGTGAATCGCCTCTTAATTAAAAACGAGCCAACTAAGTATGTACAAAGATAATCATCATCATCATCATCTTCCTGCCCTTGTCCCATCTTATTTGGGGTCGGCGCAATACGTTTTTTTCTTCCATTCTATCCTGTCAACCGTCATACTATCACTAACTTCCTTTTCTTTCATATCACTGTTCACACAATCCATCCATCTTTTCTGTATGTACAAAGATAAAAAGCAAAAAAATTCTTCTTTCTTCAGATTAAAAAAAAACAAACCCCCCTTCGGCATTAAAGTAACAAAATGCCTACAAAAACCTTAGAGCCGTGCCCCACCATATATTTAGTATGAAGCGAGCCGGGACAATCGGGCCATTATCTGCAGGCAGAGGGTTAATGGGCCAAACTGGACTTGTTCACAAAGATAGCAAGGACTTGTGGGGAGCACTGTCTTCGCCGTATAACGATGACGGTTAAGTGCAGGGTACTTTAGACCTGCTTAGTTTTTGCCGGTGCGGGATAATTTTTTTTTGTAATGTTCTGTACTAGTCATTTTAGGGTTGTGATGGAGGGCTGCGGGATTGTTTGAAAGAGTAACCGTGGCCCTGGAAAGCAAAAGATTTTAGTCAGTATAAGTCTGACACTGCCACTCGTTTCACACAGATCGGAAGTTATGCCAAGTTTTACTAACCTCGAAAATAAAAGTGTTCTCAAGGAGATGAGTTTCAATTGTCCGTCCTTACGAAAAAGATATAATTAGATCTAGCCATTTTTTTTTTCGGTGGGTAAATCATCTTATGACATTCCCCGCTCTTGGGCGGACGGGAGATAGTGTCAGACTTTTACTGACTAAAAACCCACTCCTGTTCCTTCGTTGCCTTTCGTACCGGGGCCGAGTCTTCCTTTCAGAATCAGACCCTTGACGTCAGTAGGCTTCGACCCTGCTGGGCCCCAACAGTTGCTAACATCTCCTTGAGGCGCGCGTGAAACAGTAAGCGCCGTCGAAGACTTGGGAATTAGATCTTTCTTGCGTTTTAGTTTTTTTTATAAATTTCTTGCAATGTGTAAATGTTAGTAGATAATATGTCTATACATATAATAAATCTGTAGAAGTTTTTAGTTGTGCGCGCATCATGTAAATATACGAAAATCGATGTAGATAACTTGTATACATTAAAATTAGCTTTTTGTAACTTGAAATATTACTTAGGCTTTGTTTCATCGCAATCGGACTACATCGAAAGATATACACATTAATTGATTGTTCGCCGGTACGAAATTCACCGGGTCAGCTGTCTTTAGTAACCAACAGCGACACATATTTGTTACAGAGTAAGTGCTTTACAGTATTTATTTAAACTTCATTTATTTATTTATTTTATAATTTATGTACACACATGAATAAAGAAAGAAGATACATTATGATAAAAATTGTACAAAGGTACTGCTTATTTTCACTAAGAAATGTACATACATGTATGTTCATGTACAGTAGTGGTACATAGGCGGACTTAATGTAACAAGGCATTCTCTACCAGTCAACCTTTGGGTTAAAAAGACAATACTGTGGTAGGTGTGCACAATAAATAATATAAATAACAGATATTTCAAATAGAAAGAAGAATCATTAAATTAAATAATTATTCAGTGGCTAATAATAGGTTAGCCTTTGTAACAAATAATAATAATAATGGAATAATTATTATAATAAGCAAACGTTTACTTAACATTTAACCCAATTATTTAATGTTTTAATAACAAATGTCAGTCCTGCTTAAGATTTACCACAGACACTGTTATCACGAACCAATATTTCAGCGATGACAATAAAAAGTCTGGCTTTTATAGCGCATTAAACAAAAATCGTCCAATAAAGCCATCGGGGGTGTTCGGTGGAGTTCGGGAAACATCGGAGATGTTCGGAGGAGTTCGGGAGACATCGGCGTCAACGACGCGGAATTGTGATAAGCAAACGATGGTATAGGGATGAGAACATTGAAATTGTTTAGAAAATCTACTATTTTGGTACTAATTTTATTTCCTTGAAATCACACTAATATTATATAAATATGTGTGTATGTTTGTTACTCCTTCACGTTCAAATGGCAGAACTGATTTCGATGAGATTTGTCATACAGATAGACCATGCTCTGGAATACGACATAGGAAACTTTTTAACCCGGGAATATGTTCCTTTGGCATAATCTTCTAATTTATGGGGATGAAACCAGATGAAACCATTGAAAAAAAAAAATACAAATATCAATTTCTCTCTTGTAGGTAAATGAGTGAAATATAACTTTTAATTATTTGTTTATTACACAAATCAAACAGTTATTTATAGACTCTGACTCGACGTTGAGTTATCTCTAATAAATTGGATACCTCTTTGAAGCTGATTACGGTTGAAGAAACCATTTTAATTGGCTGTTATTGTAATATTTACCTTAAGTTATTTTATATTTTATGGTGGAAATCATCCAATGACATCTTTCGCTCTAAAGTGGAGCGAGAAAGTGTATCAGACTTTTACTGACTAAACCCACACCTGAGTCCTTCAGTAGCCATTTGCATTTTATGACCATGGGTTTCCTTTTCAGAAAATCACTGCAGCCCAAGCGTGCATCAGCCATTATGGGCCCTTACAGTTAGCTGTCACCTCTTTGAGGAGCTCGTGAAACACTACGCGTTGTCAACGCGGGCTCGGCCCGGACGTTTAACGTAAGGTCTGACGATTACCGGAGGGCCGGACGGCGAGCTACCCATTGCACGTCGTCGGCAAGGCCTTGCCTACAGTGGCTGGTAGTCGGGATCGCTGTCGCAGCGGCTGGGGCGTGAGGATGATATTTTTTTTTTAATCTTAGAGCGATAGCGTATAATCTAAAATCTCGTATTTTATCAATCCCTTTTTTTTACTAATTGAATTTAATACTTAATTATATTTGTTACATCTACCGACTTGTTTTTACTTAATTTTAATCAACTCAGAACTAAATTATGCTTTATTGTTTTTAATAATAACACGGTATAACCACGAATGGAGCATGTGGCGTTAACCTGTAAATAATTGATTGTTACACTAATGAACTTTTTTTTTTTTGGTTGGAAAAATCATCTAATGACAAATCCCGCCATTGGGCGAAGCGTAAGATAGTGTCAGACTTTTACTGACTAAAAACCAACTCCTGTTCCTTCTTTGCCTTCATCCCGGGGCTCCGGGCTAAACTTTCACACTACCCGTGGCCCCAGTAGGCTTCACACTAATGAACGTAAATTTTCATTAGTGTAACAATTGTTGGCTGACCAAAATGAATAAATAAATAACATCCAGACATTTGACAGCCCTATCCAATAAACATGAATGGGAAACCATGGCAAACCAACAGTGTGGTGGATATTGCCGTCTACGCTGCAATAATCGTAAAACGCGGCAATGGCAAACACGCAATGTATTGGAAACAGGAGATTAGTACCGATGCAGGGACTTACGAATCGGTGTTAGGCTGCAGGGTAAATGTTCAGGGACATACCTGGAACAAAAAAAGAAGGAATTATTAGAATTAATAAAAATAAAATAATAATGAAAATTTTTAAATAAATAAAAATCTCTTGTCACATGTTTGTTATCGAACTCTTACGAAACGGCTTAACCGATTATCATTTCGATTTCGATCTGAAAATTGGTCATAGGCTATTTTTTTTATCCTCTTCTCCCTCATTATTAGGAAAAAAAAAGAAACAACGGAACCTTTGTAGGATCACTTTGTTGACCGTCTGTTTGTCTGTCTGTCAAGACCCTTTACCTGGGCAATGCGTGAAGGTTTTGATTTGAAATTAAAACCATATACTCAGATCTGCGATCCCTTGAAGCTGTGGGAAAATCAAACTTCTGAGTTATTGAAAAAAAAAAGATCTTTTATGTCGCAAAAAAAAACGTATATTTCGACACTTTCAAGGAAATCAAAATTCATAGGGTACTTACCGCTGACCTAGAACCCTCAAATTTGGTATGAATAGGATTTCAAACACTATCTTGCGGTGGCAGAAGCTAGCTTCGTATTTATTTGCTTTAAATAAAAATACTTATGGACATGGTGAAAAATCCCATTCAAAAAAATTACAAAGCTTATCTCAAAATAAAAAAAAAGTATAACAATAATACGAAACTTATGCAGTTAAAAGTAGCAACAAAGCAAACAAATTCCATTAAAAAAAAACTCTTAATATATTGTAAATCTAATAATACCCAAAACATTGCCGGAAGCTATGCGAAAATATTAAAAATTCTCAAGCAAAGGAAAACAAGAAACTGCCCGAGGCAAGACTGTTACAATATGACAGTTATCTAAAACCCGTAATATTGTAACATGTCAAACTTCTCAGATATGGCGTTTCATGCCGTTTTATGGCGTTTCGACTCCCATGCCGGTGTTTTTCGCCAAGTCGACAGTTTTTTTCGCTGTATCTTATGTTGCTTTTTTTGACGCTGCAGGCGGGGGGTTAGAATTTGAGGGTATGGAGATCATTTTTGCGTTTTGTAGTGTTGGGTTTTGATATTATATAGTGTAGGTCTACTCTCATACTTTTCAATATATAGAATACATTTTTGCTTGATACCTTGCTAGCACGGTCATAGTATGATCATGGTATAGAACGGTGTAGAGGGCAGACTTTCTTGATATACTTTTTTTCATTATTGATACGTTGTAGAGTTTGTTTGAACGCCCTTATCTCAGGAACTACAGGCTCCAATTAAATAATTCTTTTGGTGTTGGATAGCCCATTTATCTACGGATAACTAGTAATATTATTGTTAACATTTCTACGGCTCGGACTAAGCGTTTCGCGTCCTTTATACCGCGTACATCGAAGGATTGGAACAATATGCAGCCGTTTTCCAGTTCTATTATAATTTAGGTATCTTCAAGGCTAGAGTGAATAGGCTCTTAATAAACTATTGCGCCTCACTATCAACAATTGCATCATTGCTTACCATCAAGTGGGATCGTAGTCAAGCACTAGTTTATGTCATTTAGATGTTAGATATTAATCGGTACATACATCACCAAGGACCAGAACTTTGTAAATTAAATCGGAAGACTCACAAAACACATCATTAGGCCAAAACATCGAAGAAAAAATGTTATCATACAACAACATCATTTCGACTACAAAGAGAAAAGAAATTCCAAATAACTGCGAAGGAAAATGATAAAGATATTCATGTTTAAGATGTATCCGAACTACGCAGAAAGATTCATTTTAAGACCAACATTTCATCATTTAACAATGAACTCTATAACTTAGAAGTCAGAGCAGAAAATTGAAGTTGACTTTGAAATATTTTTTACTCGGAATAAAATTCTGCAAAGCGTTATTGAAGACAATAGCTTCAAGAATGAAGGAAATAAGTTGAGTAAAATATTTTGTATCTGCTGTGTGATGGGCCGGTCCAGTGCCGGATTAAGTTAGCCTAGGGCCTCTAGCAAATTCTACTAAGGGGCCCCAAATCTTTATAAATGGAACCAATTAAAACCTCTTTAACCTTTTAGCCAGCTATGTCGGATATATCCGACAAACATTCTCACATTTATTACGCCACGGTCGCACATCCACGACCAAATACTCCAATCTCGTCAGCTTTTCTGTCACAATGTATGGGGATTGAAGATATAAACGAGATGGAGTACCCAGTCGCAAACAAACGACCCTGGCGAATAAGACACGAAAACGCTCGTCGGGCCAATCCGATGCAAGCGGTTAAAAAGGGTTAACTTATTTTTCTAATAGGCCTCGGAGCCCCTATCCAGCAATGGGTCCATAGGCTGTTGCCTCCGTTATCTTTATGAAAAACTAGCTTCTGCCAGCGGCTTTGCTCGCGTGAAAGTAAACTACTCTACTACTCTAAGTAAATAAGGTTCAGATGAAAACCAGCGTCAGGCAACTACCACTGATTGCCATGTAGTTGTCTGGCATTTTTGCTGAACTGGACCTATTTGGCGCAGCCGTGAGACACACATTGTGTCAGTGTTTTTTTTCTTAGTTGTCTTGAATTTTGTTTTACTGTGTGTTTATCCATGCGCGCCAAATAAAATATTTTTTTTTCTTCTTTCATTCTTCTTTCTTACTCCATACAAACTTTGGATCCCCGTTTCACCCCTTAAAATTTGAATTTACAAAAATCCCTTCTTAGTGCTCGCCTACCGCATAAAGGAAGCTTTGTGTAAAATTTCACGTTCCCAGGCCTAGTAGTTTTGGCTGTGCGTTGATATGTCAGTCAGTTTCTCCTTTTATATATAGATGTAGATAATTAGTTAGATATCATATAGCACAGGTATCTTGATTTATTTTTGTACGCCCAAGCGGGGCCCATGACGAAGCGCGGGGCCCGTATTACTTCTTGATCCGGCACTGGGCGTGTCTTATTAAAATTTTCTCCGTCTCTTCATTGTGTGTTTTCCTTCTAGATTATTGTAATGGAAAAGTAATGATTTCAGCATGAAGAAAAGAGGAAAGTTACTGTTTGAGTTTTAGCAGTAGATATCTTCAAAGGTTTCCCAAAAGTTCACATAATTATCACTCAAGGCCGATCGTATTTCTGTGACAGTCTTTGCGGAAAAAAAAAACTCTTGATACGTCGTATTATCAAAATTAAAAAGGTATCGTGTTACTCAGTCAGCTAGGCAGTAATATAAGTACAAAAATGTTCTGAATTTGGTTAGCCTGGAAGTCAATTAAAAATAATAATAAATAAATAAATAAATTTATTTCACACAAAAAAAAAAACAGCATTTACATCATTAAAACTATGAACATATAGGCTTATTACAAGGTCACATTTATATAGATAGGTACTCTGACTCCTAAACTAGGTGTGGGCCTGTAACTTAGGAGTCCGTGATTCTCCGTAACAAACAAAGCCATAACTATATAAAAAAGAGGACAATTCATACAGTAAGTGGTGGCTACGAAAACAGAAACTATAAGAAAACCAAACCATATGGTGAGTGAGTATAGGTGTAAGTGTAGAATGTGTGTGAGTTTGTAGTGAGTAAATGTACGTCTCTTTACGATTGGATATCTTTTCTTGCTCATTGGCGGAATTCTAGAGGGTGACACTGTGTTGTCCTCTGTGTAACTTGTGCCGGTTTTCCAAGACGTTGCTTGGGACTGGCCATTGAATCTATAAAAGATGTAAGGGGCAGGTTTCAAGCGTTGCTCAGTAGACTCTTCTGAGTAATCTTGTGGAAGTTTGTTCAGTTTCGTCTACTGAGCAAGCCCTTAGAGTTTGCAAAAATCTGTCCCAACAAAACCCCTGTCATTGAACAAAAGTATATATTAGAAAATGATGTTAACCGTTTGAGTACCGTAATTAGAGACACAATAGAAAGACAATGGTCGCGCGAACCGAGCCGGCGTTCACTTGGGGTTTAATGAATTAAAGGAACATAATCCCGAGATAAAAAATATCCCATGTGGTATTCTAAGACTTGCTCTACCTGTGTACCAAGTTTTATTGAAATCCGTTCAGCCATTCAAGCAGGAAGAAGTAAAAAACATACATATACACACTCAGAAACTTTCGGCTTTACATACATCACACATACAGCATTACAAACAAACGGAATAAACACATATTTTTATAAAAAAATATAAACGATCTAAAAGCAAATCAATAAATCTACATAAAAATATTATATCGATTGTACACTGTAGGCCAATTACATCTACCCACTTATCATTACTTTATCAATTGCCGTAATAAGTATTGTAACGAAGGAAAATCTTTTATGATACGATGTAATACGGTCAATCGTCGGTAATGAGCCCAATTGAGGTATTATTGGAAAAATTACGTCGAAATATATTGTACTCTTCAGAAAATGATACAATGAAATATTGAAATTCATTCTTCCTTTGTACAGGAAATCATATTTTTGATGCTAATTAAAAGTCTCATTTTGTTATTAATCAGGATTTAAAATTTCATGCAATACAAAGATACAAAGGTGGACTTAATGCCTCAGGCATTCTCTACCAGTCGACCAAGGTTTTAACTAAAGTGACGTCGTAATTGTAAATTAAAAGAGTACTGAAATAACTTTCAGACTTTTTCCTATACTTGTGCTAATCACATTGCTTCATGCATAATTACAAAATTCTAGGTTTTCGGGAAGTATCCTATAGGGTTTTTATTTCTTATTGAGTTTCAAAATACGCGCTTAAACGGAGCATAAAGGCCTTATCATTAGATTGCGTTGACTTTTGTTTTTCAGTGGGAAAAACATCTTATGACATCCCCCGCTCTTTGGCGGAGCGTGAGATAGTGTCACACTTTTACTGACTAAAAACCCACTCCAGTTCCTTCGTTGCCTTCGTCCCAAGGCCCCGGGTTTAGTTTTCACACTACCCATGGCCCCAGTAGGCTTCGACCCTGCTGGGCCCCTACGATTTGCTGTCATCTCTCTGAGGCGCACGTGGAACAATGCGCGCCGTCGACAACTTGGGCTCAAACGATTACCGGACGGTCGGACGGCGAGCTACCCATTGCTCGCCGTCCGCAAAATTGCGTTGACTTAGTAGTTTGATTTTTCACTGCTGTTTAGGGTAAGAGACTTGAGTATTTGAAATATTTTTGCTTGCGAAAAAGGACCGACATTACAGACGGATAGACGGACAACAAAATGATCCTTTGAGAGTTCAATTTTGTTGACTGATGCTACGGAACTCTAAAAAGCGTGTAAGCTATCATTTCCTAAAATAAAATACGTATATATGCACTAACTTTTACACCCGCATCTGCCTGGAAGTGACATTTGTCCAGCCAAGCGTGAACGTGAATGAAAAGGCCAGTTTTACAGATAAATTCACGAGCATCTATTTTTAAAAGACACCATCAAAAGAGACCCACATGACTTACAGACGAGGCAACTTCAACCTTAGTAAAACAAAATAAAGTGTAAACTTGAATGTAACGCGCTGTTCACTTTACAGACAAAGATTTAATTTGTCCAACTAGATTACAGCATTGTTTCCGACCAACACATGTATTTCTGAAGTGAGGGTAGAGTAAAAAACCCAATTACCCGCCTCACGATAAACTGCTGAAATTCTGTATTTTTAGGGTTCCGTACCTAAAGATATTTGTAATTACATAACATGATTGAAAAGAGTGTCCATGGAGTTTCTTGCACATTCTTCTCCATAGAGATCTACGCTTTGAAATGTGCAATTGTCACCATAATTTTTTTTTTCTGACTGCCTGACTTATTGACATTTCAGTAAATGGTTTATTTGAAATAAAATGCTTTGAATCTTTGAATCAAAAAGGTAAAATCGGAATCCTATTGCTAAGACTCCATCTGTCCATATGTTTGTCACCAGGCTGTATCTCATGAACCGTGACAGCTAGACAGTTGAGATTTTCACAGGTCTGCTGCCGCTCTATCAACAAATAAAATAAAGATTACACTCCCATACAATTTATTGTATCGAATTTTTTTTTTCGATATTAATAATAGTTAAAATTTTGTGTCTAATTTCGGTATATGTACGGTACGGAACCCTTCGTACGCGAGTCCGAATCGTACATGGCCGGTTTTTTAATTCTATTTCCTTATGAATAGGGTTAATTTTATGCTCGCCAGTGTATTCGTCTGGAATGGAATCGTACATAATGTGAACTGGAGTGCATGATTCTCGTATGTTAAATTAAATTCTTTTGTTTCGCTCGTGATTCCAGTCCATTTGGATAGTCGGGATTTTTGATGGAGTTTCAATTGTATGGGTGAGTAAAATACTTCAAATGGGTCTTTTTTTGTGAACGCTTTTACAATGGTAAACACTGCATTTTTAAAAGCAGTGCTTTTTGGCTTTGCTTTTAGCGTATTACAAAATCACGGGTTACATTCAATACTATTGGTTTTATGAAGGCTTTTTTTCAATTTAGCTTTCAGTCTATAATTTAATGGTTTTAAAATATTTTTTTTGGCCTTTGAAAAATTGTGTTCTTAGATGAGATTTTTGAACGTTATTCTGTACGTACGTTTTCGATTTTACAAATTCAAATTGCTTTAGCTTTCAGAACGACGCCTTCTTCGTCTCCTTTGTCCGTTCAAGCTTTCATTATCTGAGGTCGGGTCTCCTCACAATTTAGCGTCAGGGCATTCTGTCCTGTGCTGTCGATTTTGGCAATTGGTCAAGAGAACGACTGTTCAATATATATACACTAAAAAAGCTTATATGCTTCGAAAATTTATCATAATTGGTGAATTCATAATTGAATCAATCATTCATAACAATTGCTCCTAGAAAATACTACGCGCAGTTGTATTGCATTGCTTTTCATTCATAATCAATAGCTTGTACAACATTTCCATAAATTGAGTAATATTTTAGGATAAATATTTAAGGATAGATTAAATAAACGCTAATTACTTTTCTGTTTATGAATATTATTTATTGAGACTTTACTTAAATTTTAACAAGACCTTTTCTAATAAGCGCTTTTAGTATATGTACAAATTAAAAAATTGTGGTGTATAATCTATCTATAAACGGTTTAGTTGAAATAACTAATTAAATTACACACAGACCCGCATTATTGAACACAACACATCGCTACATTGAGCATAACAACTGCCCGAGCCGGTATGAACCGGTTTCTTTCTGTACGAGACGAGCGGCCAGTTGGCACGCACACACGCGCCTTAAATGTGTAGTAGTGTACTTATCATAGCGTTGTTATTTTAAGTTTCACGTCAGTTTACTCTGTATATATAGGTACCATAAGCTCCCCAAACATCAAAGGCTACCGTCACTTAGAATACACACCCGAAAAACATCGGAAATCGCAATCTACCCACCGTTTTAATGACCACAGTCCGTAAGTAGTCCTCTTAAGTTCAAGACGCTCCTAATGCCTCTCGCAGATCATCCACAACATTAAATGTACGTAATTCCAGGGGCAATGGACATGGAAAGGGCGGGGAGTACTTTCGATCGAGTGTTTTGGAGATGTACCCTTGTCTATTGTGATGGTAAGGAAACTAGCTAGCATTAAATAATTTCGGTGCCTATTTTGAGATATATGAGTCTGTAGATATAATCGGTTTATATAGTAGCAAAAAATTGGTCAAATGCAAGCATATCCGTGATGAAAAAAAAGAAAATTTAGAGCGAAAAGAGATATGAAAAGTTTCAAAAAATAAAAACAGGTGTGTTGTCTTGCATTCTAACAACAAAGAATCTATTTCATAAAATTTTGAATTCATTGATAGGCAACACACAATCTACCAACATCAACGAGGAATCATGACATTTTGCGCAAGTGTTCACTGTCCACTAAGAAAGAATCATTTAAATAATATGACATTAATAAATAGGGGATGAAAGGACGTTCGTAATTTGTTGAAGGGGACATTCCATCCGACTAATAAGCAAACTAAGGTGGTATATCAAATTTATGCTGATATTTACGACTAGAAACATGACGTCATTTTGTTTACCACGGAAGTAGCAAATATGTCTTCTTTAGTTACAAGGCCTTCACTTTCAGCAGCATTTTAGGAAGTTGGACAAAAGCCAAACCATCATAACAAGATTGATAGCGTTAGAACACCCATAGCAAATATACATACACGATCGTTTCTCATGTAAGAACGATGTATCACATGAGATACATAGGCTAATATTGTTACAGAAGACATCGCTAAGACGTTCAGCAAAGCTGCGGTCACGGCACACCCAACTTGAGAGAACCATTGTAACTAGACCCATCTTCTCGAAACAATCTCCTCCAAAGTTTTACTAAATTAACTTAGCGATGTAGGGATGGAAGGCCAAGTAATTCTGGCTGTTACAAAGACATGACCACTTGAAGGAACCTTATTTGAAACTCAAGCAGTAGCTATTTAATCAAGACCCTTCGTTTGATGCAAATTTAAGGATTCGGAATATCTTGGAGAAATGGTTGGGAAATTTTATGTAGCTGGTTTAGTTAGACCTGTAAGTGCTAGTAATGTGGTACGTTTAAGAGGTTTTCGGGGATTGGTTGTAGCATAATGGATTACCGTCAATAAATAAGTAACATTATGTCTGAATGATGGTAGAGCTTCATCTGAGCCGATTTTGGTGGAATTTGGGTTTGAATCGGAGTGGAGTATATTAATTAGTCATGTTGTGTAATGTTGCTTGCCTGTATTAATTACTGCGTGGATTTTATAATGGATGGAACAATGGCTTTAAATTTTGGATGAGGTATTTGCATTTATTGTGTGATGTTTCATTTGAGAGGAAGATTACAAGTGAATTTCTTGTGGTTTACGAATTGTTACATTATGAATGGTTTCAGCTTATTCATTACTGAAAAGATTGTTAATTATATTTGGTTTATCTTTTGTGTATGTTCTAGTAAAGAAAACAATAGAAGAGAGTTTTTTCTGAAACTTATCTTAATATACAAAAAGATACTCCAAAAAAAACTGACTTTGACAAGCCTTAGCATAATGCTGAACCGAGACACAAACCAGACACTGCTCAAAGCAATAGAGCCCACAATATTAATATAATTACGTTAAACAATAGAGCAGCCACTATACACGTGCCTCTTGTAGCCGAGTGAAATTAAGCTTTACATAGAGCTGACTCTCCATGATAATTACGAAATAACTACTGCATGGAGTTTGTAATTGAAACCGACGCGACGTGCTCTACGTCTAGTGCACAGGACAGGAGTAGAGCTGGTAGAGTTGATTTAATTTGATAGCTAGTTTGAGAAATGTTTGGGTTTTTATATTTTGATTATATATATATATACGTCCATGTAACTAAACTCAGATCGGAAAAAAAGTCTACATAATTGTATGGAAATGCTGTTATTCGATAAAACAGTACTAAAAATACAGTCGATGATGTATTTGTGACCAGCATATCCCAAGTTGGTCTTAGGACTCAGATATAATTTATGAACAGATAATAAAAAAAAAAGAACACGAATGGTTAGCAACAAAAACGCAATCCTACAGACGATTCACATATTTGAAATATTGAAAGAGAGTCACTTGCATAAACACAAAACTGCAAACGAACAACATACAAGCAATGTTTTAATCCACAAACTAGTATCCATCGCCATCCAACGTAACAAATCTCCACAAGGACCAGAAGGCCAGACACACTCGACGCTTGACGGCACTTTGAACTGCACGGGTTAATTAGCACCTTAAGTGGCAATCCGCTTTTTGCTATCCCTAGCTAGTCACTTGAAGTGCCAAGTGGGTTAGGCGTTAAAGCTGTATTTTAGATGTGTTGGTGATATTAGTAATGTTGCAGTTAAGGTTTGAGTAATTTTTGACTTTGGAATAAGTAAAATGCTGGGTGATAAGAATGTAGGAACACTTACAAGAAGATTAGTAAATTATAGTTGTAGATGATAATAACGATGAAGGTAAGGTATGTGGAAATATGTATGCAGGATAAGACAGGAAAGCAAACGCTGATATCTTAAACGAATATAATGATGGTGATGTAGTATTTGATAGTGTTAAAATTTTGAAGTGCTACATAAGGAAATTTTGAACCAGTAATGGATGATCAAATAGGAAAATATATTGTAGGCATTTTGGTTACAATACATAATGTTGTTTACGAAACACTTCACGACAATTCTCACAAATAAATCCAATAAAACACACAACCCAACACGCCTAACAACAAAACAATAAAAAATCCCACTCTAGCTACATTACCACAAAAAGGAAAATCAAATAAAAGCAAACCTTGAAATCTCAGCATCGTGTAAATCAGTTCGGTGGTCAAATGAATTCATTTCCTGGTAGAAGGGGGTAGCACGCGCGATGTACGTGATGGCCGGCCGAACAGATGGATGCTATGAATGTAGGAGAGTTTTTGCAGCAGACTTGCGATTTTTTGTTTTGTTAGAGAGATGTGACGTAAACAATGGATGCAGTAGGACCACATGAACCATCCCATGCATGCAGAGTGCAGTGATGTGTTCGGTGTCCGTGGATGTCGCTGTTAAAAAATGCAACAGAAATACGTTGTCTTTTCACAGAGATTTAATGCTTTTAAAATAAGCGTTTGAGTGAAATGATCACGGCTTTACATACTCATAAATTACTATTCGGTTTTGTATCGTAGTTTTCAATATAGTATCGTAGTTTTTAATGCTTTAGGAAAACAGCTTTCAAGTTTCAACTTAAAAGTTCAAGGTTTCCATTACGATATACGACCTAGGTTATCCGCAACTAACTGTTGCGTGTTCCTCAAGGCAACTACTAGGTCCCATTTGTTTCTATCCATCAGTTGGTAGAAAAGCCTGATTTACGAGCCGACCAACTTTATATTACGTCTTAAACGACGCCAATAAAAAGTTGCGCTATAAACGACAAAGCTGGAGCACTTATAGCGCATACTTTTTTATTGCCCAACCGGTATACATAGTAAAACAATTCGCTGAGAAAGTGGGGGAAAAGAAAATTTCCTACGGTTCGTAATTTTCTTTGAATATTTAATTCGAATGATGATGGTATGGTTTTAGGTTTATTATGGTATGTGGGTTTTATTTATAACATAATTTTTGTTTATGTTAGTAACAGCAGAAATAGAAATAGTAAAAAAGATTTTTAAATATTCCATGAATCCTTAATGAATGATTTGACGATGAAGATTTAATAAACTACCATTTTAAAATAAGTCTATTCAGCCCCCATTCTAATATATAAGTAATAATATTATCAGTCTAATTAATTATTTGATACAGGTCACGCTCTCAGAGTAGATATTGATATTCAATTTGGTATTGATATTGTAATTAATAGTAATGTAACAGAGCGATACTACGATTAATAATTGTAATATCATACCAATAATAATTTCAAATTGAGATTGAAAAAGAAATGGATGTGAATAAAGAAGATATGAACAATACAAAGCCGATTTTTTTCCTCCAATCAATTAGCTTTATGTTAATACGAAACAAACGGAAACAATGCTATGAGTAAAAGTTTCACCATCGATGGATACAGTAGACGTAAAAATAATATTAGAAAACATATTTGAGGAAAAGGACATGGATATAATTTAGAAATTGATTCGAGATAAGGAAGCAATCTCAACTGTGCTGAACGACTCTGATAGGAAATTGCGACGTCTGGCTCGAGAGTAGTAACGTAAGAGAATTTGTATCTAGACCATTTGGCAATAAATAGTTTTGTTATTTTCAATATTCAAGTTAGGAGTGGAGAAACCATTCCACATTCATTGCTACCGGGTATATATTATAGCAGTATTTTATTTTGACTGCCATTCGCAAAAAGTGTAGATAGTTATCGACTTATTATTTTACCTGGGAGATCTACTAAATACGTAATAATCGATGTTCCAGTACATTTCCTAATAATTGTTATTATTAGCTTTTATTAGTTAGTTATAATAATTAAATGAATTGTTACGGCATCTTCCATTAGTTATATAAGAACAGTTGTCCTTGTTATTAACAATTATTATAATGTTGTATATCTCTTCTTAAATATTAATATTAATATCTTAAAGAAACGTGTTGCGTCGACCCCAAATAACACGGGATAAGGGCAGGAAGATGATGATCTCTTCTTAAATATTTTTCTATCTTACTGACATAAGAAGCTAACCACTATACAATACAAGTCTATAAATTTTTTGAAGTAAGTCGTCCATATCCTCCAAAATTTTTAAAGTCATTGTATGGGGTAAATAGATAGGCGATAAAAGGTGCAATGGAGTGGAATCGTCTCGAGGGAGGACTCGCTAATCTGTTCAGGGTTCTATCGTTAACTGAGGTCCCGTAAGTCTTATTTTTAACCAGAGTGTTCAAAATTTATGAAATATTATGATTTTATTTACAGATATGAGAGTAAATTATAAAAAGCTCATTCATTATCAGTTATTTGTTTTTATTATTCGATAAATTTTGTGGTTGTAAGGTCTCTTGTCGATTCAATCAATGGCTGTGCTTTCATTGGTCATTTTTCTTTGTAATTACATTGTTAGTTATTTATTTTTTATTATTTGATAAATTTTGCGGTTCTAATTGCGTCTCAAGGAGGGTCGAAGCCTACTGCGGCCATGGGTAAAGTGAAAATGAGCCCCCGGGGCCCTGGAACGCAAGGCAAAGAAGAAACAAACGAGTGGGTTTAAGTTAGTAAAAGTCTGACATGCCTTCTCGCTCCACCTAAGATCGCGAGAAGTTATTGGATGATTCTCACCCTAAAAAAAAGCTGTAACTAAGATGAAAATGTTTATTTTTTGCGTACGGGTGGGATAGAATAGAATAAACTTTATTTTAAACCAAAATAGTAACCATTTCACAGAAACTCCTCACTTCCACCTCTCTTTATATTCACCATGTACCGATGGCATCACAGTATGTCTTCCGTATGATTTAAAATCTAGATAATAATTAAACATTGGACTGGATAGGATTCTAATCTATTTATTTAATCTTCATGAACAACGGCAGTACATGGGCGGAATTAATGTAACTAGGCAATCAAAATCTTTCCCTACCAGTAAATCTTTGACTTTTATATTATCAATGCTAAATATTCAAACATCGTATAGGTCATAAATCCCTTTGCTTGTTAGGTCTATCGCGTTTTCACTAAACCGGATGAATATTAAGACTTAAACTTGGCTTAAGATTTGGCCATGAACTTGTATTGATCTTGGCTTTTCATTACGCGGTTGGCGGCACTCCAAACGTAAGCTGTGTACGAAAGGGTTTCATTTGAAAGCAAATAAAAAGTTCAAGACAAGTAGTAGAACTATTTGTTACTACATTTTATTGGCATCGTGTTTTAGTGTTCTTGCTGGTTGGCGAAGATTTGTGTTATCCGGAGCTTGATTGTAAAGGAAGGCGTTCGATATGTTCTCATCTGTGTTCCTTATCAGGAAAAGCCAAGTTAATCCTTTAACAATACCGTGGATTAAAAATAATAATAATTACCCCATCGGTATCGGTAGCGTTTGTTTTGCTGTAACATGCCTAGGATGAGGGGCCAGACTAGCGAACTGTTGGGCATTAGCGGCCCTACGGATCCAATCTCCCGGGAGAATTCTTGTTCTTCATCTCCGGCTTGCCTTTATTGGCCGGCCGTAGTGAACACTGACGAGGAACAGAGCTCCCACCTGTGTCTTGTCTTTATTACGTATATATAGTACGTTTACTCTTGCAAATTTCCATTTAATCCAGTAAGGTGTTGGTAGGGATCTTGACCGTACTTCTGGAATTGACCTGATAGCCGTGGTATACCTCTCCATTTTCAGCACCTCAGGATATGTTGCCCTCTTGTTGCTACATCACTTTATGCTAGTGACCATTTTTGAGGGCCCATAATTGAGTGTGCAAATCACCCCCTGCCTTTTATCGATGGATACTAAGAACATTATTCAGGCAGGGGCCATAGTTTTAACATAGTTCCTGGTAGCCAGTCCACTTAAGACTATAAAAACCATAACCCTATTATCTTAGTTTTCCATATGTCACAATAGTTTTCCAGTAAGGGGGGGTTGTCCTTGGATGCACTAAACAGCGCGTACAGGGATAATCGTCGGTTGGTATCACGTTCCATCAAAATTATTTAGGGCCTCTGCGAGTTGGCTTCGGCCCCTCATACGCCTTCCAAAGATCAAGAACCTCAGGGTTCTGAGATGAATCATCATCATCATCATTTCAGCCGATAGACGTCCACTGTTGGACATAGGCCTCCCCCAAGCGTCGCCACAAAGAACGGTCTTGAGCGTCTCGCATACATCGGATTCCTGCAACCTTAATCAGGTTATCGTTCCACCTTGTAGAATGAAAAAACCACCTGTAGAAAACTTGCCTGAGATGAATTAACGAATAAAAATAATAATAAGATCTGGATGAAATATTGTGTGTATATTTGAGTGCATCCCTGAATGGTTTCAAAATACAATTGAATCCGCAATTGTGACGCCGGTCTGCGGGAATTGCTAGTCAATAATATAAATAAAATATAACATATTTGGTTCAAAACTAAATATATTATCATCACAAGCAATAACATGTATGTAACTCATTTTACTCCAGTCTCATTTCAGGTAATTTAATTCTTCTTTTTTTTATCTTACCCACCCATAATCATACTTTAGACAATAAACGTATAAACACGAACAAAAGGCAGCGTTACATCTGTGGCACGGACTTCTTATCGTACGATAGGACCCTAAACGGACCCGCCGACAGATTTACGGATCTCGGACGCGAGTGACCTCGTAATTTCGGACCTATCTCCCGTATCTTTCGGTTTTATTAGATTTTCCAGGATTCTGAAGGTGAAAGGTTCGAGTTTTGGAGCAATGAGGACTGATAAGACTGATTTGTGTGTTGGGATTTTTCGGGGATAGATGTGTTCACGTTTTTAAAAAGGACATTTGTAGAATGAGAAGTTATATGATATGCTGTCCTCCGCGTCTTTGGTTACTGCTCCGCTCGCTTGGGTCCTAGCGTGATGTTACATAGCCTATAGCCTTCCTCAATAAGTGGGCTATTCAACACTTAAATGTTTTTTCAATTCGATCCAGTGGTGCAACATCGTGAGGAAACCGGCATGTCCTAGAACCAAAAATTCGAAGACATGTGACATCCACCAACCCGCACTGGGCTCGCGTGGTGGATTACGGCCCATTCCCTCTCCCAGAGAGGCCCGAGTCCCAACAGTGGGAACATTATAAGGCTGACTATGCTATGCTATGCTATGATCCAGTAGTTCTTAAGATTAGCGCGTTCAAACAAATTCTTGAACTTTATAATATTAAGTATATCGTGTCAGCTTATCGCTCTAGAAGTAAGTTTAGATGGATGGATTGTGTGAAGAGTGATATGAAAGAAAAGGAAGTTAGTGATAGCATGACGAGTAACAGGGCAGAGTGGAAGAAAAAAACGTGTTGCACCGACCCCAAATAACACGGGACAAGGGCAGGAAGATGATAATGAAGTAAGTTTAGACTACGACACCGAGTTGCTAGCCTGTCGGTTTCCTATTAGTTGCATTTCAGAAAATGTGCGACAGAATTACATAATAATCCCGTTCTATTATGGGACAATATATAAAAATCTACGTCTCTGCACCACCGGTACATGTTGAATATCCCACCCATACGCACAAAACGTTTTTGGAATACATTAAGTACAGCTAAGGGGTGGAATTCGCTACCGGAGTATGTGTTTCCAGGTAGCTACAACCTACCAAGTTAAGAGTGAATAGGTTACTTCTAGGCAAGCGTACTCCATCGTCGATCACATCATCGCTTATCAACAAGTGAGATAGTAGTCAAACGTGAGCTTAATTAAAATAAAATAAATTATTTTCTGATAAAACAAACATTCGAGTAAAGCACGCGTTCGTTGATACAATATCTCTATACAACTGCAAAATAAACGATAATGTCTAGGTACAATCAAGAATGAGAATCGAAGTATAAATGAATTTTCAACAATATACTTGTAGATCTAAAGCTCTCTTAAAATGGCGCGCAGAAACAGAGTATCAAAATAATGAAGTTAAACATTTACAGAAGTTAAGCTACCAATTTTCTTCAATTACAGTAACTTTAAACTTGATTTTAAGAGGACTATAGGATCTAAAGCGCGGTCTCTCTCAGACTGTATACAAATAAAGAGATGCACTAAGAAACAATGCTTGTAAATATGAAGCATTTTAAGCGATTTACTAAAAATCTACAGAATTGTTTATAAAATTAAAACAGTATAACGGTAAAACGTTGTTTGCACAATAATCTGAAAAACAATCAGAATGATTGCATGTGTATTAAGTCTGGTTTTAAATCGTTGAGCTCCTTAGTAATCCCAAGTTTGAGCTCAAGTTTGACAGATCCACTCAAACCTGTGTGCTACTTTCTTCAAAAGACCATCTGAGAGTTTACTGCAGTGGATCATACACTTTTGTGCATTATAAAACTCGCGATTGTCACTCGTAGTCCTCTTAATACAGTCCGAAACTATAAGTTCCGAACACTTTACAATTTCTAAAACTTTTATTCACTAAAAGACTAGACGTAGTAAACTAGATTACGTGAAGTCTAACTTTAAAAACTTGTCTCTTTACTCTTCAAAGGATTCACTATCATCTGTTCTCCAGACATATTGATTCAAACCTTGCCTATTAATCCGCTAGTGTTGTAGCTACAACAATTACAGCAGTCTGCGGTCGAATAGTGTTGTGCACACGTTGCGCTGTGTGACAAATGTTTGCGGAGACGAGCCTACGGTTCGCACGTCTACTGCTGCCTAGTGATGGGACACACGGAGCCGTGGGATCGCCGGCTGAATATGCAGTTGGTCGTGGAGTTGAATATCTTACTGATGGACATGAACATGAATAATTAGCAGATGAAGATGTCTTACCGAGTCGCCAATTCTTAATTCATACTATACGAAGTAAATACTACGAATAGAAGGGTAGATTTAACTTCTGATATCTTATCATAATTTACATTAATTTACAAAGATGTTTTTTAAGATGGGAAATAATCTAATGACTTCTCTCGCCCTTAGGCGGAGTGGGAGGTTGTGTCAGACCTTTACTGACTATAACCACACCTATTTTCCATCTTTGCCTTACGTTCCAGGACCACGGGGTTCCCTTTCGGAGTACCCATGGAATATTATAAAGGCTGAAGTTTATATGTGTGTGAGCCTCAAACCATTTCGTTACTAAAACTCACAATTAAGCAACTAAAACTATTGGAAATTATTAGACTAATATTATAAAAATTAAAGTTTATTTATGTGCATATTTCTTACTCCTTCACGCTTAAACGGCTGACCAGATTTGGATGAAATTTACACACGGGTAGACTATGTCTTGAAATAACACATCATCATATATATAAATAAATAAAACGTCATCTTCCTGCCCTTGTCCCGTTTTATTTGGGGTCAGCGCAACGATTTTGTCTTCCATTCTGTCCTGTCACTCGTCACTCTATCCACTAACTCCCTTTTCTTTCATATCACTTCTCACACAATCCATCCATCTTTTCTTTGGCCTCCCTCTCCCTCTCCCTCTCCATCCATCCACATGTAAACTCATAACTCTTTTAGTAACATGCGTCTCATCCCTCCTCTTCACATGACCATACCAAGACAAACGCTTCCCTTTCAACTTTTCAGTCACTGGCGCCACTTTCAAACTTCCCCTAATATACTCATTTCTCACTTTATCCATTCTCGTCACACCACACATTCATCTTAACAGTCTTGAAATAACAAGAAACACTTTTTATCTTAGAAGTTCATTGAGTTAGTTTTCTATTTTCTCACTTGTTGGAACTTCTAACAAAGTTGCTCGCCGTTCTCCACAGCCGTGAGTCCTAATGTGACAGTCAATATTTATCTACAAGCATATTGTAGGTGTTGCTGACATACTGTTCGCAAGTACTCGTAGGTATATGTCGTAATTACCGACACAATGCCTGGAGCTGTTTCGTCTACATTTTGGGCTGTTTTAGAGGAATCTAAATTAAAGCCTGACTGTGAAATTGAAAGTTGTAGCTATGTAAGAAGGGTGTTTTTAAAAAAGTCGTATCCAAATCTGGTGCCTGATTTTTTATACGATTGTAAGCGAAGAAACAGAGGTAGACCGCTTTATTACTTTGTTTTATAGTATTTAGATCATCTTCCTGCCCTTGTCCCGTGTTATTTGGGGTCGGCGCAACACGTTTTTTTCTTCTCATGCACTCTGCCCTGTCACTGCGTCATGCTATCACTAACTTCCTTTTCTTTCATATCACTCTTCACACAATCTATCCATCTTTTCTTTGTTTTTTTAGTATTTAGATATCTTATCATTATTGATAGGCTCGCAATTGATTATTATCTCACCTGATGGTAAGCGCTGATGGTCGACGATGGAGTACGCTTGCCTAGAAGCTATGGCACTACCTATTCACTCTTGACTTAAAGACCCTCGGGTTAAAGCTTTCAAGAAACAGAAGCTCCGGTACGGAGCCTAGGAGAATTTCTGAATAGGAAACCTGTGGTCCTAAAATCCAAAGGGCCTCTGAAGGAAGTAAAAGTCTAACACGACTTCTCACACACAAAAAAAAAAACTCCATTATAGAACTCTATTCCTTCGTAATATTTTCTATTTAATCAATTATTCTAACAAATCGCAATTTCTAATTACAGTTCAGTAGTAACTAGTAATACAAAATGCTAATCTAAATCATTATTCAGTGAACAATTTCATCAAGATATAACAGTGTTCACAATTCGTGGATGTTTCCCTTCGCATTCCATCTCCGACTAGAACGTATTCATGTTGGTCTTCCATTTGTGAAGCACACTACATTCACGTTGGAATCTTTTAACGTTTTTGTTATTACGTTATTTTTGGAGGAGTTAGTTTTTTATGATTGTTCAAGTTATTGTATTCTCGATGGCGACACCTTTCAGAGTCGCCATCGCTTGCATCATTCGGTTTCTTGATTGTGTTTTTGAAGTCACCTGGGTTTATGGCTATTTTAAAAAGGTTCATATTGTAAAGTGTGTATTTTTGGACACTTTAAAATCTATAATATAATATGAGCCTTTTTGAAAGACACTTTAGACCATGTTCTGAATTACCAATATAATATTGGATAGATTTTAACCCTATTTCTTTAATTAAAACATGTCGATATGAAAACCCTGACAAAAGTCGATATATACCAACTTATAATAAATCTGTAGAAGTGAAAATTCTGTACATTGAAAATATAAAAAAATAAGTGTTACTAGACCGACACCGAACCCAAAAACGTGAATAAAAAAATTTTTGTCTGTCTGTCTGTTTGTTCAGGCATCATGCAAAAACTACCTGTTCGATTACGATGAAACTTGGTATAATTATTCTTTAATATCCTGGGCACTACACTGGGTACTTTTTTATCCCGGAAAAGTATATACAATAAAAAACAAACTTAATTTTGCGGTTCGATCCCTAGACTCGATTACTGTGCGAACCGCAAATAATCAGTTTGTCGTAGGTTACGTCACCCGCAGTGGAGTTCATTACACGCTGCACACGGCTAAGATACTATAATATTTTATCTTAAGATACAATATCGCTCGCCATTCAATTCAATGGAATATCACACACGACGATGATAATAAATAATATTTCATGTTTTCGTATCTCAAAAACCTAATAAAACCATTTTCGACTTCTACGCGGACGAAGTCGCGGGCAAAAGCTAGTGTATAATATTATTATGTCTGACCCCACTTTACGCTGATCTGTTTAATATAAATGCTCTATTAATTAGCAATCACAGTCCCTCGCTATTGTTATTGCAGTGTGCAGGCGCTAATTAATTTATCTCTTATTTATTATTCACTGATCATGATTTGCGATGAATCCTCGGTATTGCCGCCATTGTTTCATAGCTTGTCAGTTTCATTAGCTGTCATGCCAATTGAGTTCTAGCTGGATGGGTTTAATTGTAATAGATTTATGTATTACTGGCTTCTGCCAATGGGTTCACCGACTGTATTGCGTGAGCTTGACAAATGAATGTGCAATTAACACTTATGCAGCCAAACTGTACCGCGACTCATTTCGAATGCACGCTTGAGCGACATGGGTGATTCTTTGAAACCGAGAGCATGTCTCATTCATCTGGCCTAGATTTCGCGAGTCCAACTCGCACTTGGCCAGTTTTTTCTGTTCATGTTGACTATTCTAAAAACGCCATGCCAAATTGAAACAATCATTCCTATCTCAAGAAAATAAACAGCAATAGATAATAAAAAAAAAATGTCTTGTCCTGTAATCACGTCCAGACCAGACACATGCTCCCAATACACACCATTGCCGCCCACATTAAGACACAGACATGAAATAAATAAAGTATTTATCGAGCCATTTGTATCAGACGTCTGCTTTAACCGCTTACTTCGCTCACACCGCTCACTTCGCTCACATCGCTCACTGCGCTCGCCGCGCGCCACTGTAAAACACTGAAAGCCTTTATCTGAAGCCGCGACCGCTCCAGCTTTAGTGTTGTGGCTGTTAGGTGAGCGGCGATTTATGAGCGGTTTTAGTGGCGGGTGAAACATTGCTTTATTTTTTCTTCGCCCCATTTGGGAAGCTAAGGACCGCCTCGTCATCATTTATAAAACTATAATTAACGTTTTTGAGTTACATTAGAATGCAGGTGCACCAATGGCGGACATTTGAATGATTTTTGCAATATTTGGCAGCAGATAGCAGGGCTAAGGCGAAGCTGCGGGCAAAAGATAGTTCTAAAATAAATTAAAAAAACAACACAAATGTTACTTAACAAAATAACTATCCAATTTATTATCCCTCTTCCCACTCTCATCAAAATTTTCGTGAAGGAGCATAAAATAAAGAAGATCTACGTTGATAAACAGGAATTCATTTGTAACAACAAACTGAAAACAATTGAGTGCTTTGTACATCGATGGCAACAAAAATCAGAAAGGGAGAGCAGAAGTAGGAAGAGACAGATCATTTCAATATTTGACGTTGACATCTGTCACTGTCACATTTACATTACAATTTTTTTTTAATAATGTGTTGGATTTCCTGTGAATACAGTTACTTTGTTTACCATAAGAATACGGATAAAACACATTCTAATGTTTTTTCAGTATTTGGCAGCAAATATATCAAGTCAGTCTTTTCGGCAAGCTTCGCTGGGGTAATCAATAGTACAATAACATTTTCAGCGCCATTTTACCGAGATCGCGCCTGTTTCAATGATTCCGCAATACATATTACCCAAACTTCAGTCGAAGAAATCTCGCCAAAAAGTCCACTGCGTTTTTTTTTTAGATTTTTGCAGATAATAAATAAGTTAACATAATATTATCTGTGGTATTCATAGTCAAATTCATGCAAGAGCTTTTGGCGGGATTTTTTCGTTTTTAAAGTTGAGTAAGAGATTTAATTATTCGCAAATTGATTCCTAGTTGGATATTGTGATGTAAAACTTTTGTAGTTTTGTATCTCAAGTGGTAGACCGTGTCCTAGGATATCACAAAGGATACTTTTCATCCTGGGAGCATGTTCACTTGGGATCATTTGCTACTATCACGAGGGCGAAGCCACTGGCAGCAGTTAGAGTTACTTAACACTCTTAACGTATTAAGCCCCTATGACTTAATATTATTGGGCTGAGAAATCATTTAATAGCTTTTCGCGCTCTGCATGGAGCGAGAGGGAGTGTCAGACTGGTACTGACTAAAATCCACAGTAGTGTGCCTCAAGTTACCTTTTACGTTTCAAGACCGTGGTTCATCACGCATGTGGAATTGCTCCGCATGCGGGACTGCCGCCCGATATCACACCCCGCATCCCGCATGCGTATTCCACGCATTACAATAAATACTTGTATGAAAAGGACATTTGCGCGGGCTACGCGTGCGGGGAAATCCCACATGCGTGATGAGATCCGCTCGAAAAACACCTTTAATATGACCGTATGTCCGAATAATTTTATTAATCTTTAATTCATCTTGAACATTAATTTCCAAATCGCGATCTCCTTAGCCTCGACCAGCCGCATGGAACTGTTGCTCCAGGCTGTAGTCTTCAACAGTTCAGCGAAATTGTATGGCACCAATATTTCAATCGATTTCTTATGCCAGACCGCCAGTCCGTCTGGCAAAGCCGCCGATATGTTTTGCCAATTTGCTGGCGACTTTGAGGGTATTCGGGGATTTGAGAACGAATTTGCTAAGGTTTAGATAGTGATTTTATTCAGGTGTGAAATGTCTGCGCTTTTCTGTGGCTTGTGCATTTGCCAGTTTGTTTTCATGGGTGAAAGTAAATAAATAGGTACATAAACTGTTCAAAACGTCTAGGTACTTCAGCAATGAAGTCTTTAGAGTTTCACATTTTTTATTCTCGCACGATTTTTAACGACTTTTCATGCGGGCGAAGCCACTGGCAAAAGTTAGCTTAATATATTTAAAATAAGTGTATTTAAATCGCTACTATTTAGGCCATGTCTGGTTTAAAGAAACAAGCAAAAACCAGCCAATAATCCCACATTTTTATATCCCAATATCACTTGTACCACAAATCCTGAACTGTACCTTCAATATACCGTATTCCATTTCTTAATATAAATCCAATGTTTTTACACATGGACACCGAAGGCGAAGACAGTAAAATTGCGAATCATCGAATTAGGGAAGGGACAAACGATAAGCTTGCTCGTAAATTCGGCGTTCGGCATGCGGAATTCGGCGTCCGGGTTCATCGCTTGCAGATTGTTTTAGAAATGTCAGCGGAGGGAGCGTTCTTTTTAAAAATTATGCTTCCTTTTAAAACAATAGGTAGTATATACCTATAGCCTACAGCTATATTGTAAAAGTCACTTTAAAACAAGGCCACTCATTTAGTCACCTTTATGTGTTACTAGCTTCTGCCAGCGGATTCGCCCGCGTGAAAGTCGGTTTCTAAATACAAATTTTGGACCTTCGTTTTAAACCCCTTAGGGAGTTAATTTCGGAAAATCCATTCTTAGTCGATGTCTACACCTTATAAGGAAACCTACCTGCCAAATTTTAAGTCTGTAGGTGTTATAGTTTCTGAGATTTCGTGATTAATCAGTGAGTGGTATTACGCTTTTATATTATACTAGCTGACTCGGCGAACTTCGTACCGCCTAATAATATGATAAATGAAGAATCGCTCGACCGATTTTGTGTAATCTTTACATAAACCATCTACTAAATAGTCCGAACAAAGTCTAAACATTTTGTTTAGATAGATGAGCCCGTTCTTGAGTTATAAAATTACAACGAAAAGTGGCATTGATTTTTATATATATAGATAAATATTTTTATTTATTATTGCGATAGTCTGAGTAAAGATGGTAGAACGCCATAGGACTGTGGATTGCCACTCCTAGAGAGGAGATACAGGTCTCCTTTCAGGTCCCAGCAGTGGGAACATTAAAAGGCTGATTATTCTTATGCCGGTTACCTTACTCATATCAGGATTAAATGTGTATGTAAGTAGGTAGATAAAAATGCATTGAGGCGCTGCTTGCTGAAATACAAGCCATAAACCTAGTTCGGCAGCAGATGCTAACTGTTAGACACAATTTATTGCATTATTTAGTTGTTATATTAAGTAGGTTATAAGCAATTTACATGTAAGCAATTGTGTATACATTTTTACTTTGTTGTGTATAAATATATTATTATTATTGCCATTTTGTCTATTTTGAGCCGCTTGGTCGCAGTGTACAATTCACTATCCTTTTTTTAGATCATACAAAATCAACCAAAATTTTGCCTACAATCCTCTCACCCAGTTCTCCATTCACCCATAATCTCATAAGCCTTCAATAACACAATTAGCACCAAAATATGCATGGGTAAGCAAATATTATGATGTAAGCCCCATCATGGCAGCTGCCCGTGACGTATGCAGAAAACCTATTGTTTTGCGTCCGACACCGCCTGTCAAATTACTGTCCACAGCAAATTGTGGGTGTGGGGTGTGCGTGAAACGGATTTGTCAATTTTGAGGGTAGTTGCAAATAGTGTGTTAGTTATGGCTAGGTTTTAATTGGGAGATTAATTTTAGGTGACCCAAGAGCTGGATATAACAACATAGCAATGACACCAGACTATTGTTTGAATTAAATGTTTTTTTTTTTGTTTTTTACTAACATGGATCATTTGTTGTCTGTGAAATAAATAAATAATTATTATTCTTATATTAATAACCTGGCCCAGCCAGGCGCGTTACCTTGTATTATTTATTTCATCACCACTGCTCTCAAAACGGTGAAGGAAAACATCTTGAGGAAACCAGCATATCCTAGAACCAAAAATTCGAAGACTTGTGACATCCACCAACCCGCACTGGACCCGCGTGGTGGATTACGGCCCGTTCCCTCTCCTAGAGAGGAGGCCTGGGCCCCAACAGTGGAAACATTATAAGGCCGACTATGCTATGTTATATTAATATGTAAATATTATGTAACCAGTATACTTCTTTGATGTACTTGGTAAGTTAAAAAATAGAAGAATACAGCGGTTTTTATAGTAAGAAATATTCTAATTGTACCCAGTAAAAGTTTGATCACTATGATTTTAAAACCCAATGTACATATGTGTACGTTTGTGCTTGTGAAGTAAAAATGACGGCTTACCATCAGGTTTTTTTTTTGGAGGTTGGAAAATCATCTCTCGTCCTTGGGCGGAGCGAGACTCACTTCTGTTCCTTCGTTGCCTTTCACACCAGGACCGAGTCTTCCTTTCAGAAGCAAACACTTGGCCCCAGTAGGCTTCAACCCTGCTGGGATCCTACTGCTTACCATCAGGTGAGATTGCAATCAAGTACTAGTACTAGTTAATATCATTAAAAAAAAAACTACTGTCCGAAATCAATTTTTTTGGCTGGCCTGTTGGTCTAGTTGTTAATGGCCCTGCCTGCTATGCCGGAGGTCGTGGGTTCGACTCCCATCCAGGACAAATGTTTGTGCGATGAGCACAATCATTTGTTCTGTCTGGGTGTAATTTATCTATAGGTAATATGTATGTATTTAGAAATATTTAAGTATGTTTATCAGTTGTCTAGTACGTATAACACAAGCTCTGCTTAGCTTAGGACTAGACGGCGTTGTGTGATAGTTGTGGAATTTTAATTTATGTTAAATATATTAATTTATGGCAGTTGCACAGACCAGACACTACAGCTATCTGGTCAGAAGATCTTACCTTTTCAAAGAAGGTATGTGGGACTATACTATACTATATATTTCGTATACCTTTAAAAAAATAAATCTAACAAAAGCAAAGTAAAACATAAAAGCATACAGTTCTAACACATCTAACTAAAAAACTATTAAATTCCACTATCCAAGATTTAAAACAACAGCAAAAGTGTCAAAAAGTGCAGCAGTTTTATATGAAAGTGTTATATTTAGTGACAAGGGTTCTTTCCGGCGTCTGCTGCGGGTTCAAGATGTCTCGGCAGAATTACGACTCGACACTTTTACTTCTAGATGTAAGTTGTAGCGAATTTTAAAGTTGCCATCTTAAATTAATTTCGTATTTTGTGCAGAAAGTCGTTGGAGATGGTTGTTGAATATTTATTGAAGTCGTTTGGTTTGATATAAGGACGTGACACTTGGGGTTTTCATAGTTATTTTGTTTTTATTTATTGTTATATTTCTTTTATTCCTTCAACATAACATATAAATTATGTTTTTAAATATTCCAATAAAAAATTAAAAACATTTAAAAAAAATAGTAGCCCACCGGTATTGGGAACAGAGTCCAAACTACCGGCGGTCAGGGCTCCAGAGAGAGGAACCTCCTAACTATACAAGCCGTGTCCAGGAGTACTACTTTCTGAATCAAGCCCTTGATTCAGCCGCCTAACGAGAGCTTCCTAAGATGTTGGTCGAGGCTCTTGGCTATTAAGCCATTGGCTGACACGACTATCGGTACAATGATCGCTGAGTCCACATCCCACATGTCGACAACCACGCGAGCCAAGTCAATATACTTGATTTGTTTACCTTTCTCGGCTTTCACGAGGTTCTCGTCATGCGGAACGGATATATCAACAATCATTGCACGCCTCTCGCTTCAGTCCACCACCACTATATCAGGCTTATTGGCCACAATAGTCCTGTCAGTGATGATGGACCGATCCCAGTACAATGTGATAGTACCTGTAGTACGGCCCCTCCGATTCCACAAGAGAGTACTTCAGAGCAAGTTGCTGATGGATTGTTATTATTATTATGTTATATATATATCGAAGCCTACTGGGGCCAAGGCCAGTAGGCTTCGACCCTGCTGGCCCCTATAGTTGCTCAATTTCCAGCTAGATTCCTGTATTGTACAAAGTCTAAAAAGTATTATTAGAAATTTTTGTCCAGTCCTAGAGCAGTACGAGGTCGACTTACCATTGAAAGTGTGAAGATTCCCTAAAGCATACAATTTCTTAACAACAATGTTAATACAAAGTCTCTCTTGGATACAATTAAAGAAGAGAAAAACATTTCGAAAACAAAATAAAGTCGTTCCTAAAGGCATAATGTAAGCAGAATGTTCTAAATGCTCCAGTATTTAAACTCACCGACGAAGGTCATCATAAATAACTAACAACGAGTGTTGAGAGCTGGAACGAAAATTCCATACCTCCCTCTCTTTCACCCTCACACAATTTATCTCCCTATCTCTTTCACACCAGGGTGTTCACCGGTAGACAGGCGAAAAAATTGTCTTTATGGTTATTGGATGGTAAGAAATTTCTTATGGGACGACATTTTTTACGTAAAGCCAGTGTTGTGGAGACAATGATGATAGTTGATGTTCTTATGTAAGTTAATGGTAAATAGAACGATCGATAAACTGTCAAACGATATCTTACGAGTTTTCCGGTCTCTCAGGATATTTTTTCGCGTGTTTTCGATGATTTTTGTGGTACCTCTAAAGGAAGAAAACGGAGCCCTTAAAGGATCACTTTGTTGTCCATCCATCTGTCTGTCTGTCTACCAAGACCCTTTATCTCGGGAACGCGTAGAGATATCGAGTTGAAATTAAAACGATATAGTACAGTCTGCGGTCCCTTGATGCTGTGAAAAAATCAAGCTTCCAAGTTAAGAAAAAAAGAGATAAGGTCGTTTATGTCGTAAAAAACGTATGTTTCGACACTCTCAAGGAAATTAAAATTCATAGGGTACCTATTTCCCGTTGACGTAGAATCCTGAATTTTGGCATAAAGCAAGGTCTTATAGTACAGATATTAACAGTAAATATGATGTTAAGTCAAAAAAAAAAAATACAATTCGGAAAAAAGGTAGGTTTGTACGGAACCCTCAGTGCGCGAGTCCGACTCGCACTTGTCCAGATTTTTTATTTTAATAAAAAAAATTGCTTCTACCATCGGCTTTGCCCGCGTGGAAGTAAAAGAATAAACTTCCAGGATAAAATGTAGAGTGTATAAAATTGAGTGAATGAATGATCGTAAACTCAGATAAGCAAAGGTAAACTGAAATATTAAACACAAACTTATGAACAAGCGATTCACAAAAACGAAATAACATTTAAATTCTATTTGTCTTTTAATTTCAATAATAATAGAAATAAAACTTAATAAAAGAACCTGTTGACTCTTTGCAAAATAAACACAAATATAAAGCGTCCAGAGTGCTTGCATTAGGAATTGGACATTAATGCAATAACACGAAGGCTAACAAAGGGAATGGCTATTGTGATGTTAAGGGCACTTGGAAACACTTGATATGATAATATAGAAGTAGGAACTCCAAGCGGTGTGGCGTTTGTTGTTTCGGTCATTCGAAATAAAAAAAAAACAGGCAAGTGCGAGTCGGACTCACGCTGAGGGTTCCGTAAAAACTTACCAATGAAAATAGTTCAATCCCCAAATTAAGTTGCGAAGATTTTTCCGAATCGCAAACAAAGTATTTTTTTTTTATGATGTAACTACAAATTTACAGTTTTTAGATTTTTTGCTATATTTGTGCTATAAGACCTTGCTTCATGCGAAATTTCAAAATTCTAGGTCAACGGGATGTACCCTATCAATTTTGATTCCCTTGAGAGTGTCGAAATACACGTTTTTTGCGACATAAACGGCAGTTTTTTTTTTCATCAACTCAGAAGTTTGATTTTTTCACAGTTTTAAGAGACTGCAGATTTGAGTATTTGGTTTTAATTTCAACTCGATACCTCCACGCATTTCTGAAATAAAGGGCCTTGACAGACAGTCAGGCAGACAGACGGATATCAAAGTGATCCTATAAGGGTTCCGTTTTTTCTTTTTGAGGTACGGAACCCTAAAAAAGAAAAGTAAGTAAAGGTACAGAGCTTTACGCAGCAAAATAAACACGAAAGTAGCAACACATTTAAATGATGACTTGGAGAAAAATTGTAGCTGTCATTAAATTGAATTAGAACGTAAATCTTTGAACAACCTTCAATATTAAAACACCCATTAAATAAACATGCCATTCAAGCCCTCTATTAACTCTTCCAAACAAAAGTAACAAGTCAATCCCTTCCTAATTACCGTTAAATATTTAAAAACCTTGCCCCAAAAGGGTTTGGCCCAACAGAATAATCATTGGGAATCTGCACGCAGCGAAAATTTCTACTCAGATGCGAAGTCACGTACAGTCTGCAATGGCGGCAAATTTTTGCAAATACCTGCAAAATCCGTGATAATGCTTTGAAAGTCAGCTTAACTTTGTTTGTTTGGGGCTGCACTGAGACTCAACTTCCATCCTTAATCTGGGATAATTAGTTATAATTTTGAACCCTTATTAAAGGCAACAACTTGGAAAATATTAAGGTTCTCAAAGTCCTGAGTTGGCTTTGGTTAAAGAGAGGGTGCAGAGAAATGAAGGTAATAATTTTGATGATATCTCGGTTTACCATATTGTTATATGCACGTAGGTGCATGGCCACAAAGATACGAGCAATATTCACCAAACAAATACAGACAGTAGGGTTGATATAAGAGCAAATATAAATTCACCTTCCTGGAGAATTGCACTAGACAGACGGGAATCCCTTTGCGTGAAACCACGACACCTAATTGACAAGGAATGGTCAGTTTCCTTCGCGTATCAATAAATTGGAGTACCTTGATGCAATAAATGATTTACTAGCATGTTTTGCTTATCAATTCACGGATCATGATTTTTTTTATATAGTCCCTAGACGTGTTGATATGTTTTTCACGGAAAGTTTTGGGGATAAGTTCATTTTAAATATTTTGTTTACGTACATTGCTTACATTATGTATGTAGATTGCGTTGTCACGTATAATGATGGCGATGAGATAGCAAGTGAACTTCGCGACCTAGTTACTGAATGTAGATATTAGGTGTATGGTGTAAAAACTGAAAATAGGCGAGGAATCAAGACACGTGTATCCTTTATAGTTGAAAGACGTGGAAGTAATAAGAAATTTAAAGGTAATGTTGATTATGATGAGTCTACAGTACCAGAATCAGGTAATAGGGAGGTTTAAAATTTTACTGCCAGCGTTATTGCAATGGCATTTGGAGTTTTGTTAGCTCGTGTAAATTTCCGATTCTAGATATAAAAAATGTAATAATAATTTTAAACATCTTACCGAGGAATTCGTGATATAAGAAATTTGTGATGTAGAAAGATATCCTTAGGAGGCCCTTGCACAAAACAATATGTTTTAAAAATATTTCGCAGGTTCAAATCTTCATAGCTTTAGCTTGTGACTTGTTCCCCACAATTAATGAATGAAGTCGATATGCGAAGGTAATGACGCGCCCAAAATATACAAAGTACGCCATGTTTACTGATAGGCTTTAAGACTTTAAGCTCTCAGTATCAGGCATATACGCAACTTATAAACATGAGTTTCAGTTTGCGTTGTCAACAGAGACAGCATTTTCCTTGACACAGAAAAATTTGAAAACCTATGTTTTGTAAAAGGGTAGATAATGATAGATGAAGATTCAAAGCATATGCTCGATAAGTATTAAGCAGCATTAAATTACTTGAATGGAACAACCTAGTGTAAGACGAATGAAACACGGATCTAAAATGTTAACATGCCAAGGCATGAATGACTATGGAAATATGCTTGTGTATGATTAAAACAAAGAAAGTTTCCTGAAAGCATATTTAGGAATACATATTTGCAAAAGAAACATCAAACTCAAAAATTGACAGAAGCAAACTATTTCACTTTAATTTAGTAATAACTACCGGGTTCTTTTGATGTTCAGGGACGAGGCGACCTCACATAATACCCTATTTGGGTATCTCTTAGAAATGACGAGCCCGATCGTGGAATGAGATCTCTTTATGTGAACCACTGGCAATTGTGAGCGAAATAAGTTCAGGGACGTTCGTAAATACGTGTATATTTGGCTGTCGCAAATGCTGGAATCCAAATAAGTTTTTCATATATTCAAATTTTGTTAAAATGTTTTTCGTATATTTCGTGGGGTTCATGAAAAAATCTGTAGCTTTTATAAACTTGGCCTGTTTTCCATAATAATATGTCATTTACTTAAGATGCTTGCTTTAGAATTGTTTTTAGACACTTTCAGGCTTAACATTGAATCTAATTTATTAAAATAATAAATCAGAGGTTTGAATAATAATGGAAAACACAAGACGGTCGTTCCATTTATAAGTGACGCACTGTTAAAGAATCTTTCATCTAGTAACTTCACTGCCATTACCAACACTTCTAGAACAGAATAACACTGGACGCCACAAAAATCATAAATGAAGTTACAATATGTATCTACTGAATATAGAACATGTAAAATATTAAACACACATCCTGAAATCAGTATGTTCAAATCGGCTACTGAATTGTTAGTTATTAAAAATAATAAATTACTCTAGGATAAAAAAAAATATTCCTGATTGCGTTTCTAGTGTGCGTAGATAACGATACCGTTGCGCCATCAATGTAATATGACGATGTTACTGTTATTTGCCCACTGTTAAATAACTAATTTCTATTAAAAAAAACACTTCTTCTTTTCGTGTCGATGTACTCTAACAAAAAAAATTCTGACCAGTATTTGGCAACCTCTTCGGCTCTATTATTAGCCTCGTATAGATCCTGAAAACTGCAGCTAGCTGTGCAGGATGGACAGCATAGCAAATAACGCATGTCCTGTGTAGCGGCTCCACACTAGCACTGTGTTAGAGATGGGTATCATATCGTATTGTATCGTAGGTAGTACACTATCTAAGTGCATTTCAATAAAATCTCCAGAGTTAAAATTATGATTGTAACCAATTTTCCCAATTCGTATGTATAGGCGTTTTTTTTTTTTTTGGTTGGGAATATCATCTTATGACAAAACCCGCTCATGGGCGGAGCGGGAGATAGTGTCAGACTTTTACTGACTAAAAACCCACTCCTGTTCCTTCGTTGCCTTCATCCCAGGGCCCCGGGTTTCGCTTTCACACTACCCGTGGTCCTAGTAGGCTTCGACCTTGTTGGGCCCCTACGATTTGCTGACAACTCCTTGAGTCGCGCGTGGAACAGTACGCGCCGTCGTCGACTTGGGCTCGGTCCGGACGGTTACCGGACGATCGAACGGCGGGCTACCCATTGCTCGCCGTCCGCAAGCCCGCGCCTACGGTGGCCGGAAATCGGGATCGGAATCCCGGCGGCGGACAGGGCGTAAGGACCGTTGCCTCACGCGATCGGCCGCCTCCTTTGATAGCATTACTGCTTCGCAGAAGGAGGCGACCGCCTGCCACTCCTCCTCGCTCCCGACCATGGCCTGAACCAAGGCCCGGCGCGAGAGATCGCCGCCGCCGATTGCCCCCACGAGGACACGGCATTGCTCTGCCCAAGCGGGGCCTACCGTGTGCTCTACCGTGTCCTATGTATAGGCGTTAATTATTACAGTTTCGTGTTGTAAGTATACTAAATATATACTGTGTGTAGATTCTGTGATCGACACATGCTGTATCTAGTAACGCCATACTGCCATTACTAACCTATAGTACTGAATTACTGGTCACCACAACAATCACGGTTGCATATACAATATGTACTGAATATATCTTGTTTGTTATAATGTACAGCCAGCTTCTGTGATTGACAGATGCTTTGACTCCTATAGTTATCGGCCAGTCTTTGTTCCATTGTGATAACATCGTATTGTGAAGCCAGTGTTAGTTTGTTGTGGTGATTATTGATTGTTAGGTGTAATTATTATTAGATTGATTTGATACTATATGATTAATTTATCAGTTGTGCAAATTAAAATGGGATTTGCTTAGGTTTTACATTTTTATTCTAAATAATTAAATTCTGGTATAGGCTTGCCTAGTTTCTAAAACCTTAAGGAAAAGCTATTGGCTTGAGCGTCGCTATTTTTTTCACTACATGACGTAATTTAGTATATATTCCTATTCGCCAGGGTCGCGTGTTTGCGACAGGGTACTCCCTCTCGTTTAGCTCTTCAATCCCCATAGGCAACAGAAGAGCTGTTTAGTTGGAAAAATCTTCTAATGATAAATCGCGGTCTTGAGCGGAGCGAGAAATAGTGGTCAGACTTTTACTGACTAAAAACCCACACTTATTCCTTCTTTGCCTTCGTCCCAGGGCTCGGGTTTCACTTTCACACTACACGTGACCCCAGTAGGCTTCGACTCTGCTGGGCCCCTACGATTTGCTGATATCTCCTTGAGGCGCGCGTGGAACAGTACGCGCCGTCGACGACTTGGTGGGTTACCATGACGTTCAAAGTAAGATTGTTTCATTCTTATTTCAGTGTGGGTAAGAGACAGAGCTATACATGTTGTCTAGCGTCATCTCTTGCCCACAATGGAATAAGGATAAAACAATCTTACTTTAAACGTCATGGTAACCCAGTTGTGCTCAGTCCGGACCATCACCGTATGGTCGGACGGCGAGCTACCCATTGCTCGCCGGTGTGCGACCCTGGTGGAATAAACGCGAGGGTGCTTGATCAGGCGTTTAAAGGGTTTATATTAATTTTGCCGTCCCAGTAACACGTCCCATATTTACCTTAATTAGTCATGTGCGTAAATAGCCTACCAAACGTTAACATAGCTAAGACTACATCGCAATTAGGGAAGGTAACCAACGTGGAAAGCAAACAAAGGGGTTGCTGGTGGTTGCTGCAACCACCGGGGCGAACATACACTAATTAATGATGACTGGTAATCAATAAGGATTTGTTTGGTTTCAAGTTGTTTATCATATTTTATAATTGGCAACTTAATGGCGGTGGGTGATGATTTTATGGGCACTGAATTGATGTAATGAGTGTTTGTGTATTATATATTTATATTCGAAATACACTGATACTAGCATTTGCCCGCGGCTTCGCCCGCATACATAATATATAGCCTATATCACTCAGGAATAAAGCAGCTTTCTATGGGTGATTTTTTTTCGCAATCGGACATAAAACATGAAAACAAAAAACAAACTTTACTTTTTTACAATACTAGTGTAGAAGATTATGTTTTTTTTTTTACCGTATGACTATGTTTCTAAAAGAGTTATGAGTATTCATGTGGATGGACGGAGAGGAAGAAGGAGACCGTAGACAGATGGATGAATAGTGTGAAAAGTGATATCAAAGAAAAGGGATTTAGTTATAGCATGACGGCTGATAGGACAGAATGGAAGAAAAAAAAACGTGTTGCGCCGACCCTGAATAACACAGGACAAGGGCAGGAAGATGATGATGATGAATTATGTTTCTAGACATTACAAAAATAAAAAGAATATCACAATTTAGATTAAACTTAGCGGGATATTGCGCAAGATCGAGAAGTTTGAAAGGAGAAAGAGGGACCTTGCTTAGCAGTGGGATACAAATTGGAGTAAAAAATTTAATGAAGAAGCAGAAATAAGAAAACATGTTTATTTGGCACACCATGATTGATGAACCAACATGTAATTGCAAAATTAAACATTAAAACAAATGAATAATCATCATCTTCCTGCCCTTGTCCCATCTTATTTGGAGTCGGCGCAACACGTTTTTTCTTTCATTCTATCCTGTCAACCGTCATGCTATCACTAATTTAACTAACAAACCTTTTCTTTCATATCACTGTTCACACAATCCATCCATCTTTTAAAAAAAAAAAAAATAATGAATGAAAAAAAATGAATGCCAATGTAATACGCTCATTACGATTATGATGCCAGATTGATTGCTAAACTCAATTGCGTGTGCATAATAATAATAATTATTATTATAAAATTTGACACAAGATGAAAATACCAAAAAACTGTAATATAATAGTAAATTTAAAACTTTAAACCCTGACTTCTAAACTAGGAAGACCCTGTATCTTAGAAGGCATTGTCTTCACAAGTGGATGAGCAAATAATTAATGTTTTTAGTGTTTAGTTTTTATTCGTGTCTCTTTAAGCTACCCACACACGATCCAGTTTACCATCAAGTTTGCAGCCAACTAACATCATGCATACTTGACCGCTCATACACACAGTAGACTTGTCATGCATACTGATAGCCATACACCGTCAAGTTTACTGGACGCCGCTTCAAGCGTGCTGCATACTTGACAGTAAACGAGATCGTGTGTGGCTGACATTAGCATGACTGTCATTTTAAAGCACAAAATCTTTTTACTTACAACAGCAACTTCAAAAAAAAAAATACTCAGCAAGAATATTCCAACTTACACTAAACAGAGCAACTTCCAGTAGACATCACAAAGAGGCGATCCCAGACATCGGTGTTAGCTTTCAGTTTGTTGTAGTCCAAGTACAAAGAGTACAAGAAGTACAAGCACAAGACAGCACAAAGTTTCAGCACAGACTTCGTGTTTGAATGGGAACTCGATCTGTGCATCATTGTGCACTGTAACGAGTGCTGTTATTTCTTTTTCAAAGCTTTAAAGTTGCTGGAATTTGAATATAGTTAGTTAGTTTAATGGTAGATAAAGGTAACTTTGCTAGACTATCTGAAGGTGACTGAAACTATCGTAGATGATGATGGGACGATATTGTAAGAGTTCTGTTTTTATAATTAACTACAGATTTCTAAAAACTTATCCACAAGCTAGCCTAAGTTTATTCAGCAGATAATTAATTAAAGCTTTATTCAGCAAATAACAGTTAGCAGAGTATTTATGGGATTAAAGACCTGCCCTAATAAACTCTCACATGTCTTAAAAAAATAAAAGCAACTAGAATTTGTACTTTCGATAGCAAAGCAATTCAACGTGAGGAAACATTAGCGGCCCAGGTCAGGTCAGGTCAATACAAATAAAGGAACAATTTTGAAGAAATTATTTTTCATTATTATATTCCGTTTCACATTAAAACGAACCAATTATTAACAGCTTTTGATAACTTCAAAGAAATAAAGAACTGTTACAAATAATTTCTAATTTCTATGTACAATTTGCATAATTCCATTGGAACCTGAAAGTCGAGAATTTTGGAAGTAATCACTTGGTAGTAAAGCCAGCTCGTTGTTGAATAAAGGATAAAAATTGTATTATGTTATATTTTATCTATTATTTTAATATTACGGAAATACTGATGATGTTCTTACAATAGGAACTGAACATCAGGATAGTGTCCAGTCGGTTCACTTTTAAGTTAGTGTAATCATCACAGCGTTGATTTGTTAGATTCGTTTTTCATATTTACATTGTTATTTTGTATGAATGTATCTAAGTATTCATTTATTATTCTATTTCTTTTTTCATAATAATTCATAATCATTTATTTGCTAATATAGGTAATTACATAAAATTATTAAAAGTTTTTCTTTCTTTACCATTAAGCTACACCTACCATGTTATGTTTCTGCACCACCCTAAGGTCGACTGGCAGAAAATGCCTAAAGCATTAAGTCCGCCTTTGCACAGTGTTTATTAGTAGTGCATAAAGTTTTAATAAATAAATTAATAAGAGAAAAATATGAGAATTTTGCAAATCCAGTAGAAGTAGACGAACTCATTTGTAACATACGAGTAAACTCGTATGTTACAATAGATCTAAGATCAGAGATAATCAACAACACAGTTACCATCCAAAACCAATTTACACTACAGTAAAATAAATCATAGCAGAACAGCAAAGACCGAAACACCCGGGATATACACATAAAAAAGTTTCCCAATCACACTTTCTAGTTCCCAACAACGTAAATGTTGCTTGTTATACACTATTCCTGCATTTACCGACGTAACAGTTCGTGGAAACAAGTTTAGTGGGTAGATTTTCTCGAAATTACATTTGATTTATGAGAATACATCAATGTTTGAAACTTCTTGTATTGTAGGCCTAATCGATTTTGTTTTTGGGCCAATAGTGTTTCTGGAAGAACTAGCCAAGTATTCATAGGCAATTTCGATAAGAGATGAGACTTTATATGCTCTTCATCCATAAATCTGAGATTGGCTTTGATTTATTCCTTTTTCCTTTGTTAGGAAGTTACAGTAAACTGGGGATATATAAAACAATTGTAACAAAAGCGGTCAATCAATTTTCCCTTCAGAACCAAAGAAAACTCTTTCAAATAATTTCCTATTCCATTTACAACTGAGTTCAAAGCTAACATCGTTTCAATATCTCGTTCAGAAATCAATTCAACAAACCTGTGACAAGCTTGTTCGACTAAAGCTCAATCAACATCTAAAGCACACAGAAACAGAAGAAAATATAATTCGCCATCTCTGGTAGTGACAGCAAAGATTTAAGTATAAATCTGAGCTCAAAAGGCAGAATGTAAAAATAAATAGAGGATACTGCGGCCAGAGAACGATGTTTATTCGGCTCTTAGAACCGTTTGTTAGTTCTGTTAGTGACAGTTAAGCAAAGATTCATATTTTTAATAGTGCTATGAAAATATTTGCGGTAAAATAAAATGTGAAAAATTTTTGCTTTGACGTTTGTGAACAGTCTGAGCTTTTTTGATACCTTGATATAAAAGATGTAGCTCCAAATGCACAACAAGTAATAGAATAGAAGAAACATAGATATCAATAGATATAGATATATAATAAATGGAAGAAAAGACCTTCATTCGGATAAAGTCAGAGGAGTGTTCAGTTGGGGACAATCAAATCAAATAAACAAACAAAACAAAGCACCCAAATATACGAATAGTGATAAAGCTAACAAATTGCAAATTATGCCAAGGCAGCAAAAAACAATTTTTAAATCCACCCCGGAATATCCGGCCTGGAAATACGGCCTACATATCTGAGGCCCAATTTGCATGGAGATGGCGCCAGAGCGACGGCCTCGGGCTTCACACTGTCATAATCCGAAACTCGGCTAAACTGATTTAAATTTTCGCCATACAATGACTCCATGCTTTGGTAGCTGTTCATACAAAGTTAGCGATGCTGCTCCCAAAGCTGTATTTGCTTTTATGGCAAAGGATTAAGGATGCGAATGATTGGGTTCTGATTTTGGCAATTTCAGCAAGGTATATTGTTTATTAAGAATTGCTCCTTGGGAACTCGGAATATAAAGGGGTCTGAATTTTAAAATGTTGGTTATAATATTTACAGTTTTGTTATTGTACAAATAGGAAATAGGATAATTTCTTCGGACGGATTAATTTTCGCAAATAAATAATATCGTCTTAGTAGACTAAAACGATATATTTAAGCAATAATGAGGTTGGAAACGAAAAATTCAGATTCAAATAATTTTTCAATCCGTTAAATAAAATGATGATTTAAATTCACGGATATGTATCCGCAAATTGAAAATTTAAATCATGATTTGATTGATGTATTTACTCGAAGCCTTCTTCTAGATCCAAAACTATAATTTCAAAGAAAACTACTTTCAATTAACATAACTCAAAGTTTACAGTTTCACAAAGATAAATTCGTATTATCCCCAACCCTTTCATATTTTAAGAACACTTTCACAAGCTAACATCAACTTTAATGTTGGCGTTAAAGAAAAAGTGAAAATAAACTTCTGAGTCCGTGAAATGGATCTCTCGGAGTCCGCTTTACTCGCTCTTGCTTTAATGAAGAGATTCACAGCTTTTGAGTTATCAGCTAAGTATGCAAATTCTTTATATTCCAAGTTACGACTTTGTGAACTTCTTTTGTATAGGATTATTTCATTTATTTTAAGGGTTATCATGATTAATAAAATGTAATCTAAGAGAAATAATGGAGAAGATGAACAGGCTGTAATCTTATTTGGTGTGTAATACTAATGCTATAATTTGAATAATTTTGAGAACGATGCTTTTAGAAACAGAGTATTGGAAGCTATTGTAATTGAAATAAATAGAGGCTATTATGATTTTTTCTCTTAAAAGCTTTATGATTCCACCGAGAAAACTATTTCAGGTATTCTTGTCTGCCATTTTTATTTTAAAGTTGCAATAGCCGAGACAGGATCCTATTAGTTTCTGTCGGCAAGGTTTTTGTCATCTGTCTGGAGGGATTGCTCCTTCTCTGGATGGCATCTTGGGCTCTAGATTTCCTATTTTCTGTAAAACATTTGTTAAATAAATTGTCGTCAAAGACAAAGCGAGTCTCAAGGGCTTGGGGAAAACATAAATTATTATCTAAAATGTATATTTTGTTTAGTGATGCTTTAGTTGGTAACGCTTCTAAATTTATGGTATTTACTACTTTCTTTTTTAAACCATCCGCATCAAGAATGTCAGTTTAATATCTAAAGTTATTCCGAAAATCCTTCGTGAAAGTTGAAGGAAATTCAGATTTCATATTCCACCACATTATTGCGGTAGTCAGACTCGAATACACTCGCTGGGGTAGCGGATTTATATCATATATTTATTTCGCTTCGGCTGTAATGGCGCATTAATCTTGCGGTGGCTTTCGAATGGCATTTGACATTTTGCCTCTTCCCCAGGATTGAGATTTGTTGGTTATTTCGCCTGTTTGCTTATGTGTGTAGTGACCGTTATAGATAGAGAGGGTTTCATCCGTTCAGGGTTTCTGGAGATGTTTAAAGTAGAACAGTATCTAATAGGGCCAGTAATCTCACGTGTTTTTCGTGCACCAGAATCTGTTTTGAGATTTTGATCGGTCGTTTTATAAGCGCCTGTTGTAGACATACCTGAAACAAATAAAAGGATCATTAAGTATATTTTAGTACAAGTATTGTATTGTTCAGTTTCAAGTAAGGCTTTGAGTCGAAACAACTTTTTGTAAGGCTCATACATAAAGTACCCAATATTAAGCATTCAAGATAAGAATCTCAAGCATATCAAAGAGCATCACTAGTGCATTATCATACACCAACAGTTGATGGTTACCAAGCTATAACGCATCAACTTTACGAGTATGAGCAGACAATGTAACAAATATAGCACGCCATTCTTGCATTACAATATGAATTTATTGAAAGCTAGTGTGTGACGGGGAATAAAATCAAAATCATTGGATATAGTTTTTATGGGCGATATAATCGATGGTAAACAAAACGTTTCGTGGTTAGTTTTATTTGCTTGGCTGATTGGAAACCAATAAATATTTAGTATGTAACACTGTTTTCAATTGGAATTTTTAGTTATTGAATCTGTATTTATTTTGTCCATTGATTTGCTTTATGTAAATAGTATAATGAAATGCGTGTTTAACGAGGTGTGGTTAACATTGCGTTTAGCTGGAATATTAATTAAATATTTTAACTTGTTTATATGGATCTGATGAGCAGTGGTAGCCGAGTGGTAACGGCCCTGACTTACAAGTTGTAGGTCGCGGGTTCAAACCCAGCCAGGCGCATTACTTTGTGTAATTTATTTCATCACCACTGCTCTCAAAACGGTGAAGGAAAACATCGTGAGGAAACCGGCATGTCGTAGAACCAAAAATTCGAAGACATGTGACATCCACCAACCCGCACTGGGCGCGCGTGGTGGATTACGGCCCATTCCCTCTCTTAGAGAGGAGGCCTGAGTCCCAGCAGTGGGAACATTATAAGGCCGACTATGCTATGCTATGCTATATGGATCAATTAATGATGATGTATGAAAAAGTACAAATCAAACTTTTCAACTTTGAATGACTTTCATATGTTCGGCAATTAAAATTATTAACACTTAAGTGTTTGTATCCTCTTGAATATTGTAGCTTCATCCAACAAGACCAGAAAAAATATTTAATAACTTAGCTTTACATGTTTAACAGTGCTAATAACTTTAGTAAAGGCCGTAAACCAAAACTGATAAGTCAAAAACTCAACTCGACAAATCAACCAATTACCATCAATTACACTGTAACGCTAATGTTCCCTTTTTCAAACTTCATTAAGTCGAAGTTTATTTTAAAAGGTGATTCTTTTGACATGTAAATTGAACATGCTAATTGGTACAGTCGTCGGCACCGAATTGTCAGGCATTTAGTAAACTCAGTTTGAGCATAGCATCAACGAATGTTCGCGCCCAGTCCAGTTTAAACCGGATTTCACTGGCTATATCCACTTACATCTGGTTTCGTTAGTTCGCTTTGACACTTGATTTTGAAATGGGAGCTGATTGACGTGTGAACATCCATTTTGGGTAATGGATATTTGGTTTTGTGATACGTGTCAATGATGACTACAGTCTATTTTGATCCCCGAGGTCAAAATGCAGTTATAATTTTATGCTTCATGCTGAGGCTCTAACACGAGCCCTTAAGGCGACCCATTTAACGATCTAAACTGAACTGGTAAAGGGATGGAGCTATATAGCAATATAAAAAGCGTTTTGAGAACACATTTATTATGCGTACAGCCAAGAAGTGGAATTCCTTGCCGAAGTCTGTGTTTCCTGATAGCTACAACTTAGGGGTCTTTAAGTCAAGAGTGAATAGGTTACTTCTAGGCAAGCATGCTCCATCGTCGACCACATCATCGCTTACCATCAGGTGAGATAGCGGTCAGGCGCGAAAGAATTAAAAAAAAAACTACATAGACAAGGACTATGCGTGTCCCAAATTTTCATTCAAATCCGTTTAATCGTTCGGTCATGAAGAAGTAACCAACATATTATAGGTACAAACTTTCGCTCTAATATTATAAGAGTGATGTATTTATAAATATCAATGAAAGAAGAAGGTCTTCTTGAAGGTCAAGGATCTCTTAAAACAAGACCATGAAATGAGTGAGTTCTTTCAGAATTCTAAAAAATAGTTTTAAAGGTAGAAAAGAGAATAAATAATAGTTGCTCCCAGTAGTCCCAAATTCCAGATCAAATTCTAAAAACAAACAAAATCCCGATGGAATCAAACTACTCAAAACAAAATCTAAAACCTCAAAGATGATTTACGAGCTGCTGGGCGAAGGGAAATAAGTGTTACATTTCATACAATAGCTTTCACGGACATATTTCATTTTGACGTTTAAAGCTTCAGCAGTAAAAAAACTACAGAAGGCTCACTAACATTAGACAGGACTCGGGACTGAGATACCTAAATCGTAGACAGTGAATAGGTTACTTCTTGACAAGCTTGCTCCACTCACTCTCACTCCACACTTTGTTCCAATTTGTCAATCTCATTTTGGACATTTCTGTGCTAATGATAGTCTATGCATTGATAGAAGATAAAGGTGTAAGAGTTTTTGGCGGGGTTTCTTCAGGTGAAGTTCAGTGGCTGTTTTAATTATTCGCAAATTGATTCTTAGTAGATAGTGTGATGTCAAATTGGTGTAGGTTTGTATTTCAACTGGACGATATGAGGAATTATTGAAACAGGTACAATCTCGATAAAATAGAGCTGAGAATTTTATTATAGTTTCAGCTACCTCAGTGAAGAACAAAAAAAAACATTAGAATGTGTACATCCATATTTTAAGGGTAAACAAATGAACTGTACATGCAACGACATGGCTTAAAGGACTTATTAATTGGATAATAGCAAGAGCATTAGCAAAAAAAATAAAAGTATAACAGTAGACATTCTGAACTCAATGCATTTATGGTTTGGATATGCTTTTGCGTACGTTATTTATAACTTATTCACTACTTCAACACTTATTATAAATTTATTTATTTATTTAAACTTCATGTACAGTAGTGGTACATAGGCGGACTTAATGCAACGTGGCATTCAAGTAAACCTTTGGGTTATAAAAGACAACATTGTGGTAGGTGAACACAATAAATAAATACAGCGTATATATAAATTGAATGAAGTATCATTGAAATTAGGTGCGTATAATAACAATAAATTTCGTGCAAATTGAAGAAAAAATTGTAGTGAATTCTTTACTTATAGGCGTGGACAGCACTTGTGTAATAAAGATCGTGTATGTGTATGTGACTACTTAAAATGAACAAAATAGATTTTCTGATTCTTTCAATTGTATGTTGAAACAAACAGAAGCTATTGGCTTGACGCATATCGAATGACTCCGAAGCCACTTAAAGGTGCCCGTAAAATATTTAATCTGTTAAGTTGGTAATAAATATTCCGGCATAAAATCGGAGAAGGGTCTAGTTCGGCTTTTGTTTTTCTTTTTCTAATGGAAGATTGGAATAGAATATCGAAGCCGTATTTTTTTAGAGTGCCAAGTTTATTTTCGGAATTTTGTTTCTTGAGAAAAAAGGACAGTTGGCTTAAAATCTGGTAGCACCATAGACAAAACTAGTCAAAAGGAAGCGGGGATATCATTTACTATGGTTTTAAATAATTATAGATAAACATATACTAGCTGGTCGTGGTCGCTTACAATGGGCCTCATCAGAAAACTCAAAGTCACCCAAAGGGCAATGGAAAGAGCATAGCCCTTTCCATTGCCCTTTGGGTGACTCGGAGACTCGGAGTTTCCTTGCGTGATCGAATCAGGAATGAGGATATCCGCAGGAGAACCAAGGTCACCGACATAGCACGAAGAATCGCCAAACTTAAGTGGCAATGGGCAGGGCACATTGCTCGCAGAACGGAGGGCCGTTGGGGCCGAAAGGTTCTGGAATGGCGACCACGTACCGGAAGACGTAGCGTTGGAAGGCCTCCTGCAAGGTGGACCGATGACCTGGTAACGGTTGCGGGAGTACGATGGATGCGATACGCACAGGACCGTTCATTGTGGCGACACTTGGGGGAGGCCTATGTCCAGCAGTGGACGTCTTTCGGCTGAAATGATGATGATGATATACTAGCTGAGTTTAGAGTTCCACGCTCGCCTCAAGGAAATATCAACAAAACCGTACGGGCAGCTTCTAAGCCTACTGGGGCAATGTGTTGTGCGAAAGAGAACCCCGGGACCCTGGAACGAAGGCAAAGAAAGAACATAGTAATGGATTTTAGTCAGTAAAAGACTGACATGTCTTCTCGCCTCGCTCAAGAGCGGGAGCTAAAAATATAAAATAAATACTAGCTGTGTTTAAAAGATCAGATATGAAAGATATTTAATTGTCTCCAAGGTGTAAGTTTTTGAGAAACTACAGGAGGTCTCATTATTATTTATTTGTAATATTGTTGGCCACACGGGATTTTTCATTAGGAATCCCGGAAAGATCCATATTGATATCAACATTTCGATGCAAGTACATGGTTAACTCTGCCTAAGGGCCTGCGCACATTAGAGACAAGACTGTCTTATACAGACTTGTCTACGACGTCGCAGACTTGGCTGCGACAAGACTGTTTTGTCTACGACACAGCGCACACCATCAAGGCAAAACAATCTAGCGGCGTACTGCCAGTGTTGCCAACTTAGTGGATTTTCCACTAAAACTGGTGGTTTTAAACCCCCATTTAGTTGCGAAATATTGGTTTTAGTAGCTAGTGGATTTTTTTAGTGCTTTAGTAAAATTCAATTTCTTACAAAAATGCGATCAATGTGTAAATCAGCACCATGCAATGTGCAAACAAAAATCATTCGTCTGAAGACGAATTAATACATAGCTGTTATTGAATAATTTATATGTTGGTAATGTTAATTTACCCATAAATTAATACTATTTTGATCAACTGATTGTTAATTTTTATCACTTATTACTGAAGGAAACTAATAACCTATACGCCTACTTATTTTACTTCGTACAACACACATTTTTTTAAATGGAAAATTTTGCGATTTTGTGTGTAGGATATTTTTTTGTTAGTTGTTTTCTGGTAGTTTTAAAAGTTGACTCTAGTAGTAAGTTAGTGTAACAGTTGGCAACACTGGACGTCTAAAAAGTCTTGTCGCAGACAAGTCGTCAGTCTGCCTAAGACAGTCTTGTCTCAACTGTGCACAGGCCCTTATTCCGACCTCTGTTAATAACACTCAATGATAGAAACACAACTATCCAAAATAAACTGCTCGCTCTCAACCAAATGTATTCCTGAAACCAATAGTGTTTTATTTTAAACTCTCAACGTGAGCAAAGCTCCTGTTATTTAGACTGATGTTCCTCAGTAGTTAACTGAGCTTCGGATTACTCCGTCAATTCTATCTATTACGCAAAACTGACCGCGATCTCTACATCAAATTATGAAGAGGGAACGAGATAGCTGTACACAAATTTAGCTCTGAACGCCAAGGGGAGTGACAGGGATGGTTAGAGTTTTGTTACCGTCGTCGTTAAATGGATTCCAGTGTTCTGGGAAAACTATTTGTGACGGAAAGTCCTAGTTTAGCGTCAAAGCAATTTGCATTCGTAATTTTCTGTTAGCTACCTAATTTATGTGTCGTTTTAATCCAAAAGGAGTTATTAGTGGGCGGCCGTTTATGATGGCAATACAAATGATGTTGAATTGGTAATCCATAGTCATACTAAGGTTATAAAGTCGAAAGTTAGTGAGTGTATGTGCATGTCTATTTGTTACTTCTTCACATTGAAACTGCTGAAGGGATTGGGATGAAATTTGGTACACAGTTAGACTTAAATGCCGGGAGTATGTTCACAGAGCAGTGGTGGCTGTGTGGTAATCTCCAAGTACTTTGTGCAATTTATTTCATCACCACTGCTCTCAAAACGGTGAAGGAAAACATCGTGAGGAAACCGGCATGTCCTAGAACCAAAAATTCGAAGACATGTGACATCCATCAACCCGCACTGGGCCCGCGTGGTGAACTACGGCCCATCCTCTCTGCTAGAGAGGAGGCCTGAGTCTTAACAGTGGGAACATTATAAGGCCGACTATGCTATGCTATGTTCACAGGATAATCTTTAATTTCACGCTGCTAGCAGAAAGTAGTATATTATGTGAACAATATAACTCTGTCTGTCTATCTATCACCTCTTCACGTCTAAACATGTTCTGTAATAAATAACACCCAATATAAGACTCTTTGGGATAGGAGTAAGTCTTATATTGGGTGTATGTCTTATAGGATGCTTTAGGGCATCGGCCTTAAAGCATCCTATAAGACATCCTGATAGGTATCGACCTATCAGGACTGCGGCATTGTCTAAAAGATTTACCTTAACCCTGGAACGCAAAAGGCAAAAGAAGGGACACAGTTGGGATTTAACCAGTAAAAGTCTCTCGCTCTACCTGATTAACTGTACAAGTCTCCAAAATGGACATACCAGCCGTATGTAGAAAACGTTTTAGGAACACATTCATTGTGCGTAAAGCAATGGATTAGAATTTTCTGCAGGAGTCTGTGGTTTTTGATAGCTACTTCCAGAGGTCATTAAGTCAAGAGTGAATAAGTAACTTCTAGGCAAGCGTGCTCCATCATCGCTGGCCATCAGGTGAGATAGAAGTCAAGCGCGAGCGAGCCTATCAATAAAAATTAAAAAAGTACGTATATTGCTAGACAACGTGCCTGATATAGACTAACAAAGTTTATCTTACCTTCTACAAATATTTATAAACCCGGAACTCCAATAATAAAATCAGAAACACGAACAGAATATATTTCTTTATCATTAAAATTAGGCCAAACACAAAACAAAGCATTCAAATGTTAAAAACAAATGACTACTGCTCTAAGATATTTCGTCTCATGAATGGATGACACGGCTCGACAAAAATAATTGCCATCGTTAAATAGTATTAAATGAAGAGGATTTCATTGAGTAACTCCCTTAGAAGAGGGTCGCCTGTTTGTGAGGTACAAGAGGAGGAATGTCTACTTTTAAATGAACTTCGCTTTTTTATTAAGTTTCTTATATATTTATTTACTAGCTGACCCAGCGAACTTCGTACCGCCTAACAGTCAATTAATGTAGTATATCTTTCGATATAGTCAACGGATTGCGATGAAACAAAGCCTAAGTAATATATCAAGTTACACACAATTTTAATGTATAAAAGTTATCTACATCGATTTCGTACATTTTACATGATGCGCGCACAACTAAAAACTTCTACAGATTTATTATATGTATAGATAACCAATATGAATATTATTTAACATATGTGTAATTTTGCTATAGGCGCGGGCTTGCGGACGGCGATCAATGGGTGGCTCGCCGTCCGACCGTCCGGTAACCGTCCGGACCGAGCCCAAGTTGTCGACGGTGCGTATAGTTCCACGCGCGCCTCAAGGTGATGTCAGCAACTGTAGGGGCCCAGCAGGGTCGAAGCCTACTGGGGCCAAGGGTCTGATTCTGAAAGGAAGACTCGGCCCCGGTACGAAAGGCAACGAAGGAACAGGAGTAGGTTTTTAGTCAGTAAAAGTCTGACACTATCTCCCGCCTAGCCCCCAAGAGCGGGGGATGTCATAAGATGATTTTCCCACCGAAAAAAAAAGTGTAATTTTGCTAAACTGTTGATAACTTTCATGCGTTTTTCATAAATAGACGTAGTTATTCATGAGGAAGATTTAGGTGTATAATACATTCATACTATAGTAAAAAAAAAACGAAAATATCAAAGATTTCTTGTCAGAAATCTCTGAGAAGAAACCTGAGTGTTATTAATAACACTGAATATTTTTAAGCAATAAAAGGTTATATAATTATTAGGTCCTTACATGATATGAATTTAACATTTTTGTAAACAAGTTACTTTGAACTGATAACTTAGGATAGACTTGGAATTATAAATTTAAATAAACTTTGAAAAGGTATGTTGTTCTTTTTTCGTAATAACTTATTTATTGATGTGACATATACCTTTACATATACCTTTTTTTTACGTATACCTTTCGCTTTTATTATATAAGCAAACAAGTACAAAGCCATTATTAAAATAAAACGTCTTAATCAAATCACAAATTGATTCCTTTTACCCCACCATAAAGGTGACCTCACACGAACGGTAAACAATTTTTCAATAATCGTTGTCTAGACGGTGTAATGTGAGGGCGACGGTGGCGACACCTAACGGCTAAACAACTACCATTATCATTACTATAAAGCGTGATGGGTTTCATTAAGTTCGACGTGGAGAGAGAATTTCTCAATCTAAAGAAAATTAAAAGGACAGACAGTCTAGAACTAATTGGATTTGATGAAAGGAACGTCATTAAGGTTGTGGGGTCTATGGATTTTATTAGCAATGTGATTTGAATAAGGAGAGGTTTTTTTTTAGGTTAGAAAATCATCTTATGACAAATCCCGCTCTTGGGTGGATCGGGTGATAGTGTCAGACTTTTACTTACTAAAAACCCACTCTTGTTCCTTCGTTGCCTTCATCCCAGGGCCCCGGGTTTCGTTTTCACACTACCCATGGCCCCAGTAGGCTTCGACATCTCCCTTAGGCGCGCGTGGAACAATAAGCGCCGACGACGACTTGGGCTGGGTCCGGACGGTCGGACGGCGAGCCACTCATTGCTCGCCGTCCGCAAGCCCGCGCCTACGGTGGCCGGAAATCGGAATCGGGAGGAGAATAATTCTCGAATAAGGAGAGGTGGGGTTGGATGAGGTAGACGGGAAATAAAGAAGAGAAATCTCTAGAAAAGTAAAGAAATAGAGAACTTTGCGTGATTGTATGTTTGTTTTAAGTACCATGCGAAGACTTGTGCGTTAATACACGTCCTCGGATTGACCTGACCAATTCATTGCATTCTACGTTCAATTTTAAGATTACTAAAGATTACAACTCGTTATATTTCCACAAATTCTCACTTCATTATAAACAATAATAACAGCATAGTAACGATGATGTATCGTCTCATAGATTTTCAACACACCTATTATTTGGACAGCGTTATTGATATTGTCACGCAACCGTGAGAGGGGGGCTTAATGGCTTAAATTAAGAACTGGGTTTGTTCATTTAATCAGCTTTTTACAGCTAGTAATTACACTGTGTTCAATTTTAGGCTTGGGCAGGGTGTATTAGATACTGTCTCTTAAGTGCTTCTTTATACATACATATTTTTTTTTAGTCATAGCATAGCATAGTCGGCCTATTATGTTCCCAGTGTTGGGACTCAGACCTCCTCTCTAGGAGAAAGAATGGGCAATAATCCACCACGCGGGCCCAGTGCGGGTTGGTGGATGTCACATGTCTTTGAATTTTTGGTTCTAGGACATGCCGGTTTCCTCACGATGTTTTCCTTCACCGTTTTGAGAGCAGTGGTGATGAAATAAATTACACAAAGTAATGCGCCTGGCTGGTTTTGAACCCGCAACCTACAAATTGTAAGTCGGGGCTGTTACCACTCGGCCACCACAGCTCTCTAGTAATATAGTCATACTAATGTTATAAAGGTGAACGTTTATATATGTATGTATGCATGTGTGTGTGTTTGTTACTTAATCGAGCTGAAACAGCTGAATGGGTTTTTTTTTTGGGTGGGAAAATCATCTAATGACATCCCCCGCTTTTGGGCGTGGCAGGGGATAGTGTCAGACTTTTACTGACTAAAAACCCACTCCTTTTCCTTCTTTGCCATTTTTCCAGGGCCCCGGGGATTTCTGTCGCATCACCTATAGCCCCAGTAGTCTTCGACCAGCTGAATGGGTTTGGATTGGGCACATATGTAGGCTATATCCTGCAATAGTGTAACGATATTAAACTTATATTAAACAGTAGTCTTTATTTAATGTAATGTAATGTAATTTATTTCATCACCACTGCTCTCAAAACGGTGAAGGAAAACATCGTGAGGAAACCGGCATGTTCTAGAACTAAAAATTCGAAGACATGTGACATTCACCAATCCGCACTGGGCCCGCGTGGTGGATTATGGCCCATTCCCTCTCCTAGAGAGGAGGCCTGAGTCCCAGCAGTGGGAACATTATAAGGCCGGCTATGCTATGCTATGCTATGCTTTATTTAAATGAATCACTTTTATTGGGTACTTAAATCAAAATATTTAGCCCAATAAAAACGACAATGTATTTTTCAGACTAGCTTGTAATAGCCTCTTTTTTCCAATGGGAAATCACAAAATTACTCCTTCAGCTTTAGGTAGAGCAAGAGGGAGTGTCAGACTTTTACTGACTACAACCCACTTGTAGTCCTGTTGCACTTTGCTTACCAGGGCCACAGTAACTCTTCCAAAAAATCCGACAGTCCCTTAACAAAATTACGAAATGAAATTTTAAGGCATGGCGTTTTAATAAATGTGATAATTAACATAGTATATCAGTCCCTGACATTTATGGGTTCTAGGGGTTTCCAAAAACCATTAACTTTTGACTCTTAATATCTACCATCTAAATTAAGTGGTACTAATGTCCTGGTAACACGATGTTTTCGGTGATTTTTGATTAAAATTGTGATAAGTAGACTAGTGGCAATGTGATACGATCACAATGCCACTAGTCTTTCTAGATTCTACGGTGTGGGTAGCGCAATGGTTGAGCGATTGATTTTGGCTCGAATCGAAACGCGGGGTTTTCTGAAAAGGAAACCCGTAGTACTAGAACGCAAAGGGCAACTAAAGGACACAGATGTGGTTTTAGTCAGTAACAGTCTGACACGCCCTCTCGCTCCGAGCCGGAGAAGTCATTGCATGATTACTACCCTTCAAAAAAATAAAGAAAAAAAACGGTGCAAATATTAACACTTTTTTGTTTTCGTTGGGAAAATCATCTAATGACATCCCCCGCTCTTGGGCGGGGCGGGAGATAGTGTCAGACTTTTACTGACTAAAAACCCACTCCTGTTCCTTCGTTGCCTTTCGTATCGGGGCCGAGTCTTCCTTTCAGAATCAGACCCTTGGCCCCAGTAGGCTTCGACCCTGCTGGACCCCTACAGTTGCTAACATCTCCTTGGGCGCGCGTGGAACAATACGCGCCGTCGACCACTTGGGCCCGGTCCGGACGGTTATCGGACGGTTGGACGGCGAGCCACCCATTGCTCGCCGTCCGCAAGCCCGCGCCTTAGGTGGCCGGAACACATATTTACACTTACAGCCTACAGATAAGTATTTCGGGTCTGGGTGTCTTGTGATAGTGAGTTTACGTGTTTGTAAACGCACCAGCTTTATCAAGTTTAAATTGAAGAAAAAACTTACGTGTAAAAGGGTTTTTAAAAACCTATTTGAAAAATAAATATCATTTATCGCACACACAGGAGTAAATTTTAGTGTGGAAAAAAATAAGTGAACCTTGTTTTAAACTGTCATTTGAAAAAGAATTGTTAATCGATTAACCATATTTTTTCTATAGTTTTTGAAATTACAAGGTTTCTATTTTAATCTACTCCACACGTCTTTAGTTACTGCTCCGCTCCTATTGATCGTAGCATGATGTTATATAGCCTTGCTCGATAAATGGGCTATTCGAAATTCAATTTCAATCAGTAGTTTCTGATATTAGTGTTTTCAAACAAAGAAACAAACAAATTATTCAGGTTTATAATATTAATAATTATATATAAGAATATATAGGTAACTCGAACTCGAACCGTTAATTAAAATGCTTTAATTATAGTTATTATTGAAATACATATCTGCTTTACGTCTGATCATTTCACAATACTAAATAGGTACATCAGAGTTTCCGTCATTTCCTTTTAATAGTTAAAATTTTACTGCACTGAGAAGGTTACGTAAAATTTAACCAATGAAGTTGCAGTCAAAATCATATTTCCAATTAATTTTAAAATCAAAACCAATACAAAAAAAAATGCAACACGGAATAATCCAACAATATCAAAAAAGAAAATTCTCGTTAACCCTTTTACATGCCGCGTGACGGTCTACGTTGCCGACACAAGTTTTCGACAGTTGCAAATTAAAATGGCCGTCGCTCGTGCGTGATCGCTCCGACCGAGCTCACCGCGTAATCTCTTGCGAGGACGTGACTCGAATGTCACGTGACATTTCACCTTTGTCTTGCCCAAAAATTGTGAAAATATTTGCTGCGGGCACAGTTTGGCAGCTGCTTCAAGGGTTTTGAGGTTTGCCATTGACTAATTCTGGGTCAGAGGCAAAAACTTTTCGTCCGTTTACTTGTGTTTACCAATCTTAATTCCAGTTTAGACAAATTTGATGTCACAGTCAGATAGACAGAAATATAATTATTCTATTTAATTATAAACAGTACACTACTTTCTCTGTCTCAAAAACTTCTTTCCCTTGCTTCTTATTAAATATATATGGTGTATATGTGCTGGCATTATATGTATGTTTATTTTAACTATAACTACACGGTATACCTTTTTAACCTTATTTTCTAAAAATTTTTTTATGCACATACCATAATATTGTCTCTTCACCATCATAAGTTGACTGGTAGAGAATACCAGAGAATACTTAAGGCATTAAGTCCGTCTTTGTACTTTTATGTTGCATGATTATTAAATAAATACAATAAATAGTCCAGTAACTGAGTACCAGAAGGACCCCCAACTATCTAAAAATATCTACAACTATTGACATTCATTTGTCAAGTTATATAACTATTTCGTCCATCTAAACAATATCAGTATGATTTATTATTGCTATTTGTTTTACTAATACCAACTTCAAAACTGCTTCGCTAACAATTTCCAAAATTCAGCCCCAGTCTTTAAACTTTAACCCTTCTCTGGCCGTAACAAGCTACACCGAACACTGTCAATATTTACCAGGGAACGCTAGTTCGCCTGACTTCTATTAAAGCCCGAAGGGATCCGGTAATGGTAACTAAGCTAATCCTAGGTCTGAGATCGTGAGCGCCTCAAGACAGACGGGCGGACAGACAGACAGGTTAGCTACAAATATAGACTTAGATTAAAAGGGTTAGCGCGAATGGTAGAACTGTAGAATTACAAGATGTCTAGTACAAATAATGATTGCGAAATGTTGTGTCTCTTGCGAGAGTATTCTGTTTTATTACTTGGTTTATTTACCTAACAGCAAATTCAAATTAGTGAAGTGTATTAGTAAAGTAATAAAATCTTGATAGGTGCAGCAATAAACGTTTATTGGAACGCGATTGGGTTACATAATGTATTTTCTTAATTTGAATACTTCTTAATCCTTCTCGCTCTAACCAGAGAGGGAGGAGTTACTGTATTTTTTATTTATTTATATAAACCAGTGTTTGACTGCGATCCCACCTGATGGTAAGCGGAGATGCAATCATTGATGGTCAGGTGCACTAGTTTATTAAAACTTATTCACTCTAGCCTTGAAGACACATTATAGTTGGACGGGAAGACCGCAGCAGGCAAATTGTTCCAGTCCTTCGATGTACGCGGTATAAACGACGAAGCGAAACGCTTAGTCCGGACCGTTGAAGTTTCAACAACGTAAGGGTGGATACTCGCTGTTCGTTGGGTTGTCCGATGGTAGAAAGGAGATGGCGGAATCATGTCATGCAATTCCCGCGCATACTCTCCAAAATGTAACCTGTAAAATACAGATAGGCTACTCTGCGCCTGTGCTCGAGATATATTATGATGATATGATGATGATGGATATGATTTCTAACTTCAAAAAAAAAAACTGTAACCTCATTACTTCGCAAGAAAAATGGCGCTAAATAAGACCATGAAATTGATTCCACCAAACCGTAACACCAAAGCTTACGACCAACCAATAAACCCTAAAATTAGCGTAACACTGAACGAATACTTAAAACCAAATAAAACCGGTTTTAACCGCAATAATCTGGGCAAACAATCAATTTTCCGGCTCGGTTCATCTTGGTGTAGGAACACTGCAAACAAAGGAGCAACCTTAAAACGGCGCAGAAGTGTTATTTACCCGACAGAATCACGGCACTTGGTCGCGCCGACCAGAATACCAAGTGGTGTATGGTTACAGGAGGGTTAAGAGAAAGTGAGGGAAAATAGCCAATATTATTGGTTTTTGATTGTGCGCCTGTTTTTTTTTTGCTCGTGTTTTTAGGTGTTGTGTTACGGTCAATGTTGGAGTTGTAACTCGATTTTGGGATGTTAGCGGAAAATAGCCGGTCTCATATTCCCCCTTTCTATAACTACCTATTTCCTTGATCGATTACTCCTGGTTAATGCATTGTATTTACACTAAATAAATAATAAACCCTTCCAAAAAAAAACACTTCCTTTTATTTTTTATTAATTAATTTATATTTTACTAGCTGACTCGGCGAACTTCGTACGGCCTAATAATGTGATAAATGAAGAATCGCTTCACCGATTTTGTGCAAACTTCACATAAACCATCTACTAAATAGTCCGAACAAAGCCTAAACATTTGGTCTGGATAGGTGAGCCCGTTCTTGAGTTATAAAATTACAACGAAAAGTGGCATTGATTTATATATATATAAAATAATGATATTTAGTTAAGTGTTTTTGTTTTAATTGATCTACGACTTGTAAAGAAGATCTACTACGAGACCCAACGATTATAATATTTATAAGTTTGAGAATTTATATATTTTTTTATTAACCATTTCTTCTATCTTTCTCATTGCTCGAAAGAATGGCAAAATATGCGATATCAGTTTTAAAAATATTATATTCCCCTAATCGCCTTATCCATTTTTCCCACATAACTCTGAGTATTCCCACCAACAATTACACGAACACAGCTAATCCCTTTAACAGCGCATTTTTATAAAAAACAAAAGAATATGACGACCGTCCGATATTTTTCTCTTTTCTGACGATGTAACAGAATCACAAAAGTTGCGCGGCGCGGACAAAACGTCGCACACGACAATGCACTCACACTGCATGCTCTGTCAAACACAATTAGCGCTAAATTCGCTTAACGACGGCGCGTCGCAGTTGGGGCCAATTTGCAGAGTACGCTTGTTAGGCGCACTGTACGTAGAGTCGCGGCGCTGTTGGATTTTCAGTGGAAAGAAGTGAAACTATTCGCAGCAGACAGAAATATTAGTTAGGATGACTTTTTAGTTATGACTGAGAAGGACATATTTTAATTTATTTTTCAGCTGCTGCAGTACCATCGTGATAGTAGTAAATTATCCCAAGGGAACATGTATACGTATACCAAGTGCCATCGAAATCCGTTCAGACGTTCAAACGTGAAGAAGTAACAAACATACAGACACACTCGCGAACTTTTACCTTTAAATTATATATTTTTAGTAGGAAATCATCAAATAACGTCTCCCGCTCTGGGTGGAACGAGAGGTAGTGTCAGACTTTTACCGAATAAAATCCACCCGTGTTCCTTCAGTTGCTCATTGCGTTCTAAGGACACAGTAACTGATTCAAACAAAGCTGTTGTCCAGAATAAACTGATTAAGTTGTCGACACGTGGGGTTTATGCAGTTTTATAATTCCCTCTCCTAGAGAGAAGACCTGACTCACAGCAGTGGGAATACTGGTCCGCAGCGAGGAGGAGTGGCAGGCGGTCGCCTCTTTCTGCGAAGCAGTAATGCTAGCAAAGGAGGAGGCCGCTCGTGCACGCGCGAGTCAATGGCCGCCGCGCCCCAGCAGCCGGGATTGCGATCCCGATTTCCGGCCATCGTAGGCGCGGGATTGCGTACGGCGAGCAATAGGTAGCTCGCCGTCGGACCGTCCGGTAACCGTCTGGACCGAGCCCAAGTCGTCGACGACGCGTGGTGCACCACGCGCGCCTCAAGGAAAACAGCAACCATAAAAAAGCAACCTTAAGGGGCCAGCAGGGTCAAAGCCTACTGGGACCAAGGGTCTGCTCCTGAAAGGAAGACTTGGCAATAACAGGAGTAGGTTTTTAGCCACTAAAAGTCTGACACACCCTCTCGCCCAAGAGCGGGGGATGACATTGGATGATTTTCCCACCGAAAAAAAAGGCTGATTATGCTATTCTATAATTAGGAACGGTAATGTTTTTTAAAGGCTTTTAAAACCCTTACAAAAACTAAAACACGAATATAAAGTAACAAACAGTTCTTCCTTTCACCTATACCATAATTCAAAAGCCCATTTCCTTGTACCAGAACTCAAAGGTGTACACTTATTACATTTTTAACAGCATTTCACGTATCAAGGTGTATGGTAAGGTAACACTAAACTTCAGTCTAAGTTTCGTACGTACGTCTTGCCGTTGCATGCAATTTGCAAAGTGCGCCTGTTATGACGTGTGATGTGACTTGGGAGTGATGCAACACATTTACTGTTTACCTGAGCTCCTAAATGCTGTTGCTAAACAATTTTGAAGATAATCATTCTTATTACACGTCGACCCTTTTAAGGACGAACGTTGTGGCAGTTAGCTTCTTTGCAGGAATGGGTTTTTTCTATAGATACCAAAATTAAAAAGTATTTATGACGACGTCATTCTCAAAAATATATAAAATGCAGTTTTGAATCTGTAAAAACATTCAGTAGGCAAATTTGTTAGTAATTTACCCGAATGGTTTTTTTTTTTATAAATTTTATTCTTATTTACAGAAATCGGTAAAGGCGGTGCTTTGTACAGGGTGTCGCAGTCACGTACACAGTGACATGAAGCGCGATAAATCGCAACGGGGCCACGGGTAGTGTGAAAGTAAAACCCGGGGCCCTGGGACGAAGGTAAAGCAGGAACAGGAGTGGGTTTTTAGCCAGTAAAAGTCTGACACTATTTCCCGCTTTGCCCAAGTAAGTGCGAGTCGCACTCTCGCACTGAGGGTTCCAACAAACTTATCTATGAAAACAGTTCAATTCCGAAATTGAGTTACGAATATTTTTCTGAATCAAAAAAAAGTTTATGCGCAACTACAAATTAACAGTTTTTAGATTTTTTTCTATACTTGTGCTATGTGACCTTGCTTCGTGCCAAATTTCAGGATTCTAGATCAACGGTAAGTACCCTATGAATTTTGATTCTCTTGAGAGTGTAGTTTTTTGCGAAATAAACGGCCGCATCTTTTTTATTCAACAAACATTCCAATTTTGACAGGCCTGTTGGCTTAGTTGTCAGTGGCCCTGACTGCTATGCCGGAGGTCGTGAGATCGATTCCCACCCAGGACCCAGGGATTATGTGATGAGCACGATCATTTGTTCTGTGTCTGGGTGTAATTTAAAGTTGTATAGTTGTCTAGTACTCATAGCACAAGCTCTGCTTAGTTTGGAAATAAATGGCGTAGTGTGAAAGTCGTGGAAAATATCATTATTATATTACAATTCATATTCACAAACCAAGAGGAAAAAGAGGCTAATTAGTTGTAAGCACGAATGTGAATTTCACGTTAAACTCCGCAAAGAAAATGAACAAGGTAGATTCCAAATTAAAAATTAAACTTGCTTGTTAACAAGGGCGCTAATATTCTTCCCGGAACACGGAGGGTTAATTTTAATGAGCTACATGCTTCTAATGCGTACGGCAAACATTTGTTCAAATCTTCAGCACCATCTATGTGAGACCCCTTTCAATGTTATTGTCAAAATTATTTGATAGAAGCTATGAGAGACTCCTGCAGAAGTTATGGAAGACCCATGAGCAAAAAGTGCAAACCATATGGTGGGCGAAAGGTGTGACCCGACTGGATAAGGTGCGCAATGAATATATATCAGAGGTAGCTTTAAAATCGCGCCAATCACCGAATTTTTTTGTAAATGTTTTTGCAAATTATTCGTTGGAGTGCCGTAATTAATAAATAAATAACAGTGTGTAATTTTCTTTAAGCCTCCATTCAAAAGGGACGATCCTCAGATTAGACCAATGTTGAGTCTGGTCGGGGCAACTACCCGATAGTAGTTTCCGGACTGTTGTGTATGTTCAAATTGGCTGGAGAACTTTGATACCCGCGATGTAGGATTCGAGTGACATCAGATCATGGCTTGAAGCAGGGCCAGACGCGAGAGATCGCCGCAAACATTCTCTAAGATCAAGCAATGAAAAAGTACCTAATTTCAGTAGGTACACTTAACAATATATTCAAGTTATTAAAAGCTCTTAACCGTGTAGTCGATGTCATAAGTTATGTATGTGCTATTCCTATTGTTTCTCAGTAAACAGATGATGATTGAAAGCGGTTAGGCTAGTTAGTATATGTGTGCTTTTGATTAGAATTCTGACTATATTAACCGTATTTGCTGACTGATTACATTGTTTATTTGGATATGTATCACTAATGAATAATATGTTATTGTTGTTTCAGGATTATTGAGATGTGCTGAGGGTTTGTTCAAATGAGTTACCGTGGCCCTTGTTGGGTTTGTTGAGTGGCAATGAAATTATTTCAAGCAGAAAGGTCTATACTTAATGAATGGGGTTATTAAGGACATGTAACTCGACATACATTTTCACTGTTTTTCATACAACCGCTTTTACGCGATTTATAACGTTATTACACATATTTACTGTTCTCTATCTATCTATTAATCTATTTATAAATTTGTGTAAAACTAATTCAGTAAAGACCTCTATAAATCTGCTATTTTGCATGAACTTTGACACGTCATAATTTACTCAAAATTTAACAAAAACGTCAAAAAAGTATAACAATAGAAGTATTGCAAATTTAATCAAGATTCTAAATGGCAACTATTTTTTTCAATAACTTTTAAGGGTTAAAAAAGAAACACGTATTTCCTGGAACAAGTTTTGTAAAATATTCGATTAAATCAAGAAATTACTAAATGCTAACAGAATTTTCAGGCGTTATCATATCACGTCTTTTTCGCGTTGCCTTTTCGTCAAACATCGCGTTGGTTTGCGTTAGACGAAGTAAACCATGCTCGATGTTGACGATAGGCGAGTGGAAAAGGACCCTCTTAATACAAACAAAACAATATTAGGCAAACTCATACCTCCCATTTATTACACACATCTTGATGCCCTTTACTTTTCCGTATAAAAATAAAAACATCATAAAAAATCTCCAATTCAACATATTCAAAATAAATTGGTTGGGTTCCGTAGTTAGCTATAAAGAGCACCTAACATAATGAAATCGTATATCTTTCACTGCGTAATTCAATTATACGGAGCAATCACACTCGCCCACTGTATAACAGGTGCGTTTTATACTGCCGCCAAAGGAACCCTAGTGCTGTACTTGGGTTGTGGTACAAGACAGAAGAGATAGAGGTTATGCAATACGCATTGATCTTTAGTTAGTTCGCTAATCGTCGCCTAAGTGCTTGAGTGACCAGTCGACCAGAGAGTAAGTTTTACAGGAGACATTGTTTTTTTTTATGAAACGGATTTATTCATTAAAATCTTTCACACAACAGAAACATGTGGTATATCTTTATATATATCTGAATAATAACACTGTAAAGATTAGTTGCTATACTTTGAAATAAAAAAGTCTATTCTGCCATTGGTCCATTGTGGCCTATGACCTGCTATCACTAACACTGCAATCATTAATCTCGGACGGCGAGCAATGGTTGGCTCGCCATTGGATTTTGTTGCAAAAATACTGTATTCTATTTCATTCCGTGGCTGCATATAGCCTTCAAATTCAAAATGCTTTAAAGACCTCAAGTGACATAATTATAAGATATATACATTTAAATCCGGACCGTCCGGTAACCGTTCGGACCGAGCCCAAGTCGTCGACGGCGCGTTCCACGCGGGCCTCAGGGAGAGTAGTGTGAAAGTGAAACCCGGGGCCCTGGGACAAAGGCAAAGAAGGAATGAGTGGGTTTTTAGTCAGTAAAAGTCTGACACTATCTCCCGCTCCGCTCAAGAGCTGGGTTTGTCATAAAATGATTTTTCCAATTAAAAAAAAAAAAATTAAAAAAAATCCTCATAGAAAGTTACCAAAAATCCCTTTCACAGCCCACTCTCTCATCCCTCACGCCATGCACTAGAAGCATCCATAAATCGCAGAACCCTCCGGACTTCACCGCGCCCATTAACACGCCCGACTTAGACTTTATATCGCCAAGAATAGAGTAAACAAAATGCCGGTAACACGACGCGACAAGTTTTGGGATTGAAGTGATTTTATTTATTTATCTATTAAAATTTTATGCAACACACCTTTGCCGCCTTTGTACTTTACAAAGGCGGCCATAGAAGTTCTCTGCCAGTGAACCAAGGGTGGTGAAGAAAAAATATTGCAGACGCATAAAAAATAAAAAGATTATTAAGAAAATAAGGGTACAAAAGTGTGTAGAAATACAAAATAGACATACATACACCACTACTTTTCAATTAGTATAAATACTTAAAGGGCTTATTAGAAAAGGTCTTGTTAATATTTAAGTAAAGTCTCAATAAATAATATTCATAAACAGCAAAGTTATTAGCGTTTGTTTATATCGCTAAATGTCACTCAATTTATGGAAATATTGTACAGGCTTTTGATTATAAATGAAAAACAATGGAATAACACTGAGCGTAGTATTTTCTAGAAGCAATTGTTATGAATAATCGATTTAATTATGATACATTTTCGTGGACAATTTTGAGTTTTAGTTTTTGTTTTACTTTTGACTACATACTGTTCAGTAACTGGTACAGATAGAACGCAATTTTTTTTTGCACTAATTAAAAAATAGTGGTGTATATATATTTAATCTACACTAATATTATAAAGAGGAAAACTTTGTTTGTTTGTAATGAATAGGCTCAAAAACTACTGGACCGATTTTAAAATTTCTTTCTCCATTAGAAAGCTACATTATCCACGAGTAACATAGGCTATATTTTATTTTGGAAAAAAAGAGGGTTCCGTAAGATATTTGAGTTTTTCGGACACAAGGTGCAAAAAGTCAACCAGAAAAGTTACTTATTTTGCGTTCGCTGCCTAAACTATAAAAGATAGAACCATAAAATGTTCTAATTAATTGTATATCTTATAAATATCTACCAAAGTTTGTTAGGAGAAACCTACTTTCACGCGGGCGAAGCCGCTGGCAGAAGCTAGTATAATAAATACCTATATATATATATTTAAGTAAAACAAAGGGATTTTTGAGACAACTTCACTATTAGTGCAGAAAATAATTCCGCAACATCCGATTAGGACGCCTTAAAATTATCAATCCGCACAATCCTCATCCTCATCATCAGCATTACCATTTCAGCCGAAGGACATCCAATGTTGGACATAGGCCTCCCCAATCGTCGCCACAATGAACGGTCCTGTGCGTCTCGCATCCATCGGGTTTCCGCGGCCCTCGCCAGGTCATCGGTCCACCTACGTCTCAGTAGTCCAACTATTACAAAATTAAATGACAAGAAAACAAAAAAATCGAAAGAAGATAAACAAGCCTGAACAGCTTAAAAACTCAGTCACATCTGCTTACCCTCTATCCAACACAAACACACATATATCTACCTCCCATAACGTTACCTCATACAGACAATATAACTCCTGTTCCCAACAGCATTGTTCCACAAAATCACTGTGAAAAAAAAAACAAGAACACATCGCTATACTCCGAGGTACACCTGATGCTCTATTTATGGTGAGGGTCCGGTGATGGAGGGTTTCATGAGGAGTTGACACCTGCTTCTGGGTGTGTAGCGTTGTTTTAATTTGCCATAAACAATAGGGTCGGTGTGAGGAGGTCTGTTCTATGATAGATGTTATTATGTACGTGTAAGTAGGCGCTTGGTATGGCATTAGAAAGTATGTCCTATGCTTAGGGGATTATAATTGTCTTTGAAGTCTGTGGCATTTTTAATTTTTTAAAAACTTCATGTACATGTAGTCGTACATAGGCGGCGGCTTTAATGCAACATGGCATTCTCTACCATTCAACCTTTGGGTTAAAAGACACAACACTGTGGTAGGTGTGTACAATAAATAAAATTTATCAGATATATCAAGTAGAATGTAGTATCATGAAATTAACTCACAATAATAAAATACTTATATATGCTTACTTTTTTAGAATAGAATCGTTTATTTCTGAGTACATGGTATATGAAGATCTTAATATTAGACGGAATCACATATATTAACCTTTGCCGGTGTAGGAATATTAAATGTAATGTTGTTTGTTTTTTGATAAGATTATTTTTTTTAGTAAGAAAGAGTTGTACAAACTAACTTTAACGATGACCAATGATTCATCAGCTGTAAAATCTCTAGTTAAGGAGCAAAGCCAGGGTAGCCCGCGAAATTCAAATTCTCTTAAGTTTTTTTGTCATTTCGCAGGTCAGTGTTAGGTTGTATGTTGATTAAAGTATGATTGGCAGCCGTAATACGTATTTTATATACAGAATTATAATCAGTAATATCATCAATATAACCGTCTCAATTTAAGGGGTCATGGGTTTTTTTTTCGGTGGGAAAATCATCCAATGACATCCCCCGCTTTTGGGCGGATCGATAGTGTGTGTCAGACTTTTACTGACTAAAAACCTACTGTTCCATCGTTGCCTTTCATACCAGGGCCGAGTCTTCTTCGCAGAAGCAGACCCTTGGTTCCAGTAGGCTTCGATCTTGCTTGGCCCCTACGGTTTGCAAAAATCCTGGAGGCGCGCGTGTCCGGACGGTTTATCGGACGGTCGGAAGGCGAGCTACCCGTCATGGGTTGACTTCCGAAAGGGAAACCCGGGGTCCTGGAACGCAAGGCAAAGAAGGAACATAGGTGTGGTTTTAGTCAGTAAAAATCTGTCACGCTCGGACTCCGCGAGAAGTCATCGGAAGATTACCCACTTAAAAAAAACCGCCTAAGTTCGTCTTACCATATTTAATGGTAATTTCATGAAAAAGACAGAAAAAAGATAAACTAGACCAATTGATTGCGCTACATGCCACAAAAAAAAGAAGTTTTTGCGAAACATCAGCGTGATGAAAAGTTCCTAAACCAAACTGCCGATGCATATGAAAATTGATGACTAGTATGGCATACAAATAGCTACTATCATCGTTAGTGGACCTCAATATGTACGCTACAATTTATTTTACTATTTCCAAATCGTTATGACTAACGTATCCGTAGAGAACATCATCCCAGCCTCCCTAGCCAGGTTACAACCGTTTCGTTTCGATTCTCTTTTCGTTGATCGCCTCGAGTTGGCCACGCCTCCTATTTCTTTGTTCTGACCACGTGACTGAGCGTTGAGATGACGTCAGAACAAAGGAATCGGAGGTGTGGCTTACTCGAGGAGATCGACGAAAAGAGAATCGAAACGAAACAGTTGTAACTTGGCCTCTCTTTTTAATGGAGTTTTGCGGTACTGTAAAATCTGTTTCACATACCTCTGAAAGCCATTTCAAGTCTGTCACTCCCCTCACTCCACTCGGGAGCAGGTATTTGAAGATTACCTAGCCTAAAAAAAAACTTTCCTACTTAGGTATGTCAAATCCGTATCGGCCAGATGAGTATGAAAAACAAACCCGAGGCTGTGCCAGGGGAAATTTTATCGAACGATAGATGTTACGTATCGGTACGAGAAAATAGTAAAAGTGTGAGGTTCCGAAATATTTACTTCTTTTCTTAGAAATTGGTTTTGATTACAGTTTATCATCATCATCATTTCAGCCGAAAAACGTCAACTGATGGACATAGGTCTCTCCCAAGTTTCGCTACAATGAATCGGATTCCCGCAATCGTTATTGGTCCACCTTGTAGGAGGCCTTCCAACGCTACTTCTTCCGGTACGTGGTCGCCATTCCAGAACCTTTCGGCCCCAACGGCTATCCGTTCTGCGAGCAATGTACCCTGCCCACTTAAGTTTGGCGATTCTTCGTGCTATCTCGGTAACCTTGGTTCTCCTACGGATGTCCTCATCCCTGATTCGATCACGCAAGGAAACTCCGAGCATAGCCCTTTCCATTGCCTTTTGGGTGACTTTAAGTCTTCTGATGAGGCCCATTGTAAGCGACAACGTTTCGGAGCCATATGTCTTCACTTCACATCACATATGTAATTACTGTTACACTTATCAAAATAGTGAAATTAACTGTGGGTACCTCGTGTATGTTTTTAAACTTTACTACCCATAATACAGGAGTAATTCCTAGTGTAGGACAAAGTTATTCCAAAGAGAAACAAAAAAAGAATTTACAATAATTTTGACAAAAATTTTGTTTTCCATACAAGAGAAAAATAAGTGTACAACGCTTTAAACCTGAATATATAATACTAGACATAATATCCTTTTAATCCTTTAGTACCCTTTTCGGAACCATTCCCATGGCCCTAGAAGGCATCGGCCCTACTGAGACCCTATGGTTTGCTGACATCTCTTTGAGAAGCGCCGTCGATGACTCAGCTCAGTAGGCGAACGGACGGCGAACTACCCATAGCTTGTCGACTGCTAGCTCGCGCCTACGGTGACCGTAGATCGCTCTGCGATTCCCGACGACCGTGGCGTCTCCTGTCACAGTGTACATTCCCTCAAGGGCCTATTACACTACGCGATATTCAGCACACGATATTCAGACTGTCTAATTTTTTGTTCCGAGTAAGACCGGTCTAACCCTTATTAAACTACACGACATCGACTAAGACTGTCTGAATATCAAATAGTGTAATAGGCCCTTAACTCTTACGGCCGCTTCCTTTGCTATCCGTACAGCCGTGTGAGCGTGAAGAAGTACCAAACAAATTCACAAACTCACACACTCACAAACTTTCGTCTTTATAATATTAGTGTGTCAGCATCCGAAACAGATGTTAAATGCTTTCTTTACAACAGGCCACCAAGAAAACGACACATTCTCATTTAAAAACTCTTTCACAAAGAATCTCTAAAACCTGTAGGTGCAATATAAAGACATGTCCGCACTCTCGACTTTTGCCAACAAAAGATGGACAGAACAATAGTGTATCGGTCGCCATCTTGAACCTCCGCTGGAGTTTAATATAGTGTTCACTTCTATTGTTCAAGAAATGCTGTCAAGTAATAAAAAGCAGGTTGTGTGGTATGTAGGATGAAAGTTGGCGGTGTGATTGGAAATGTGAACGTCTAAAGGAAAAATGTGCTGCAGTTTCTGATATTTACTTGTGACAATTTTTGTATTGAGGTTATACTATTGTTTTGCTGTTAATATGTTTTCTGCTCATTTTTGTGACACACAAAGTGTTATCACGTCAGGAATAAGATTTTGAAAAACGGAATTGAGAATGGTAGTCGTTTGTACATTGATCTATAGAAAAAATGTTTAATTTTTTGTTTTAATTTTTTTTGCTTGCGCTTGATCACTATCTCACGTGGTATCTTATGGTAGACGATGGAACACGCTTGTCTAGAAGTAATCTATGCACTGTTAACTTAAGGACCTCCGGATTGTGGCTATCAGACCAGGAAACACATTGGAATACCCTACCAAAGGTAAGATATTCGAGTACCGGTAGGGCATCGTCGTACGTTCGATGGATTGACAATAGAACGGGCTTGGCATGTTATTAAATCTGAAATACCTAATGATTCGCAGTCAAAAGTTAAATACGTTTGGCATAAGCCTCGTGACATCGCTTTTGAATTTGGAATCCACAAATTTTGAATTTGGATTTTTTTAAAACAGTTTTCGCTTTTCAAATAATAACTTTTTTAAATGCGCTAATGCTGTGGGTACATCATCGGGATTCGGCGACGAGTGTGATCGAGTAGTTCGTCGAATCGCGAAGTGTTCGGTTAAACACGAATGCTTGTCGCGGGCATAGAAATGCGATTGACAGCTAATGTAGACAAACAACATCGCGTAAACCTGAATATTCGCGAGATAATGTTGCCACAACATTACCGGCAAAGGTGCCGCCCGCTCACGCCTACAATTTAAACTACTCTCAACTCTCGGCAGCATAAAATGTATCGATGGCACGTGAGCTCAAATTCATTCCGCGCGCGGCCACAAACCGATTAAGTTAAGGCCTACAAAAGGCCATAACCCTAAATGCTAATGGGGTACCATAGACCCCTATACACAAAGAACACAATACACCTCACATGGCACTGATAGACTGAGTTTGTTCAGGTAGAGGGGGTTAAGATTATACGAGATGGTGTTAATCGATTTGGAGCGTAATCGACATAAATTGTGTTGTTGTATGGATTCAATAGGCTTGGGTTCGTAATGTTCCTATTAGGTACACATACTTAAAGTAGCAAGCAAGGCAAAGAAGGCTCAGACCAGAGGTCCCCGGTCCCCAACTTGTGGGCCGTGTGAGCTGATATATGGTTTGAAAATGAAAATGAAATTCAAGCTTTCTAACTGAAAAGATTTTAAGTATCTATCAAAAACATTGAGTTTTATGTTTATTTTTTTATTTTATTTTAAATAACATAAGTTTTATTTTAGATTATAAGTTTTTTACTGGAAAACCGAAGTGGTCCATTATGGTCCAAAATGTACAGGATTGATATGATAAATCGTTTCAAATGGCCAATTTCATAGTTTCCAGTGGTAATTTTATTTTCAGTTTTGGACTTTTGACAATTTTTAGAGACGATACAATGTCGTTCAAGAAATCCTAATATTATAACTAGCTTGCTAGTTTTGCCAGCAAAACTATGGGGGTACAGCAGATCACAGCTCCGAACAATCACAAGAGCCTTCACGGCGCACTATGCCACCAACAAACAGCTCCACAACATGGGACTAACAAGCGACCCGACTTGCAGGATCTGTGGAGATGCAGAGGAGAATATGCTACACTTGCTGTGCGACTGAGCAGCACTGGGCTCCAAAAGACTAGAGTATCTGAGTCAACCATTTCCAAGACCAGAGGACAACAGGCTCAGCTCAATCAAGGCCATACTGGGATTCATGAAGAAGGTGCACGGAGGGCTAGGGGCTCCAGAAGGGTCGAAGTGCTCTGGCCTAGGGCCAACCCCACAACAAAATAAGATAAGATAAGCATCGCCCGCGTAAAAGTAGGTTTCTCCATACAAACTTCCAACCTCCGTTTTACCCCCTTAGAGGTGGAGTTTCGTTAAATCTTAGCGCCTGTCTACACTCTATAAGGAACTTGTCAAACTTTAAGTTTGTAGGTGTTATAGTTTCTAAGATTTCGTGATTAATCAGTGAGTGGTATTTCGCTTTTATATATGTGTAATTCTGTTTGTTGCCCTTTTACGTCGTGAAAATTGGTACTGTCACACCGGTAGAACATGTCTCGGAATAAGACAAAGGATACTTTTTGTTCCGAGAATATGTTCTATTGGGATATTCATTTATTATATATTATTTTTCAGATTTATTCCTATATCTATGAACTTACTTTATGCAAAATTTCAGGATTCTGGGTCAAAAGTACCCTATGTAATTTGATTTCCTCAAGAGTGTCGAAATATACGTTTTTTGAAAAATAAACGGCCGTATCTTTTTTTTTTGTTAACTTAGATTTTTTTTTTAATTTTGGTTTTAATTTCAACCCGATATCTCCACGCGTTCCCGATAAAGGGTCTTGACAGACAGACAGACAGACGGACAGACAACAAAGTGATCTTATAAGGGTTCCGATTTTCCTTTTGGGATACGGAACCCAAAAAGGTTGAAAACATTATCAAATCTGGATTTACATACATCATACATGCAAAAGCAATTTCCGTATGCGAATTTTGCGCTTAACACTATCAATTCGCTATTTCATCTATCAAAAGGGAACTGAATTTTTTATGCGGGCATTTAACAATGAAGTATGCATCTGCTTTTTTTTTAAATATTTTTAACTACATTTTTTTTTGCAGTGCCAGACTGCCGGTTGACACAATTGTTTTATATTATATTTTATTACATAATATACATGTCGGCTGTGTTAATAGTACGGAAACCAGCTTGACAACGGGATGGCAGCTGTGTTTTACGTCACACCGCTTGACAGAGTCTGGGAGTATTCTTTAATCTATGGTACTGGGCTAGTTGTGTTGAATGAGTTTTGAATATTTTTTCGCATCGCAATACAATTTTTTTTTGTGACGTAACAACAAATTTCCTGTTTTCAGAATTATTCCTATACTTGTGCTATAAGACCTTGCTTTATGTCAAATTTCAGGATTCTCGGTCAACGGGAAGTACCCTATGAATTTTGATTCCCTTGAGTGTCGAAATACACGTTTTTTTGCGACATAAATGGCCGTATCTTTTTTTTTCGTTTACTTACAAGTTTGATTTATTCACAGCTTCAAGGGACCGCAGACCTGAGTATATGATTTTAATTTCAACTCGATACCTCCATGCGTTCCCGAGATAAAGGGTCTTAATAGACAAACAGACAGACAGAAGAACGGAAAACAAAGTGATCCTATAAGGGTTCCGTTCTTTCCTTTTGAGGTACAGAACCCTAAAAACGATAACAGTTGCAAATTAAAACAAACCATCTTGTTTATTTTCAATGAATTATGTTGACACAAAATTTTCTTTAGAAACGAAATTTTCCTTACCAGTTCTTTATAAACCATCACCAATTACAGAACCGTGAAATGGGGTCGTTTGTACCCCGTCCGTATTAAAGGGTTGAAGGTGTTTATTTTGGACTTAACACATTATACATCGATCTGTTTGAAGTAACAGGTATTCCAGTGAAATGGAAATTTTACCATTTTACCAGTCGAGCAAAGGGGTAACATCAAATAAAGGTGAGCATTTATTAGTTTTTTGGGACTGTGTGCCTTTAGAGATTGTTAAATCTTATAGGGAATAGTAAGTATACCTTCGTAGCTAGGTTGGTAACAAAGATTTTGTGTGAAATGTTATTTGTGGTTTTCACCAATTGTGGTTTAAAAACTTTGAACATCTGATACCCAGTCATTTTCAATGTTTTCTAAATTCATAATTTTTAAGAATGTTGTCGAAATCATAAGATCACTAACTTGTTTATTAGTAAATAACAAAGTAAATATACAGGCGTCGATGGCGCGTACTGTTCCACTCGCGCCTCAAGGAGATGTCAGCAAACCATAGGGGCCCAGCAGGGTCGAAACCTACTGGGGCCAACGGTCTGATTCTGAAAGGAAGACTCGGCCCTGGTACTAAAGGCAATGAAGGAACAGGCGTGGGTTTTTAGTCGATAAAAGTACCCGCACTCTAAAATCATTCACATTCTAAAATCTACTTAATTTATTCTTGTTAAAAAATAAAAAGCTAATAATACCATTAATAACCGTTTTATTTTCCGGCCCATAGAAAAAATACACCAAATAAAAAAATACCAAGACCAATGCCAATATCGACCCATCAAAGCTCTTATTACTAATAAGGGGTAGCGCACAAGGGCGAAAAACACACACAAAAAACATACAATGTCAAGCCAAAAACCTACACAGTTTATAACTCATTATTTTGCCCGAAACTTGAGAGGAACTTCAAAGGGATGTACCTACACTTTCAATATTTGAATAGCAGATTCCCTACTCAAATAATTACCCAAATTAGGGGGAGAATTTTACGCACACGTAAATAAATGATGAGCGAACTTACCTGTAGGGTTGCAAGATAAATAAAAGCAGGATTTTAGGAGATATTTTAAGACAAATTTGTATGTGAAAGTCTTTAGGGAGGTGGCGAAACATGGGTTTTATGGAGAAAGTTATAATTGTCATCAGATGTTTGCTTGATGATAAGTTGAAAGCCTTCAAAAACATTTATATTAATTTCCGTAATGGAAAATCTGCAGTCACCAAATAGCATTTCAGCCAAAAGACGTCCACTGTTGGACTTAGGGCTTCCTCAAGTGTCACTACAACGGCCGGTCCTGTGCGTCTCCCATCCATCAGACTCCCGCGACCCTCACCAGGTCATTGGTCTACTTTGTGGGAGGCGTTCCAACGCTGCGTCTTTCGGCACGCGGTTGCCACTCCAGAACCTTCAACCTCATCGACCATCTGTTCTGCAAGCAATGTGCTCTGCACACTGCCACTAGAATTTGGCGATTTTTCGGGTTATGTTGGCAGCTTGGTACTTATAAAATCGTCAATCGTAGTCAAGGGCTATATTTTTACTAGACAAAATTTTTTTTTTTATATGATTTCAAAACCAACTCGAAACAAACGTGACTGGTAAGCAGTCACGACACAAGTATGCATAAAAAATATACCTACTTCCTGGCTCTCAATTTTAAATAGAAGGTAGCCCTACATAAGATGTCAGAATCTGCCTAAGTTATTCATAGCCCAGGAGATTATAAACTTGGTTTTGATGGCTTCATACAAGACTTAATAATGTACACCAGGTTTTAGTGCAAATAAATAGAGGGAGGAGATAGGGGACACTCGATAAAGGGCCTGTTTTACCAGCTATATCTCTGTAACGACTTTACAGAAATAAAAAGTTAAAGTGCACTTTGAATAAATAAAGATTTTCAGTATCGCCTTTCATTTCGATAGCACTTTAAAAAGTTTATATGCTTTTAACAAAGAAGTTCTTTGGCATTCAATAATAAAAACACAAAGTTTTACTAAGAGATAATGTAACAATGATGCGACATAGCTTTTTTTATGTATTTTTTTGATGTTTTTCCGGGATTTCTTAGAGTAAAGTTAAGTGGCTGTTTTAATTATTTGCAAATTGATTCCTAGTGGATATTGTGATGTGTAATTGGTGTAGTTTTATATCTCAAGTATCGGCGCAACTGGACAATACGTGGAATCGTTGAAACAGGGGCGATCTCGGTAAAATGGAGCTGAGAATTTTATTGTAGTGATGACTACCTCAGCGAAGATTGCCGAGAAGGTTGCCGACTTGATACAATGGCTTCCAAATACTACAAACGAATTATTACTATTCTAATAATAAACCAATTAACTATTCATGCGAAGATATGGCTTTGATAGGAGGTATCCAATCAAAACCATATTTTTTTTTTACAAATTCTACAAAAAAATGCTGTCGTCTTGCATCAGTCAGTTGAGAGCTGGTAATTGATACGTATACGTCGACGATAGTCAACATTAACATAGCAATAAAACATAAAAATGCACATTCTATAAATCATAGAAACAAACATAGAAAGCATGAAACAACACAACGATAAAAATATGTAAAACCACACTGAAATCCCTTCGCTACATCCAATCAAATTGCAAAATGCAAAAACAATTCCAAAAATCCATTTTTGAAAAACAGGTGGGATTCAAAACTACGTTACGGTGAGCATAGAGGGGTATTCCCACTTAATCTGCATACGATAATCGAGGGGTGAAGCGACATCTGTCGTGGATCTGCATAAGTTTGAGTTTCGCCCAATTTGAGTGTGTACTGCCCTTTTGAATTTATCTGTATGCTGTATACAGGCAGTTGTCGATAGTTTGAAAGTATTTTTTATGAAATGTATATGCGGAATGTATTTTATTATGGAAACTAACTTGTGCTTAAAAGTTGCATGTATACAAACTCTACACTATTCTGGCCAATGTCCTTTTAAAATCGATGCGTCGTGACATTGAATAATAGGACGATAAAGATAGCGTATTACGTAATTCGACATGTTTTATCTGACAATCATCATCATCGTCATTTCAGCCGAAAGACGTTCACTGTTGGACATGGGCCTCCCCCAAATGTCGCCACAATGACCGGTCCTGTGCCTCTCGCATCCATCGGATTCCCGTGAACCTCACCAGGTCATCGGTTCACCTTGTGGGAGGCCTTCCAACGCTGAGTCTCGCGGTACGTGGTCGCCATTCCAAAACCTTTCGTCCCCATCGACCATCTGTTCGGGGAGCAATGTGTCCTGCCCACTGCCACTTAAGTTTGCCGTATGTCCGTAACCTTAGTTCTCCTGCGGATATCTTCATTTCTGACGCAATCATGCAAGGAAACTCAGAGCATTTCCATTGCCCTTTAGTGACTTATTTAAGTCTTCTGATGAGGGTCATTGTAAGCGACCACGTTTCGGAGCCATATGTCATCACTGGCAACACGCACTGGTCATAGACTTTTGTCTTGAGACACTGTGGTATATTGGACGAGAAGGCACCGCTATCTAACAATATTCTTTGCCATTTGTAATATTCTGAATTTATTTAATTTTAAATATATTTCTTTTTTAATTTTGCAATTTAATCTTAATAATTATGTATTATCTATATTAATAATACCAAGCACAATATTTGCACACCTTATTAGGTAATAATGCAGTGTTCTTTATATTAATCTGTAACATCTGTCCTATCTACCTGTATTAAGCAAATGAATGATTTTATTGATTGATTCGTTTTATTATTTAATCTAGTTAATTTGTTGTTTTTATTATGCATGACAGCTTATTAGTGACAAGTCGTAGGAAACAAACCAATAGCATATTAAACCATAGCTTTCTGTAGTGTTACTTATTTCAATTAAAAACTATGTTTATACATACTCATACTGCTGACATATGGTCAGTTAGACCCTATGTCTGCAGCATGAGTGTGAATTTTCACAAACACACTTATTTTTAAAAGAAACACACTCTGTTATCATTTATAACAAAACGTAGCCCATACTTCCCTACGGTCCCCTCTTTATTGCGAGTTTTCCCGAATTTTCCCTAGGTTTTCATTAGCAGGGGTGAGTTTAGTGACTTATGCAAACAATGGAAGGGTGCAAATGATAACAGTTGCAGGCTGCATCGGACGCCTGTTTATTACAATTCGGATGTAAAATTGAATAAATCATTTGGATTTTGTAGGTTCTTTGGTGCTTCCGAGTTTAACGTTGTGACTTGAATTAATTATTGATGTTTAAGAGACTAGAAATAAAGATAATTAGTTATATTTTTAGTGTGATACAAGAATAATAAATGGCTTGAATGAATTATTCGTAAAATCACACCACTATGGATTATTCGAGTATATTAGAATGTTCATAAAGTCCAACGCTTAAACTAGATCCTTTTGTATAATTTCGAATGTTGAGAATGGATTCATGATAGCACAGGCTTAAACCTTAGTGGTTTTTGGTTGCTATTTAACCTAGAAAATTCTATTCTTTTGTATTAATAATAATAAATAAAAAAAAAGATAATAAGCCTAAATTTAAAAAAAAAACAAGGGTCAAAATGAATCTCTTTATTAATCTGCTGACCCGAGTATTCGTAGCACCTTAGGTAAAAGCAGTCTTTTGGAGTCTTTTTATGAAAATTCATGACAAAATAAAACAATAAACTAAACATAAATAATTCTTATTATAAATGGCCGGCCTTGCTTACTGTCATGGTCAAAATTAATCAAATATAACTACATTACGGTTCACAAAGTATTCTCAGTTCATTTGTTTAATCAAATTAACTTTAGTGCTTCAAAACTCAAGTTACCTTTAACTTTAGAAAATTATAATAATTAATAATTCTCGCATTTACATGTCAAATCTCAAAAATATCAAACATAACTTGAACATTTAATTAACATGTTAACACGTTAAACTTCGGTAGCACCATTCCAGTTAAACCACATACGAGCACAACCACATTGCAATTCACAAAGTTTTTGCGCAACTCAGAACGGCTCCTTGAAACCGCTTAAAATTAATAAAGCGTAAATTCAATTGTACGGGCAACGAAACAATTAACTAAACAATAATGTTCAGGCGTTTGGAATGCAAAGTAAACCGTATTTACTTCAAAAACTTTGGGTTCTAAATACCCCTAAATGCCCCTTGCCCTTTTGTATTGGCAGCCATCTTGGATTTGTCCGAGTGTGCCAACAATCAGTAGTTTTGTCTACTAAGTTCGTTACCCTGGAGTTTAACTAAATGGATTTTGGGTATGTTTTGTACCATCGGTTGCCCGAAAGGGAACCCTGGGGTCCTGGAATCCAGGCAAAGAAGGAACATAGGAGTGGATTTAGTCAATAAAAGCCTGACACCAAGCCCTCTCGCTCCGCCCGGGAGAAGTCATCGGATGATTAACTACCTACAAAAGGTATGTGTTTGTAGCTTGGACTAAATGAGGAAGACAATATATTCTACTAGTTACATAAGTCAATAGTGCATCAGATTTAGCTGTTGTAACATAGTGAGGTAAGAGGTTTATTATTTTAGTTGGTGCTTCTTAAATGTGTGTATGCGTAATTTGTTGGTGTGTGTAATGATTGAGAGTGTATGTTTCTGTTGATTTCTTTTATGGGATTTGAATTTTAATATTATTATTATTAAAACAAACATAGGTTAGAGGAGTAGGTTTATTAAAGTATTTTTTATGAACTAATTTTAAAAAATAGACTTTTTTTATTGGGTGGGAAAATCATCTTATGACAAATCTCGCTCTTGGGCGAAGCGGGAGATAGTGTCAGACTTTTACTGACTAAAAACCCACTCCTGTTCCTTCTTTGCCTTCATCCCGGGGCCCCGGGATGAAGGCAAAGAAGCGCCGCAATAAAAAAATAGACTTGTGATTCATAAAAGCCTACTTATGAAAATTGGAACTTTCAAATCTCAATGTTCACTTATTCATCATGATAAAGTTTCTGTCCGCAAGTCTGCTTACTAAATTATTTAATAAACAGACGTCCCGTTTAAGATGCAACCCCTTAATCAATAAACAAAAAATAATTGAAAAGCAAACAAAACAGCCGAAAACTTTTTTCCCAAACTTCCCCTAATTTACATCGAACAGTATTGAAAGAGCAATAAACAGGTTATAGCGAAATAACCGTTTGCTAGAATTTTGTAAAGTTAGAAGAATTTGGGGAGAAATGGGCAAAATGTTTTTAATAGGGGTAAGTTCGAACAGACGTTTTTCGATGGACACCTGAAGTCTAGACTGTATGGGGGCAGTCGGGGGCACAGTTTGTCGTTATAAACTTTTTAAGTGGGCTTGTTAAGGAGTTCCTAAGGGTTACGTGCAGAAAGTTTTTTTTTTTTTGGCTCTCGGCTGTCAACGGTTTCTTTGTGTCGAAGTTTTTCGAGAAAAATGGTTGTGTTGTAGTGGACTGTCAATATGTTTGAACGATTTACGGATAAAGTGATACTTTACCCAGATGGTTTTGAAGTTTTTTTTTTGTGTGGTATGCTTTTAGTAGTGGGAGTTTAAGTATTGGTTGAGTGTTTGGCTGCTACTCCGTATATTTTAAATTCGAGTTGAGTTCGGTTTGTGTATTTGAATTTCATAGAGTCTAGGAATTACTTCTGTGTTTAATATTAAATCCTTGTGTGAGGCAACGTAACAACGCAAGAACTATTCAAGTAAAAATCTGCCATCTTCGTAATTATTAAAAGCAGCTTTTTTGAGGTTTTTTTTTGTTAGATGGGAAAATCATCTTATGACAAAACCCGCTCTTGGGCATTGCATGAGATAGTGTCAGGCTTTTACTGACTAAAAACCCACCCCTGTTCCTTTCTTTGCCTTCGTCCCAGGGCCCTGGGTTTCACTTTCACACTACCCGTGGCCCCAGTAGGCTTCGACCCTGCTGGGCCCCTACAGTTTGCTGACATCTCCTTGAGGCGCGCGTGGAACAGTACGCGCCGTCGACGACTTTTGCTCGATCCGGACGGTTACCGGACGGTCGGACACTCATTGCTCGCCGTCCGCAAGCCCGCGCCTTTTTTTAGAATGAGAGGGAGTGTCAGACTTTTACTGACTAAAGCCCACCTGTGTTTCTTCAGTAGCCTTTTGCGCTAAAGGGCCATAGTAACGCTTTCGAACAATCCCGACGCCCAGCTAAAATAACTAGTAAGTCATTACAATGTTACTCCATAACATGAACGCTCTAACATCCATTTTCCGTTCCTGGATTTCCTGTGTCGTGGGTGTCATACACACTCAAATAACAAGTACAAACTAACATGGGCACAGGAACAAACATATTGGTCAAACTAAATGTTTGTTTACGCACAAACATCGAACTTACCAGCCAAAATGTAGATACAGCATCACACGCTAATAACTCGAAATATTTACCTGAAAAAAAGAAAAAAATGGTTTTAGTTTTGTTGTTAATAAAAAGAGCATGGTCTTATGAATCTTTGTAGGTCATAGTCGGCCTTATAATGTTCCCACCGTTGGGACTCAGGCCTCCTCTCTAGGAGAGGGAATGGGCCGTAATCCACCACGCGGGCCCAGTGCGGGTTGGTGGATGTCACATGTCTGCGAATTTTTTGCTTCTAGGACATGCCGGTTTCCTCACGATGTTTTCCTTTACCGTTTTGAGAGCAGTGGTGATGAAATAAATTACACAAAGTAATGCGCCTGGCTGGGTTTGAACCCGCAACCTACAACTCGTAAGTCGGGGCCGTTACCACTCGGCCACCACTGCTCTAGTCGGGGCCGAGTGGTAACTTCTTTGTAGGTAGTTGAGAATAAAATGAAAGTCGAGAAAACCATAGAACGTCACAAATAAAAAAAAAATAATGTATTGTACGTAAAAAAATAAGTAGATAAAGAGGCGTTTTTTTTAGCTCGGAAATCATCCAATGACTTCTTCCTTTTGAAAGAAACGTGGGCGTGTCAGACTTTTACTGACTAAAACCTACTCCTATGTTCCTTTTTTGCCTTCATTCCAGGACTCCGGGGTTCTCTTTCCCACAACCCCTGGGCCCAGTACGCTTCGAGCCTGCTGGGCCCCTACGGTTTTGCTGACATCTCGAGGCGCGCGTGGAACACTACGCGCCGTCGACGGCTCGGGGTCAGAGGTCAGAATTAAATTTAATTTCGATTTATTTTGACATCTATTTGAACTTTAATATAATATTTTTGTTTTACGTCAGTCTTCCTACCTTTACCAAAAATAAATAAACTATTGAAACTTAAACGTAATAAATAATTGAAATACGATCCGGTCAATAATGTTAAGGTTTGCTCCGACTCAAACGGAACAAGTAATTTAAAATCAACAGATCAGCTTCATTACTTAAAGTATTTTAAATTCGAAACAACACTGAGCACTCAAAGGGTTAAAACACAGTAACATGTGAAATAAATATTTTCAATTCGCGCTTAATTTCGAGGCGTCATAACGAATGCTATGACCACCTTCAACTGCAAACCAATCTATCTGCTATCATCACCACTCTTATACCGATTCAATAACGTTCAAACTCGTCTATATCATCAGCAAATATAAAGTTCAATATTACCAAACATTCGTCTGCAGTAACATCCAGTTTTATAACAAAGTAATAAAGTGCATTTTCAGTTGTCCGGAGTGCATTATGTGATGCAGTGTTGATCCGCCGAGGGCTGTCTGGGTATCAAAGGCTATCGGATGGAAACCCGCTGAATTTCGCGAGCCATTCAATTTTGAATCGCTTTGGTAATACTAGCTTTAAAAACATGTGTAAAATTAATAAGCTACCTAGGAATATACTCTTCAATCCAACTTCGTTGCAGTGTGCTGCCTCATTTAAGTTTCGTAGCACTGTTATCTACACTAATATAAAAAGGATCTTATTTTTGTTTGTAATGAATAAACTCAAAAACGAACGAACCGATTTTAAAAATTATTTCACCAGTCGAATGCTACTTTATCACCGAATGACATAGGCTATATATTTTACTATTTTTCTTTATCACTAAAATTACAATGGCATAATATATGTAACCATTAAAAAAAAAAACCGTCAATGACCACACAGCAAATATCACCATCTTCCTGCCCTTGTCACGTATTTTTATCTTCCATTCTGTCCTGTCACCCGTCACGCTATCGCTGCCTCCTTTTTCTTTCATATCACTTCTCACACTATGCATCCATCTTTTTTTTGACCTCCCTCTATCCATCCGTCCACATGTATACTCATAACTCTTTCAGTAACATGCGTTTCATCCTTCGCACAACCAACAACCTTAGTAAAGTAAAGAATGCATCCATCCTTCATCAATCCTTCTACGTAAGCCTGCTCCATCATCAACCATATCATCGCTTACCATCAGATGTGCCACATTATCGTCAAACCACCCATCTATCTCAACATCCTCATCTCCGCTACATGCATTTTTTTCTGTCTTTCTCACAACATCAACATCACACATTTCATTCCAGTTAATCACTTAAAACTTAAAAAATCCATCTTACGCAAGAATAACAAGCTATTTAACACCAAATACCCAAAAAAGTCAACCCTATTTCTAAGTGACTTCTTCCCGTTTCCGACACTTTCCCTCGCTTCCTCATTTCATCGATAATTGTGGCAGGAAGTGGCAATGCGACTTGATGCAGCGGTAAAGTGACCAATTGGAGTCGCCGGGTGGTCCTTCGTTCTGAATCATGGCAAATTGTTCTAGAGGAAGTACTGTGGGGGATCTTGGCCCTTGGCGCTTAAGTAGTCGGGTTTAAAAGGACGTTGGGGAACATCTTTTGTTCTTATTTTTTGGTAAAAACGTTTGGTTCTCACAGTAGAGATTTTTTGAAAAAACCATTGTTTTAGAATTACGGAGTATTCTCCTTAATCATAAAACGGTCCTAGCTAGATATGACACATAATGTCAATATGACTATTATCATAAATAATAAATCTATCAGGATCGATAGGCATATTTTTTGCTGATGGAAAAGTTTTTGGCGAATTTTTTTATTTCTAATAGTTACTCATATCTTAAAAGGTTCCATAGAATCTTTTGATGGACATGCAATAGGATCGAAAGGCATATTTTTTTGTAGATTGAAATGGTTTTTCCAAAATCTGTGAATGCAGTTCAATATATCTTAAGAAGTTATTGATAAAAGTTATTGTTCCTAGGAACGTTTTTCTGTAACAATAACGGTTAAGGTTAAAGATTTTAAAATTCCACCTTATAATTAATTATATACTTTTGTAATTTTTTTTTTCTTAATATTTTTTTTTTAAACCTGCTATACTCTCTCCCCACTCTGCCATTAAGTTCGCCTTTGTATCTTTGTGTTGTATAAAGTCTTAATAAACAAATAAGTTTATAATGTGAGTGAATTTTGAATCGTAAATAGGTACTCGTTTTCCACGTCACTGTTTTTTTTTTTGCCGTATTTTATGAGGAATTTGCAAAGAAATCTTACATGTATGCATAAACAGACACGACCGGGAGCAACCATTTTTGGCTGAGCAAATATTTTGTTTCGTGAGGGAATCACGAACTCGTCAAAAGAAGCTGAAAGCCAACAATATACATACTACCCTACCATTCCTATCACGAATGGAATAAAGAGGAAAGAAAATAAAAATATGTTTGGGTATACACTTATATGGACTTGGCAAAACACCGTGTAAAACTAAATGTGTACGTTGATGCCAAGTTGCTAGCCTGTCGGTTTTCTACCAGCTGCTTTTTAAGAAGGGTGCATCGGAATGAGGATCAGTCGTGATTTTTGTGGAGTATGCAGACTTATAGTGTAAAAAAAACAGTAAATACTGTGAAAAAAATATTTAAATCGGACCAAAAATGACGAAGATACAGCAATTTCAGTGTATTAATTCCAGAAACGCGCCCGAGAATGAAACGACTGTCGCTGTGACGTCATGTGTCATGATCGGTCTCCACCAGCGAATGAATACGATCAAGCCTTTCGTCGCACGGATCATGACAGATGACGTCATCGTAAACAGTCCAGCGAGAGCGCGCGTTTCGAAGTAGCCATTCAGAAAAACTAATAAATTCACAATTTCTTGACGGTAAAATCCGTCAAGAAATGGTGGATTTATTATAATATAATTTAAAAAATTAAATGCTCAGTAAATTATTACACATACGATATACGTAGTAAAAATCGTAGGAATTGCTATTATGTGATTTATCCTCATTGCATAAACTTATTCCGCCAAACCCGTTCCATCATCGAACTACCAGACATACGGCGATGCACCGATTCGCACGTTTTGGGAACACATTCATTGTGCGTACAACTTATGAGTGGAATTCCCTACCGGAGTCTGTGTTTCCTGGTAGCTATAACCTGGGGGTCTTTAAGAGTGTGTAGGTTACTTCTAGGCCTGCGTGCTCCATCGGTGCTTTCCATCAAGTGATATAGTAGTGAAGCGCTAGCCTATCAATAATAAAAAAAGGTATTTGAAAATGTTTACTCAATGCTATACTTATATTGTTCTTATATTTAATTATTTTCAAGCAAAAAGAAACCACCTCGAAATCCTCACATAAAAAATCTAAAAACGCAGCACCTACGCATTACCTATAATTCCCCCAAAATTAGGGTTCCTTCGGTTATTACGCCAAGTCGTTGTCAGATGCAAATCAAGTAGGGTTCCGTCTTTTTCAGGGGCTGAAATATGACGGTAATAAACAGTAGCTGGGGACGTTCCGTACACCTGACGCGGTATGGTCACCCTATTCGATATGGGAAGTCCGTATTTGAATATTTTTATGGTTACTGTATGAATATTAATATTTTTAATGAGGCTTGGATCCGGAGATTTTGTTGTGTGGACCATTTCGAGATGGGTGTTCCAGACTATGTTTATGTATTATCTTTATTAGTTTAAAATCTTTAATTTGTTGAAAGATAAATGACTTTTGGAGGGATATAAGTATAGTCACCGCGGCCCTCGAAAGCAAAGATGGAATTGAAAGAAAAATGAATGTTGTGCACCTTTGATTTTTTATTTATTTAGGCTATTCTCTCACCGCTGGGCAAAAGGGGTAGACCTGACGCATTCCAGGTATTTTTTTCGCGAACCAACCCTTGTTTTCTTCTAACTCAGTAAAATTACAACGACTTGTAGCTACTTTTAACCGAGCTGTGGGTTTGCTGCAGTTGTTGCAACATCCAACAGACTAACTGACTAAGGGCAGAATTCACCAATAAAACTAATCGCGTTTTAACGTTTGGCTCGCATAATCGCGTTTAGCCGCTGTCACTAGTGTCACTTGTCTGTATTTTTCTTTTGTTGTATTTTTACAAGTGACACTAGTGACAGCGGCTAAACGCGATTATGCGAGCCAAACGTTAAAACGCGATTAGTTTTATTGGTGAATTCCGCTCTTAGACCCAGGTTTTAGTCCGAAGGTAAAAGTCTGACTAACTCTCTATCCACCCAAAGCTGAAAAAGTAATCTGATGTCTTCTCATCCAAAAAAATGGATACTTAACATAGATATACAAAAACTCTATAGAACTAAATTCTGTCTCTTTCTCTCTAACATTTGATTACGATCCAACCGTGGCATTTTTCTCGCTGCTTTATTAAGGCACTTCCAAACGAAAATACGCTAAAAATATAAAAAGCAAAATTTTACTGAAAAATCTCTCCTACACGGATAAAACATAAAAGTACCTATGTACCAACCTAATAAAAACAAATGATGAATACTAAAAGGTACTTGAACCATCAGGTACAGTAATATACGCGAATTATCCTTATTACTTTTTTAATTTTGAGCAGGGCCCATGATAAATTCGGCTGTTAATCAAACGCCTAGGGGGTCACATGTCACGAGCATTGGAAAAAATGAAACTCAAAAATTGGACGAGTAATTGGATCAATTTTTTTTTTAAACTCTTTGGTCGACGTTGCTTGGAGCGATTGTGCTCTTTATGAATTTTCATATTTGTCAATCGTGATGTATTTGTTCGCTTTGATTCCCTTTTTATGTGTTTAGGCATAAAATTTAATGAAATGTTATAGATTTGTGTGTTGGTATGGTTTTGAATGGTTTTCAATTTTGATTTTGATGGATGACAGTATTTTTTCCAGTTTTTTAGCTAGCAGAGTCTTTGTATTGTTGACTAGTAGTACCTGTCTTCTAAGGATTAATTACAAGCTCTTTTCACTGAAAGATTTAATTAAAATGCTAAAGGACATTATCATTAAAAAAAAACCTCCATAAATACTTTGCTCATAAAATTCTACCATACAATTCCAGTTTCCACATCCGAAGCACGACCACACAAGATTTTCCCTGCATTTTAACAATTGTCATTTCCAAACAAAAGGAGAATTTGAATTTTATTAAAATAACACTTATGCCGTTGATAATAAAGGTCATAAAACTTCTAAAACTGTAAGCGGGTGCGATTAATTCTGGAATTTGCATGACAATTGCATTAAAACAAACCGGTAGAGGGCGTAGTTCCGTTTGAACCCTCACGTCTCTTAGTCCCCTAGTATTTGAAGTTGATTTCATTCGGAATATTTCCTAATTTTATTGTATTTCTGATGGTATTCGTGACATGCTTAGTATTAAATATCTTTGTTGCTGATAAAGAATGGTAGTTTTTTACAATGACCACCGTAGAAAAGAAAGATAGAATCTCAATCTCTAATGAGATCGTATAAAGATTTTTACAGTTTACAGACCTTAGGGTTCAGTAGGGCCGATGCCTGATAGAGCCATGGGATTGGTTCTGAAAAGGTACGTACTTATGGTCCTAGAACGCAAGTTTTTAGTCAGTAAAAGTCTGACACGCCCTCCCGCACTTCCTTAGAGCTGGAGGAGTCATAAAATGATAATGGAGCGTCAAAAGTAAAAAAATAAGGCATATTATGGTCTCTTTGTCTAGATCGAAATATCAAATATTTTAAAGAATAAAGAAGAAAAATCAAGTTGTCGTTTTTTCCTCGCGGATAAGGTATGAAAGCGGTAAAGATACGGTGGTGATAAATATACAGCACACTGCATAACATACATATGTATCTTTATATAAAACCCTGAAGCTTGAACATTCAATGCTGCTACTATAAAAAAGTAAATAACTGAAAAAACCAAGGGGTAATAACACACAAAAAGTAGTTAAAACCTATTCATAACAAACGTAGAAAAGTTCCAACACTCAATTAAGTTAAGAACACAAAAATCCTTTACAAAAACTCACGCAAAGGAATCATTTGCGTCAATTGTTGAAACTTGTGTTGAATTTGACAAATTACATTCGCCCCTATGCAGTTTTTATTTGAAACGACCAGGCATTGGGGGCAGAGTTAACTAATATAGTTAGTTGCTTGCTTGTTTACTGGTACTAAAGGGATCAATAGATATGTTAAAATGGTTTTCTGGCCAAAGAATCAGCATTGCCATTCAACGTGACAATGCTGCCAGTCTTCTGAGCAAGTTCCCGGATGACAGAAATGTGGAGGATTACTTCGACGCCTGAGTATGTTTGGTTTTTGTATATATGTACGTACGTAGTTAGGTTTGATACAAATTGTAAGTATTTACGTTTCATATATTTATATTATACATAAAATGGTTTGTAATTTTTTGGCTACAATTATCAGATTATGACACACTGTGTGTACTTGAACAAGGGGATCATCATCCAGTGTTACTAAATTATTCATGAATCAATTGATTGTTAAAAAAACTTAACTAACCATACTATACAAACGCTTAAAACAAATTCCTAACTAAATGATCGTGTCTTACATATTTTAAGATAAAAATTCCTTAGCATCGCTGTCGACTAGAAGTGTACCCATAAGACTAGCGGCATTATGAATTAAATGGTTATCAGAATCTGTATTAACAAAAATATTTATTTCTGCATCTTTATTAATTTTATCGCACTGGCTGTTTTTGGCCATTTCATACAGCAAGCAGTAAACTGTTATATCAAAATTATTCTTTTTGTTATAGAGAATAATTGCACCCAAATATCCTTAATACAGTTAACACCAACTACCACCACACCATCAATCCAGTCTAGTTTACAGCGAATTATTACGATCCTTGGTCTCCGTCTCTCCGGTAAACTAATTTATATCCCCGGATTCCCCTCTGTTGCTCATAGTCGTACTAATTTCATAAGGCCCCTGCTTTGTTCTAGCCTCGCCCAGAACACTGCCATAATTTATAATAAACATAAATGCATGGAAGATTTCGTGGTGTCTGGCGAAGTACATGAAATAAATGATAAGTGCTAAGACTTGGTAGTGAAAAGAACACGTGTAGAAGAAAAATATGAGGTAGTTGTAGTTGGTTCTGCTTTACGTTACGGCAGGTGGCATATTGCTTGCAGAACATCTGTTCTGTTGTGTTAGCCACCGCTTACCGAAAGATGCAGCGTCGGAAGGCCTTCCAACAAGATGGATCGATGACCTGGTGTGATAGATGTGAAATGCATAGACCAGTTGTTGTGGCGACATTTTGGGAAGTCATTTGGATAAACAAAATTACAAGATATGTACACCTATCACATCTTAAATCTTCCTACGACGAAACAATACAACAAAATACATTTTACTATCCATCCAAAGGCAAAAGCATCGGTTCTGTTCATAAGATTGCCAAGAACAAAAAAAAGGCATTAAAACCAGAAGTCAAATAACGCAGCCATGAATTTTAAATATAATCATGTTCAACATTGTCTACTATTACTAATACAATTATTTACTCTGTAATAGTCTTTTCTGACAAATAAAAGGAAACTCCGCTCCAAGCAAAGTTGCCAGCCAGACAATATATAATTCAATTAAACTTGCGCTGTCCGTGCTTATTATCCAGGACAAAGGAACAGAATTCCAAAAAGAATACTAAATGAAGCTTGTTTTTCAATATGATCTGCAACAAAAGTGAATGCTATTGAATTCTAGGACGTTTTTGTGTGGTCTTCTCATGAGCTCTTGATTAGTTAGTAGTATCATATTGATTGTGTTGGTAAATACGTTCTTCTGTTTCATTTCATACCGTTTAGCAGGTTGACCCTAAGTTTGTGGTTTAGATGTTTAATTGATCTCTTCGAATTGATATATTTGCCACCGAAAAATAGTAATAAATTTTTATTTTATTATAATTTCTCGATATGAAAAAATCCAAATTCATTAGTTTCCAATATAACTGTATATATTTAGATAAAAATAGTTAACTTTTTCCAACAATATTTTAAAACATAATCAAATCTCAAATCAAATCAAATCTGTATTATCAATCTGTATTTTTATCTGTGTAATCTCGTAATCAAATCTGTATTATTTTGTTTATTCTATATTATTTTAGTGGTTATATGATGTTCATTTCGTTAACAATATGTACTATGTCTGAATAAATGAATAAATAATGACAATTAATTATCTTTTACTGCATATGCTCTTCAAAATTAATAATCTCTCCCAAAATTTATTACAATAAACACCTGTCATCCGAAATTAAACCTTGCTCAGTTTGCTCACACGTATGACGACTAATAACTTCCTCTGACGCCGTTTATTAAGAAACCACTGCACCCGTTGCAGTCTCAATAATGGCTTGTCACTCCGCGGTCGACGCCATATTGTGTCGCCATCTTGGATTTGAGGCTTCTTCGCGGGCTGTCATTTCTCGTTTAGCTCTCTCTTAGCAGGCGATTTATGATGTAGCAAGTGTTATAGATTTAACAACAAAGTTTGTTATAAAATCACATATTATGATGCGCCACTGGTACTTGGTAGACATTCCACCTATACGCACAAAACGTTCCTGGAATACATTCATTGTGTGTACAGCTAAGGAGTGGAGTTCCCTGCCAGAGTTGTGTTTCCTGATGGCTATAACCTGGGAATCTTTAAGTCAAGAGTAAATAGGTTACTTCTAGGTAAGCGCACTCCATGATCGACCGCATAATCACTTTCTAGTAGGTGAGATAGCGGTTAAGCGCGAACCTTTCAACAATAAAAAAACAGACTACGTTCTGTTAAATATAGGGATAAGCTTGATTGGCGTGATCATGATGGTCAAAACCACTCCCAAACACTATACAGGCTGCAACACAAGCGTAACGGAGGAAGTGGAACTATTCCCATTTCAGTACTCACTTACTACCCAAGTTTCAACACTGCACGGGTGATAATCTCAAAATTTCAATTCGCAATCGTGACATTTTCCCGAAACTGCCGCGCCGCCTCGCTCATTGCTCGCTACGTTTCGCCAACTCCAAAAGACTTTCGCATGACGTGAGATTAACGCGCACTTTAATTACTACTTGAGCAACAAGTTTCATAAACAGCTGTTTTTGATTTGTTCTCGTGTAAAATTTTGACGGTAGGTAGCTCAAATTTTGTGCTTATGTGCACACTTGCTTTATGATTCTGAATTTAAATTAAGACATTCAATGCCAGCACCATGTTGTATGTCTAAATTTAGAGAAGAGAAAGCCTATTTACTTTCTCGAGCGATTTTAAACAAAAAGTACTCGAGCTGAAAATTGATCTTCAAATTCCTCAAACTACAACAGGCATTTTAAATCCAAAAATCAAATAAAAGGAATTCTTCGACACGAAAAAAAAGGTCCTCTAGTCCTCTTTGAATACAACATAAGAGTTGGCATATATCAAGTGGCCCTCACAAATGAAATAGCTACGGGGACAATTTCTCAAGACAGACAGCACTCAGAGGGACACTCCGGAGGTCTCCGATCCCTCCTTACCGTAATCTTGGCGATTATTAAAATCATATATCTTTGGAAAAAGGCTAGGGTGGAATGCACCCTGATTTCTTGAGGGTGCATTCTCTTGTCTCTGTTTTATGCATAGAAGCTATGTTTATTTATAAGGAAAGCCGTAAAAATGATTGCTAATCTTTATTTATACTGATGTTGTTATTGTTACATATGTTGGGTATATGTTATGACTTCTTGAGGCAGCAGGTTTGGTACTACCGTTTTATGGTCTTAGGTTTAATATAAATCATAGTTCTCACGTTATGTTGTGCACATAAACCTCAGTAAACGATGGTAATAATTTTAACGGCAATCGTTACTATAGGCTTTAGTTTGAGCTACTAAAGCTTGATGAGGATAATTTGGAAATACTTATTACACTCTCTTATAGTTGCAACAGTTTAAATTGTATCCAATATAATCCATTTCTATTATAAAAATAAAACAAACCATTTTTTAAATATAGAATCACAAAATAGCTCACTGTCCCATAAAAACATCCGCTAGTACGTCACGTCTTCGGAGGCATGCGACCCCGTCACAATATTATTCTTACCTCCCGCGCCTTCATTCCTTCCTTCATTCACCGCTCATTATCATTCACTCATTCCTCGAAGATAAGAAAAACGCCGAGCATTTGGTAGATTATCGCTGAATTTCCGACTTTTTTTTCAGGAAATGTTTGGCAAAATGCCGGTGACAGAAGTCTTGTAAAAAATAAAGGATAAATATAGCTTGAATTTGGTTAAACAGTAGCCTTACTCTAGCTGAAGTTACTGATTTGCAGCTTATTACAAACTTTGCAGTTTATTTAAGTACCAAAGCTGATTGATTGTGATGTACAATTTAAAAGGCAGGCAACCTTAAGAACAATTTTAGCTGGTAGCTCAAATTGTTTGTTGCTTTTGTATAATTATGACCAATTTAAAAACAGTTTTGGATCTATGCTAAAGTTTAGGAGGTAGGTATTCGGAGCATATTACTTGTACCAGTTTTGTTACATTCATGTCAAAATAGGTGTTCCCTCAAATCCCCGAAAGCAATTTCTTACAATTCTCTCGCACTTCCTTTCGGAGCAATACAAAGCCTTTTCCTAAAGCTTTCGAGCAAAGGTATTAGATCTAGTGGTTCCTATCTCCTGCCATATTACGCTTGAGTAGTGTACGTTTCAATTTTGAAACGAAGTGTTTACAACAATCTATAGATACGTTGAGTACGAAAACATTGTAGGTGCGAAATTTTTTCTAATGCAGTTTTTTATTGAAATCTCACCTATTTCTCGTAAGAATTACATTCATTTGGTCTTAAATAATTCTTAAATAAAGATGTACTTATTTCCACCAGTGGATGTTAGTATCGGATATGATCAGATACTAATTACGTATCGCTTACCTACTCGTTTATAGACGATTTCATCACCCCAGCAATAACTGTACCACATGTCTTTAACTCAACAACCGCTATGATATCTTTACAAAACACACATAAATGACGGAATCTTAACGAACCAAAACACACAGAGAGCTATTAAGCAACAATCTCCACACATCTCTCACAAAAGGTCACGTTGCTCGTTACCGAGCACTGCAATCTCGAGACGACGCTGCGTTCATGCGAGCCTGGTATGCAAGCCGCTATTACTCACAAGTATGACAGCTTTTTGTCTTAGTTTTTGTGATTTTTTCGCTGTTTTTTGCGTGCAGGACGAAAGTATATTTGGGTCATTATACCTTTGTTTTGTTTTTGTTAATATACTTTTAGGTTATGTTTAATATTTATTACTTTGCAAGGCAATACGATTTCTACCCTGATTTGAGAATTAGGTAAGATATTGATATATCTGGTTACTGTCAAATTCTGACGAAAATCTGTTGGATTTTTTTTCGAAAATTGGTTCAGACGCATGGAACTTTGTATAGAGGCTGGTGGAGAGTTCTTTGAAAAGATTTAATAAAAATATTTTATTCATAGAAGTTAATTTTTTAGTTTCTCAAAACTTTGTGAGTGTCCCACGTATATGTGTATATTTTTTTGCATTAAAGCTATTATACAATTACTAACGGATAGCTATAAATCGACATACCTCAAGTAAAAATAAGAATAAAGACAAAAGTATCGTAAAACATAAAACACCAGAAACTATCTAACAAAATCTCAAATATAAACCGAAGTAAGACAGAATTATAGAATATAAAAAGCGAGTAAACGAAAGTACAAGTTAGCAATATCGTTGAGGAGCACCATCTGGCTAGCATGAAGCTTCTCACTTTATGAACTGACAATAGATGTACTTCGGAAAATTCCTACTTTCATCGGAAACTTATCAGAAATGTTCACGTCACGTCCCTTACAAGTTTTCTTCGGTATACGACTTTTCACTTCGATGGTTACATAATGAGATGAGACGGGAATTTTTGTGATACACTTGTGCTTTACCAGTGTCTGAGAAACGCGTTACTTCGATAAAATAACTCTATCTCTGTAAAAACAAAAATCTATGTTGTGTTAAAAAAATATTTTTGTTTACCTTATGTTAATAAACAGTAAAAAAAAAAAAAATCGAATCAATATCTGCCCACTGCCAATTAAGTTTGGCGATTCTTCGGGCTATGTCGGTAACCTTGGTTCTCCTCCGGTTATCTTCATTCCTTATGCAATCACGCAAGGAAACTCCGAGCATAGCCCTATCCACAGACCTTTGGATGACTTTACGCATTCTGATGAGGCCCATTGTGAGCGACCATGTTTCAACATCAATAATATCTTAAAGCGACATTTTCCAGAAGAAAATACCTGTAGCAGAACAAAACAACGAACTTCCCGAAGGTCATCGAGAGGGATTCCCGCAAAAAGTATAAAACGTAGGATCGATAGGAGGGTAGGTCGCGGAGGGCCGCGGACGGAATACGAAGTAGGGGTGAGCTGCGATATATCAGTCTGTTTCGTACGGCTAGAGGTGAGGTTCTGAGTGTTGTAGCGTTTTACCTTTTGGTGGCGTTTCGGAAATTATTTGTAGACTGTTAGTAGTAAATATATTTATAAGTCTGTGTCTGTAATAATTATTACAAATGTGCAATAGACATGAAAAAAAACTTAAACTATACACCTATGTCATAACAGTCTCGTATTGGACATAAATGAAAGCCCTCCATGTGTTAAGTCGTATTTTGAAAGAATAATTGAATTGTACAGAAATTTTGTACGGAGCGATATTGAATGTTCTAGTTTCGAATCAAAAAAGATAATGTAATGTAGGCACCTCACCTGCATATAAAAAATAATAAACTTTCTATGACAATTTACACTGTGCACTTCGTAAATGTCTGGTTGAAACCGAAACTCATAATAAGTACAACAATTATTTAAAATTATTAATTTATTGTTGTTACACTCGCATTTGACAGTAAGCGATGACGTAGTCAGCGATAGAGCAAGCTTGATTACAAGTAACGTATTCACTCTTGACTTAAAGACCCCCACGTTATAAATAACACACAACACCGTTTGACCGTGAAGCCACTGCGCCAAAATATCGACTTACATAGGTATTATAGTCTAACAGTAGACATTAATTTTTTGCCAAGGTTACGTAGCGGTCACACAGGTCGGGATGTGTTTAAGGAAAAAGCTAGTGTGATGATGAATTTGCCAGGGTGACTTCTACTGTAATTATGAACTAAACGAATCAGATTAATATCGGTTAGTAATACGCTTGGTAACTGATGTATTTATTATAGTTATGGTGCAAAATATAACAAGCTGACTTTGTCTATAACATCAAGATCATCATTTTAGCCCAAAGAAGTCCATTGCTAGACATGAGCCTCCTCGCGCAAGTGTCGCTGCAACAACCGGTCATTGGATTCTTGCAACCCTCATCAGGTCATCGATCTACCCTGTAGGAGGCTTCCAACGCTGCCTCTAAGTACATAACGTAGCCTTAAGAAACTTATAAACGAATTTCAATTCAAAATAAGCAAAAACATAATAAAATAAAATTGGTAGTTGTTTATGTAGAACGCGAATCAGTTTAAATTTAAATTACATTGTATGCAAATGCACTGCACCCCTCAATAGGGGACGTTTATAGTGTTTACCCCCGCGTTTATAGCACTGAGGTATTACCTATAGGATATATTTCCACCCTTTTGAAAAATATTATGTGTCAGCTGCTTATTATAGTGCCAATTGCAAATTAAATAAAAATTTAAGACTGTTAGGTGATCATATTATTTCAAAAGTGGCTAAACTGGATGAATATTTAGACAACTGTTTTGCTTGTTGATCCAGAAATGATAGAGAAACTCAAAAGCATTGAGTAGACGTTAGTCTACAAGAAGAAAAAGTCTTTTGAAATGTTATACTTACTCAGTAACAGAAATAAATGAAAAGCAGAGAATAAACATTGGAGAAATGAAACATCTTTTTGTGTAATAAGTTTTTAAAAAATTCCTGCATTTCCGCAAAAGGAGCAAAGATCCTGTGACATCACAGACAAGACGAAGAAACAAAAGAAACACGTCTAAAACATGTCATCTATTAAAAACGCTCCGTTCCACTCTCAGAGCTAATTGCGAACGTTCCTACAAACATAGAAATGAAAGACCTGTAGCTAAACATACTACACCACTTGTCATAACATTTGATACCTTGAGACAAAGCAATAAAGATGATTTTAGAATTGGTATTCAGTTAGAAGCGGTAATGTCAGAGCGTTTCGAGCAAAGTTAATTTTGCAGTTTCGAAACCAAACTCTACGGAAATCAATATTGTATTCCTAAGACATAAGGTTAAAGTTAGAACTGCGCTTGGATTGTTGGCTGCAAGTTGTGTTGGCACAGGAGATGTGACAAAGATGAGGGGCTGTTCCGTTTAATTTTTATTGACAAGTGGTGCGCGTTGCAGGGCATAGGTTATTTAGACGATATTGTTATTTTGGAATTGTAGATTTTTCATGTTCATTTGAGTATTTAAGAATATTTCAATGATACACATGCTGTTAAATTACAGAAAGGAGACGACTATTATGATGACGGCCAATACATACATATACACGAAAACAGAAGGTATGCTGTGCCGAACCTTGAGAAACTGGAACATGATGTTGATCACACATGACAAAAGGCATTAGGAAGAGAAGAAACTATTGGAAATAGATGGATAAGAAATTCACGATTCAACATATGAGGTTTTTAGTCAGTAAAAGTCTGACAAGTCATTTAATGATTTCCAACCTCAAACAAAAAAATGTTTTTTTACATTTCTCAAGACAAAAATTCTAAAAGCTACTTCCACAAAAATTAAAAATAAAACCTCCCCCGGCAGTCAGATATCATAAACAGTTGTTAATAAAAGAGCTGCAGATGTTCGCAGTGCAACATGTCTGCTCACCCCCTCGTGTTCACGGTTCACAGTTCACATTGAGACTGTATGACGAGTGTGCACTGTGTTGTACTGTTTTTATTTTAAGATAGAATGTTATACGGAGACGATGTGATACGAGCTAATAATGAAGTTACTGAGTTTTAAAAGTCAGGCTATGCCTGATTCAGCTATGCTGTCAAAAATGCTATGAACGGTAGTAATTCTGGGATAGAGTAAACGAAAATGAAAGACTCTGATTGGTATTCAAGTGAATTGAACCAAAAAATACGATGTAACTCTTGGAAATTGATTGATGGTAATGATGATGATGAAGCACATTGATTCATCATAATCATTATTTTGGCAGAAATAGGTCCACTACTGGAAATTTATGACTCCCTCAAGTGTCACCACAGCGACCGGTCCTGTGCGTCTCGCAACCATTGGATCACCAGATCACCAGTCCATTTTGTGAGAGACCTTCAATACCGAGTCTTTCGGTGCGCGGTCCGTACTCCAAATGTCTTCAGCTCAATAGAGCACATTAATTGGCTTCATTATTTGATTTAAGCATCCCTGTCTAAAACTAATATTAAAACAGGAATAGATTACAATAAGCTTGACTAACAACCGTATTTTTTATACGATGCTAGTTGCATCAAATAATAGAAAAGCATTTTGGGAGGGACCGAGGACGAAGACTAGTCTAAAAATAACCAAAAAGATCTTCACTCATTACCGAAATAAGCAAGTCAACACAAGTTGTGTACAATATGTTTTTAATTAAGGATAAGTAATGACAGACAGGATTGGACGATTGTAAAATGTGAATGAAAATAAAGTGGGAACAAATTCTATACGACAAAAATACTCATAGAAATATTGTATAAATACCGGCTATTGTGTATATTTCCTAGTAGCAATTGTTATGAATAATTGGTTCAATTATGAATTTACCAATTATGTTAAATTTTTGTGGACAATTTTAGGACTTCGTTTTTTTTTTACTTTTGACGACTCAAATATGATCAGTAACGGGTACGAATAGAGCCCCATCATTTTTGTATTTATTAAAAAATAGGGGTGTATATTAATAATACTTTGTGTTGGTATAATGAAAATAAAAGTGTTGAATCAAATTCAGACTAATTGGATCCAATGATGAAGGTTCGATCACTTTCAATTAAAGAGAGTGCTGTGATAGAGTTATGAAATGGTATTGATTTTTAGTAACAATATTTCCCAACACTTTTGACACTTTCACTTTTTATACCACTTTTCAGCTTCCTATAGTTTTCTAATTCTTGGTCACTTATTGTTTATGCCCGAGTTGCTTTCAAATTCATTTCAGTCATCAGATTTTCGTCCATATTATCCTTACCTCCTACCTCAATTTCAAGTAACAATCCTGCTTGCTATAAATAAACTATAATCTACTTATACTAATACTAATTCAAGCTATTATCCATATCCTACAGTGTAGAACACATGTTGATCATTAATATGTTCAGTAAGCGAGCGAGCGGCTCACGTACTGAGTGGTGTTTTATCTGCGTTGTTATAAATCCTCTTCTATTATCTTAATGGTAATGTTTCCCTTGTGAGTTGTTGTTATTTACCTGTGTGTGTGTTTAGGTGCTTTAAGTAAGTTGGAGATTTTAAGTGGAGTATTTGCATTCGAGGTAGTTACGTCGTCTAAGTTTCTTTAGTCGTTAAAATACGCTCCTTATTCTGGCATTCTTAAGTTTATAATACTATATTTTCTTCACTGTACGTCCTATGAGTTCTAGCCATAGAATTTTATCCTCTCATCAGTTTGAGTTCCTTATTTACTCATATATCGATTCAAAGGAACGGCCATCACCATACACAAACACAGCTTTTCATGACTGCACTTGACAAGCAACACCCAGTGTTCTTTACATTCCCGGAAAGGAAATAATTACACGTCCACCAAGTGTTCAGTATAAAATTACACCTAAATTTGTTCTTCGGCTAAAAAAACAAGGGGCTTTGAATCCTCAGTGTCAGATGACAAATAAAACAGACAATTAGAGAAGGGCGGGGATAAGGGGGTGTCGTTATGTACTAGTATCGAGTTGCAATGACATCTTAATTTTGTACGGTAGGCGTGAAATTAAAGTAGAGGAATGTGGCGGAGGATATCAGAAAAAATAAAGTAGGGGTGAGGTTTTTTAGAAAGATAATACGGAAGAGGCTGGATGGTAAAAAAATCTAATTAACACAACTGTCATCTGTTAAAAGCTGAATCCAAACATTGGAAACTCAGATGGAGTTTCCAATGTTTGGATATCAAACATCGATAAAATTGAAAACAATGTTGAGATCGTCAAGGTATAGAACAGTAAAGTTATCTTCGATGAACCAGCCTACCTATCATCTGTCACTCAAAAACATTTTAAAGAAAACTTCAGTAAAATAATCCAAAATCAAAATATCCATGGTGTTACATTCCCTGCAGGGCATGTACACAGGGAGACGGGTTTCGGGTGTCTTATTATTTTTAGTCGAGCGCTCACAAGCCGTCAAACGACGCGACAGCTGCTTCAATATTTTACTAGAAATATCGTATAGCACTTGAAATTTTATTGATTTTCACTCCAAATTAATTGTATGAGGAGTGTCAGTTACCGGTTCAGGGAAATGGTTTAAAATGATACTGATTTCGATAATACGAGTATAATATTTTATTGCTAAAAGAAAGTACAATTGGGAAACAGACACACAGATGATGAAAAATGGCACATCGTCTAGCTACAGTCAAGCCGGATAGAAGATCGATTGGCAAACGATTCTCAATTACCGATTATTAATTTACAACAGTTAACGGAAATCGATCATTAATGAAGGACAGATGTAGAGCATATGCTTGTAGAGGTCATGATTGTTGATTGTCGCTATTATCATGTCCATATGAATTTCTGTGTTAGGGACAAGTTTTCAATGTACTGCATGTGGGACGTGCACTTTTTGCATTAGAAACTTTTTCTTTTTTTTCTGTAATAGAAACGCTAATCAAGTTTTAATGCTGTGTGCTGTGTAGTGTTGTATTAAATGACGATATTGTATGATATCGTTTTGTCTATCTGGAATTCTGGGTATAAGGACCAATTTTCAGTGTACATGGAAAGAAATTTTCTAACCTGCGGTAGGCACTATTATTCTTCCGCAGTCTACTCGTGTATTTCCGTTCATCGCACAATAAAAACGGTCTCAAAGACGTGACACTTAATACACACATAAAATCGTAGTTTTTTTTCTTCGTGCTTAGCCAGGAACACATAATATTTTTATGGTCCAGATAAGGGTGGGACAAAAGCTGGGCTATCACGATCGTCAAACGAACACATGTCTAATGATCTATGTGATAGTATCACATAAACTTGTATCTCCCTTGTGCAGCTGTTTGCCTTTAGTTTTAGGGTTGTCAAAGGAAAAATTTGAAAAGATATGGCTCGATATGAATATTGAAAAAAATTGAATATTCTTAGAGTAAATAATAATAAAAAATAATACTCTTTATCTTGTACATTTAACACACACAGTTTTATATTAGTAGAAGAGTGTTTGTTTAAAAAGTTAACAGAATTAGATAATAAAGACGTTGAAATAAACTAAGATAATATGCATAAAGAGCATAAGCAAAGTAAAAAAAATACTTCAGGAAATAGGTTGAAATATTTTGGCAAGTAAACAGAATATAGCCAAGTTGTCGAATGCTGAAGATATCAATAAAATTAATGATGTAATTTTTGTAAAAGAGAGAATCTCAAGAAGGGGGTACTCCTAAATTATCTATTCAACAAATTTGGGCGATCCAGCCAATTCTTTCTTTGAAACCAACCCCAAGTTTGGTGGTCGTGGGTTTATTATTTATAAGTTTTACGATGCAAGGGGACTACGTAAATAGATCTACGTGGATCATACTATGGTCGACGAAGTTCACGGTTAAATTCAATTATAGTTTGAGGAATATTAGGAGCAGTTGTTTTGAGAACTAATAGTGTTATTAAGGGTGATGAATTTACTGTTAATAGAGAGGCGTCGAAAGAAGTTTGTTTTAATTTGTGTTTTATTTTTGAATGTCTGTTGGTTGGGGCATTGGATTTTGATAGTTGATAGATATACGGGTGGTTTTAATTAGTTCAGATTCCCTAGAACTATAACGTGCATGAAGTTGGTGTTTATCGGTGCGTTTTGATGGAAATGGATCATTGATCAAAGCACCTGTATCAGCTCCGTATAGGGAAAAATGTCGTCTTATTGTTTTTTTCTTTTTCATCATTGATAGGCTTCTAGCTTGAGTACTTATTCACTTGATGGCAAGCGATGATGTGGTCGTCGATGGAGCACGCTTGCCTAGTACTTCTAGGCAACTTATTCACTTTTGACTCAAAGAATTCTGTATTCTCTGATCAATCTGGGGGTTGATCAGGGAATACAGAATTAATGTGTTCTTAAAATATTTTGTGCGTACGGGTGGGATGGCCACCATATACCGGTGGTGCATCGCTGTTTATTTAGTCCGATCAATATATTTTTTTTTTTATAAATTTTCATCATGCGCCTAAAAGGAACAGACGTAAGGTTTACAACAGAGAGTCAGTTGATATTAAACCTAGTAGATTAGTATCATAATATAGCAGCAACAATTTACCTACTTTACTCTTCATAGGATAGACTTGCAAATGCTGGCTTACGAATTCTCTCGATATGAAAACCGTTGAATCGATATGAGATTAGCGATTATGAATATTGATGGCGCGACGTGCGGTGTTTGTGAATGGTGCACGTGACTAGAACTCGATCTGTAATCAATACCTGCCGATGTAATTCATGGTGATAATAATTCATAATTGCACACAGGCGTCCAATAATATGATGAGAAAATGGCTGAGAAAGATTAAAGCTTCTTTGAGACAAAATGAAGGTCACATCCGAAACGTGGTCGCTTACAAATGTGCCTCACTGAGTCCAAAGAATCGCCGAACTTGAGTGGCAGTGGGTAGGCCACATTGCTCGCAGAACAGACGGTCGATGGGGGCGAAAGGTTCCGGAATGGCGACCACATATGGCGACCACATACCGGAAGACGCAGCGTTAGAAGGTCTTCCGCAAGATGGACCGTTGACCTGGTGAGTCGCGGGAATCCGATGGATGCAAGACGCACAGGACCGATCATTGTGGGAGGCCTATGTCCAACAGTGGACGTCTTTCGGCTGATGATGGTCATCATCATCAGATGATGATGATGATGAAGCTCACTTCTAGGCAAATGTACTCAAACGTCGACCGCATCTTCACTTGTCATGAGATAGTGGTGAAAGGCGAGACTCATCACCATCTTTCTAGCCTACTAGTTGAGGGTCGGCTTCTAGTCTAACCGGATGCGGCTGGATACCCATGTTTTAAATGGAGTGACTGCCTATCAGACCTCCACAACCCAGTTACTGGGCAACACGATATTCCTTGGATAGACTTGCTGGCGTCTCACTACCTGTAACGACTGTCAAAGATCTGCGAATGACAACCGTCTCTAATGGTTTTTATGTGCTTTCCGAGGCACAAGGTGTCAGTAATATCTAGATAAACTTAGAAAAGTACATATAAATTGAAAAATTTACTTGTAATCGCCCGGTTTCAAACCCGCAACCTCAGACATGAGAGGCAGGTACTAAAAGAGTTGCCGTGGCCCCGGACTCTAAACAGGTGCTTTAGTGAGAGCGGAGTGTATGCCCATTGTCCCCATAATGTGTGTCTCCGTCAAATAGGGACCCAGGTTTACAAAACAAATAAAATTTTAAAGACAATGATACGTGAAATCTTAACTGTCCGTTGTCTCCTTTGCCCTTATGTAGGTAAAGGGGTGAATAGTGGAGTGAAAAGTGAGCAGTGGTGGCCGAATGGTAACGCCTCCATAAGTCGCGGGTTCAAACCCAACCAGGCGCATTACTTTGTGTAATTTATTTCATCACCACTGCTCTCAAAACGGTGAAGGAAAACATCGTGAGGAAACCGGCATGTACTAGAATCAAAAATTCGAAGACATGTGACATTCACAAACCCGCACCAGGCCCGCGTGGTTGATTACGGCCCATTCCCTCTCCTTGAGAGGAGGCCTGATTCCCAGCAGTTGGAACATTAAAAAAGGCTGATTATGCTTATGCTTCCGACAACTGTAATGAAACTTTATGACATACCGTTGTCCGCATGATGGGGACACAGATAATGGGGATAACGGGCATACACGGAGAGCGCGAGGACTCATTCGATGATTTCTAGATTTAAAAAACATTAACAGTACTGTGACAAGGACCACTTCATAAAATATCATCCTTTCGTGATTTCTTGATAAAATCCACACTTTGATTTAAGCACTTGTGAAGTCGTTTTAATACGGGCACCGATTCATCGGTATAAGATTGCCGATTATGAATATTGATGGCGCAACGTGCGGTGTTTGCGTAAAGCGCACGTGCCCGAGCACTCGGCTTGTAATCGATACGTATCGGTATTGTCCGTGAAATATGAGATGTAGGTGTGGTGTTGTTTTATTTAAGTTGTTTTATTTTATTGAGGACTTGTGTGAGAATATATCAGAAGTGTAACTTTTGAGGTCATATCATGATAGACTCTTTTTTTCTATTCTAGATAAGTTCGCGCTTGACCGCTATCTTACCTGATGGAATGCGACGATGCGGACGACGATGGAGCGCGCTTACCTAGAAGTAACCGATCGATAAGCGATCAGGAAACACAGATTCCGGCAAGGATTTTTTTTCCTTAGCTGTAAGCACAATGAATGTGTTCCTTGTTTTACGGACTTAAACCCATCTGTGTTTCTTCAGTAGCTCTTTGGGTTCCAGAACCACGGTTTCTCTTTTGAACCATCTCGCAGCCCGAAAAGTATAACTTAAAGTTTGAGTTACATTATTTACTCATAAAAGTTGATCTGAGTCGAAGTATTTTTTAGACGCCTTTATATACAATGTTAATACAACAGCTGCTTCTACTATACAAACAAAATATTTTAGGCCCTATTTAAAATTATTGATTACGTAATGACCTGTGAGAGATATTGTAAAAAAAAGTAGAAAAAAAAAAGTTGTAAAATTGTCAGATCAAAATCGACGGGAGACGGTGGTAACATGACTCCCGACGATTTTATGAATTAGGCCCTTGAACGCAAGCCCTAGACTGGAAGAGTGATTTGAAATATCGCATTTGCATTCTTCCGTGTAGTTTTAAAGTAATAAATCGATTGATGATCATTTATTACGACATGCATATTGCATATCCTGTTTATAACAAGATGCCGTTTGATCTCACACTGTATTATTAATTGATACCTGTTGTCCTAGAACGCAAAGAGTAACTGAAGGGCACAGGTGTGATTTTAGACAGTGAATGTATGACACGACCTGTCGCTCCACTCTGGAGTAGGAGACGTCATTGGATGATTTCCCAAATTAGAAAAAAAAAACTGCATTATCGATATTTCGCAAACATTGTTTTACTTATAAAATAAACACACTGCTGCTAAAACGTTTGAAAGCGTTAGGTGCCTTTCGAACCTGCTGCTGCAGGCTGCAGATGCAGGTAACACATGCAGGACACGCAGCCGTTGCCTGCATCCGCAGCCGGGAGTGATTCCGAGGCTGGCTGCACGTGCTGTCAGTCGCAAATCTACGATTCAATCCAATATGAGCGCTATCGGCTCCGAGTAGGGGTTATTTCGGACTTGTCTAAGCAAGTTGGTGTGATCCGCATCACTACTGGTCTGCGATTGACTGCGGCTGCAGGTCGCGGCAGAATTCGCAGCCGAAGCTCAGCAGCACGTGCGGCTACTGGCAAAGCCGCTGACAGCCGCTAGTAATATTATAAAGGTGAAAGAAAAAAAACCAGGCAAGTGCGCGTTTGAGGGTTCCGTACAACTTACCTATGAAATTTCTACAACTCAATTCCCAAATTGATTTACGAAGGTTTCCGAATCGAAAAATATTTTTTACTACTACAAATTTAGAGTTTTCAGATTTTTTCCTATACTTGTGCTATGAGACCTTGCTTCATCATAAATAAAATAAAATAATAAATAAAATAGCTTTATTTCATATCATATTGGCTTAAATTGCATGTCGAGGAGTCTCCATTTAGGCATATAAATGCCTGTAGTTGAAGGCTCTGCTCTTCCCTTACATTATAAATATTGAACTAGGCCTGCCTAGTTCAATATTACACAGTACAGTACAGTATTACAGTACAGGAAGTACCCTGTGAATTTTGGTTCCCTTGATAGTGTCGAAATAACATTTTTTTTGCGACATATACGGCCGTATCTTTATTTTTTGTTGACTCAGAAGGTTTTTGTTTATTTTTTCACAGCTTCAAGGGACCGCAGACTTGAGTATATGGGTTAAATTTCAACTCGATATCTCTACGCGCTCCCGACATAAAAGGCCTTGACAGACAGACAGACGGACAACAAAGTGAGAGGTCCGTTTTTTTACCTTTTGAGGTACGGAACCCTAAAAAAGTGCTATTCCAGAACACAGGAAACATACACACACTCCCAAACTTTCACTTCAATAAAAATATTGTGATTCCCACCTCCAAAAAACAAAAAAGAAAAAACAAAAAGGGTCAAAAATGACATACGATAGTTTATCACACACCATCACACTGAACACCGTTTTATAAATCGATGTGAGAGCATCACGCACATACAAATAAGAAGCAAAGGATCGAGCCTACCGCACGGTACGTGCCCTGAATCTGTATGTTGAGGCTATGATGTACGCAGATTTGATGGAAAGATACCTTTGTAGGCCCCTATGTCATAGATTTGAGGCTTGTACAAATATTATCTGAACTGAAGTTCAAGGTAGATGAAGTGGGAAGAGGGTGTTCCACACTTTAGTCTAGGGTTTGGCTTGTAAAAAGGAAAATGAGTGGGCATGTAATAAATAAAGTAAATATGTATCTCTTGTAAATATTAGATAGTAACTAGATATAAATTTCTACTTCAAACAAACGAAAGTGTTTTATATATTAAGGTGACCCGTTTATATGTAATAAGTGATAAAGGTAATAGTAGTATAGGTAATAATCATTTATAAACGTGCAATGTTATTTTCTAAATTTGTAGGTAATAAACATTCATGAATGAAGAAACACCAAACTTTCTAGATTATTATTTTTTGTTTTACTAGCACTTCTTAGTTTTCTCTATCTCTCTCATTAATGTGTGTACTTAAATTTGTTCAGTAGGCGTAATAATATTTTATTCAAATAATATTTGTATGCCACTTTGTGGTAGAACACAGAGACACTAATACATTTGTAACAACTAAATAGTACCTGTGTACACAAATAAACTTTTTGTATTTTGTATTTTTGTATTGTATTTTGGCTTTCAAACTTAGCATATGTAGCATTTTTAGGGTTCCGTGCCTTAGTCGGGGACAAGCCATAGTTGTTCCAGATCTGGATGTCTTGTGTTTGTGAGTTTACATCTTTGTGAGGCAAACGTAATAAAACTTATAATAAAGCAGAAGTAATACCTAGTCTGAGGACATTTTTTTAATTTTTTTTTTCAGATTTTTCTAGTGTTTATCTCTATTCTAATTCCTACGAATATTAAACTGTCTGTATGATACATCGACCTGGGTTAGAATATGAGAAATTTTTTTCTTAGTAAGTATATACATTTAAAGGGGCAAAACCGCACGCTTAAGCCAGTACAAAAACTATATTGCTCAAACAAAATAATTTAAGCAGACTTACAATACACTACTACAAAAAAATAACCTACGTACACCAATTTCCATCACATGACAGAGTAATAATTTCCAAAGCAATCTCCCCCTTCAACATTGTATTACATTTGATCGCTCCAGATTAATCTCAGTATTCCTCATTCCTCCTCTACTCAAGTCCTTATTTCACTCACAATAACATTAAATTCACCTCAGACTAAATAAACAGACATTCAGACAGTATCAGTGTTTTTTAGACCGCAATAATACGCTTATGGTCCCTTAGTACAGTTCGCAACAGAATTTTATCTATACTAATATTATAAAGAGGTAAACTTTGTTTGTTTGTTTATAATGAATAGGCTCAAAAACTACTGGACCGATTTTAAAAATTCTTTCACCATTCGAAAGCTACATTATCCACGAGTAACATAGGCTATATTTTATTTTGGGTTCCGTAAGATATTTGAGTTTTTCGGACACAAGGTGTAAAAAGTCAATCAGAAAAGTTACTTATTTTGCGTACGCTGCCTAAACTATAAAAGATAGAACCATAAAATGTTCTAATTAATTGTAGATCTTATAAATATCTACTAAAGTGTGTTAGGAGAAACCTACTATCACGCGGGCGAAGCCGCTGGCAGAAGCTAGTACAGGATATAATTAGACTCGTTAAACTAATATTATACACTAGCTTTTGCCCGCGACTTCATCCGCGTAGAAATCAAAAATGGTTTTATTAGGTTTTTTGAGATACGAAAATATGAAATATTATTTATTATCTTCGTCGAGTGTGAATTGTATGGCGAGCGATATTGTATCTTAAGATAAAATATTACAGTATCTTAGCCGTGTGCAGCGCCCCTTAGTGAACTCCACTGCGGGTCACGTAACCTACGACAAACTTATTATTTGCGGTTGGTACAGTAATCGGGTCTAGGGATCGAACCGCAAAATTAAGTTTGTTTTTTTATTGTATATACTTTTCTGGGATAAAAAGTACCCAGTGTGGTGCCCAGGATATTAAAGAATAATTATACCACGTTTCATCGTAATCGAACCGGTAGTTTTTGCGTGATGCCTGAACAAACAGACAGGCAGACAAAAATTTATTTAATCACATTTTTGGGTTCGGTGTCGGTCTAGTAACTCCTCCTGCCATTTATTTTTTTGATATTTTCATTGTTCACAATTTTCAATTCTACAGATTTATTATAAGTATAGATTTCTGCAGGAGAACCAATGTTGACGACACAGTCCGAAGAATCGGCAAACTGCCATTTAACAGTGGGCAGTGCACATTGCTCGCAGAACTGATGGTCGATGGGGCCTAAAGGTTCTGGAGTGACGACCACGCACCAGAAGACGCAGCGTTGGAAGGCCTACTACAAGATGGAGCGATGACCTGGTGAGAGTCATGGAAGTCTGGTAGATGCGAGACGCACAGGACTGTTCATTGTGGCGACAATTGGAGAGGTCCTATGTACAACAGTGGACGTCTTTCAGCTGTAATGATTATTTAGCAAGTGGAAAAAAAAAATAACTATAAGCTGTATGTAGCCTTTAGAAAAAACTTCGAGAGTATTCAATACACACACAAGCATTTTTTAACTAAATTTGAATAATTCTAAGAGATAATTCTTACAGCGCATAAAATATGCAATTACGTGGTTCCAAACATTTTCTACTTTTGTCGCTGTCTGTACATCGCCAAACGAATTTGTTTTCCCTCTGAGGTCTTTATATAGGACCAGATGTTTGTTCTCACGTTTTTTGATTGACATTGGATATATTTGAGTTCGGTTCAATTGTTGTATGATAGAAGAGGAAAATTGGAAAATATTCGGGGATTTTATTGTAGTAAGCTGGCTATAGAAATGTCGTGTTAGGATATTGTAGTGCCAGACTCAGGAAAATACGTAATTTTAGTACATTTTCTTTGTTTTTCTGCAATTTTACAAAGTAAGTAATGCTGAGTTGCAAAGGACCAATACACTTTGCGATATAAGGAAAAGGACCAGCCTAAAGTCTTTGACAATAGAAAACAATTGACACCGACACTATCCCTCCCTTATCCCAAAACGAAAGACGCAAAATAAGCATCGAGAAAAGTACCTTTTAGTCAACAAAGAACCTCATAACCAATAAATAGATGGACGGTACGGTCCAAAAAATCCAATTTCAATTCGGGTATCGAACAAATTGGGTCAAATCCATAACGGACTTTGGACCGTAAATCCCGAAGTTCGTATTCCCGAAAAGTTACGGTCGGACGGCCAATCGGACGAGCGCTTATCGCCATCCAATGACACCGGCCGATTACCGAGCCGTACCGTAAATTCGAAATTGGAACTCAACTTCGTTAATTACCGAAGTGAGCTTCGATAGGCATCGCTCGACGGATTCTCCCGATTCTAATTTTCGATATTAAATTATCGAAATGCGAATTATGTATTTTTTTTTTGTATGAATTTGCGAATTGTTTGCGAGTTTTATAGGGATCAACTGGAAAATTTTGCGTGGAAGGCATGAATTGGCATTTATTTACGGAAAGGTTTTTCCTTGTCTGGATAATGAACGCGGAATATGGTTGCCGTCTGTTATCTTGCGCGTTTAGACGGTCAAGGATTTAGCTCGTCGTACCTAAGGGACCGTTCCTAGAGGGTCTTATTATTACTGGGGTAGTTAATTTGTCACATAGTAGTAAATTTGTGTAAAGACAATATTAGAAAAATAAAAGAAAAATTGTGACACTATCTAAAACATTTAAGCTAAAGGCAAACTGAGCCCACAGTCATATGCCACGTACGCTATGCATTACGCCATCTAGTCTCTTAAATTGGTTTGAAAATAGACGACTTACGCAGGACGATTATGTCAGCGCTGTGTATGCCAAAAATATGTTTCTTCTTGAGCTTTATTAACAGAGTTTTTTGGCCATCCCTAAAACCTTTATTTCAATTAAAAATTGCCACGTTACCCAAAGCACCTTTGTAATACACTTATATAACGCTAAGTACCGCCAATGTGACTCGATATAATTTGGCAATAAAATCGATTCTAGTTCTCGATACAAACGGCTCATTAAATCGAACAGTGCTATAACATCGGTTATCGATATGGCATCGAAACGTAAACGCCAAATTGGTATGGCTTCATCAATTTACACGGCGGTGTACAGGGTCGGAATTAGGGTGCCTGAATCAATCTGTCTAGACTTTTTCCTAGTTATTTTAGAGTGTCGTGAGATGAACCGGATTTAGATGGATACCAGTGTTTTACATTAAGCGACTGGCTATCTGACTTCCAAAAACCAGGGCAAAACTGTACTAAGGTAAACACCTTACCTTGTATATTTTTAATAGTAGACGCTGTGTAAATGTAAAATTTGTGTTATCAAAATGCAAAATTATGAGGAAAATGAGTCGGTACATACCACGCAATGAAATAGTGTAAATAAATAAAATAAACTCGATTATATAAAGATTGAAGATATAGGTAAAAAGGTAGACGAATTCAAATTTTCCTTCTTTTTGACATAACGATACTATTCGATTTGTCGAAAAGTTTCACACTAAGTAGGAAGTAAACGAGAATGAATCAGATTTACTTCCTATGGATTCTTCCTTTATTTTTATATTTATTTCCTTGCCATATGTTCGGTTGAATATGATTATATTAGTGCTCAAAAGAAAGATACAAAACACATCCACATACCAATTAAAACTTAAACTACAAGCCACCAAGCCCGTCCCTGCCAAAAATCACGAAAGTTGCCAGTTATTACCGAATCTCGGCGCTAACGAACCTAATATACAGAATATTCCAGATATATCCGTCGAATTGTTTGCAAAAGGCAATATTTTAATTGGTATTCTGTTTAATTATCAACTATGGTGTCCGCAATCTCGTTAGTGGTTGTTTGCTGTTCAACGAATTATCGTCGGCTTTGTGCACTTGCAAATGTGGTTTTGGTTTGAAGTTTTTCTCTGGTCTGCAATTCGTGTCTGCTCTCTCTCATTTGTAATAAGTATTTTGGTGGGTTGTAATATGCGAATTATTGTGACTAGAGCAGAAAATTTGGTTTTTCGACTCTGTGATGAGTTTTGGCGATTAAGTCTGAAGAAGATATAGCTATTTTTTTTTTTTTGATAGGCTTGTCTTTGACCACTATCTCACCTGATGGTAAGCGATGATGTGGCCGACGATGGAGCACGCTTGCCTAGAAGTAACCTATTCACTCTTGACTTAAAGACCCCTAGGTTGTAGCTATCAGGAAACACAGACTCCGGCAAGGAATTCCACTCTTTGGCTGTACGCCAGGGGAGGAGTGTCCACCATGTACCGATGGCGCAACGCCGCCGTATTTAGAGGAAAGAAAGAAAAAAATACGCTTATTTAGCAGACAATGAAGAAACAATTGTGTTGAAAAAAAAATGTGTTTCATGACTGGGCCACACTGGTATAGAATACTACGTAGCAGTTGCCTTACGCTGGTTTCATAATTCAGAACTAGTTGAGTCCTCTGTTATCAGCAATATGGCCGGTAATGGCAAATCGTAGTTTCTCTTCATCGTCGTGCGGTCTACCATCTGTAATTTAACCTTGCCTGCTACTATCAGAGCCGTAGCGTGGACTAATTTAGGCGTGGGTGAAGGCACATCAGCGAGGCTATCTTCTTTCATAAATTCGAAAACGAGACAGCGACTGTTGCAACCCAGTGTTCGATCACGTCGTCGCTTACCGTTAGGTCAAATAGTGGTCAAACGCGAGCCTACCAATTGTAAAAAACCCTCGTTCTTAAAGAGCCCTCGTTTGTGCGAGGCCTCTTTGAATGAGAGGCCGTGGACGAGGGCCCAATTCGCCCACGCCTATCTACTCTACTGGCAAATAAAAATCAGTTGTGATCAGAGGTCCTAATCCATTTTACGACTTAAATTGAATTGTTAAAGGAAGAGAGCTATATAGTGCGTACAACTTCATCCCTGTTTCTCTCTCGCACGACTGACTTCAATACGTTATGTACGTTAAGGCCCTTGATCATGCTTTAAGTAACAGCTCTTCCAAGGTTCTGCTAACCTGGTAATCTCACGCTGCGCGGCATGGAGCTTGGCAGCGAGCCTGGCCGCATCTGCCTCAGCGACACGCGCCCGCGCCTCCCAGTCGCCGCGCACGCGTCTCTCGCGCTCCGCATCGCTGCGGGCAGCACCCTCACGCTGTGGACAAGGAAAATAAAGAATTAATATTAAAGACAAAAGGCAGTACATATTGAAATTCCACTGGATGTGAGGAGCACAGGATGAGATGAAACCTTTGTCTAGCTTTGATGACGGTGACAAAGATCGTTTAATGTGCTGATGCCAAAGTTGAGGGAGCATTCAAAGTGAGAGAACTGGTGGTGTTTATGCACACAGACAACGCCGAAGATGTTGTAAGATTCCACAAAAAAAAAAACAAAGGACTGGAACAATTTGCCTGCTGCGGCCTTCCATTTCAATTATAATATAATTAAGATGTCTTCAAGACTACTAGGTTATAACACGACAACAACCATCATGTGTCCCAACTGATGTAAAGCATTTTTTTTTAAGGTGGCGTATCATGTAATGTCTTCTCGCGCTCTAGGGCGGTGCGCGTGGGCATGTCAGACTTTTACTGACTAAAACCACACCTATGCTCTTTCAGTTGCCCTTTGCGCTCTAGGAGGGACCACGGGTAACTGGTGTTAAAGCATTTGCAAGTTACATCGGGAGCATTTGAAGAACTGTATTTCAATGGCAATTGCTCACAACTGCACATGATCTACTAGACATTGACCATTATAATAAAAGATATTTTCCAATTAACGCCCGCGTTTGTGAACACGCAACCGCAAGCGCACGCAACCTCTTACCATTTATGTACAATTTAGATCACTTAGAAGGTACATGTTTATAGGTTTATCAGCTCTCTTTAAGTCCCTACTATGTAAATAGAATGCAAATGTTTGACGGAAAAGTTGGTTGAGTGATTGGCTTATGCGCTGAGTATCGCAGGTTTTCGTATCCCTCAATAATAATTATTTGTACTGCCTACAGATATTCCATTTCTGGGTGACTACTCAAGATTATAGATAGATAGATTAGATTATCTTTAGATGATTGTGAACGTACCCGCAATACAGGAAAAAATATGTCACCTTCAGGATGAAAATATAGGTTACTATTTCTTAGTAAATTCCGTATCCGTCTCCTATATGATCTAAATCTATAAATTAAATGTCAACTGGCCATTTTCACCAAAATTAAAAACTTTTGCTTGATATATTCTCGTCTCAAACTTAACTCAATCATTACAAGATATTTAGAAGCATAACAATCTCATACGATTTATCTTCAAAACTAAGAAACTAAAGTGTCGAAGAGCCATCAAGCGAGATGTTAATTTATCTCGCGCACAGCCTCACAGAACCCGTCACTACTCTCTTGAAACAATTTCAATTTCCTCTGAAGAGAAAATTTTATAATATTCAATGTGAAACTTGGACAACTATTGCAGATGATTTATAGGTAGAAAGAGGCGGAGTTTTTGAAGATATGAACTTGAGTTTCAAAGCAGTGTTTGTGCAAAGACAGATATGATTTTCTCTCGTGTATTTCAAGCATTACTTCTAGGCAAGCGAGCTCCATCGTCGGCCACATCATTACTTACTAGGTGAGATAATGCTCAAACGCGAGCCTATCCATAATAAGAAAAGATAATAATTCAAACAATTCAAGATGGAAGCTACACAGTTCAAAAGTGTATGATTAGGTAGGCTGATCATATAATTTTAAGAGCACCGAGAACAAATTACAAATACAAAAAGTTTATTTGTGTACACAGGTACAATTTAGTTATTACAAATGTATTAGTGTCTCTGTGTTCTACCACAAAGTGGCATACAAATATTATTTAAATAAAATATGTATTATTACGCCTACTGAACAAATTTAAGTACACACATTAATAAGAGAGATAGAGAAAACTAATAAGTGTTAATTAAACAAAAAATAATAATCTAGAAAGTTTGGTGTTTCTTTCTTCATGAATGTTTTTTTATTTTATTTTATTTACGGTAGAAGGACTATCGTATATGAGGGAGCTAAACTATATACCTATTAGTTCAGTTAAACCTAAAGACATAAATGAATCCAAATCTCTTCCAACTTTTAAAAGGCTAATAAATAACCATGTTTAAAAAAGTTACAAAAAGTTCAAGTTTTCAAAGTACTATTCTTCTATTAAACAAATGTTACTACTTCGTTAATTTTACCGTGCCATGTTAATTTTAAGCTGTGATTTTATTTAATTGAAAAACAGTGTTTGCTTTAACGAAACGTCCAAATCTTCGTTGCTTGAGTGCTCTAGTAACAAACTTCTAACCGATTTCAATGTAAATACTGGTATTTGAACATTCAGGCATCAGTGGCTTATAGGACGGAAATCAGACAGAACATTTGTCCTCCACTGGTCGTTGCTTCACACCCAAACTGGTATTTTAGGTGGACTGACAATATTCCAGATTCTGTCTATTCTGCTAACTTCTAACTATTTTAATGTGTTAAAACTTATATCTAAAAAAGAAACCTGTGATCCTAAAACACAAAGGGTAACGAAGGACACAGGTGTGGTTTTAGTCAGTAAAGTCTGACACGAATATAGCGAGAGAAATCATTACATGATTAACCCACTAGGAAAAAATGTCCTACTAATGTTATTAATTTGAAAGTCTGGATTTTTGATTAGGATGATTGTTAATTAATCAGGTCTCTCGAAATCATAATCAGCCTTATAATATTGAGCCTGGAGTACGGCTGTCCCATAGGCTAAACGAACTTCGATGGAGACAGGTGGAAGATGAACTAGATTAGATGAAACGTCTGATAAAGGCCTAAAAATGGCTGTCGGAAACTTGAAGGCTTAATAATAATAATAATAATTTATTAAACAAACACAGTTATTTAAACATTAATTGCATTAATATGACGCATTAAAACATCAATGACCATTTATAAATAGCAATGGGTCCCAAACTAGCCGCAGCCTGTATCTTGGTGACCCGACCATTTCACCAAGTTTATAATAATTATGTGGGTTGCTAGCGCTACGTGACAATTTAAAATAGATGAAGACAATAAAATACATAAAATAAATAAAAGCAGTTCAGTAAGAATAATAATACATGGAAGAGAATAATATTAAAAACAGTTATAGAAGGTGAGTAGGTGTAAAGTGTGAGTGAAACTGTGTGTTTAATCCGGGTGTGTGTGGGTATTAACCTGGACAAAGAAGCAAGCTTTCAGTTAATAATGTGCTTTCTGAGGCACGGTGAAGTCTTGGTCTTCATATAAAATAAAAAATAAAATAGCCTTTTTATTCTACTACCACATCTTAATTATACATTACATCATGAAAAATTTATAATCCAAAACAATAATCCATAATAATCATAACATTAAATTAAATAATAATAATTTTAGGTAGTAGTCACCTCTTTGACGTAGGCCTCCCAGTGTTATCCACAGTTCCCTATCTTTTCTCATCCAATCCGGTCTAACTTTTTTTGTAAATATGTCTCTCCATCTACTTCTTTGTCGTCCTTTATTTCTTATTTCCTCTCTTGGTAGCCATTCTGTTACTTTTTTGTCCATCTATCGTTTTCCATTCTACATACATGACCAGCCCAGTTCCATTTCAGCAACCGAATCCTCTCTCTTATATCTTGAATTTTCGTTATTGCTCTAATTTTTTTATTACCTATTTTATCCGTCAGTTTGACAGATAACATGCTTCTTTCCATTTTTCTCTGACAGACTGCTAGTTTTTCTTTCTTTTTTAGAGACCAAGTTAGTTAAAATCAAGAAAAAGATTTATGAAGTAGTGATTCTTCCAAGTATAACCTATGGAGGTCTTCATATAGTACACTATTAACTCTATCAACTACACCCATAAAAACTCTTTTATCAAACAACAACTTTAAACAAAGACATCTTTAGAACAAAAACAATTTATTCTCAGCTTCGACGTATCGGAAACGACGTTCGAGGATCGGATAAAAATCCAATTTGGATTCGCTGTCCGGCGATGACGTCACATGGTACGACATGACGTATCGTATCCGTCTCGGGCACGTGACGACAGATAGCGTTTGATATTGAAAATTGGAGTTTATTTGTTTCAAAGGGTCAATTTTACGGTTGAAAATTTTTGGGTAGGAAGAACAAAGAAAATATTCGTGTGAGGTAATAATCAATTGTGTAGTTTTTTAATACAAATGTACATACTACAAATGACTCGACAGTTTGTCGAGGTTTAGAATTTCGAAATTTAGGTTTTTAAATTTTACTAACATAGTTATAAGTTTGTACTAACAAAATATGGACTTGTGTCATTACTAGGTCTGAAATAAATATTTTCAATTTCAATTTCAATTTAGGAGGCAAGCATTTTTATTTCACTGACATTGCAATTTTAATTTATTGAACATTTTATTAGTCTATTTTATTTTATTGTTTTCGTATATTATTTATATTTCAGGATGAACTAACTTAGATATAAGAATTAGTAGCAAACGTATATATAAGAATTACTAACTGATATTGTGGACCAAATGTTGTCTCATTAATAAATTATTATAATTATTATTAATCCTGAGTAGGTATGTGTTAGATTAAACTTGAAACTGGTATATAACTTCCAGAAAGTTTTGTTATTAAGTTTATATTAGGCATAAAATAACTACGCAGAGAGTTACGATATACCACAGATAATATATACTTAAGAGTAAGTATTACTAAATGCGGCATATGACTCAAAAGACAAACTTCATTAAAACTATAATCAAGGTATATTAAACAAAGTCTAACGAGTAATGGGAAGTATATACATAAGCAGTTTACCACTAACGGAGGTTCAAAGTTACCTGTACTTAGTTTAGCGTAGATCTTATCTTGAACGTGGTTCAAGTTATGGGCTTAAGCTAAGTTGTGATCTTAGCAGCGAAGGATTAAACATTACTGGCCTGTTGGTCTAGTGCTTGGGTCGTGGGTTCGTTTCCCACCCAAGACAAATGTTTGTGTGAAGAGCACGATCATTTTATTTATTTATTTATTAAATGCTTTATGCACACAAAAGTGCCTTTGTGGATTTATTGCCTTAGGCATTTTCTTCCAGTCAACTTTTGTGTGATGCAGAGAAAAATAGTGGTAGGTGCAATAAATAAAAGAGAGAATACGAATACGAGAACAGCCCCCCTAGCCAAGTTACAATCGTATCGTTCGCGCCGAACGCCTCGATTAGGCCACGCCTCCGATTCCTTTGTTCTAACGTCATCTCAACGCTCAGGCACGTGGTGGGATGGACCTATACACCCTATTAAGCTCCATCCCTTTAACAGTTCAGTTTAGGTCGTCAAATGGATCGCATTAATAGCTCATGATAGGGTTTCATGTTAAAAAAATATACCTAGGTATTACTTACAGAACTATTCTCAAACACCATTACACTAACGTCCAAAAACAAGGTCCATTGTTTTCCTACCTTGAACCACCGCCAAACTCCATACTAACTTAAACTTTGATGAAGTTTTAATTGAAAATTAGTCTTGGCCGTATCTTGCTGGCTCCAGTTCATTTGGGCCCAACAAACCGGCCCAACTTTCTTTAATGGCCACAAAAATCTGTGCTTATAGATAAGATACTTATTCAAAATCTTACAAAGACCAAAGTACCAAGAAAGTTGGGTCGCAGTCAGTTTTGTCTTTGAGAAGGAGAAGTAGACTGGCCTTTGGAAATTGAGTTGGTCTTCAAGTTGATGTTGTGATGTTATGATTGTATCTGTCAGATGGGTTTGATAATAATATCTTTTTTATTTAAATCATTTTTGTGTCGTGGGTGCGTTCACCATTATGTAAACTTACATACTCTACTGGCCTGTTAGTCTATTGGTTAGTGGCCCTGACTGCTATACCGGAGGTCGTGGGTACGATTCCCACCCAGGACAAATGTTTGTGTGATGAGCACGATCATTTGTTCTGTGTCCGGGTCTAATTTATCTATAATATATACGTATTTAGAAATATATAAGTTTGTTTATTAGTTCTCTAGTACTCATAACACAAGCTGGTCATGTGAAGAGGAGGGATGAAACGCATGTTACTAAAAGAGTTATGAGTTTACATGAGGATGGATGGAGAGGAAGAGGGAGACCAAAGAAAAGATGGATGGATTGTGTGAAGAGTGATATGAAAGAAAAGGAAGTTAGTGATAGCATGACGAGTAACAGGGCAGAGTGGAAGAAAAAAACGTGTTGCGCCGACCCCAAATAATACGCTATGTTCACAAACACAAGCTATGTTTAGCTTGGGTCTAGACGGCGTTGTGTGATAGTTGTGGAATATTATATTATGTGTTTATTATCTTCCACGCAAGATACCCAGATCCTGAATCTGAATCTGTGGGCAATACAAATTGCTTGAAGTATTCATCATCATCATCATCATTTCAGCCGATAGACGTCCGCTGCTGGACATAGGCCTCCTCCAAATAAAGCTTGAAGTATTACATAAATATAAAAGTACAATACAGTGACGATTAGGCTTTAAGATCTTTACTAGTAAATGACGCATTTTCCTCCCACTTCTGGGACTCGAGGAGAGGGAATGGGCTGATACACCTCTTGTGCCCAGTGCCGGCTGGTGGATGCCACATATATTCGATTTTTAAGTTCTATGAGATATCGGTTTTTTCACGACGTTTTCCATATCTCTTTCCAAGATTATAATACCTTAAAAAAATATCAGAAAATGACCGCACAGTAAATACAATTGGTTCAAACCTCCGGATACAAAGAAAAACAAACATAAAACATGTTCATATCAACATTAAGTGGCGGTTAATACATCTAATTCTATTCCGATACAAATACTTGAAAAGCCAAAATAGATGAGAAAGGGAGAGGATGTCTCTACGTCTATATTTAAGTTCACACTCTTTTTGAGTTTTAGGTGAATAGAATTTCAAACGACACCAATTTAAGATGGATGCTGAATGAAAAGGCGTTCCTCATTCGCTTGGGTAAATTTGGTAATTTTATTTTTGTGGGAATTGATGATAAATGGCATGAGTTAATGGCTGTTAAAAGTTAAAATAGTCAGCTTAACGGAAACTGTCAAATAACATACGCAGCACTAGCTTATGTTAGCGGCTTCACCTGTGTGAGTCGACAATTATCACACTCCCGATATAAAAAGTATCCTATGTTCGATTCCTGGGCACAGTCCGTGTGCCAATTTTCATATCAATCCATTCGACTGTTTGAGCATAAAAGAGTAATATTGGTATACACACACATACACACAACTGTCGCCTTTATAAGCAACCTGAATGCAGCAAACTTAGATGTCCTGAACAAAACAGTAAAAAGAATGAAAGAAAATACATTGATTGAGACTCGCACAAGACAAACAAAAATCTAAATCAAATCAAATCAAAATAGCATTTATTCCAAATAAACCATTTACAGGCACTTTTGAAACGTCAAGAAGTTTCTATCGTTGTATTGTATCTATCGAATAACTTAAAATAAACATACGACAATAACAACTTTGAAAGAAAAAAAAGGCCTGTGCAACGCCAAAAAGGCTCCTATCTCAGCATTAGCAGCGATATTAAAAAAAAAAACAAGTATAATTCTCTCTCAGTAATCGAAATTTGAAAAATACTTGGCATGAAAAAGAACAACAAATTAATAAGATTTTTAAACCATCCTAAACAGCATAAAATATTTCTTCACGCTCAAAACACGTTGCTAAACACCCACCACGCGCCATAACTTTCCGGTCTCATTTACAGCCAAAAATAAACACTAAAACATATTAAAAATGGCCCTCTATTAGCAAAGAAAACCACAAATTAGTATGGCAACCCAACCGTGCAAAGTACGCAAGTCTTTTGAAAGACAAAAAATAGAAGAGGTGTGGAAAAGGAAACGCGTTCGGTTATTTTCGTCTATTTCCGTTAATGTTCGGCTCACTAGCTAACGGAGTTTCAACATAAATATATTTTTATAGTTGAAGACGCTTTGGAAATGTTGTCGAGACGATTACGGGAAAGTGAATGTGACCAAATTGTGTATTTTTGAGGAAATATTTACTAAATTTTATAATGAATGCTGGTGTAAGTAGATACGATTAAATAAACAAAGGATTTATTATTTCTTAACAACTATGAATAGTTGGGTTTCGAATTTCCAAAAAGATAATATAATTACTCAGCCTGCTAAAGGTAAGTTTAAACCATAAACTTTGGAAGCGAACGCTCAATAATAGAGTAACATAAACTTTCCTCATTTAAAATTCAATGCAGCAGAGAGAAGCAACGAAGCAACTCATACTTTATGTATCATTTCATTCCCTTAAACTTCTAAGAAAACTACTATTTCCCACTATTTCTCCCTTACCACGCAATAACTGTCAAAACAAGCCACTATTCCACACTTGTCAACTTGTCAGCTGTGAAGTTGACAGCTGTCACTTTGACAGCTCCGTGACGTTAGCGGTAGGGACATGGCCCGCCCTTGAGCCAACTTTTGGTAAAATGTTTGTACTTTGTAACACTTTGGTAAGTGGTAAAGCAAACACAAATGTTTAATTTGTAACCGTATGGTTAGGTTTCTGGTGATTAATTGGAGGGAAAAGTTTTATTGTGTTTGGGACACAAGTTAAGTGATGGAGTTTCATAAGTTTGTTAGTTTGGTATATTTTAAGGATAGGCTGAAGTTTCAGACAGTGATTTTGTGTATAAAGTATTATCTGATACTAGTGTCCTGCCCTGGCTTCGCATGAATACAAAATTTATACATAAAATTTCCCCATAAAATGTACGGCCTTTTCTATCTACACTATATTATAAACAGAAAAGATTTATGTTTTTGTAATGAATAAACTCAAGAACTACTGGATCGATTTTCAAAATTCTTTCACCAGTAAAATACTACTTTATCACTGCGTGACATACGTTATTTTTTTCTATTTTCACACCGGCGGAGCCGCTGATAAAAGCTAGTTAGAAATAACAAAATCCGTTGCATGGTTTAAGCGGAGTTATTAAACAAGCAGACAGATGCAGAAAGTGAATTTGTTTTATGTAAAGGAAGAAATCGAATTACTCGAAAGACTAGGGCCAAAAATTTATGAAATATGAATTCTAATTCCTCTTAAGCTAACGTGTTATTTTCCATTTCATCATTTCAACCGAAAGACGTCCACTGTTGAACATAGGCTTCACCCAAGTGTCGCCACAACGACCAGTCCTGTACATCTCGCATCCATCGGATTCCCGCGACCCTGACTAGGTCATTGGTCCGCTTTGTGGGAACCTTCCAATGCTGCGTCTTCCGTTGCGCGTGGACGCCACTCTAGAACCTTTTGACTCCATCGAACATCTGTTCTGCGAGTAATGTATCCTGCCCACTGCCACTAAGTTTAGTGATTTATTGTCACTATATTTCAATTTTAAAATTTGATAAACGTAGTTATTTTAATATGATGATCTCGTTAATATTAGCTCACATTATGATTTTGCTATTAAACTCTTCACGCCTCGTAAAGCCAACTAATGAAACTGCAGAAAACGGATCACACATCTCCATTTGACCGGAAACCAGTCATTTAGAGCTCATCGACGATTAATTAGGACCAGTGCGTCTGGCCAAAATTGGGTGTACACACTGTACAATGACGCGAATTAGGAAGATACATTACTCATTGCTTATACACACGACTCATTGCTTAAAACTTGATATATTATATACTAATTTCTACTAGCGGCTTCACCCGCTTGAAAGTAAAAAAAACATATGCCTATGCTACCTATTAAATGATAAAGTAAATGGTGAAAGAATTTATAAAATCAGTCCAGTAGTTTTTGAGTTTATTTATTATAAATAAAAATCCAGATATAAAAATCTTTCTTCTTTATAGTGTTAGTAAAGATATAGATTGGTATAGATCGGTAAAGATTGGTAAAGATTGGTATAGATTGGTATAGATTAGAATAGTTTGGGATAGATTGGTATAGATAAAAAAAGAGCTCAATTTATGTTATCTATCAAGATTATAAAAATAGAAACGATAATGAACGATCAAGATTATAATAAAATTAAAAGCCTGTTAATATTATCAATGGACTATACTAAAATTCTGAACAAAATGAAATTAAAAATTAATAGTAATTTAACTACACATCTACGATGTCTTTTTCATCATTGTTACACTCGTGCCTAACCGCTATCCCATCTGATGTTAAGCGATAATTTGGTTGACGATGGCGCACGCTTACCTAGAAGGTATACGTTATAGCTATAAGGAAACACAGACTCCGGCAGAGATTTGCACACCTTAGCTGTAAAACTATAAAAGATAACGGGAACATTTTCATCATTTCACCATTTCCTGAAGCTTTTATAACACAAAACAAACACAGCACAACTGCAGAACAATACCCCTCACAATGTATAATTCATAACAAATTCAATTTCAAAGTATAACACTTAACTTTCACATTATATTCAGGAACACATTATATTCCTGGCCACGTACTAAGAACGTATGACGTTCCCACGTACGTGGCTAGGAGACCTTCCAGTGTGCAACTATTGTAACGACCAGCCAATGCACTTTCTTGCAGAAATGGGAAAATAAGTGGAAAGCTGTGCTCATGCTGTAAGGCATTATAGGAGTAGTTAGTTAAAACAAAGTTTTTATGATGTGTACATTTTTATTTAAAAAAACCGGGCAAGTGCAAACTTACCTATGAAAACAGTTCAATTTCCGAATCGAGTCTCAAAGATTTTTACGTATCGCAAAATAGTTTTTTTTTCGTGACGTAACAACAAATTTACAGTTTTCAGATTTATTCCTATTCCCTCTCCTAGAGAGGAGGCCTGAGTCCCAACAGTGGGAACATTGAAAGGCTGATTATGCTAGATTTATTCCTATATATATACTATAAGACCTTGCTTTATACCAAATTTCAGGATTCTAGGATAACAGGAAGTCCTTTATGAATTTTGATTCCCTTGAGAGTGTCGAAATGTACTTTTTTGCAGCATAAATGGCCGTATCTTTTTTTTCGTTAACTTACAAGTTTGATTTTTTCACAATTTCAGAACATATTTCGGTCAACAGGACCTTTATCAAATTAACAAACAGTTATGATATAATGAACAATTATACGGCCATGAGTGAACAGCGACAGTTCGTTGCATTGTTCTTATGTGTATACGGGTGTTCACAAAATCTAGAAACTGATTCAGTCGAAATTATGTATATCGATACAATCTTTCTGATAAAATACCTAACAATAGATAACTAAATATTCAATAGATATTAGCAGTACTCGGCTAGACATTAGACCAAATTGGTTGCAACTTTGTATCAGCATGGCATTTAGTATTTAACGTCAATTTAAAACGCCAAATAACTAACTTGACCTGTTTTTTAGACAATGTACCAATGGGATACTATAAATAAATAGGAAATTATGGTCTGATTGACCTAGCATTCCTTATTAGAAATAATAGAGCATAATTACATAAGAATTACTTTAGAATAGTGGGTGGAACCATTCAAGCATTGTGATCATGGATCCTTTTGGGAAGATTGATGTTATAAAGAGTCCCATACTTGAGGCCATATAATGATTAGCCAGTAAATGAATGAAGGAACAATGAAACAAAAGAAAAACGCCATCAAATAAAGTCATTCTTTTGTTTTTTTTTTCATAGTGAAGCTAAAACAAAGACCGTTCAAGTCGCCTTCAATTTTGTGGATTTTTGTCAAGTGAAGTTTGTTGGTTGTTTTATTTATTCGTAAATTGTTTTTTTTTTAAATATTGTTATGTAAACCTGCTGTAGTTTTGCACTTTAATAGTCAACTAGAAATTTGTGGAATCACTGAAACTGGTGCGATCTCGGTAAAATGGAGCTAACAATTTTGTTGTAGTTTTGACTACCTCAGTAAAACTTGCCGAGTCGGCTAACTGAATTAAATTCCTCCCTACTTTCAAATACTGCAATAACATTAAAATGTTGATGTTAATTGATCAAACCTCTACGATCCGTACTAAGCGTTTCACCTCGTCGGTATACCGTATACATCGAAGGACTGGAACAATGTGCCTGCAGCGGTCTTCCCGTCTGATTATAATTTAGTTCTCTTCGAGGCTAGAGTGAATAGGCTCTTAGTAAACTAGTGCGACTCACCATCAACGATTGCATCACTGCTTACCAGGTGGGATCGCAGTCAAGAATTAGTTTATATTAAAAAAAAGTAACCTAATAAAAAAACAAAGGAATATATTCTGTATCAGACCTTAAATATTTTCTAAACTTGATACGATCTAGATGTATAAACCTTGCGAAACCAAAAATGACGTTCTTTTGTTTCTCCATATCGATGTTAAACAAAAGACTGTTCAAGACACGTTCAAAAAAATAATTACGTTTTAAATTATGTTGCTAACCCAAAGAGCTGGTTAAATATAACTTACTCACGTAACAGGCTGATATTCAGGAGATCCGACGTTGATTGATGAAGTTTCTTATGAAATCATTAAAAACTTGAGGATAATAAAGTGAATTCTGGTATTTAAGAAGCGTTTCAGCTATCATCTGAATTGAGATGGTTAAATTATGATTGTTATATTTATTTTTGTGTAGATTTTTCATTTAATATTTTTTCTGTTTTCAGTCGCATGAACATGTAAACATATTAAATATTACTCGACTTTTTGAAACATAAATCGACTTGAGTCATCATCACATGAGATAATTTTTAGGGTTCCCTACCCGGAACTCCGCCGTCCGTCTGTCTGTCACCAGGCTGTATCTCATGAACCGTGAAAGCTAGACAGTTGAAATTTTCACAGATGATGTATTTCTGTTGCCGCTATAACAACAAATACTAAAAACCGAATAAAATAAATATTTAAGTGGGACTCCCATACAACAAACGTGATTTTTTTTTCGTTTTTTACTACGGACGATACGGAACCCTTCGTAGCTGACGCTAGAATAGTAAACATTATTTCACCTTTTTAATTGGTCAACAATTTATTTGTTCTGCCCTTTTCCACAAACACTTAGTCATCGAATTTCCCCAAACACTTTCCCCTAACTTGTCATTCAGAAAAAAACATTCTCGTTTTTATAAGACCCTTGCATCCCTTAATTCGTCTCCAAACATCCCTTATTGACAGCATCCCGGTACTATCAGAGTTTGCTTAGGCGTTAGGTATTAAGTAAACCCTTCGAAGGGGTCTTTACAGGGGGTGAGCAGGGCATACAAATAAATAGTGGAGATCAATATTTGTTTGATATTGTAAATCAGTTGTGGGCTCCTGTTTTGGATGTTCTAGCTAGTCATATGGAAAGGGGTTCTTGCAAATTAGTCGTTGTTTATACTCGTTATTTCCTACAAGGACGCAATATAAAAAAAACCGGGCAAGTGCGAGTCGGAATCGCGCACTGAGGGTTCCGTACAAAGTTACCTATGAAAACAGTTCAATTCCCGAATTGAGTAACGAAGATTTTTCCGAATTGTAAAAAAAAGTTTTTTTTGTGTCCTAACTAATTTACAGTTTTCAGATTTTTTCCTAATCTTGTGCTATGAGACCTTGCTTTAAGCCAAATTTCAGGATTCTAGGTCAACGGGATTACTAGGTCAGTGTCGAAATACACGTTTTTTGCGACATAAACGGCCGTATCCTTTTTTTTCGTTAACTTAGAAGTTTGATTTTTTCACAGCTTCTAGGTTCTGCAAACCAGAGTTTGTGGTTTTAATTTCAACTCGATACCTCTACGCGATCCCGAGATAAAGGATCTTGACAAACAGACAAACAGACGAACAACAAAGTGTTACTATAATTGTTCCGTTTTTTCCTTTTGAGGTACGGAACCCAAAAAAAGAACATAAAAATGATGTACTAATTATCATCATCATCATCATTTCAGCCACAGACGTTCACTGCTAAACACAGGCCTTCCCCAAGTGCCGCCACAACGACTAATCTTGTGCATAAGCTATCTGCGACCCTCACCTGGTCGTCGATCCATCTTGTGTTGTTGGAGGCCTACCTACGCTGGAGTGCGCAACTCCAGCAAACTTTCAGCCCTATCGACAATCTCTTCCGTAAGCAATATTATTAACCATATCCAATTCAAATATAGTTCCTATTACCCTATTATAATAATATAGTATAATTAAACTTATAATGTTGCCACTGCTGGGACGCACGACTCCTCTGTAGTAGAAGAGTTACATATAATAAAAAACGTGAATAAAATAAAAGGAGCCAGTGTTGCGAGCAAAATTATTCGACATTTAGCGCTACGGGACACAATTAAACTGCCATTTTTCGAATCACAAAATGAACCGTTTAATCCAGCAAGGAGCGATTACCATAAACCTCTTTGATTACCCAATCAGTGTGCAGTGGAATTAAAAAAAAATGCAAATTTTTTCCTTTTTCAAATCGTCTGTAATGACATAAAACGGGTATGCTATGCCCCGTCTAATTTCGTAAAAGAGTTGCCACGCGCCGGTCACGTGACTTCGTTTCGACCAATGGGGTGGCTTTGTTTGGCGTGACGTCATCACCGGTAAGTCCGTGAGAGTATGATTTACGATACGCTACAATAGATGGTAATTTAGTTTTGTTCTATATTTTTGACCCTCGGAGTGTGTCTGTATTTTGTTACAATAGAAGATTGTTAATTCGGATTTTTATATTTTGAGAGGGTGTGAATAAGTAGTCTTACTTCTTTCTTTTTCATGTATATTGGTTTTGAGACTCTGATTTTTTCACAAATATAATATACCAGTTGTATCAAAAGATGGGCTACAAACATGTATGACTGCGTTCATACATCGCTCACCTAGCAATATATTGGCACATCTACCATTTTCATATTTTATAGATGCAAGGATCAAAGATTGTACAAATATTTAAAATGAAGATTTGAGTTCATTTTACATTTTCTATCAGATATTGTTGGCTACTATTATAGCCCATAATAGATATTCAAGGATATAAATTATCCTATTTTAAACCAGGGCTTGTTAACGTTACCAAATTCACACTATAAATATTGTTAAGTAACGTTATTTTCATAAAGTTAACATTTTAACGGTAACACGGGTAACGATACTTTGGTATCGAATCTATAAAATAACGTTACCAATTAACGTTACAAGTATCGATACTTTTATCGTTACTTAATGCGTTGTTGCGGCGCGGTGTATCCTTTTAAACTTACACGTATACTTTTTGACATTTTAATAGAATAAATGTACCGTATTGCGCCGACCCCAAATAAGATGGGACAAGGGCAGGAAGATGATGAATAGAATAAATGTACCTAATTCCTATATATAATGAAAAATTTTGCACCGTGGGAGTGTTTTTGAATATGTGATCAAACTAATTACTGCATTAATCTAGACGAAACAAAGAGACTTAACAAAATAACGTTATTTAACGGTACTTATAGTAACGCATTTGGTAACGTTATTAAACCTTGGGCCATGGTAACGATACTTTTTACCGATAACATCATTGATAACGTTACTCAGTTTACCGGTAAAAGTTCACTCAAGTACCGTTACCAAGCATAAAGTTACCTCTAATAATAACGTTACCTTCGTACGATGAAAGTAACGATACCAAATTTTTAACGGTATTCAAAGCCCTGTTTTAAACACTTATGCCATTAAAACTTAATTTCGCGCCATTTACTGTAGATGTGCCAATATTTTACTAGGTGAGCGACATATTTACGCGAAAAATAGGGTCATTAAAAAAATATATAAGTATATTAAAGTGGGATGCAAATTATATTTCCTCAAAATATTGACTTGAATTGCTGGCCTTTAGCCCATACAACCAAACAAAGGATTACCATTAGCGCCTGCACCAAAAAAAAAAGTTATACAGACCATACAAATAACTCTAAAAATAGGGATAACTAACAAAATCGGCAGCTGCCCAAATCAATAAGTTGGACTCCCAATTATCTCAATAATCCCTTCGACCCCAAAAAATGACTCATCACCCTATTGATCAAAAATTTCACTTGTCGTAAGCGACGTACATAGCACAATTTGACTTTCAACTCTCTGCTTACAGTCGACAGTTAAAAATCCAACAGCACACTATACGTCGCTTATGACATTTCAAATTTCTATCGCTATGTACTATGCACATGTAAAGCCCGGATTATTGTTATAAATAATTCAATAAACAATTTCGTATCGTGATGCAGAATCGATGTCTGCACTTAGTTTGTAATCTGCTTAGTTTAATCGAATTTCGTATGGTAGAGGATTTAAGAAATTGAGTCAGGAAGGCGAAAAGTGCTGTAAATTGGCTTTAGCTGGATACTGGACAAGTCTGAGTTAATCTTTTTTACATAGTACAAAGGCGCTTTTTGCGCCTGTCTGTTTTTTCGGTCCCGCGCCAGTGGTAATGGCCCCGACTTACGAGTAGTAGGACGCGTGTTCAAACCTAGCCGGGCGCATTCATCATTTCAGCCGAAAGACGTCCACTGTTGGACATAGGCCTCCCCAAAATGTCGCCATAATGACTGGTTCTGTGCGTCTCTCTATCGGATTCCCTTAACCCTTACCAGGTCATCGGTCCACCTTGTGGGAGGACTTCTAACCTTTCGTCCCAATCGACCATCTTTTCTACGAGCAATGTGCCCTGCCCACTGACACTTAAGTTTGATGATTTTTCGGCTATGTCTGTAACCTTGGTTCTCCTGCCGGGCGCATTACTTTGAATAATTTATTTCATCGCCATTGCTATCAAAACGGTAAAGTAAAATATTGTAAGGAAACCTGCATGTCCTAGATACAAAAAACTCGAAGACATGTGATATCCACCACACCGCATTGGGCCTGCGTAGTGGATTAAGGCCCATTCGCTTTCTTAAAATTAGGTCTGAATCCCAACAGTGGGAATATTATAGGGCTGATTATAATAAAGCTGTTTATCCAGTAACTTTTTTTAAAGATATAAGTTCACTAACTTCGCAGTTAAGCACTCTTAACTGCGATCCCACCTGATGGTAAGCAGCGATACAATCGTTGATGTTGAAGCGCACTAGTTTATTAAGAGCCTATTCACTCCTTTGAAGATATCTTAATTATAATCGGATGGGTAGATTTGAGCAGGCAATCCTCAAACCACGCAACGGATTTTGATGGCGTTAACTGCACTAATATTATAAAGAGGTAAAGTTTGTTTTTTTGTTTGTAGGAGGTCTGGTGCGATTGCTAAAACTTTTTCACCGATAGAAAGCTGCTTTATTCTTGACATAGGCTATATTTTATGTACGCGGGCAAATCCACGGACAAAAGCTAGTTACTAATATAAAGAGCAATAAACAAGGATTTAAAAAAAAAAATATATATATTATTAAATATGTAATTTGCGCGACGTGTTTTATTTTATATATTTGAAAAATTCTACTACTGGGGGGTTCAGAGTCATGTAGATACAGGGTCCATGGTACACTTTTGTGCGTTAATGTCAGACACGCTGTATAATAAATACGAAGACGTCGATTGCCAAAAACTAATTATCTCAAACCAACACCCAGCTTGTTATAGCACACGCCAAAATTAAACCTCTAATCAATGGCCAATGTTCAAAGGCTGCTCGGCGCAGGTTCGATTCTGCTCCGGGCAAAGTAGACCGCACACAATGCAATGCATTTCGGAACCAAATGAGGTGTGCAATTGTGCGTTACAACTCGTGGTGGGTTCGGTGCCTGGCTCATGAATTGGTTATGAACGAAGTTTTGAAGACCTAAATGGTAGTTGAATGTTTGTAAGGTAGGTCGGTAGTTTCTGGTAGTATTACTGGAAATATTGCAATGTATGTTTTAGACTCATATACAGGGTGTCTTTGACATCGACGGACAAACGAATACCACGGGTACAGTACATGATTCTGGACCCCCAGTGGTGGAAATTTCTATATTATCGTCTACCTAGCCTTTTACCAAATTCCTTGGAATTGGCTTACAATCCAACTGAATGCGGCTGAATTAAAACCTGTGTTTTTCATGGAGCGACTGTCTTTCAGACCTGTAAAACCCAGTAATTGAGCAGCACGATAGCTAAATGAGCTAAATATATAAAAATAAAAGAACAAACATAGAAAATCTAATATACAGAAGCTAGCACCAACTTAAGCCCAGCTAATAGTACCCTACAAAATCCAATTAACCTTTGAAATATCAACACTTCTCTAAATAAACAAAGGGCCACCTAATTAGATGACAAAACCAAAGGTTTGGCGAACAATTTTGTAGTAGTAACCTTCTAGTAATTTGCTCCGGTGAACGGACAAGCCAGGTCGCTTTGACCCTTGATTTGAACGACCAGCGATTAATTATCATGGAATTTCTACCGGTTAACTAGTTGGGGTAGAGCTGTTATAATTTTAGTCAGTTGTATCGATGTTACAGTACAGGCTTACCTAATGTTACAAATTTACAAATTGAAATTATAATACAACAAAAAAAAAAATACAATTGGCGGCCTTATCGCACTCGGCGATTTCTTCCAGGCAACCCAGAATGGATAGAGACTGCCTGGACACAAAATGGGTTTGCACTTGGTGCAAATATAAAAGTAAACAAAACTTGATACTTAATACTAAAACAGATACTCATATACAACGGCAACGGCCTATTCTTGCTAAGATATGACGCACAACTTTGATTTTTAGTTTTTATTGTAAAAATTATGTTATTTTCTTTTATATTTTGATTTTTGTTTATTTCGTTTGTCTCTGTTATGGCCGGCATCAAAATGCCACAGATAATCTGGAGTTGGACAACTGTGTTGTCTATGGTCATATAAAGCTAGATACACATATGGCCTGTCAGGGAATTTTGTTTTTATATTTTTGTAGAATTGTGCGTCTATTTAGGCGGAATAAACATGTTTACTTTCTTTTTTTTTATATACATACATACAAAATATAAATATATACGCAAGAGAATAAGTGATGAAACGAAGACTTCACAAGCCTTCTTACATTACAATACCTAAAATATAATACAATAAATTCTTATTGACTTAACTTCCGAACTAGGCGGGCCTGTACGTCAGGATCAAGAATCAGATCCCTCTCCATTTTAATTTGCTTAATTTTTATTGATGCTATTGATTTTAAAAATTATGTTTTAGTGTGGCCGTGGCTTGGAACGCAAAGGCAAAGGTCATGGTATTACTCCCTCTCACACCAATAAGAAAAAAAAAGTGAATAGCAGTTTTCCCAACTAGTCGGGTACATCTCTAGCAAGACACTTACTCTATAACCCCGTCAGCCCAAATTAGATTAATTTACAGTAGCGTACCTCAGACTGGCTTGATTTAATGAAACTTATCCACGGTTATACTAAATTAAATTTAACAACCAGCCTCTGGTTAAGAGGTACAGAATGGATAAACTAATGAAATTGAATTAAGTTTAAAATGAAAGGGATTACAGTATCTTTGATTTACAATTTCAGTGATCTTAATTTTAATGATGTTAGTGTATTATTGATTCTAAACGGCAATCAATTTTATTAAGATACTTTTTCTTAAGAGGACTGCGCGGTCACTCTCAGACTACATACAAATGAAAGAGATGCACAAAGACAAGGCTGGAAAATATGAAGCATTTTAGTGAATCTACAAATGTGATTATAAAATTAAAACACTATAACGGTATAACATTGCTTGTATAAAATAATTTGGTCATCATAAATATCCAAACAACTAACCATTTATGACAAGTTGATATTGTAACTAATTCAATTTTTTTTAATTTTACTAGGTATTTATGTACAAACACATAAATAAAACGCGTCTTTTTTCTTGCCTAAAGTATTCTTTTTAAGATAAATCTATGTATATAAAAGGAGCAACTGACTGACTGAAATATCAACGCACAGCCGAAACTACTGGGACTAGGAACGTGAAATTTTGCAGAAGGCTTCCTTTTATGACATTCTTAGGTGAGCACTAAGAAGGGATTTTTCGAAATTCAACTTTTAAGGGGGTGAAACAGGGGTCCAAAGTTTCTATGAAGAAACCTACTTTCACAAGGGCGAAGTCGCTGGCAGAAGCTAGTCAATATATATAAAAGCGAAATCCCACTCACTGATTAATCACGAAATCTCAGAAACTATAACACCTACAAACTTAAAATTTGGCAGGTAGGTTCTTTATAGGGTGTAGACATCTACTAAGAATGGATTTTACGAAACTCCACCCTTAAGGGGGTAAAACGGGGTTGGAAGTTTGTATAGAGAAACTTATTTTCACGCGTGCGAAACCGCTGGAAGAAGCTAGTTTTGTATAAAAATCTGACTGTAACTGAGATTTTGACTGATGCATTTTCTTCAAAAGCTAGCTTTTCCTATGAAAAACACACAGGAAATCTGGTCCAATTTCCCAAAGAAAAATATACAGAAAAACCCAATATTCTCCCTCACGTGGGTTGTGCGTGTTGATTCACAATTCCTAGTATAATTCCTACTATCAATGTTACAAAAACTACATTTTATGATTATGCAACATGGCGGCGCTATCAGAAGTTGTTTACATGGAAATTATGCAGGAATTCAAAACCTTCGCGCACCTCAGATAGTTTTTCAACATCGAGAATTCAGTTTTAATTAGAACAATTTATGGTCTGCAGGTAAAGAAAAATGGTTTAAGAAATAAGGGTTTTAATTGTGCGTTAATTTCTATAATAAGTTCTTTAATTTATGTTACTTATGCATGACTAAAGTAATATGATAAAAAAAATCAATAGCTCTATAAAAAAAAAATGAAAACGTTGCCCCACACTGCGAACTGCTCCTGTTTCCTCACAAAAGGTAGCTAACAAATGATTTAGACGTAGTGTTGCCCATGGGTTGTGAAATTGAACCCCGGAGCCTTGGAACAAAGGCAAAAAAGGAACATAGGAGTGGGTTTTAGTTAGTAAAAATCTGACACGCCCTCTCGCTCTACCCAAGAGCGCGAGAAGTTATCAGATGACCACCTAAAAAAAAACTGGGCAAGTGCAAGTCGAACTCGCGCCCTGAGGGGTCCGTACAAACTTACTCCTGTACCTAAATGGTTCAATTCCCGACTGGAGTCTCAAAGTTTTTTCAAAATCTTTGTGACGTCCAACAAATTTTCTATTTTCAGATTTATTCCTATACTTGAGTTATAAGACCTTGACCAGACAGACGAACCGACAACAAAGTGATCCTATAAGAGTTCCGCTTTTTCCTTTTGAGGTGCGAAAACCAGTCCGAAATACAAATACAATGATTCCTTGAAATAAAACCTAGACCACATTACTATTCATTACTTACAGTTTTACTCATTTAAATTTTTACTATGAAAAGTACAGAAAAAAATAATCTAACCCGAGCCAGCCATAAACAAGAAAATATTTTCTTTCTGAACACGAAAATAATCTTTCCATTATGCTGCCAAAAAAATAAAAGATAATTCTTTTCCACTTGGGCATTTATTCATTCACCAAACATACCCTTGTAGTAAATCCTTTAGAGTTGAATGCCATTGGTTTTAGGGTAAGAAGTAGTGGGGGACTACTCTATTTACTAAGAATCCTCAGCCAGTCCAGAGGGCCATAATCCCAAAGGAGTAGGGATCGCAAAAAGATTTTGTTTGTAGAATTAATGTGATGCACTATTCGTGTTTTTGTTATTAAATTTTGTGGTGAGAGATAATTAATTACGGTGTTTTGTGTTGTGTAATAAGAGCAGATTTAATGTATAATCTGGAGGATTTTATGAGTACAAAATGTGTGCATTATTTCCAATGTTTTGGTTGGTAGGACGATGTAGATTCCTAGTATGTATTTATAATACTAGTAAAAAAAACCTAGTTTTTAAATTTTTCAAATCTTTTTAACGTATCAAACCATGGTAATGGTATTTTTTTTTTTTAATTAAATTCCTTGCCTAGCCTATAAGTATTCGCCGACAGCAATGTTGTCTGCTAACGCTGACATTAGATCTTGACAATAACAGAGCATGTGACGCAAGATGGAGGGTGGCACATGGTCTGCGGAGAGACGTTGCACTGATTGAAGATCAGAACCATCCGGGAACACTCTCCTGTGGAGATTGTCTTGACTGCAGTCGGCCTGAGTGCAAAGGATATTTAAAGTTATTCAACGCGTACCCAGGTGAGAGGCTTTCCGACGGCTCGATGACGATACTAACGACAAGGAGATTTATATAGAACTAGCTTTTACCAGCGGCTTCGCCCGCGTGAACATAAGTTTCTCCATACAAACTTCAGATCACCGTCTCATTCTATTAGGGGGTGAATTTTGGAATTCCTCTCTTAGCCTACGTCACAAAAGGAAACCTTGTGCAAAATTTTACGTTTCTGGTCCCGTATCGGCTATACGTTGATATTTCAATCAGTTTCTCCTTTTATATATAAAAACAATTCTATATATTTAATACCGCAAAAGCTATATAGCTATAACATACCGATCATCCATGTTTTGCCATAATATGGACGATACTGTATGACGTAGCAACAATCGATCAACCTAAATAAATTCTCATTCTAGTTTAAACATTAAACATACTTTATCAATAGCTATCGAAATAAAACAATCGATGGCGGGAATTAGATCAGAGTGTCGTTTATAGCCGGACTTTCAAACTGATATTACTTATGCAATCAGGATCGATATTCCTCGTCATATGCATAGGTGCGGCTTTGCGTCGTTTGAGGGGCGAATGAAGATTTTAATCACCTTTATATAAGGTATGATTTGTATTAACAGGTAACCATTGTGAGGGTTGTTAATGTGAGAAGAATATTAACTTTCTACAGTAGTTAAATCAGAAGGTATTTTAGAGTGAAAACTACTCTCACTTTCAACTTTACGAGAGAAAGAAAATACTACGCTCTATAAAATAACACACCTTGTAAAATAATACACCCTGTAAAATAATAAGCCCATAGTGTAGGACGTAGTTAACTACTATTTTGTAATCAGATTATATGTAACTTAACTACAGTAATCAAACTACTTGAAGTAGTTGCCAATTTGATTGATCTAGTAGTTATAATTACTGTTTATTTGAGTACTAAGAACTATATATATTTTGCAATTAAATAAACATGTAATGTGTTGATTTGTCGAAATTGAATCTGGAAATAAAAAATAATTTAAAAAAAAACAACGAATTCTGATTGTTTAAAAAAAGTACGTATTACTTTCATGAATAATATTGAATACAAGGCTTAGACCGTCGTAGATGATTATGAACTTATATTTTATTACATATTATTGTTGCATTGATTAACAACTAATCAAAAAATCAACTTTTAAATGTGTAGTTATAAAAAGTAAACTCGTAATCATGATTGCAACTACAATTATTGCGGTTAGTAATCAAAATGTTTAACTACTTTTTACGATTATTTAATGTAGTTGGTAGTTATGATTACTAACTACAATATGTAGTCGTAGTAATTAATCAGTACGTACATTAGATATTTCTTAACACTCCCGACACTATGCCCAGTAAAATAATACGCCTTTAAAATATTTTTCAACAAAAAATACCCTTCAGAACATAAAAAAAAAAACTTTTACAAAATATATTTTGTGGACGCTACATAATCCAAAGTTTGCGAGTGGTTTAAACAAGGCGAGTTGGTCTTAGCGCGACGCTCCCGCTCCGGTGCGTATTTTTAACGAGAGTGACAAAGTCCCTATAATACCCTGTTTGGATACTAATTGATTATTTTCTTGTTTAAACCAATGTTTTTTCGACAGGAAATGCAAAAAGGGATCAACTTTACTGTTTGTTTTAGAAGGCACTCGAATCTGTTTCCATTGTTTGTTTTTTTTTTGGGAGGATAGCTGTGAATTGGGATGTTGTTTCGTGTGGATCCTCTTAGCTCAAAGGTCGACTAAGGTACGTAAATATTAGAAGTGCATTTTCAAACAGTGTGAATATCAGAAATAGCGTACCTGATTATTCTATAGAGAATTTTAGATTAATTAAAGACAAGTTCATTTGGTTTGTGCTAAGTGCTTTGTTCAAGAAACTCGGCTGTTTTTTTAGACTTCATTATTATATACATTATTGTCCCATAGCTGGGCAAAGGCCTTCCCCTTTTTTCCAAACGCCTCTGCTTTGAACAATCTCTGGTCGTGCTTGCCCCGCAAACATGATCATAGTATTATCGTCCTACCACCTTCGTCGTGCTCCAACTCGACATATACTAAACACTAACTTCTGTCGTCGTACATCGATCATAATAAAGTAGAAAAACTGCTACCTTCTCAAAGGTAAAAATCCAATGAAAAATCAAAACAATACTACCCAAAGTTATACAATCCCATCTCTACCCACGGTGGCCGCACACACTATCGATATAAATCTTCACGCCGGCACATCACTGGGGTGGCCAGCGATTTACATAGTGGACAAACATAAAACTGTCACCGATATATCTAATGTGCCGACAGAAAGACGGATAGTCCATTTTATTGTAATACATGAATGTGAAATTTTGTCTTTTGATCTTGTATACCTTTGAGAATACATTCTCCAATACCTTCGTATTGGAGAATGTATTCAATATTTTTCGTGAAAGCATTGTGAATGTGAGAACGGATTCTTAGGTGTGATATTTTTGCAGGATTTACTTTAAGATCTGTGATTTGACTGAAATGCTGTTAGATTTAGGCAAACAAACGCAGAAGCCCTCCCGACATTGACCTGATGGTCCACAATCGAGAAAAACCTCAAGTTAGCTCAGTTGCTCTAGCCAGAAACCCAAGATAGAATAACCTGGCACCGAATCGTGGAATGATCCGACCCCCTGTAATGGAAACAGGAGAGGACCAAGACGTAGTGATAGATCCAGATTACAAAGATTACATTCAGCTAGTTCTTATTGTCCAGTATACACATCAAAGAACCAGCCCAGAGCTCAGCTATCAGTTATGCTGGTTCACTCAAACTAACAAAAAAAAAGTGGGTTTAATTGTGCTTCTTTCAAGACAAGAGTGAATAAGTTACTTCTAGGCAAGCGAGCTCCATTGTCAACCACATCATCGCTTACTATCAGGTGGTTAAGCGGGACCCTAGCTCGCCGTCCGACCATCCGATAACCGTCCGGACCGAGCTCAAGTCGACGGCGCGTACTGTTCCACGCGCGCCTCAAGGAGATGTCACCAAACCGTAGGGGCCCTGGGACGAAAACAAAGAAGGAACAAGAATGGGTTTTCAGTCAGTAAAAATCAGACACGCCCCCGCGCTCCGCTCAAGAGCGGGGGATGTCATCAGATGATTTTCCTACCTACAAAAAAAAGGGGAACCTTCAACCGCTAGTCAATAAAAAAATAAAAACTTATATCTACCAAATACCTAAAAATTGTCTGATTGCTTTAACTTAAACTTAATTGTTATACCAAAACAAAATCTTTAAAAGAAGGTACCAATAAATCAAGTTGCCTCAGTCTTCGTGAAGGCTTTCCGCTTTGTTTTGCTTACAAGCCGACTAACGGTTGAGTGGTTTTTTTCTTAGAGGACTTAGTTTTTTGCCTCTTTACTTCAGCGGCAAACCAAGGGGTAATGGTTTGCCGCTGAACTCTAAAAAGGAAGTTATAAACTATCTATTTAAGAGAAAAAGTATCAATGTTGCAAGCACTTTCAAATTGTGGTTTTTGTAAGTTGTAGTTAATTCTAAGGTTCATGTCGTCCCTTAGCTTACAACGCCGCTCAAGTCGAAAATTGGCGGTTTTCACATTTGAATGCCTTTAGATGGAGCTGCTCATTGCGCGTCTAACCATTGGTCACATGATATAAATTTCAGCCAATCAGAAGCCATAACTCGAAAAGAAGTGACAGGGTGCAAGTCGGCTGGCCTCTCAACACCGCATAGTTTTTTTCCTTTCCTGTAAAGATGGTAAAAATGACTTATGCGGTGTTGTTAGCTAAGGGATGATATGTACTTTTTTTTTGCAAGTTTAGCTACCATACAAATTCAAACAATAATAGAGATGTCAGCAAAACCGTAGGTGCTCCGCAGGACCGAAGTCTACTAGGGCCATACGTTGACTTTCGAAAGTGAAACCTACGGTCCTGGAATGGTATGGTTTTAGTCAGTAAAAGCCTGACGCACCTTTTCGGTCCGCCCTAGAGCACGAGAAATCATTGGATGATTTCCACCTTTAAAAAGAACCAGCAACCATTTCAAACAAGTTAACTATTTATTACATTGACATCAAGACGGCACGAGAAGAGAGGGAGAGGGAGGCCAAAGAAAAGATGGATGGATTGTGTGAATAGTGATATGAAAGAAAAGGAAGTTAGTGATAGCATGACGGTTGACAGGATAGAAAGGAAGAGAAAAGCGTGTTGCGCCGACCCCAAATAAGATGGGACAAAAGCAGGCAGATGATGATGATGATGATCAAGACAGCACGAGAGAAAAATGTCTGGAAGAATTTGGGGAGGCCTTTAACCAACAGAGGAACACAGTAATGTCTAGAAAAAAAATATTTAAAAAAATCTACAGTTGGATTTCACAGTCGAACCATGTCCAACTTGCTAACAATATAGATGACAATGATGACACTGAATTACATAATCATAGTGAAATAAACGAACCTGCTATTTTGAATACTAATGCCAGTAATGCTGACCACACTGCAAATGTGCAATGCCGAACATAGGCCGTCCCTATAGGCCGGTACAATGACCAATCCTGTGGGGTATTGCCATAATTCAGCATGCGGCAATCATTTGAAATTATGTGGTTGAATATTTGTGATTAGGTAGATAGAAATTAAACTTCCTTTATATCGAAATTTACCAATTTGAATTTGAACAATGTTTGACTTGGAATTCCAAAATCAAATAAAATAAAGCAATGTAAGTTTTTTGTTTTTTTTTTTTTTTTGGTTTTGCATCATTTTTGGAGTAAGCCAGTGACAAATTCAGTTTTTTTTTTTTGTATAGGCTCGCGTTTGAACACTATCTCATCTGATGGATACTGTCCACTTTTTTTTCATTAGATTACAGATTTGTATGATTAACACATTGATGTCGCGAGTCTGCTTCGCTGAGGTAGTCATTATTATAATAAATTTTTCCACTTCATTTTACCGAGATCCTGCGCCTGTTTCTATGATTTCACACATTGCCTTACTGTATAGATGGTTGAGATATAAAACTATACATTCAGTCAAAAAAGTATCGGGAATGGATGATTTGTTTATGGTTCCAAATTCAAATTTTTGTTTTTTTGTAGTGGTTAGATTGGCACAACTGTTTTCCATTTTGGCGCGGAGTTTGAGTTGCATCTGTTATTTATATTAAATACAGTGCTGGTTTTAGTAATATCATATATAGTGTGTATTGCGAATTTCATAATGGACAAAAATATCGAAGTTTGTCTTAAATTTTGCATCGCCAATGGAATTTCGTGTTCGGAGTCACTGAAAATGGTACAGAAGGCTTACGGTGAATCGACTTTATCAAAAACTCGTGCTTATGAGTGGTTCAAAGCGTTCAAAAGCGGTCGAGATGTGATGGAAGATTTGCTTCGCTCTGGTAGGCCGTCAACGTCTGCAACTGAAGTTAACATCGCAAAAGTGAAGAAAATAGTGACTGAAAATCCCCATTCAACTCTGAGAGAGATAGCCGCCGAACTTTCTGTATCTCACGAGTGGATCCGTACCATTTTAACTAATTATTTGGGTATGAAACATGTTGCTGCTCGGCTAGTCCCAAAAGATCTGAATTTTCTCCAAAAACTCAATCGCATGAAAGTCGCTGAGGACATGCTAGAACGAGTCAGTTCGGACCCAACATTCATGAAACGCATTGTTACTGGTGACGAGACGTGGGTTTACGAGTTTGACATGCAAACTAGTCAACAAGCTTCGGAGTGGCGCCTTCCAACTGAACCGAAACCGAAAAAACCACGCCAAAGTCGATCAAAGTCAAAGTCATGTCGACTGTTTTCTTTTACTATCGCGGTGTTGTGCACTCTGAGTTCTTACCGGAAGGTCTAACGGTAAATAAAGAATATTATTTGAGCGTTATGCGGCGTTTAAGAGAGCGAATTCGACGAAAAAGGGCAGATTTGTGGAAAGAAAATTCTTGGATTTTGCACCACGACAATGCGCCTTCGCACGAGGCTATCATTGTGAACGAATTTTTGACCAAACACTCAACAAATACCATCCAGCAACCACCATATTCACCAGATATGGCTCCTGCTGACTTTTTTCTTTTTCCAAAACTCAAATTACCACTTCGTGGCACCCGTTTTCAATCGATAGAAGACATAAAGGAGAATTCGCGGCGAGAACTGAACTCAATTCCGGACGCAGCGTTTAAAAAATGTTTTGATGAATGGATTATTCGTTGGCGCAAGTGTATCGTTTCTAAAGGAGCATACTTTGAAGGTGATAAAATAAATTTGGATGAATAACAGACATTTTGTGTATTATTGATCTTTTCCCGGGACTTTCTTGACAGAGTAGTATATAGTTTGTAAGATTCTCAATGAAAACAATTACGATCTTCACTAGGAAAATTCATGCCAAAAATCGATCTAGTTACGGCTTGACTTTTGATTCTAAATTTAAATAATTTATTACTTTTTAAAAACTTAGTGATTCATTTGTTTCGTTTTAGCTTTTGTGTTTTTTTGTTAACTATGGACAGTGTTATTTTTATTAAATACTAGCTGACTTGGCGAACTTCGTATCGCCTAATAATGTGATACATGAAGAACCGCTCGACCGATCTTGTGCAAACTTCAAATAAACCATCTACAAAATAGTCCGAACAAAGCCTAAACATTTAGTTTGAATAGGTGAGCCCGTTCTTAAGTTATAAAATTACAACGAAAAGTGACATTGATTTATATATATATATATAAATAAAAGACCCATTGTTTGATAAATATATAATACGGCTGAGAACCATATGGCCCTAACCCTGTTCCTGTTCAATTTTGAAGTTGACTTATTTCCGATATTGCGTCAGTTCAGAGTTTACCCCAAATAATACAGTTAATGCTGAATTTCCAACAATACCTGCCTGACAATTTCAGTACAAAATAGGCATTTCCACTGTGCCCGAATTGTAGAAAGTTACAAACAATAATCCTGCCGCAAACCCAGGTTCTCTCGCAAACATTGTGTCCATTTAAGTTGGGAGTTTGACAAATACTCCGGAGGTTCAAAACAAATTAGTTCTCAGGGGATTTAATTGAATAATTCTCAACTAAACGCTTCAAAACCGACAGTTGTCGAGTATTGATTTCTAGTGCCCTCAAGTGGTGGATGGTCCAAGTTACAAGATAGTAGCGGGGGTTTGACAGTTGTTCGATAGGGGATTACTATTTGAAAGGAAATTATAAAAATTACGAAGAAGTACCTACACACTAAATCTCTATTTTTGTGGGAGCTGTTATAGATACATGATGTGGGACTGCTACTGCTGGGGTTGATGATGGTAACAAATTATTTTGATAAAAAATAATACAGTATATTAATATCAATCATAGTGTTAATAACAAAAGCAAAACTTACGAAACCATTATCAAAAATGCTACAACAAATGCTTCATAGAACTAGGTACAATTTATAGTTATATGTGCTAAGTTTAAACAAGATAATATTTTTCCTTTGATAACTGATTATTTAATAAATATTCACGGCACGTTAAAATAGACAACCCTTTTTATTCTTTTCGTGTCAATGGACTTAAATTCTTAGTATTATTTTTTACCAGTATAATTGCCAACCTTTACAGCAATTTTATTGGCCTCGTATAAGTCTTGAAAGCTGCAGGAAGTGGTGCAGACACCCCTTTCAGAAATATGGTATGTCGGATATAATCTAAAAACGCTCACCGCCTGTACCCTGCATCACAAACGATGGCACCCCAGAAAAACAAGGGTGGATTTGCAGAATTAAATAAAAAAGTGCACCTTACTGGACATAGAAATGGCGTTAAATCTATTGGATTTTTTCCGTAGACAGCGATTTTTTCGCCAAAGAGCATTATTACTTGAACGTTATGGTTTGGGGAGCAAGTTTTTGTCACTTTTGATTGTATGAAGACGTTATGTTATTGGAGATGATTTTGTGGCTTTTCGAGCATCTGAAAGTTGTGCTAGGGGAATGGTTTACGTGTGAATAGGTACGTACTTTCATCTGAAAGCGTTAAAGTCAATATAAGTTACGACTTGAAAGCTTGTACTTTTCAGCATTTTTCCTTATAGTTATATTGTCATCAATACAACTATAAGGAAAAATACTGAAAAATTTCTCTCTCTCTCTCTACTCTTCTCGTAAAATGTCGATTATTTATTTATTTATTAAACTTCATGCAACATAAAGTACAAAGGCGGATTTTATGCCTTAGGCATTCTCTACCAGTCAACCTAGGGTGACTACCTAACCTAGGGTGGGATTATCTATCTCGTCTCTTTTTCCTATAGTCATCCATAGGAAAAAGAGATTGGCTACAGTTACAGCAATAGTAGTTGTAACGCTTCTCGTGATGTAAACTAAATATTTGTGTAACCTATTCGTATATTTCACTACATCTCTTCCTGCCCTTGTCCCATCTTATTTGGGGTCGGCGCAACACATTTTTTTCTTCCATTCTATCCTGTCAACCGTCATGCTATCACTAACTTCCTTTTTTTGTCATATCACTGTTCACACAATCCATCCATCTTTTCTTCGGCCTCCCTCTCCCTCTCCACCCATCGTATATTTCACTACATTATTTAAACTAAATATTTGTATAAACTATTCGTAAATTTCAGTACAATAGTTACTGCCTGTGGTTTTACCTGCATAAAAGTGGAAAATTAACTCAAGGAAACTTACTCATGAGATAAAAATTATTCTATGCTATTCCAGGACATGGTCTATCCGTATATCAAATTTCATCCAAATCTATTAAGCCATTAAAGCGTGAAGGAGTAACAAACATACAAATGTACATGATACAAACCTTTTGCTTGTATAATATCAGTGATATGAAAAGTAAATGTCTTATATCAAAATATTGATTTAATATTCGAATGAACAAAACCTAATAAGTATCAATTTTCAACCACCAGATTAATCCACCGCACTATACAGCACGTTCCACATACAAGGTGCTCCATTCCTGAACTTGGGGCAAAACTATTCATAAATTACAGACGTACAATTGCGCGTTTACGCATAAAATCTGACCACGTCGCATTATTCAGTCGCTGGCGCATATAAATCTAACACTATAAATCAATATTTGCAATGGCGAGCTAAAAGCACCCTTTATGTTTGTACAAATGCAATTCATTCGATTTATACATGATGCATTGGCTGCCAGTGGCCGTCGGTTTGCAAATACTGGCACTACAATGGACATTCAACTCTGTCATGTTACATATAGGGTTGGAAATCAGTTGTGTTGTTCAGGGTCATGTAAATAATAGAGTAGGGTTTAAGATTATTTAATTCGTGTGCTTTTCATGTTCGGAGTTACATTTGGAGGCGATGCAAACAAAAAATGGCGGACGGTAAATAATGTCACAATTTATTACTATTTCTTCGTTTTAGAAGGGCTTTATTTTCCAGGATTGCGGACTTATTAGGCAGGGTCACGGCGGCCGTGACATGCAAAGGGCAAGAAAGAAAAAGAAACTTAAGAAAAAATAAAGAAAGAAACTAAAAGAAGAGAAAGAAGGAAAGAAAAAAGTCTTTAGTACAGATAATTAAAAAAATTAAAATGACAACTAAATTGTGTAACCAACTGAAGGAACACAGGTAGGTTTTCATTCATAAAAGTCTGATACGTTCTCTGGGTGGAGACCCAGAACGGGAGAAATTATTTGATGATCTTCCACCTCAAAAAACGGAGCTGTCGTCTGTTTAATCGATTTTCATAATTTCAAAGTGTAGTAAGTTAGATTTTTTTAGTCGCAAAGTACAAATAACTTGGACTAGATAGATATCATTCAAAATCCCCCCTCTTACGGCCTGGTCACGACTTCGGTCTTAGCGGCAAGCGGCGCGGCGAGCGGGGCGGCATCAATAAGCTGGCGCAGGATGCTATGAGCGACGTCTCATGGCGTGCATCAAAAATTTTCATACTTTTGATCTTACCGCTCGCCGCCCCGCGCTTAGCTACCGCTCACAGCGGCAAGGTCGTGAACGAGCCGTTACTGCTTAATATAGTGAAAAAGGCTTACTTACATCTAGCTTAAGTATTAACCCATTTGCTAAGACACTATCAGAAACTCTAAAATCCCGTATACAAGTTCTAAGCACAGCTTAGAGCTCAAAGCTAAACCAATCCAAATAAACTTGTAACTTAAACAAGATGCTAGAAACTATGCTGGCTTAAACTGAAACCTATGTTGAATAACTAATCTCTACTATACAGGACGCCATCTTTATATATATAATTCTTCTGTACGTGTGTCTGTCACCTAATTCCTCTTAAACGGCTTGACTGATTTGGATGAAAGTTTGTGTGTAACCTACATTTAAGTGATGGATGGTTTGAAAATATAACCGGGCTCATTTTTTTTTCTAGGGCAGTACATCGTCTGCCGAGACTTCTAGCTTATAATTAATTTATTGGCAATATTTTGGGTTGGGGGGGTTTTAAGGGAGAGGGTCTTAAAATCGTGTAAGAAATAGGAAAAAATAAAGGTAATAAGCGCGTTTAAACATACAACAAAAAAACTCGCTTTATTATAATGTATTAGTATCATCGATATATATATGTACTACGGACTAGATTACATGTGCCGAACACTCACTTCAATCGACTCAGGTGTAGTGTAATCCACACACCTTGAACATTTTGCATATGTTGAACGAAACGCATAAGTGCCACGAAATTCATGGCGCTTAAGACATTTTGGTCGCGAAAAAAGTATCCTAAAAAAGCTATCTTAGCGCTGTATGTTTTAATAGTTCTGTTAAACGGCATTATGCCAATCTAGCGCTGCAGCTAACTTTTATTTTAACTTTTCAGTATTTTGACAAATATTTTCCATGAAAATGCTTATCTATTTCTAGAATTTAAGTCGATAATTAGTATAAATAAAGGTACCTGTACCTACTAAGCAATTTTTTGTTTTTTAAGTTTATTCCATAGTAAATCTAATTTATAACCATCTTTTACTCCTGAAAATTCGCTAATGAATTAAAAGTCACTTTGTATACTTTACTACTGACAATGACATAATACGTAAGTGTCAGCCCTAAGCCGACAGTGATGTCAGCGATGCGTCCTGACATTTTATTGGTCGCGCGACGCTTTGATCTCGCCGCAGCGTTTTCAATTACCAATTAGATGCGGCATACGATACGTGCGTGTGTGTAGGGTTGGCAGTTTGAATACAATGGTTGTGTAGCCCGGCTGTGTTTCGACTTGGCATCAATAGGGGTATTGGTTTCAAATATGTATGCTAGTGATTATTAAAGCAGGTATCTATAATGTTAATGATAGATAAGCTTTTGAAATTACACTATTTAAGTTTTTTTTAACTGACTTTAAAAAGGAATAGGTTATACGTTTGGCTGTATATAATTTGTTTTTGTATGTATGTATGCATGTTCGGTCAATTGTGGGCCGATTTTCTTAGCGGGTATACACTCTCTATATTTACACACTGTCTGTGTTTTAGTGATACAATTTTGAGATAACTTTCTATAGAACTAGTGGTTTATTAGTTTTAAAAAAATTACAACCGACCTCAATGTGCTTTTCGTGTTTTTACACATTTAAGTGTTTTTTTTTACATTGAAGTCAGTTTTTTTTTAAGTTTTTTTTAATGATATAGACAAGTGCTTGACTGCAATCCCAAATGATGGTAAGCATTGATGCAATCGAAGAAAAAGTTAATTTAGAAAACTCACACTCAATGCATTTATTTCAAATTAACCATTTACTGTCTGTCACTCAAAAAATGAAGCACAATCAAAAATGTAAATATCTGTGGCAAAGAACATGCAAGAAATTCCATGGACATTCTTATAAACCATGTTATATAACGTTGCTTCTATTATTGTGAATTAATCATTTTAAACGAATGTAGTTATATAAACTTTATTTTGTCATACATCATTATTTTTATGATGTAAGGAGATTATTTTTTTAAGTTTTTTTTTTATATTACACATAAATTAATTTTAAGACCTGCCCCCCTAGCCAAGTTACGATCGTTTCTTTAGCGTCGAACGCCTCGAGTAGGCCACGCCTCCGATTGCTTTATTCTGACGTCATCTCAACGCTCAGACACGTGGTGTGGTCAGAACAAAGGAATCGGAGCTGTGGCCAACTCGAGGCGTTCGACGCAAACGAAACGATTGTAACTTGACTAGGACTGGCTATCACATTAGGTCATGCACCTGTAATGTTAGTTGCAAAGGAGACAATAAATAAATCATACCATACGATTAAGAAATTTAGAAATAGCTACAGTAAAAACTACGTAAAACATTCAAATGATTCCCCCCACAAAACGATATCTTATTTTTTAATGAAACAGCTGGACGCGGCCCGTAATGGCCGCCCGTCTTAACACGATCAAGTTACATTTAAAATAAATTACTGAAACTTTCAGCTATACACTGTACATCAGTTAAACAGATGTTTCACACTCTTTTACGGGGTATTTTTTAAGTTTGGATGTTCTGTCTTGTATTATAATATATAAGAGCAGTGGTACGACCCCGACTTACGAGTTTTACGTTGTGAGTTCAAACCCAGCCAAGCGTATTACTTTGTGTAATATACAACATTAGTTGTAGTAGATATTAACTAGATTTCTATTGAAATCCAAAATTAATTCATCTAAAACTAATATAAAAAGACCTCTGAAAATCTACTATTTTGCACTTCTTAATGTACGTATAATTTAAAAAAGTCTAAAAAATATATTTATTATTATTATTATATTTATACCTTGAAAAAATCAAGATTCTGAATTATACATTTTTTATCTAAAGTCTTTTAAAGTTAAAAAAAAAATATATATATTGATAAATTTATATATTATGTAATAGTTAAGTATTGGCATTGTCAGGATATATATAGCAATTGACTTTCAATTGTTCTATGTAGTCAGTGATTGACATCAGATGTTTTAAAGTGGACTTAATTTAATTTGGCTTTCATTAACTTATTACAGTTTGTTAGGGATGGTCTGTTGCTTGATTAATAGCCAATCAAGCGACAGAACTCTAAGTTAGGATTATTTTTGTCTATAAAAATATTTATCAGGCTTATGTCCACTCTTGGACATGAGCTTCCTCCAACACCAGTGCGTTTCGCATGCATAGGAATCCTTTGACCATCATTAGGTCATCGGTCCACCTTGTGGGAGGCCTACCAAAGCTGCGTCTGTTACGCGGTACAGGCGAATGTTTTGTCTGTATGTGTGAATGTTTGTTACTCCTTTACGCTAAAACGGCTGAACGGATTTGGATGAAATTTGACAAACCGGTAGACCATATCCTGGATTAGCACATAGGATACTTTTTGTTCCGGGAGTAAGTTCCCTTGGGATAATGCCCACGCAGACAGAGCCGCTGGTAAAAGTTAACTTAATACAAAACGGGTCTTAACCACAGCAGCCAAAAAACTCCTTCCCCGTAACAGAACCGAACTTTTTTAAACCGCCATCGTCCGTGGAGACTGGGGTAATCCAGACCCGTGTAATCGACTGATCGAATATCAAACCGGATATTGAATTTTCCCGCGCACGTCCCGGAAGTCCTCGCGGCTCAATCCGATTGGTCGGCTGGCCGGCGCCATGCTTTTTATCTTGCTTACGTTGGTAGTAAACAAACTTCGTAACTGTATCTCTTAAGTTTTATAAATTTATGAGTTTTATCTTTTCTTTGTTCGTGCGACTCTGATTTTGACCCCGTTTGATGTATTTGGAATGAAACAATAAAGTTGAGTAACTTTTTTGTTTGATCAGACACTTTGGGAACAAAAGTAATTTAGGTGATTTCTTCACTGAAGCCAGTTTAATATTCTATTGATTACTTACACACAAATTTTGTATTTATTCTATGTACAGTTAAGGAGTGCAATTCCCTGCCGGAGTCGCTTTCCTGAGCAACCTAGAGGTATTAAGGTCAAGAGTGAATAAGTTACTTCTAGGCAAGTGTGCTTTATCGTCGCTAGCAAGGTAGTGGTCAAACGCGAGCCTATGCTTAAAATCGACAGCATCGTCGCTTTCCATCAGGTGAGATAGCGGTCAAGCGCGAGACTATCAAGAATAAAAAAATAAAATTCTATGTTTGTCGATGTTTTTTTTTTGTAATGTAACTGTAAGAACACTGTAGACCACGCAAACTCATAGATTAATTAGTGAAGGCAAAATTTGCCGAGAAGGTTGATTTGATACATTTGCTATTAAATACTACAAAAATGTTAGAATCTGTATATCTATATTCTAAAGATAAACAAATTAACTATTCATACGAAGATATCGCCAAACTTAAGTGGCAATGGGCAGGGCACATTGTTCGCAGAACGGATGCCCGTTGGGGCCGAAAGGTTCTGGAATAGCGACCACGTACCGGAAGACGTAGCGTTGGAAGGCCTCCTACAAGGTGGACCGATGACTTGGTAACGGTTGCGGGAGTCCGATGGATGCGAGACGCTCAGGACCGTTCATGATGGCGACACTTGGGAGAGGTCTATGTCCAGCAGTGGACTTCTTTCGGTTGAAATGATGATGATGATGACGAAGATATGGCTTAAAAGACTTAGTATCCAAGCCAACAACATTAAAAACAAAACTAATTGCAGTAAAATTTTACCAAAACAAAACAAAAAAAAAATCATCCAATTGATATGAACGAGTATGTTTTCAATTCCAATATTTTTAAAAGCCCAAACCCTCACGAAATGATAATCGTTTTTTAATCCGCTTATCTTGAAAATCGTCACCGACACGCGCGTGATTGGCGTGCGATGACGTCACGATCGTGACTTGATATATTATCACATCACATCACATCACATCTGAGACCGATGACGCAAACAATTTCGCAAATTGATGCGCCAATGATGAATGATTGTGATAGGTTGTATGTTAGATAGAGGTAATGTTGAGAGTGGAATGGGGAAACGAGTCAACAGGGAGTTTAATAGGAGTTTTAATATCTATATTTAGTTTTTATTTTTATTTGCGTTGTTTTCACATGATAGCGACAAGAAACATGTAACAGAGATATTTGTAATTACATAACATGATTGAAAAGAGTTTTCATGGAGTTTCTTGCACATTCTTCTCCATAGACATTTACGCTTTGGAATGAATCGAAGAGAAGAAGGAAGAATCATTTCTTTTTCTGACTGACTGACTTCTTGACATTTCAAAAGTGCCTGTAAATGGTTTATTTGAAATAAAATGCTTTTGATTTTGAGTTATAAGTGTTTTTTTGGTGAATATGTAACTTTTTTGCCTCTACTATGGATAAATCCTGAATCCTTAGTGTGTTTAGAAACATGCAAACTCACATCCAGACCTAAAACATGCCATATAAATTTTTTTTCCGACCGGGTATTGAATCCGCAACACGTAGTGTAGCAGCCAAACGCTTAACTAATACGCCAACCTAATATACCGTCAATTGCTACAAATATAAAAATATTGGAGGTAGTTATAAAGCTTAACTACGCCATACATGCAATAATACATCCCCAAAAAGATAATTAACAAAATGTTTATTACAAATATAACCCGCAAATAAACACAAACAAAGATATCCCATATCCATACAATAAACAACTTTAATATTCGAGCGTCTTCGCCATTTTTGCCATTAAATATGGCAACACGATTAGCGTGGCACATAATAATGTTGCCAGACAACTGAGTTATGGCGCTCAGTAATGGCCACGAGACGAATAAAATGGATAAAACTGCCTTCACCAATAGCTATTACGATTTTTTTTTTAATAGTACAGAGATCTCTGAAATAAATTGTCTTTATACTCACTTGGAACATATTGACGGAATGTTAGCAATTTCGTATGAATTTAATGTGATTTTTATTTACAACAACAACAATTAACAACAACATTAAAAACTGGGGCTTTGCCATGACCTTTCAAAATGTTCGGTGTGTGAATGAGAAAGAGGGATGGAGCTATATAGGGTTAATAGCTCCATCTCTCTTTAACAGTTCAGCTCCGTCGTCAAATGGTTCATGTTAGGAGTTCGTGATATAAGGCCTCTGATAAGTTGTTTCAATATAAAAAGGCCTTTTTTGGTTGAAAAAAAACTAGCGTCTTTAAAAGATCGGCTACAAAGTGAAACTTTTCAGAGCTGCGGGAACGTTTGAAAGAGTGACTGCGGGCGCTAGAACGCAAAGGGCAGCTGAAATACACAGGTGGATTTTAGTCAGTAAAAGTTTGACACGACCTCTCATTTATCCCTAGAGCGGGAGAAGTCATTGGATTATTTCCTACCTCTTACAAAGATTAAGTTTTGGAAGTCTTTTGACAAAAATCAATATACACATAAAAAATAAATCTTCAATTACATAAATTCCTCCTTTTTTGGAGTCGATTAAAAAAATACTAAATTGACAATTTTATTTTCCCACTATATGCTACCAGCGGCTTCGTCCGCGTGATAGAAGAAAATAATCCCAAGGAAACAGACTATCGGGGTAAAAATCCTGTGCACTATTCTAGAACATGATCGACCCCTATACCGAGTTTCATCGAAATCCGTTCAGCCGTTCGAGCGTGAAGAAGTAACAAACATATACACAAACTTATAAACTTATGACTTTACAATATTAGAGTGATGTATATTTTCTACTGAACCACTATTCATATATACTATTTTTATATTCCTGAATAAATAAAATAATACAAGAACAAAATATGTACCTACTACAGAAATGGTAAGAAAGCAAAATATCTTCGACACTGCGAAAGACACGAACAAGAATTTAAAGATTGCAGAGATGGCAGTTTGTCTTTTGAAAGTTTCAACTTTAGGAGCATCTCAAGTGTTTATGAGATGCTGAGGAAAATTTTATTTTAAATTCTTCTTTTCTTCTTCTTTTCGATTCGATGGTAAACTCGTCAAACTGTTTGGGCCCAATAGGTGGCTACATTAATAGCAGCATTGGTAGCACTCTTAGACTTATTTTAGAGATTAACAGGGCAAATGAGTTTGATTTTTCTGACTGACTGATTTCTTGACTATTCAAAAATGCCTTTAAATAGTTTTTGAAATAAATGCTTTTATTCTAGAAATAAGGTCATAATTATAGTACTAGCGTTCACTTGCAATTACGGTAAAAAATCGTTTTCGAAAATAAATTTGCATTTTTTTAATAGGTTAAATAAAACCATTTTCGCATTATTACTTTTCTAATGAAATCGGTTTGGACCACATCGGTTGAATGTTTCGAAGTCTATTACTGTAATAAACTTTGAAACCACAGGTAGAATTGTTTTGTGTTTTATTTATATATTAGATTACGGGAGTGCTTTTCAAATAAATATAAATAATGTCATCTTCCAGGATTTTAGATTCATTTCAACTTGTATAACAGCTAACCTAAAAAGCTTAAAAACTAAGAAGGCGTTAGAATCAGAAAAGTTTACTTCAAATAGACCATTTACAGGCGGTTTTGAATTGTCAAAATGTCGGAAAAACGTAGAGCTAAACTGCACGTTCCGAAGCGTAGAGAAGAATGGAGAAGATAAGTGCCTTTGGAGTGTTTGAGTTTGAGACTAATCCCTTAACCGACTGCGGACCCAGATTGGCCGCTGTAAAAATAATTTGGCCATATGGGACTTCCTCGACCCATCTTTAACACAGTACCAGTGTGGAGCCGCTGCACAGGACATGCATCAATTGATATGATGTCCATCCTGCACAACCACCTGCAGTTTTTAGGATCTATACGAGGCCAATAACAGAGCCGTAGAGGTTGCCAAATACCGATCAGAAAAAATATAGTTAGAGTACATCGACACGAAAAGAAGAAGAAGAAAAATGGAGAAGAACGTGCAAAAAACTCCTACTTGTAATCTAAACCAATTAATTTTTAGCTATCTTTCAATCCGCAACTTTACATATTTTCTTGGGCACCCAAAACACACAGCACTTAACACAGTGTGTCTGTGTTTCACACTGTGAGAATATCCTCAGCATACATCATCTTAGAAGGCGAAAAAAATGTTTGCTCGACAAATAACACTGATTTACAAGCTACGCCGTCACGTATAACTCTCTTTTTAATGGTATATGTATCATCGAGGCGGAAATGTGTGCAATAAAATGGATTTATACCGCGGCCTGGATTATTGGGATATGGCTGTTTTGATGTTAATTGTCGTACGCATAAATATTTTGGAAACATCATCCTGTAGATGTAGATATCATATTTTATAGTGGTTGTTTTGACGTTATTGATTTAGCGTTGAAGTCGCGAGCTTGGTCGAAAGTAGTGTTGTATAAATCATCTGCAACGGAACTAAAACTACAGATATGTTTAAACGATTGAGGTACGGCGTTTGGCCATCGGTATATGGTGGAGCTCCCACCCATACGTACAAACTACTGGGGCCATGGGTTCGCTTCTGAAAGGAAAACCCGGGGACCTGGAATTCAAGGCAAAGAAAGAACATAGGAGTGGGTTTTAGTCAGTAAAAGTCCACCCACCCAGGAGCGAAAGAAGTTATTATATGATTTCCTAAATTAAAAAAAACCTATACGTACAAAGCGTTTTGCGAACATTTATTGTACGCATGGCTTTGGAGTGGAATTCCCTGCAGGAATCTGTGTTTCCTGGGTTTTAGTCAGTAAAAGTCTGACACGCTCTCTCTCTCAGCCCAGGAGCAAGAGAAGTCATTAGATGATTTCCCAAATAAAAAAAACCTAAAGTACAAAGCGTTTTGCGTACATTTATTGTGCGCATGGCTTTGGAGTGGAATTCCCTGCCGGAGTCTGTGTTTCCTGAGCAGTCTACGGGTCTTTAAGTCAAGAGTGAATAGGTTACTTCTAGGCAAGCGTGCTCCATCGTCAGCCACACCATCGCTTACCATCAGGTGATATAGTGGTCAAACGCGAGCTTATCCATAATAAAATTAATAAAATAAAACGATGCTATAAAATGTTTTTTCAAATAACTAACTACAAAAGTTACATGTCTACAGACGCATATTATTACTAAATCTCATAAAATGGCTGCGCAATTAAAAAACGAGACAGAAGCAAAATAAAAACTGTCAAAAAGCATAAAATTTATAATTAAAAATGCCAAAAGTATACTAACATGATTGACACCGGAGACTCTGGTCTTGTTCAATTTAGATAAGTTGGTGCCCATTCGTAGCCATTAATGCCGGTCCTCCCCAACAACCTCTAATTAAACTTGAACCTTATTCTCGTACACATAGAGTCTAGAGTCTGTTGTATAATTTTAACGAAATATTTGGCACATTCAGGACACAAAATGTCTTGGACAATCACTATCACAATAGTCTTATTATATTTTGAACACAGTTTATGTAATTAAATGTTAGTAAAAGCCACTTTGGTACAGTTCACGGTAGAGCTGAAACGAAAATTTTGTTTTTAATATTTGTGATTATTTTAGAAAGACAAAAATAATGAAATACCAAAATTGTTAACTGAAAACACAATTTGAAAACCAGTTAAATGTTATATAATAAAAGTAATGCAATAAATTATAATAACATCGTAAAATAAAAAATCACTTCTCCTATTATTTTTTTTCTATTCCACAGCCAATACAATAATTTTAAAGATAAAGAAATGATCCCATTCTCTCTATTCCTAAGTACTTTATAATTGATCCGTCTCATTCGTGCTATCAAAATTACGCAATGACCAATTTTAAATCAATCAGGTACTACCAATATTTACAAAAAAGAAAATCTCATTACTACCAACATCACCATAAATAAATCTGTCAAAATTACCACATCACGCAACCAGAGCGAGTAAAGATGTGTCAATGGCTTATCAGCGGCGTTCTTACGCCATCGCCCTAAAAAGGGCAGGTTCGTTCAATGAAGCCCACGTACGAGTGGGCGATCCAGTATGAATCAATGTATCAATGGCCATACTCTCATTTCGCGATTTAACTGTGTTTTGTGAATATGGTTCTGGGTTTTGTGATTATTTGAACAGACTTACTTTTAATTGATGTTTTTTCGCGTTGAGAAAACGTTATTATTACTAAGTTTTTATTAACTTGCCGCCCTTCTAGTTGTAACTTTTATTTTTTAATTTATAGTTTCTGACATGATCGTGTCCAGTTTTTTTTAATAGTTATTTCCATTTATAATTTTGTGGTAAACTTAAAATTCATCAATTTACACCCCGAACGGTGTTAAATTTAATGATTATAATCAGCAATCTAGAACACATGTCCAAATAGGCCTTGTTTCCCCTCATTATGCTGCGGACCGTGGGGTAGGCAGTAAACCCAGTGAGTCATCCTGCACCGACCTGCATTTGGTTTAGTAATCGATAAACTTAGCTTGCTGTTGATTTACTAAATGTGGACGGTCATGTTTATTTCTTGTTTTGATGGATTCTTGTTTCTGGCATGTGGCAGGGCTTTTAGATTATATTCATTCACTTTTCTTTTAACCTATTTTAAGGTATTTCATCTCCTGCCAAGGTTAGTTAAAAATTTAAGCAATAATTTATGTTTAATCCATAATGGACATAAATATATATATCTTGATAAGTAAGATATGTACTATTTTGAAATTTCAAGTGATTTCAATAATCTTTTTTTTTTTAAATTGATATTGTAAAATCTGTTTCATGTAGTTATTTTAATATTTGTCAATAAATCGGTATCAAATAATCCGCAACTTTTACTCCTCAAAAACTTTCAATAATTCCATTCAAGTTTCGTCCCAAATAATTATTTGTTGTAACCCATATTACCAGACATGTAGCCGAATGTACAGAGACCACAATACATGGATCGATATATGAGTTAGCGTAGTTTTAAATATGGTATACGAAGGGTTGGTCCCTCGTTTGCAGATCGCCGTTCTAATATAGATTAGTTTTGTGAGTGATATGTTGAACGACTGCTACAGAGATGAATGAGTTTTAGCTAAAATGGGTTTTAGTTTTTGAACGATTTTAGTTTTAAGTTTAGTATTGTTTGGGTGTTTTAAACAGATGTGTTTAGTTTACTATTTTGCAGCTGTTGGATTATTGAAACATCTGGTCATTTATTTTCTATTTGGCTTTTTGAATTTTATTAATGAACTAGCTTTTGCCTGCAGCTTCGCCTGCTTACATAAAATATAGCCTATGCCACTCAGGAATAAAGCAGCTTTCTATCGTTGAAAAAATTCTAGCAATCGGACCAGTACTCTCAGAGATTACTTCCTTCCTATAAACAACAAAACAAAATTTACCTCTTTATAATATTAGTGTAGATTATTTCTTAGTATGAATGAATTCGTTTCTGACGATTTGAGCGATTTTAGATATACAGTTACAGTTAAATATTTAGTGTAATTGTAGGTAAATATATATATGGCAGTGCTTGAAAAATGAGTTACAGCCAAATTTAATAATAAATTACGTAAATGGTCGTGTCTGTTTGGCAAGCGTGAATGAATTTCTACTAAATGTTATAGAATTTTGAGCTTGGTTGACTTGAGTGATGTAGGTGTTCTCAATATAGAATCGTTTTGTGAATGAAATGAGCAGACTGTTTGGCAGCGTTGGGATAAACGAGTTTCTGCCAAATACTGTTACATAAGCGAAATAAAATTTGTCTATACTGTTATTAAAAGGTAAATTTTGTTTATAAGTAATCTCTGAAACTAATAGGCTGATTTAAAATCTATTTTACCAATAGAATGCTACTTACGAGGTGATATATTTTCTAATTTCACGCGAGCAAAACTGTGAGCGGGGGCTAATTACGTATAACATTGATTGGTCAATTAGTTAAAATAACGTTTTTTTTAATTTATTTTCATTTACATTCCATTTCATTGAAAGTAATAGCTTTACTCTGCCCATATTTATCGAATTGTTTAATTAAAAATGTCTTAATGAATGATGAATATATTATTCTAATATCATAAAATCTTGGATATATGTTGAAATATAATAAAGTTTTACTAAAATACAAAGGTTAGTAATAATTACTTATTAAATAATTGCAATGTTTAATGTAAACTAACTTTTGAATCGTCTATGATGCAATTAATTATCGTTTCTGCTCAAATAAGACTGTATAATTACGTGGTGTGGGTGGCTGATCAATGTCGGTGCTAACAATAATATCAATAAAATATATAACGCCTGTATTTACAACGTACCAACATACGATATATATAAAATAACATAAAAATGAAATCTTTATAAAAATAATGAGACTTTACTAAAAAAAACAAAAATTAAATGAAAGAATCACCTTGAAAAATTGATATAAAATAATTTTTGACTCCTTATCGGTTCCTTTCGTTTGAAAAGCACACGCGACTTGATAAGAGAGCACGTGACGCACGATACACGACCGACCACTCGACAGCGGAAAAATTATCGATCAAAACACATAAATGTTTGTAAACGAACGTTCTTACAAGGTCACTTCGCACTGACAATCATTCGGAAATGTCTGTTCGCGATCCATCCAGCGCTACGCCAGTCACACCGACAGAATACACGTCCTTTCTCTCCGGGATCCGACCCCAAACTGAATCGTAGGACGAAGGGAACTCTCGCTCACTCCCAAAGAGAGGGCCTGACTTATTTCGCCTCTTTGTTGTCCCTAAGAGGGGTAAATTATTACGGTTTTGCGATAACATAATAGAATTGCGTACTAAATAATCGAAAGGATAACACTTTTTAGTGTTACGTTAAATATTGAATTTAGTTAATAGCCCCATATTTTAGTGGTGAAAGGTGTTTTGATAAGGAAACTACGGTGGGAGGGAAAGAGAGGGCGATATGGTAACCAGCTGTTTAGTATGGGAATGTTAGTATTTGTTTACTAACATGACCTTACTGTCTTAGCTTTAAAATCATTTATTTTACTAGATGGAGTTTTTGATGAAGTGAAGCCGGGTGAGGAAATTATGTCAGAGTCTACACTGTCGATTTATTTATTTATTTATTAAAACTTCATGCAACACAATAGTACAAAGGCGGACTTAATGCCTTAGGCATTCTCTACCAGTCAACCTAGGGTAGTAAAGAGAAAATGTGGCAGGTGCATTAAAATACAAAAGAATATTACGAAAATTAGAGTTTAAAAGTACCTATATATATATATATATATATATATATATATAAAATAAACCTAAATATATAATTTAATATAATATATATATTTATATAAAGTAAAAGAAAGGGGTTATTGGGATCGATTCATAGATTCTTCTTTTATTTCTTCTTCAATCTTATTATTACAGATAGCAAATCTGTGAATTTTCTTATATCTTGTATGATTAAGAATATTGATAAAGGCTATACCTAAAAGCAACCGCATGCATTTTATTATCATAAGAAAATCAAATGTTCACAGACTAGACTAGTCCTAATAAATAAGAAAATAAAATTCATAACGATGAAAAAGGACTTGAACGTTGTGAAAATAAAATACTAGTAGGTACCTGGTACATAATAAAAGTGAAATATGTTGCTATAAATTCTGAAAATTTTATTTCAGCTGTATTTTATTTATTTCAACAAGACAATGCGGCGATTCAACTACTTTAGGGTCTTAACTCGCAGTCGCCATTTTGTGAAAATACTACAACCGTCTGTGATTTTGTTTTGAAATAAAAGTATTTATAATAAACTAGCTTCTTCAGCGGCTTCGCCCGCATAATAGTTAGTTTCTCTATACAAACTTTCGACCCCCGTTTCACCCGTTTAAGGGGTGAATTTTGTAAAATCCTCTCTTAGTGCTCGCCTATGTCAAAAAAGGAAACCTTGTGTAAAATTTCATGTGCCTAGTCCCAGTAGTTTCGGCTGTGCGTCGATAAGTCAGTTTCTCTTTTTATCAGGTACCGGAAAATGCAGCGTTGGCATGCCTCCCGCAAGGTGGAATGATGACCTGGTGAGGGTCACGGGCATCGTAAGTATCAGGGCTGCAAGATTCTTCCAAAGAGTTACCGCGGCTCTGGAACGCAAAGGGTAACTAAAGGAACACAGTTGTGGTTTAGTCAGAAGTCTGACACTTAGGACTAGACAGCGTTGTGTGAAAGTTGTGGAATAGTATTATTATAAAATCACGGGTACCATCTAGTAATAGAATATAAAACGATTTTGACTTAAGCATTTTAAGTTTCACTGACATTGTATTTTTGACATTTTAATTTATGGAGTATTTTATTAGTCTATTTTATTTTATTATTTTCGTATATTATTATTTATATTTGATGATACTAACAGATATTGTGGACCAAATGTTGTATTATTAATAAATGATTTACACAACATTGTAATTTTGACATTTTGTTTTACTGTTGAACATTTGATTAGTCTATAACGCAAAACAATAAAATCAAATTTTATTGTTTTCAGTATATTATTATTTATATTTGATGATGAACTATCGTAGGTATAAGAATTACTAATATCTGTTATATTGTGGACCTGTCTTATTAATAACTTATTATTAAAACGGAGTTTCAGTTCAAAACTAAATTAAATTCAATACCTAACCACTTAGTCTGGTCTCCAAATACATTAAATATTTCTTAGATCCAGTCTAAAGAATTTGTAACTCAATAGAATTAATTGGAAATGTCAAAGTGCTAGACGAAGGAATGTGTTTTTCTTAGTTTTAGCTAAAGGCTTTCGTCTTTTTGTTAAGAACTAGCTGGTTATGTCAAGCAGAAAGTTATGCCAAGGAAACATGTTGCCAGAATAAAAAGTTAGTTTATTTTTATATACGAAAATATTTAAATGATGAGCAGGTAAATGAAACACAAAGATATGGGGCCTTAACGGCGTATTAAAATGTCAAGCGTGCGAGCGAGATAGATATACCCTATATAGCTCCATCTCTTTGACAGATCAGTTTAGGTCGTCAAATGGATCGCGTTAAGAGCTCGTGGAAGGGCCTATGGATCAATCAATCAATCAATACGTTTATTTGCATGTAATGTGATGCATGTAATGTGTTCTTTTGTAGTGAACTTACGACCCTTCTATTTTCTACCAGTGGCTTCGCCCGCGTAAATGTAGGAAATTAACCCAAAGGAATATGATATTCCAGGACATGTTCTACCTTTGTGCCAAATTTCATCCAAATTCGTTACACCGTTTGAACTTCAAAGTGCATACATACAAAGTTCGCCTTTATATTCATCATCATCATTTCGGCCGAAAGAAATCCACTATTGGACATAGGCCTCCCCCAAGCGTCGCCACAACGACTGGTCCTGTGCGTATCAATATATATCAATCGGATTCCCGCGCCCCTGACCAGATCATCGGTCCACCTTGTGGAAGGCCTTCCAACGCTGCGTCTTCCGGAACGCGGTCGCCATTCCAGAACGTGGAACAGATTCGTGGAACAAGACGCGCCTTCGACCCGAGCTTGGTACCTACTGGATGGCCGGACGGCAAACTACCCGTTGCTCGCCGTCCGCTCTGTTGCTATCTTTTTCATTGTAGATGTCTACAATAAGTACTTATTTCTTACATGAGATTTCTCTTACTTTAAAGTTTTTGAAAGTTCTTGGTTCAGGTCTCCAGCTATGAAATGCCGAATTTCATTATTACCTGTGAACAAACAAAAACAGAATTTTAATTGAATTCATTGAAACAACATTCGGAGATATAAAATTCTAGAGCCTTATGCCATTCAAACAAATACTATTCCTAGCGATTTGGTATTCATATATTACAGCGAGGTTCAGGAGGTGTCTACAGCCTCCTCAGGAAACCTAACAGGTATTGCAGAGAAAGGATTCAGGAGTGGTCTTTTAAGAGGTATCGGAGCTCCCTTCCATATACCTACTGATGGTGATCACTGGGGTTATTTCCATGAGGTAAATACTGCAGTAGCCGTCATAAAGAATGGGATGCTGTCGCCTCCTTCTGGGAAGCAGTAATGCTAGCGAAGGGCCTGACCGCAGCCGTGAGGGAACGTACATCCTCATGCCTCAGCTGCCGCGACAAGAGATGCGCCGAGTCGCAGGGCGATTTATGGCCATTGTGGGCGCGGGCTTGCAGATGACGAGCAACGGGTAGCTCACCGTCCGGACCGAGCCTGTGTCGTTGAAGGCGCTTAGAGTTCTTAAAATGCAAATAGCAACTTAAGAGCAGAGATGGGTAGCTCGCCCTCCGACCGTTCGGTAACCGAGCCCAAGTCGTCGACAGCTTGTACTGTTCCACGCGCGCCCCAAGGAGATGTCAGCAAACCGTAGGGTCGAAGCCTACTGCCTACTGGGGCCAAAGGTTTTTTTCTGAAAAGAAAACTCGGGCCTGATATAAAAGGCAACAAAGGAACAGGAGTAGGTTTTTAATCAGTAAAAGTGTGACACGTCCTTGCGCTCCACCCTAGAGCGAGATAAGTTATTGAATGATTTCCTGCCTCACAAAAACTGTTTAGGTATCACCAGATAAAAGGACTAAAACTTTATGAATGAATTATTATGAATTCAACGCTACTAGGTCACCAGCTGTAACCGAAAGTCACGCTACAAAAATAGTCCTCACCGTGGGTCCCCCGCACTGTTACATATTAATAATTTATTTATATGTATGTTTGTTTGTAAGAACATGTGTTGTCTTACTTTTAGTATCTTGAATAAATATTGGGCGTTTGTTTAGTTTAGTTTCAATATCTCCCTGAGAGGTTATGAGGTTTTCGAAAATTATGAGATTGGAAAAAGATAAACCCTAAAACAAGTTTATTTTTGGATATAACAATATATACAATGTGTAACAGAAAGGGTAAATTCATATGGGAGAGTTTGCTAGAGACCATCAAACTGAAGAACTTTCTCCATGGGACCACCATCGTAATCATCATCATCATCATCATCATCATTTCAGCCGATAGACGTCCACTGCTGGACATAGGCCTCCCCAAATGTCGCCACAAAGAACGGTCCTGTGCGTCTCGCATCCATCGGATTCCCGCAAACTTCACCAGGTCATCGGTCTACCTTGTAGGGGGCCTTCCAACACTGCGTCTTCCGGTACGCGGTCGCCACTCCAGAACCTTTCGGCCCCAACGGCCATCCGTTCTGCCAGTAATGTTACCATCATAATCGCGAAAAAATAATAAACTGTCGCATATAAAGTTCCAATACCTACTCGACCAAATGTATGAGACAGCTGATAATTTTTTACTATTACAACGGTTGTCATATGGAGAAAGTACTTCAGTTTGATGACCCGTAGCACACCCTTTCATATGACTATACCCTTTCTGTTACACGTTGTATGTATTTGTTTATAAGCAACTAGCTTCTGCCAGCGGCTTCGCCCGCGTGATAGTAGGTTTCTCCTAACACACTTTGGTAGATATTTATAAGATCTACAATTAATTAGAACATTTTATGGTTCTATCTTTTATAGTTTAGGCAGCGTACGCAAAATAAGTATTTGTTTATAAGCAATAAGCAGTGATGCAATCGTTGATGGTGAATCGCACTAGTTTATTAAAAGCCTATTTACTCTAGCCTTAAAGATAACTAAATTACAATGTAACGGGAAGACCGCAGCAAGCAAATTGTTCCAATCCTTCGATGTACGCGGTATAAACGACGAAGCGAAACGCTTAGTCCGGACCGTAGAGATGTTAAAAACGTAAGCACTCGCTGTTCGTTGGGTTGTCTGATATTAGAAAGGTGATGGCAGAATCAAGTCATGTAATTCCTGTGCATACTTTCCAAAATGCATCCTGTAGAACACCGAAAGGCTGGCCACCCTACGCCTGCTGGCTACCTATATAAATGACTTAAGTATTAACTAACTACCCAGAGTGGTCTAAGGGACATCGTAGAAGGCGATTATTTGAGGACCGAAGATTTTTATTGCGCGCAGAGCAAAGAAATTGAATTTCTGAAATCAAATAAGAATGGGAAGAAGGCATAACTAGAAAAAAGAACACGACCATCACATCACAGACCATGCTTGCCTAGTGCAAATCAGTGTCAAAATATTGTTTTTTAGTGTTCCGTAGCCAAATGGCAAAAAACGGAACCATTATGGATTCGTCATGTCTGTCTATCTGTCTGTACGTATGTCACAGCCACTTTTTTCCGAAACTATAAGAACTATTGTTGAAACTTGGTAAGTAGGTGTATTCTGTGAACCGCATCAAACCCATACGTGTGGGGTATCTATGGAGAGGTCTTCAAAAATGATATTGCGGTTTCTAATATATTTTTTTCTAAACTGTATAGTTTGCGTGAAAGACACTTCCAAATTGGTAAAATGTGTCCCCCCCCCCTCCTGTAACTTCTAAAATAAGAGAATGAAAAAACTAAAAAAAAAACTTCCACAAAAAATTGGTTTGAACGAGATCTAGTAAGTAGTTTTTTTTTAATACGTCATAAATCGTAAACCGCAATTTACCTTTCAAGATTGTACGAAACCCTCAGTGCGCGAGTCCGACTCGCACTTACCCAGTTTTATTTTAAACTTTGGCTAAACAATTGTCAAAACCAAAAACTTGCAAAACAACACCCCTGCCCAACTCCCACTGAACAAGTCGTGACGGTACATATTTCCTGTAACATTATCTCCCCCCCTAACTACCGATGGGCAGGCATCCATCAAACATCAAGCCAGCAGATAAAGCCTCGATCGCACTCATTACGCTGCCAGTAAAACTGGCCGATCCATCACTGGCAGCTTGGCACACTCTGGCATTTCTCTGGCATTACGGTGCCGGAGTAATGATATCGTTTTGTAAGTTCAATTTTGTAGGAATCTTACGTTTCTGAGGTAACAATGTAAGATGTATTACTTAGTTTAGTACGATTTAGATGCGAATGTATTTTTAACCGTCTTCAAAAAGGAGGTTCTGTGTTTGGCAGAATGTTTTTTTTTTCTATGTATGTTCACCGATTTCTCAGTCAATTGTGGACCGATAATGAAAATATTTTTTTGTTTGAAAGGTTATGCTTCCGAATTGGTCCCATAGAAATATTGTTATGATCGGATCATGAACTCCGAAAATATGGAACACGACTCTTCATAGGATCACAGCAGAACCGTCGGAGCAAGTAAAATTGCTTTGTTTATTCGTGTAGTCGATAACTGACTTAAAGATGACTTACTGGGGCCAAGAGTCTGATTCTGAAAAAAGACTCGGCCCTAGTACGAAACGCAACGAAGGAACATGAGTGGGTTTTTAGTCAGTAAAAGTCTGACACTATCTCTCGCTCCGCCCAAGAGCGGGGGTTGTCGTAAGATGATTTTCCCACAGAAAAAAAAACCGTGTTTTCTTTCACCGTTCATTGAAATAAATTATATATTTATGTATTTGGAACGCCTTGCAGCAATTATACCAATGGAGCACAATTAGTCTCTACTTCTGCTACTTTCCAATTCCACATGTATCAAATCCCATATTGAACACATTTTGAAATATCAAAGCTCTTTCGATGAGTTTTTACAAAGAAAATTGGTTTAAATTGAAAAATACGGGAAATTATAGGGTTAATTATAATTATAGGGGGTAATTAGTGACCGATACTTAAATACGTGATTGTCCTTATGATTACAAACAACTTTCCCGTATTACGTACGTACGTATAAGTGTTACGGTCGCAAATCACATTTTCATCAACATACTCGTACAGCCTGACACTGATCTGCATATTACAAAAATCTTTTGAACATTTGAAAGCGGGTTACCCTGAAATATTCACCTAAACTAAACCATTTCCTAAAGTATGATTGACTAAAATGAAGCAACACTTAGAACCACAGACGAGTGTTTGATACTCTCAAACGTATCGTATGACACGACCGGATGTCAAGCATGTCAAGTAGAGTCAGTTCTAATCAAACTGTATTCAAGATCACTCTCGTCAAGTCGTCATGTTGACGGAGTATCATACTGTCACTTTGATAATGGGATATATATCTACACAACAGGTAACATACATTGTATTAAACGAACATCCGGTAAGTAATATGTTCAGAATCGGCTAATGAATCAATGTCAGCTATTTTTATAAAAATTGTATTACGATAAAATACTCAGAAATTTTCCTATTTTTTTATCCTAAATTAAACAAAACTTATTTTACAAATTGATTGACAAATCTAAATGTATTATATAAAAGCGAAATACCACTCACTGATTAATCAGATTTGTAAACCTCAGAAAATACTATACGATTCTTGAAGAATCTTGATTTTGCCACTGGAGTGTTTGTGTGTGCCTGTGTAGTAGTAGGTGTAGGGTGTTTCGTGTTTTTTTTTTTAACTTTCGATTTTGATTTGACTTTGCTCGAATTCTTGATACCACTCCCTTCTAAATATTAACCGATTATGGTGATTTTAGATATATGAACACTGTGCAGGAGTGGAGAATACGAGCAAAGACAGCCTTACCAGTGCAGTGTGTCGAAACCCGTATTATTTGCTTACTATTAGGATAACTGATTTCTTAAAAAAATACAAGCTAACTAGAAATATTTCTCATTTTTTAATTGACGTCTACTACCATGGCATATAGCATTATCAGCCTTATAATGTTCCCACGGCTAGGACTCAAACTCCTCTACCTCTCTAGGAGAATAGGAAAGGAATGGGCCTTACACCACCACTCGGGTCCACGGGTAGTGTGAAAGCGAAGCCCGGGGCCCCGGGATGAAGGCAAAGAAGGAACAGGAGTGGGTTTTTAGTCAGTAAAAGTCTGACGCTATCTCGCGCTCCGCCCAAGAGCGGGATTTGTCATAAGATGATTTTCCCACCTAAAAAAAAACCACTCGGGTATTTTCCTTCACCGTTTTTAGAGCAGTGGTGATGAAATAAATTACACAAAGTAATGCGCCGGCCGGGTTTGAACTCGCGACCTACAATTCATAAGTCGGGACGGTTACCTCTGAGCCACTACTGCTCAATACTACTCTCTCCTATATTTACCTACACAGTTATTTAACAAAAACATGTCTTCATACCTGTACTCTGCCCTTTCATGAGCATTTAATTAAACATGACATTTCAAATGTGCTCGACTGCGCGGCGCCGGGCGGCGTGCTATGTGAAGTGGGTTCGATATGCTCTGTCAGAGCAGAGGGTCCTGTCATTTGTGACACTTGACGTACTTATTTGACGTTTTTGGATATACTTGGACAGTTTTTAACTTTACTTGTAGTCAGTAAACATTGGTACTTAATAAGTTTAACCTGAAAGTAAAAACGAGACCCTATTGCTATCATTCCGCTGTCCGTCTGTCTGTCACCAGGCTGTATCTTATGAACTGTGATTACTAAACAGTTGAAATTTTTAGAGATGATGTATTTCTGTTGCCGCTACTTAGAGCATACTGAAAGTTTCTGGATTCTGATAAATAAGACTAGGTATAACGTCTAGGACAGAATGGAAGAAAAAAAAGTGTTGCGCCTACCCCAAATAAAACGGGACAAGGGCATGAAGATGATGATGATGATGACGACTAGGACTTACGATACTATTCTTGGTTTTAAAAGTATATTCCTCACAATTAATGCATTTTTGCATTCGCTGAAACCACTGTACAAAGCAGTTGGACCAGTCTTCTTTAGGAGTAAGAGACTCCGTTGGCTTTATGTAACGCATTCACAGCCGATTCAGAACTTGTAAAACGTATGCCTTTAAGTTTGTCTTTAATTTTTGGAAACAAATAGAAATCGCAAAATGCGAGGTCCGAGCTATAAGGCGGATGCGTCGTCAGTTCCACATTTGAAGCCTTCAAATAGGCTTCTGTTACCTTAGCGGAATGTGAGGATACGTTATCGTGGTGGAGGAGTACATTGCTTTGAGGAAGCTTTTTGCGAACTTTTTCTAAGACTCTGGGCAAGCAAGTGTTGACGTACCATTCTGCAGTCACTGTCCTTTGATCTTCAAGCAACACTGTAGTCTAATGTCTTGATTTGCCGGCAACCATTTTTTACCAACAATGGAATAAAACCTCTCGCCATCGCGCATCGCTAAATCTGACCCTAACTTAAGATTTCAAACGTGTATATCTACGAAATTACGTCACGAAAACAATTGAAAATTACATAAAATAATAAAGCTTGTTTTTCAAAAGGTAAAAACAAACATCTTGAACATATTTTATTTTTTGATAAAATCGGTGTTTCAGGGCCAAAACAGTCAACATAGACCTGGGCCAGTACCTACAAAATATTCTTCAACAGCAACCGACTCTTAATAAACTCAAACAATGAACTCTTGTTAAAACTAATTTTCGCCTAATCAAAGTCTAATATAAAACCTCAATTGAGTCTAGACTAAAGACCGGCTGGAATGCTAAGGGTCTGTGTATAGCGGTGGGTCTTAGGTATTTCATACAAAACAGCACATCTCTATTATATGAAGCAGACGGGCAACGGCCGGGGTACTGAAAAGGCAGGCTCGTTCTATAGTGGGGGCCAAATAATAGGGTACCTATTTAGAGTTAGCTGGTAAAGGTCATTCATCTGTTGAAGTTAAATACTTCTATATTGGTGTGTCATATTTTAGGATATTTAGTTAGGAGTTTTTTTTTTAATATTTATTCTTAAATAATATAGTAATTTCGCTTTTGCCAGCGTCATTGAATATACTCCCAGGATATAAAGTATCCTATGTGCTATGGTGGACCGACGACCTGACAAGAGTCGCGGGTATGAGGTAGATGCGAGACGCACAGGATAGGTCGTTGTGGCGACGCTTGGGGGAGGCCTATGTCCAACAGTGGACGTCTTTCGGCTGAAATAATGATGATAATGATGTGTTATTCTAGGATATAGTCTACCTTCTTCCTGCCCTTGTCCCATCTTATGTGGGGTCGATGCAAAACAACCGTCATACTATCACTAACTTCCTTAAGGATATAGTCTACCTGTATGCCAAATTTCATCAAAATCCGTTCAGTTGTTTTGAGCGCTAATATAGATAAAATAAAAAACTTTCAAATAATTGTTAGTTGTTTATCCTACCTATATATATTTTTTTTTTTACAATTTAACAGTTCTGCCAACAGCCCTTCTGCCAACAGGGGCTGTTGGCAGAAGCTAATTTTAAGTGGTCCTGAGATCCTTTAACCAAAATAAAATAACAGAATTATTATAGTTGTAACCATCAACTTTTCGGCCGCCATAGTAACAACAAAAAAGATGTGTCCAGCACGCCATGGTCACGACTACAAGACAAATTAAAAAATGAACGATATCATTTTTTAATTTGTCATGTAGTCTGGCACCGAGAGCACGCTTTTGCTTTTTTTGTCGTGTCAAAAGATTTATAAAATTGTGTATACACTGTAGATAACACTAAGATACCTATTTACTGTACACAGGTGAAAATCACCGTCCAGGTGATTTGTTATAGAGAACCTTACTAATGTTTGTTTCGTAACCATACCATGGGTTTCAAACTCACGACTCCCGAATCAAACAGAAGTACAGAATAGCCTTCCTCGATAAATGAGCCATCCAATACTTGATAGAATTTCACAATTCGAATCATAGTGATCCACGCGCTCCTCAAAGAGATGTCAGCAAACCGTAGGGGCCCAGCAGGGCCGCTAGCTAGCGGGGACCGCAGAATTTCTGAAAAGGATCCTAGAACGTAAAGGGCAACTGAAGGACACAGGTGTGGTTTTAGTCAGTAATAGCTGACACGCCCTCTCGCTCCGCCCAGAGTGGAAGTCACTGGATAATTTCCACCCTTAAAAAAAATGGGTTACAAACTCACGACTCCCGAATCAAACAGAAGAACAGAATAGCTTCCTCGATACCTAATACCTATAATACTTGATAGAATTTCTCAAATCGAATCAGTAGTTCCTAAGAAGCGTTCCAAAGCACGTTCAAACAGATAAACAAACTCGTCAGCTTTATAATCTTAGTGTCGCCGCACAAACACCACACGCCACAGCCACAAACCCCGCCACGAGAAGCTAGAAGCGGCCACAAGCCACTTGTGGCCGGTGGCTGCTACTTTTTTTAACCCATACGCGCAGTATCATAATGGACTCTGACGTAGAAGGTTTAAATGCGCGAGTGGCGTGTGACGGCGTTTGTATCGGCGTTTAGTGGCCAGTGCGAGCCATAAGAAGCGAGCAGCGGCAATTTGAAGCGTGTGGCGGCCACCAGCGTCAACCGTGTGCAACGAATCCATATAAAATGTATGAAAACTACAGGAAATGTGGCGTCGTTTTGTAGTTGTGGCCAATGGCCCATCGACGTGTCACAGTGTTTGTTATAAAACTCCTTCGAAACGGCTTGACCGATTTTTATTTATTTATTTATGTACACACAAACATTTAAAAATGAAAAGAACAAAAGCAAATAGAAGAGCAGGTACTGCTTATTTCAAATGAAATTTCTTCCAGCAGACGTGCGACAGGAGAGTTGGATGAGAGATGTAAACACAGTGAAACCACAGTGAAATTCTTGTGTAAAATTTGGTAGGCCTAAAGGTAGGTAGGCTATTTTTAATATTCCTAGGTAATATATATATAAAGCAAGGTTACGGATACAGCACGAAGAATCGCCAAACTTAAGTGGCAGTGGGCAGGGCACATTGCTCGCTGAGCAGATGGTCGATGGGGACGAAAGGTTCTGGAATGGCGACCACTTCGCAGACGCAGCGTTGGATGGCCTCTCACAAGGTGGACCGATGACCTGGTGAGAGTCGCGGGAATCCGATGGATGCGAGACGCACAGAACCGGTCATTGTGGCGACATTTGGGGGAGGCCTATGTCCAACAGTGGACGTCTTTCGGCTGAAATGATGATGATGATGAGGTAATTTATATTATATAAATATGACAAAACAACGTTGACCGTGTCAGCTATAGTATTAGTAAAGATACATATTTCGGATGTATCCATGGATTGTGACTTCCGTCCTAATCTCTTCCCGGTCATTTGAAAGCTCACATTCAACTCGACAGCCAATTTTTAAGTGACATTAAATCGAGTAATCTCTTAGTAAGGTCTAACCTTCTAGTACCGTAGTGTGTACACCTAATATTTTTATTGCACCGTCAATATCGAACGCAGACAATTTATGTTGGAAAATATTACCTTCGATATTTATCTAGTGTTTTGAAAGGATTGTTATGGCGTTGTAAATCTTGTGGATTTAAGTTTGAAGTGGATTTTTAATATGACGTGTTTTTTTTTATTGGGTAGGAAAATCATCTTATGACAAATCCCGTTCTTGGGCGGAGCGGGAGATAGTGTCAGACTTTTACTGACTAAAAACCCACTCCTGTTCCTTCGTTGCCTTCGTCCCAGGGCCCCGGATTTCGGTTTTAACACTACCCATGGCACCAGTAGGCTTCGACCCTGCTGGGCCCCTACGATTTGCTGACATCTCTTTGAGGTGCGCGTGGAACAATACGCGCCGTCGACGACTTGGGCTCGATCCGAACGGTTACCGGACGGTCGGACGGCGGGCTACCCATTGCTCGCCGTCCGCAAGCCCGCGCCTGTGGTAGCCGTAAATCGGGATCGGAATCCCGGCGGCGGTTAGAGCGCAAGGACCGTTGCCTCAAATGTGACAGATTAAGATTTCAGTGAATTTAAAATGTAGTAGAGTTGTCTGATACTTTGGAAGTTGAGAGTTTGAAGTCGTAGAAGCTGAGGGCTAATCTAAGCATTCGCCCTCAGCGTTTTGAAAGAAAAGAAAGAAAAATATTTTATTTGGCACACATTTGCATTGCATTGCATTTTCAGCCTTTTTAACGTTTCCACTGCTAGGACTCACGCTTCCTCACTAGGAGAAGGAAAGGGCCGTAATCCACCACGCGGGCCCAGTGCGGGTTGATGAATGTCACATGTCTTCGAATTTTCGGTTCTAGGACATGCCGGTTTCCTCACGATGTTTTCCTTCACCGTTTCGATAGCAGTGGTGATGAAATAAATTACACAAAGTAATGCACCAGGCTGGGTTTGAACCTGCGACCTACAACTCATAAATCATCGGCACATACTGAGAGACAAATAGCATGTAGAAACTTAAAAAAGACACTAACATTGTGTGTCTGACGGTTATGCCAAATAGGTCCAGTTCAACAAAAATACTAATCAACTACGAAGTAGTCTGATGCTGGTTTTCATCTGAACCTTACTAATAAATAAGTAAGCTAAGCTTCAGTTGCCTATAGTCACTCGTATAAGGCCAAGCCCATTCCATCATCGAACCACTAGATGCAGATCCCACCCAAACGCACAAAACGTTATGAGAACACATTCATTGTGTGTTCAGCTAAAGAGTGACACTCCCGGCCGAAGTCTGTGTTTCCTAATAGCTACAATTTAGGGGTCTTTAGGACAAAAGAGAATAAGTTACTTCTAGAAAAGCGTACTCCATCATCAACCACATCGTCCCTTATCATCAGGTGAGGTGAGATAGTGGTTACGTGCAAGCCTTTAAATAATAAGAACTCGTTCCCTTTAAACTAAACCAAGCTTCATGAATTGCACTAACAGCATCTCAACCTTGCGTATGAATATATTTCCCATAAAAACATGAAACCATTAAACGCACCTTTGTCCACACCATAAAAACATCCCTCTAAGCATTTTCGTCACCCACCGTCCGTCCCTCGTTTTCATTCAAAACGCTTCTTTAACAAAACACACAATTTTGCGAAGAAACCCTCAAAAAGCTATAAAGAGCACCATAAAATTTCCATTACTATCCGTCCGGGCAAAGCGGGTAAACTGCATGTCAAAGGTTAAAAATGTCGAAATAAATTATGAAAAGTTGAAAAAAAAAACTGGCCAGAATGTACCCGCGTAGGCACTTATTAACTACGGGTTCCGTACAGTGAAAAATACTAACTATATAATCGCGGTTGCAGATCCAAATTTATTTCGTCACCACTGCTCTAAAAACGGCGAAGGAAAACATCGTGGGGAAACCGGCATGTCTTAGAATCAAAAATTAGAAGACATGTGACATCAATCAATGCGTATTGCATTGGGCCCGCGTGATGAATTACGACCTGTTCCCTCTTCTAGAGCCCTAAATCCCAGTAGTAGGAACATTATGAGTTATTTATAAGGCTGATTTTCTTATGCTATGCTTGTAATATAATAGGCCAAGATAAATAAACATAAGTTACACAGCATTTTTCATAACTGTAGCACGAGTTGGTATTAGCATTAGATAATATTGTAATATTTTAAAGTCAATCATTTTTTTTAAACTACTCGTAGTAACCATGGAGTTTCTTGCCTTTTCTTTTCCATAGGAAACGACCAATTGGAACCATGCACTAGCTTCTGACGTTTTACTAGTGCCTAAATGGATCAGACGTGAAAAAAAATTATTGCCTACTTTACTTAATTAAAAAACTATATAAATATTTTGCTCCACCTAAACCCGGAACTGCCTGATCTGTGTTAAGTCTATAGGCCATAAAATGTTGGTTTATATAAGACTTCAACTTCTGCCAGTGGCAGTATAAAAAAACTTTTGTCACTCACTCTGATAAATTAGCATTTTATTGATGAAAATTTTTTTTAAATCGGTCCAGTACTTCTTTTGTATATTCATTAAAAACAAAATACAAATCTTTCCTGTTTATAATATTAGTATAGATACAGTCCTAAGACTGACAGAGTAGGTTAAGACAAGGGTGCCTTTGGAAACCTTTTCGCTACGGAACCCTAAAAAAGCACAAAAAATAGTTACCAAACAAAAGCTGATATTAATGGGTGTAGTTGATGTTGGTTATTTCTCAAAATAACCCTCTTTATGGGCGAGATAGACTAGCGACGAGTATGGATCGACTTTATTGTCAGTGAAATGGGTTCGGGTGTTCGGTTTTAGCGATACATATGCAAAAGAATCTTATTTTTCTGCTTGGTTGAGAAATGGCGTGACTTTTGACTCCTGGACTTGAAATGAATGAAGTTGTAGCTTTTTAATAAACTAGTGAATCCTCAAGCAGACTAAGGATTCGCTCGCAAGTAAGTTTCTCCATACAAACTCTTTTTATTTTTTTCGATGTGAAAATCATCCAATGACATCCCCCGCTCTCTGGCGGCGCGGAAGGGTGTGTCAGACTTTTCTGACTAAAAACCCGCTCCTGTTTCTTCGTTGCCTTTCATACCAGGGCCGAGTCTACCTGTCAGAAGCAGAACCTTGGCCCCAGTAGGCTTCGACCCTGCTCGAACCCTACGGTTTGCTGACATCTCCTTGAGGCGCACGTGGAACAGTACGCGGCGTCGACGATTTGATCTGGACCCTCGTTTCGTTCCTTTTGGTGGTAAATTTTGGAAAAATCCTCTCTTTTTTCTCGAGAATTTAGGAGTAGTCGGTAAGTAGCAATAAGTAGCCAGTTGTCATAAATTACGTGTAAGTCTGAGATTAACTCACTCTTCCAAGCGTTCCCGCAGTCTTAGCAGGCATCGGCCCTGCTAGCCCAACCCATTATAACTGCCCCTTCAGAAACCTATATCTACTGTGATGATTCTACCAATTTCTTGCATATCATATAACTAGCATCTGCCAGCGGTTTCGCCTGCGTGAATGTCGGTTTCTCCATACAAACTTTGGACCCCGTTTCATCCCTTTAGGGGTTGAATTTCAAAAAATCCGTTCTTAGCGAATGTCTACACTCTATAAGGAACTTACCTGCCAAATTTTAAGTTTGTAGGTGTTATAGTTTCTGAGATTTCGTGATTAATCAGTGAGTAGGAAAAAACGATTGATATATTTTCTGTATCTATATAGACTCACACAATACATGAATTGATTTTTTTAATGTTCTTCTAAACAAATCTATTCCCACCCAGACTCCGGAAATTGAGACTTTTTCCCAACGCCCACCCAATTATAAACTTTGCTTATAACATGGGATTTTTCTAGCGACCATGCAAATAATCCGAGGCAATAACCTCTGAAAAAGTTTAGTCGTCTGGCAACTCTGGCGGGGAATAGCTGGCAACACTTTATATTCATGGCATTATGCGGGAAATTGGGTGCCAATGAAAAAGCGATATACGCCCACAAGATCGAATAAACCTGATACTCTTTGTAAGACATAGTAAAACAAGAGTTTGTAAATTGAAAAACATTAGCACTAGAACGCAAAGGGCAAATGAGTGTGGAAATCATCCAATAACTTCTCGCGCTCTGGGACTCGCTCCGCCCTCCGGGGGTTTTTTGCTGACTAAAACCACACCTGTGTCCTTTAGTTGCCCTTTGCGTTCTAGGACTACAGGTTTCCTTTTCGAAATTCCCCGCGGTCCTAGCTAACGGGCCTGCACGGCCAAATTCTTATTTTTAAGTCCATAAAGCAAACATTTTAGAAAAGGCTCCATTCATGTTGGAGATGGACAGAGAGAAAAAAAAAAGAAAAAGCAGGAGAGGTCATTTGACGATGTCCTTCCATGTTCCGTCTAATGCCCTTTGCGTTCTCGGGCCACAGTAACTCCTTTCAGTTTACCTCAACCTAGGGCAACGTATAACCTTAGTTTTGAGAGCTTTGTTCCAATAGCTTTTAGAAACCTACTATCATGAAGGGTCCGTCGCTTTGTTTAGCCAAAGCTTCCATATAGGATCCAGTAATTAAATTGTAACAGTATAACCATAACACTGACTAGATTTACCCAATACTATGCTACGTAGATACTCTGTAAGGTACGGAGACAATACATGACTTCTGATGTGAAGTTTTATTCCTTTGAAATTACTATTTTTCACTATTTAAAAATTACTTGCGCCTTTCGGAGGGACAGCCTTCGAAAGACAATATTCTTTATTTTGTTTTTTTGAAATCGTTTTAGTGTTTATTTTATTTTATTTAGAACTAGCGACCTGCCCCAGCTTCGCACAGGTGTTAGAATTCTTTGAAATTCTCGAGTTTTCTCTACTACAACATGCACCTAAGCCTTCCTCATGAATCACTCTGTCAATTGTCTAAAATCGTTTGAAAATCTGTTCAGTTTTTTTTTTAGTTATCGCAAACATACTGACAGACGCAGTGAAGTCCCCCTCTGCTTATGATAATGTAAGAATGTTCCATGAGTTCCAAACCATCCAAAGAGATCCTGATCGGAGTCTCTACAGTACCTACATCCCTACTTCGAAGTACCGTCACAAATGACTGATGTGAAAGGTTGCTATTGGCAACTACGCACGCCTCATTTGCTAGCTATTTCATTACCTCTGTCTGTAACAGAGTACATTTGATGAGGGCCGAGCGACCCAAACCTTCACAAACTTTTCGAACAATTGAAACAATCGAATTTCGACACTATTTTACGTGACATAAAGGTGGTCTGGTCTGCATTTATGAGTGTGCAGATCAAGTTTGAGAGTTTCGAATTTGGATTAAAGTTCGCGCATGCAATTTTCAGTTTTATTACTGTAACTTAAGAGTTAGTGAAGGTACTTCAATAAGATTGTTCGATTTTGATAGGCGTCAGGTAATGTTAACATTAATATGTTTGTTTTTGATGTGACCTCAATTATACAGGCGTTTAACGTGAACAGAGATTAATGTCTGGGGTCCAGTTTTTGAAATATTGCGTAAGTTGTATTACACGTATCGTTTTATATTTTGATTGATCATCCAAAGATGCAAGTCACTTCCAGCTGAGTTAAAAGTTTTGAAAAGAATGTCATGTTCAGCAAATCCTTTGGGACCAAGCTCGAGTCGTTGACGGCGCGTAGTGTTTCACGCGCGCCACAGTGAGATGTCACCATAACCGTAGACGCCCAGCAGGGCTGAAGCCTAGTGGGGCCATCAGTTGATTTCCGAAAGAGAAACCCGAGGTCCTGGAACGCAAGGCAAAGGAGGAATATAGGTTTGGTTTTAGTCAGTAAAAGTTTGACTCGTCCTCACGCTCTGCCATAGAGCGAGAGACGTCATTGGTTGATTTTCCAACTTAATAAAAAATTAAAAAATGTTTAGCAAATTGCGATCAAAATAAACTTCTTTAAAAGTATTTTTTTTTATTCGGACTAAAATCTGTCAAATAATAAGTACATGCAAGCTTGTCAGAAAAAGGGGATGTTCACAAAAAATATAATAACGTAAGTGAGTTCCTAGGTAGATATTTTTAGTAATATTCGTATAAGTAAACAAACCCAAAGAAGTGGATCCACATAACCCACTAACCGAATCATAATAAAAATGCAAGAAATACGGGGCTCCTATCACAACCTCCTTACAGATGACGTATTTTTTCGCAACAAATCGGTGCCTAACGGTGAGACTTAATCATCTGGAAACTATTTTCTATTCAGAAGCTTGAAATTTTACGAAAAAAGGTCTAGGGAGATACGTTCCGGATAGAAAGACCATTTTAACTTGGTCCTTCGAGCCGGATAGTTGCACCCCCTTGTAGTAGCGATTGTATCGCTACAAAGGGGGATGGAAGACCACGATTTTCTGGTTTTAAAGGACAACAACGATGTGCTCGCTCAGCCATTATTTCCACGTGATTAGACATGTCAATGCCATGGATGTGAAATAATTTTTAAAAATAGGTAGAGTCAGGTGAAAATATTGTCTATATTATTCGAGTTATTATTATTTTTATGGAGAAAGTTAAGTCGAGGGATCATAAATCGGGAGATATGAACCAGTATGGCTGCTAAATTTTTGTATGATATTGCAAGAAAACGTCTTAAGAGAATTTTAGTAACTTAAATTAAAGAAGAATATTATTTTGTTATTTTAAAAATAAAATAATGCATTTATACGTAAGCAGCTGCTGCCATTGGCTTCACTCACATGATAGTAGATAATTGTCCCAAGGGAACATGCTCCCGAGATAAAAAGTATTCTTTGTACTATTCTAGGACATGATCTACCTGGGTGTCAAGTTTTATCGAAATCCATATAGCCGTTCGAGCGTGACGAAGTAACCAGCAAACTCTTAATGTTACTTGCGATTATTTCCGGCCACCGTAGGCGCGGCGAGCAATGGTTAGCTCGCCGTCCGGTAACCATCCGGATCGAGCCCAAGTCGTCGACGGCGCGTACTGTTCCACGCACGCCTCAAGGAAATGTCAGCAAACCGTAGTGGTCCAGCAGGGTCAAAGCCTACTGGGGCCAAGGGTCTACTGAACAGGAGTGGGTTTTTAGTCAGTAAAATTCTGACACTATCTCCCGCGCCGCCCAAGAGCGGAGGATGACATAAGATGATTATCCCACCGAAAAAAAAAAACTTGCTAAAATTAAATACATTTACATTTTCTGTTCCCTTCCACTTACAGAAACCCCTATAAAAACGATTAGAAGAAGAGTGGAAAATATGATGTGAAAAATCCACGATTGCTCTCAGCATTCCCATGATATATCTTCCTCGATGCGTGCAGACGACGTGCAAGATTAACATGGCTGTATGTGGCAGGCCAGGACTAATGTCGGCATTTATCATGGCGCCATGATATCTTTGAAAACAATTTTCTTATGGGAAATTTAGTTCTGCGGTTAGGAGTTTTTGCTGGGTTGTTGTTCTGGGTTTTGTAACTTGAATCTTTAAGAAAGAAAGAAAGAAAAACATTTTATTTGGCGGAACAAAGCGCAAATTTAGAACTAATAAATTATAAGTATATTTTGTGAAAAATTTGCGCCACATCCGCGCAAAATGGCCGAACGCTCAGCAAAATGCCGTAACCACACGCAAAATGTTTAAGTTGGGAGGATGTTTTTTTATGGTAATAAAGACATGGGAAGAAGGACTTGTAACTTTAAAACTATGCGGAGTGCGCACATTCATTGTGCCTACAGCTAAGGAGTGAAATTCTCTGCCGGAGTCTATATTTCCTGATAGATACATCCTAGAGGTCTTTAAGTCAAGAAGGAATAGGTTACTTCTACACCACTTTATCACTTACCACCAAGTGAGATAATAGTCAAGCGCGAAACTATCAATAATTTAAAAAAATGCACTTTAAGAGGATGCAGTTTTTCTTACGTAAGTACCTATCAATTGTGTAGACAACACTTTTATGCAACAATCCCATATACATTACACAGCATTTTCTTTTCGCACCACACATTGCTCATCCCTCAGGCTAAAGACATGATCAGATGATACACACATGTCATCACTATTCCTTAAACGAAAATCTATAAAGGGATGAAAAAAATAAATCTGTCAAATCCAGAATTGCTGATTCACGTTAATAAATTTGGGTGCAAGTGTCCCCATTTGACGCGTTCAGGCAATAGAAATATTGGGGGAATAGGGATAAGCGTTGCCCCCTTGTCGCTCGGCGGGCGATATTGAATGCTTGTATCAGCAGCACTGATTTGTTACACTGTGGTTAGAAGTAGAAACGGGGAAGCAGGCATTTATGTGACGTCACGTTTTGATTAACTAATAGTGTGAATTTTATTTGTGAGGCCTGTAAATAGTAGGTCGAAAAGAAACATGCTGCATTCTGGATTTCTTGGTACTAAAGTGGTACGTTTACCTAGGACCGATGGTCCAGTTGGGTAGATCTAATTTCGAGAAAGAGGTCAACTGTTGAATCTGAATCGGCTTGGCGGCGTTCGGGAAACTGCGCGGTACTTTCTCGTCCAACATACCACAGTCTCAAGACGAAAGTCTACGAACAGCGCATGTTGCCTGTGATGACATATGGCTCTGAGATGTGGACGCTCACAATGGGCCTCATCAGAAGAGTCACCCAAAGAGCAATGGAAAGAGCTATGCTCGGAGTCTCCTTGCGTGACCGCATCAGAAAGGAAGATATCCACAGGAGAACTAAGGTTGCCGACATAGCCCGAATAACCACCAAACTTAAGTGGCAGTGGGCATATTACTCGCAGAACGGAAAAAAACATTCTGGAGTGGCGACCGCACACTGGAAGACACCGTGTTGGAAGGCCTCCCACAAGATGGACCGATGACCTGGTGAGGATCGCGGGAATCCGATGGATGCGAGATGTACAGGACCGTTCGTTGTGACGACATATAATATATAATAATAATATAATATTTACACAACTATCACACAACGCCGTCCAGTCTCAAGCTAAGCAGAGCTTCTGTTATGAGTACTAGACAACTGATAAACATACTTAAATATTTCTAAATACATACATATTATAGATAAATTACACCCAGACACAAAACAAATGATTGTGCTCATCACACAAACATTTGTCCTGGGTGGGAATCGAAGCTCTGGCGTAGCAGTCAGGGCCACTAACCACTAGACCAACAGGCCAGTCATATGTCCAGCAGTGGACGTATTTCAGCTGAAATGATGACGGTGTACTTATTCTGGCCTCTCATTCTCAGTTCTATTCTTAGCCTATTCATTTTGAACTGTTTAATACAAACTTTAACACAGAATTTTCTAAAAAAAAAAAAACCACCACCTTTTTAATTCAACTCGCATCCTATACGTCGTGATGTTATCGACATTTCAGCCTGCGTTCGTCCGATAGGGTAGCGGGTTCGAGCCCGAGTCGTGCTGATAACGCGGTGATGTAGGAGCGCGTGGCCCCGCATATGTTCCCGACATTACTGATAACAGAATTTTGACGAGGGAAAAACAACTTTATGGCGATGGGGTAAAGGAAAGTCGGTCTCCTCATTGGCTTTGCAGTGTGTTCGTTATTTTTTTGGTAGGTCTAAAGTAAAGAGTGTTGTTATACAAAGATCAAGAAAATTAAGCTGTTGTTAAAATAAAAAGTAGCTTAAGACACTCATTAGGTGTCACTAGCAATGTTCCAAAGAAAGTCTCGTCAAATGTCTAAGTGTCTGTGTGTATGTTGTGTATGTTTATGTCTAATGTATAAGTGTCTTCAAGGCTAGAGTGAATAGGCTCTTAATAAACTAGTGCGCCTGACCATCAATGATTGCATCTCCGCTTACCATCAGGTGGGATCGCAGTCAAGCACTGGTTTAAATCAATTAAAAAAAAAATTATTTTGTTCAACCGTTTTGAAGACGTATCCTGTAGTATGGATGCCATTTGGTGGACTGGCCTGTTGGTCTAGTGGTTAGTGACCTTGACTGCTATGCCGTAGGTCGTGGGTTCGATTCCCACGTAGGACAAATGTTTGTGTGATGAGCACGATCATTTGTTCTGTGTCTGGGTGTAATTTATCTATAATATGTATGTATTTAGAAATATATAAGTTTGTTTATTAGTTCTCTAGTACTCATAACACAAGCGTTGTGTGATAGTTGCGTGAATATTATTATTATTATTAATTTACTAACGTCCTTTTAATAGGTCATATTTCTATTTTCTATAATTTTTAGCTTTTACTTTGGACAGAAGATAAGCATTGCCATACAGCGTGGCAATGCTGTCCGTTTTTTAGGCACGTTATGAGGCGACATCGATGCGGTTTTCTTTTAAGTTGCAAATAAAATCCACTCCTTTTCCTTTTTTAACGAATGCGGCAGCGGGTACGCCACATTTTAGAATATTTTAGTTTTTAGGGTTCCGTACCTGAAAAGGAAAAACGGAACTCTTGTAGGATCACTTTGTTGTCCGTCTGTCTGTCTGTCTGTATGTTGTCTGTCTGTCAAGAACCTTTATCTCGGGAATGCGTAGAGGTATCGAGTTGAAATTAAAATCATATACTCAGATCTGCAGTCCCTTCAAGTCGTGAAAAAATCAAACTTCTAAATTAACAAAAAACGTGTTTCGACAATCTCAAGGGAATCAAAATTCATAAGATACATGGGTAATTCTAAAATTTGGTATGGAGCAAGGTCTCATAGCACAAGAATAGAAAATAATCTGAAAACTGTAAATTTATAATTGCGTCACAATTATTGTTTTTGCGGTTCGGAGAAATATTCGTAACTCAATTCGGGAATTGAACTGTTTTCATAGGTAAGTTTGTACGAAACCCTCAGTGCGAGACTCCAACTCGCACTTGCACGGTTTTTTAAACAAATTTACGCTTTTACAGTCACTTAAAAAAAACTTTATCCTTCCAAATCTCTCATTAAAGCTACAAAGCAGCCATTTTAAAATTCATCCTATTAATCATTTACGCGTCACGAACTTAGTTGACTAAACAACTATTTTTAATAGTCGGTGGGGCCGTGGGAGGGGGTCTTAATAGTCAATAAAATGATAATTACTGGGGTCTGTCGATGATCCATCATCATTATAGGAGTCAACTGTTTTGGGGGCGAGTATGAACTGTTTTTATTAAGAATCATCAGTTTAATTTGATAGGGAGATGGATAGAAATTGCTCAATTTTTAAGTGTATCTAACTTGTTTTTGGAGGCACTTTTTACCCGCTAAGAAATGCGCTTAGTGTTAATATTTCAAGTTTTTTTTTGGCCGTCTTGCGCGAATGTGACGCATATCTTCCCCATATATTATAGTGTTGTTATTATTATTTATATTTTTCATTGTAAAAGCCATTTTTGGCGCCTATATAAAAAAAAATCATTATTGTTCTTTTTTTAATTTTATTTGAAAAAAGAAAGGAAAAATACATTTATTAAGCATACAGACAAAAAAGTAACAATGTAGAAAATTTAATTAAATTCACTTTAACCTTGACGACACCTAAATTATAATCGGATGGGAAGACCGCAACAGGCAAATTGTTCCAGTCCCTCGATGTACGCGGTACAAATGACGAGGTGAAACGCTTAGTCCGGACCGTAGAGGTTTTAACAACGTAAGGGTGGATACTCGCCGTTTTTCGTTTATCTAAATTTTTATCTAAATTCTTTGAGTTTGATTATATGTTAGTAATGTCAGAATACAATAAATTTTTTTTTGCCGAATTATTTTTATTATTATAATGGATAGGCTTGCATTTGACCATTATCCTGCAGCACGGTTGCCTAGAATTAACTATTCACTCTCGACTTAAAGACCCCTAGATTGTAGCTGTCAGGAAACACAGACTCCGGCAGGGAATTCCACTCCTTGGTTGTACGCACTATGAATACCTACATACCACGAAAATAACATACAATACCACTACTGAACAATACCTCGAACATACAATACAGCTATTTCAGCGGCACATTCCTGAACAAACTAATGACTAAATCATAGACGAGTTAACCGTTCACTGCTCGCCGATCTTATTAAACCCTTTGTTGCTCGAAGGGTCGCTAAGACCCAGCTGCCGAAGAAACTACCCCGTCTGATATATGAGGGAATTAATACCCACTTACACTTAAGTCTAAGGAATCTATTGTTAAGGTGTATAGTCCCTTGAACATCTAGGCGTAGATAAATGCAGACATATTCGTACTGCCGCCTGCGTCCATATAGAGCTCCGCTGACGTTTAATACTATTTTCTTTGCAAAATATTGATTGATTTACATATGCTATGTAGATTTTAAAGCACCATTTTTTTTGTGTAAACATATTTCTAAAGATCAAAGTCGTTTGAAAGGAGCACGGAAAGCAATCGGAAAAATATCACGTTGTTAAAAAAAATTCTTTAGCAAAAATATTAGTCAGACGAAAAAAAATCATATGTTGATAATTTTATAAATATGAATCTATATGAAATACCTAAAAAATAATTCAAATCTATTAAGCAAGCCGTTGCCGACGAGTTACGCTTCAGAAAGTCGCTGTTTTATGGCATTAAATGGGAGCAAGGGCCTTAAGTCTAAAGATTCTATTGTTGAGGAAATTTCGAGTTTATAGCCAAGTGACAATATGGACGCAGAAGGATTTTGTTGTTAATTGTTAATGGGGACGCAATGGGTTGGTATTTGAATAGTTGTAATTAGTTCAATTTTGAAAGATTTTTTGACAAAATTAAAACGAGTTTTCTGCAATAACAGAAGTCATTTGATAAAGTTAATTGTAAGCAAGAATATATTTTTTCTACAAGTTGAAAACTCTAGAAAGTGAAGTTTTCTTCGTTCTATCCAAAATAACTAACTATGCTATCATTTTTAATTAGATTGTTTTAATTGAAATGGACTGATTTGATTTACCACAAACTGAACTAATGACCTGGCAAGGGTCACAAGTTACGATGGATACGAGTCACACATGACGGGTCGCTCTGGAGACACTTAGGGGAGGCCTATGTCAAGCTGTAGAAGTCTTCCAATCGAAATGATGACGATAACACCAGCAGCAATAGTAATATGGTAAAGTAATATATATATTGTTACGCCGTGAAACTTGAACACGCCATATTTTCGATGAAAGCAATAGTAGAATCAAATAATTAAAACGCATTGCTATACGAAACTTCTAGAATGGAAATACGTACCCAGGCCTGGCAGGTTCTAGAAAAGTCCGACATAAAGTAACTACCACTATTATTATTAAATAAGGTTTAGTAGGTAGATATAGGAATTCGTACCTTCCACAATTAACAATAGAGTAGAAATTCGCGTGAAAGGAGACATGTTTGTAATAAAAATAATTTATTACCCCTTGATTTGACGACAATTTTCTGGAAACGTCGATATCTAGAATGAAACTGGCTTCGCATATAAATACGAGCTCCCAACCGGAAGTGAGTCAGTTTGTTTTCCACTGCGAAACGAGTGCGATACCTAAGTGTGTGAAGTGATCTTACCTAACGACCTGAGTGATACTTAACGGAATTCTAGTGTTCATTATGATTTGGATTATTGTGGATTGGACAAATTTGTTATTGTTTGTGGTGAATAAAGTTCTCTGCTAGTAAACCGGCATTTAATTATCCACGTTCGTAACAATATGATCAGGTACCATAGAAAAAATATATACGATTATAGTACTCAAGGTAGTTAAAAGGGTAGATAATGCTAGTGAAGAAGGCTGCCGCAAGAGAGGGAAGTGTAACTCGCCGTCCGTTCGTCCTCTAAGGATTGAACCCGAGTCATTAACGGCGTGAAGTGTTCGCACGCGCGCCTCAAAGAGATGTCAGTAAACCGTAGGGGCCCAATAGGCCCTGTCTGCTAGGGCCGGATCGGTTCTGATAAGGATATAGTCATGGTTCTGGAATGCAAAAAGCGACTGAAGGAACATAGATGTTGTTTTAGTCAGTAAAAGTCAGAGACCTATACCGATGTCGCGCTCCACCCTAGAATGGGAGCAGTCAAAAACATAATTTCCCAACTATAATAGCGTTCAAAGTGTAGGGGCCTATTATTAGTTTCTAACAAAATAATGCATCCATCATTGTTAACTAGACTGTTTCCAATAACATGATTATGCTGATAAGAAAATTATGCAGAAAGAGCTGAAAAAAAGTATTACAAAAAAATTTTGACCTTACTTACTAAAATAAAGACACATAAAAATCGCGTTTAAGCCTAATTTATCCTTAAAAAATTATTGTTACACGCGATTTCTTGGCTAAACAGTCTAAGTAGCGATAAAAAATATAAGTTGTTAGTACTTACGCCAGGTCAAAGCGCCATAAGAAGTAATTTATAGGTACATACCTGAAAATAACAAGAAAAACAATTTGTAGTAGGTTCGCTATCACGAAAAGAATAATCTAGGCTAAATACTAAAATATAAACCTTGTAAATGAGTAAGTAACACTTGAATTATGGTTGAGACCTTGACCATAAACAAACCAAGGCAGTTCAAAAAATATTTATTCAGGTACTTTCCAGAAATTCCTAGGTTATTTCATATGTTTATTGCAGTCATAATTGAATATAGGTTGCACACTTTTTTTTTCCGGTGGAAAAATCATCTTATGACATCCCCCGCTCTTGGGCGGAGCTCAGATAGTGTCAGACTTTTACTGACTAAAAACTTACTCCTGTTCCTTCTTTGCCTTCGTCCCAGGGCCCCAGGTTTCGTTTTCACACTACCCATGGCCCCAGTAGGCTTCGACCTTGCTGGGCCCACACTGGGCTGGACACTTGTAACATATTATACGCATATTCATCATAATTGGTAATTTCTTGGTTTTAAAATGGCTGGCTATCTTGTTTTGTTATTTTACATACGTACTTAAATCTGTGCGCTCTAATTATTTATTTTAGTTTTAAATATTGTTTCTCAGTAAGTGGATTATGTATGTAATTCTTTATTAGAAATAAATTTGTTCTTTAACCTTAAAATAATCAATAATTATTATGGAAAAAAAAATTGACTGCTTCTTTGGACGCTGCCATTTTCAGAAAATCACTGATAAGTCGATCCAATGACACTAGTATGTAGGAGTCGGCGGTTAGTAAAGCAGACTTGATATTCTCTCCGTGCCTCAGCAGCTTTACTGTCACAAAGTGCGTAACCGTGCATTATTTTAGCTTTCGCACAGCGAGCACGGAGAGCTACCCATTGTAGCTCTCCGTCCGGTAAATGTCCGGACCGAGCCCAAGTCGTCGACGGCGCGTACTGTTCCACTCGCGCCTCTAGGTAATGTCAGCAAACCTGGACCATGGGGCCCAGCAGGGTCGAAGCCTACTAGGGCCAAGGGTCTGCTTCTGAAAGGAAGATTCGGCCCTGTAATGGAAAGGGAATGAAGGAACAGGAGTGGGTTTTTAGTCGGTAAAAGTCTGACGCTTTCTTTCTCTCCGCCCAAGAGCGAGATTTGTCATTAGATGATTTTCCAACCTTAAAAAAAAACATTATTACATTCGATACTACATTCAATTTCAAAAATATCTGTTATTTATTTATTGTGCATATACTACGGCCGTTTTAATTTGGCGGCCCTGAAGTTTGCGCAGAAGGCTGCGCATGAACGTTTTTTAGGAACAAAATGGTGGCATGAGGCGACGTGCGCGGGGCGGAGGTGTAAGCTAGAGATTGACTCTATATAAACACAATCGACCCTTTAATCAATCAAATATCGCAATCGATTTTTATCGATTTGGAATTCATTGATTTTTGTTTATATGACATATTGAACGAAATAGATTTACAAACATAGTAAATGTTGTCGTTAGTAAACGAGATTTCGACTGTAATAATAAAAAAACTAATAGTATTATACATATTTTCTTGGGTGAAAGATATGATTTAGTTAAATATCAGTTAATTATAAACGACTACTACAATAACGAATGTTTGAGAATATTTTAAACCTCCTTATAAAATTTAATAAAATATATTTTTACAATTAGATTTTGTAAAACTTCGTGCATAATCGGCAATGCTCGGGACGCGGTAATGTGTCTCAGTCACACGTTAGCATTGGTGTCGTGTTCGTGTCGCTATCTCTGTCTTGAGCACAGGCGGTGACAAAAGTTTTCGCTGGTTTTTATTAATACATTGTAAAGTATTTGTGTAGTGTTAGGTTTGTTTCTTTAATTCATAAGTTATTTTTGTAGCTTTCTGTCTGAAAGTGTTTTAATATTTATTTTATTTGTACTTGGTCCCTGTATTAGTAAAATTTTATTCGTATTTAGGTTTTAAAAAAATAACGTCAATAACAGTTTTTTTTACGACTGTACATGCGCTATAGTTCGCAGAGCCTATGTTCACGGGCGCCAAGTTAGAACGGCCTTATTATACCTACCACAGTGTTGTCTTTTTAACCCAATGCCTTGTGGCATTAAGTCCGCCTATGTACCACGACTGTACATGAAGTTTAAATAAATAAATTATTTCAGCATATTCTTTTTCATTATTTACAATATCCAGCCATAGTTAGCACTTATGAAGGCAAAGCACAGCACAAGAGCAAGATACGCAGCAATAGTTACTTAACAAAATATGAGCTTGTGCGACGTAGAGTTGAAACTAACTAACTCTGACGACCGTCTTGCAATTGTATCTGCTCCCCATAAAACTCTTCTCTTCTCTGTCACACAAGCAAAAGTATTGTCAATCATACATTTCTGAATAGCTGATAAGACAAGGATATTATTGTAGTAATGTGTACATCAGGCGTAGTATTTAGTTTTGTCTATCCATCGACATTAAACATCATACCTATTGAACAGTCCACCGGCAGACATAAGGAGTGAAACAAACACAAACAGATTTAGACGCAAATTAAAATTATATTATTTAGAAATGTTTTAAGTACATTTAGGTATGTCTAGAGACTCACCGACCCCACAGACAAACCATTGCAACGGTTTTGTTGGGCTTATCTTATAATTTACTTACCTTTCTGGAATAAAGATAAATAAATAATAATAATCGAACTTTGAGTTAAGCTCGCCTATGTACATGAACTTTGTTATCTACTTTTTTTATAAGTTGTTTTAGTGTACAATAAAGAATTAAATAATTAAGAATTAAAGACATGTATATTCATAACTCTTTTATTTAGTAGTACCATATGTGTTTTGTTGGTTAATATTTTTTTTTTTTTGCGTGGCTACTTTGATTTACCAATTTGGAACCGTGCACTAGCTTCTGACGTTTTATAAGTGCCCATGTAGGCCTATGTGAAATAAAAAACTTTGACTTTGACTTTGACTTGAAGTAAATACACCTTATATCCCATTGTGTCGTATTATTTATCAGTGATATAGGTATTCGAATATCCGTTAAACTAAGACGTACCTACACCTACAGACAATTAATCAAGATACCCAAAACCCGTACACGAACTACAAAATTAACAATATACCTACCGTGAATATTACAAGCGTATCTCATACACGTTCCGTAATCCGTCTGAAGCAGGCTTAATTCCATAGCCAATAATATTTAGAGAAATTAATATCTATCTACTATGTTTGTCGCTTAAACCAAATGCGTTGGGTCGAATATACCCCGGTGGTTAGTTAAGGGTTGTGAAGCTTTGCGAAATAGAGCGTTTTGCTTGTCTGTTTGTATACACAAATGTTTATTATAAACTATGTTATTTAACTAGTTATATCCATCGTTGGTCTCTGAGCCTTCATTGCCTTTTATTCCAGGGCCGGGATTTTCTTTCAAAAGCGAACCCGTGGCCCTAGTGGGGCCCCTTGAAGCTGTAAAAAAATCAAACATCAAAATCAAAACAATTGCTAATACACGCTAGTCATACCCTAGTTTCACCAATTACACACATATGTAACCTGGCGATATCTACAGGTATATTCCCACATGCCTTGAAAAAGGCAATTGTACACCCAATCTACAAGTCTGGGGACAGAGACAAAATCACTAACTACCGCCCAATATCAGTCCTCCCAGCGATCTCCAAAGTTCTGGAAAGAATAATGTACAAGCGCCTGAATAATTTCCTTAACAAACACAAAATTATTTCCGAAAACCAATTCGGCTTCAGACGCGGATTGTCAACTGAAGATGCAGTGGCATCCCTACTCGACTTTGTGGTTGATAGGGTTGACAATAAATTCAAATGTTTAGGAATTTTTCTAGACCTTTCAAAGGCGTTCGACACTGTCTCTGTCCCTCTACTGATTTCTAAACTAGAAATTATCGGAGTTCGAGGCATTGCTCTGACTCTGTTCAGCAATTTTCTCACCGATAGGTTGCAGTGCGTTAGGATTGGAGAATACATTAGTGACGCAAGTAATGTGGTTGTCGGCTTGCCACAGGGAAGTCTTCTCAGTCCCCTTCTTTTCCAAATCTATGTCAACGAACTCTGTCAGCTATCCCTCCCCTCCACAAAAATAATAGCCTACGCAGATGACACAGTAATTCTGTCGTATGACCGTGATTGGATCTCAGCAAAAGAGATTGGCGAAAGGGGACTGAGCGAAGTGATGCTATGGTTGGGGAAAAACAACCTCGCCCTAAACGTAAAAAAAACCAACTTCATTACCTTTGGCTTGAGACCTTCCACCCTTCCCTCAGACGGTTCTTTATCAATTAAAGCACACAAATGCACCAACCTCTCCGTCCTCTGCTCATGCCCCACTGTTACCAGAGCATCAGTAATACGATATCTCGGTATTCAATTAGACTCTTGTTTATCCTGGAAACCACACTTACAGGCAATGACCGCGCGAGTACGAAAACTCATTTACCTATTTAAAAAACTAAGAGTATCTGCCAATAGCAATATCCTTAAAATCGTTTACTTGGCACTATGCGAATCGATACTAAACTATTGCATCACGGCGTGGGGAGGGGCTGCCAAGACCGAAATTATTCAAGTAGAGCGAGCACAAAGAGCAGTTATAAAAGTTACCTTAAAAAGACCTTTTAGATTCCCAACACGGCAATTATACGCAGAATTTGAAACATTAACGGTCCGACAACTCTATATCCTCCGCACAGTCATGAGAAAGCATGCAACCCTTCCGTATAACAAAAATAGCAGCCCAACAGCCAGAAGAAGATCTAAACCCCCATGCCCCACAACACACACAAACACCACATTTGCTCGGCGACATTTCACTTACCTAAGTGCACGCATCTACAACAAAATACACCAAAAGCTAGACATCCACTCCCAAAATACATACAAACGTAAAAATACAATTAAAACTTTTCTACTCACCCTAGATTATGACGAGACAGAATCACTGGTAAAACCCTCATCCATATAAATCTTTAATATAATCACCATACACACGCGCAAACACCATCACACTCACACTGTCACTTACACACACACACACACACACACACACACACACACACACACAACATCATTCTCCCTCTCACACACATACTACTCCAGCATGCGTACTCACACGTACATAAATTATTGTTATTGTTACACGTTTGGTTCATCAAATTCTAGTTATTGTAAAAAATGGACGAATAGTTGTCTCCTATAACACAGGACTTTCCTAGCATAGGGGACATTATTCACAAAACATGTAAAAAATGAGCTTAAACTTATATGTAACATGTCATGTATTTTCTTTTCTTTGAGTAATAAATAATTTATTATTATTATTATTATTATAGTTTATGTCGGAAAAAATTTATATTACGATACTCTCAAAGGAATCAAAATTCATAGGTTAGGTACTTTCCGTTGACCCAAAATCCTGAAATTTGGCATAAAGCTTGCTTTATGCCTATTACTCCAGTTCCTTCGTTGCCTTTTGTACCCGGGCCGAGTCTTCCTTTCAGAAGCAGACCCTTGGCCTCAGTAGGCTTCGACCCTGCTGGGCCCCTACGGTTTGCTGTCATCTCCTCGAGGCGCGCGTGGAACAGTACGCGCCGTCAAAACTTGGGGATAGTAAATAACGACAACCCTGCTATCTAAACTTTTCTATAAAGTGGTTTGAATAGATAGATAAAATCAGATCCACGTGTAAAAGAAATCTAACAAAAACCTTTATCAATGATATTGATCTGAATCTGAAATATTACATTCACGGATATACGCAAATCAGGTCCTACTTACGTAAATAGTTATTTATATTAGATAATAATAAGTAGGAAACATCGTTATCTTTTCTATTATTATTGACATATAAAGCGGAAATTTTGGTTTGTTTAGACGCGTTAATCTCGGAAACTACTGATTCGAATTTAAAAACTCTTTGAGTGTGGAATAGCCCATTTATTGCTTAAACTAAAATCAGAGGAGCAGTAACCAACCACGCGAGTGAAACCGCGGGGGACAGCTAGTTTATAATATGAAACGGAAGAGTAATTTAATTTAATCTGTGGAACCAATTGGATTAGAAAAAAATATA